>JAPDEU010000003.1:0-1200000 GCA_027569275.1 Emericellopsis terricola | reverse complement strand
TCTTCACAATGTGTCGCTCTTCAGCCAGCCAGACTATGGCAGTGTTGGCACGTTGTCAGTGGGAGGCCGAAGGCTCCGGCGACACACTCGGGGGATCCACCGGATCGAATGACACGAGCTGATCAATGTCCAGCTCGGCATGCTGGCCTTGCCCGTAGCTAGGCGACTGAGATTGCATGGGAAGGTTGAGAGCGTGCTTCGAGTACATGTCGTGAAGACTGTGGCCGTCGTCGGATACAGCACAGGACCCGTCGTTGCCAGCATACAAGTCGGCAGATCCTGGACGACCGACCATGCCCATGGGGGGTGATTGCTCGACTATGGAGGGCTCAGAGGGACTGTGGTACTGCATGGAAGTTGGCCCAGGTCCATTGCCGTCGCCACCGGGAATGGGCGTCAGGAAGCCCTGGTTGTACGAAGGCCCAGGATAGGTCGTTGGCGGCGGCATCACTCCGGCGTCCTGGGGAGGCGGGGGGAAGAAGCCGGGGCTTTGTGGGAATTCGGATGGTGAGGCCGTCGTAGCTGACATGGGATATTGGCGCATGTCGAGGCCAAAACCCGCTTGCGTGTCGATGCGCAAGTTGGTAGTGGCCTGAATCGGCTGGTGAGGCACGGGGGCGTAAATGTGCGGGTTGTGCTGCGGCGGACCCATGTCGCCAGGAGGCTGAATGTAGAAGGACGGCATTGGCTGATTCTGGAACATGGCAAAATCGACGGGTCCTGGAACAGAGCGAGAACGCTGGCGCTTGTGGCCCTGAGGCGGGCGCATGCCAGAATGCATGTGATGCATGCCCCACTGTTCGGGAAACATGTTGACAGGCGGTGGGTGGTTGAAGTTGGGTTGTGACGAGGGGCGAGCCTGGGGCGAAACAGGGGCCGAGACGGAAACCGCATGAGGGTCCTGGAACGGATGCCCCATGGTCATCTGATGGGGATTGTGGCGATTCATAAAGGTCTCGAGAGACACAAGCTTAGCCAGCTGTCCGCTCAGCACCTTGGGGTTGCCTCCGAGATGGTGCATGAGGCAGTGGCTAGCTTGCTGGTCTTGAGTGAAGTCGCCGACCTGAGAGAAGCCCGCTCCGTTGGAGCAGTCCATGAAGAAGTGCGGCGGGCGAGTGAGCTCGATGACGATACCACCCATCTTGGACGGGTCTCCCTCGTTGTTCTCGAGATAGATGTTCTTGATGTAGGCGAAGGGATACTCGATCTTGTAGCCGGCCTGCTCGTTGTTGATGTAATAGGTAATGGTACCCTTGTCGGGGGAATAGAAGACGACAAGGTCCATGGCATTCTGACCGACGCGTGTCCACTCGCCGATGCTCAAAGAACGGCAGGTGAGGTGGTTGATCACTACTCTGTTAGCTTCGTCCCGCCAGTGCTTGGGGAGGCGATACGTACAAACTTTGGCGTTTGGGTCCCCAATGAGCATGCTTCCATGACCAAAAGGCGATAGGCCGGTGCGCCCAAAGTAGCTGCCACCGAGACCTTTGCCAGACTCCATGGCTTGCATCGTCAGGTAGGCACGCATAGACTCGGGAATGGAGTCGATATCTTCGCCAGTCTCCAGGCTCTTCTTTGCGAGGTTCTTGATCTTGGCACGACTACCCACGATTAATGACAATTCATTGGTGTTTTGACTCGGGGGGCATACCGGTTCTGGAACCAGATCTGGACAGACCGCTCGGTCATATTGATCTCCTCGGCGATTCGATCGCGGACAAGCGCAGTTGGAGTCGGATTCTTGTTGAATTCGATCTCGAGGGTGGCCAGCTGATCTTGCGTCGCACGTTGCCGCTTCTGGTTCTTTTGCTGTTGGGTCAAGGTGCTCTTCCTGGGGGCCCTCCTGGAGGCGCTGGCCGAATGGTTTCCTCCATGAGATGTGGATGGGGAGGGCGTCTGCTTGCTGGGGGCAGCCGACGCGGGCGTGTGCGCATTGGTATTGGCATCGTGGTCTGTGTGCGAGCCTGGGGTGCTGATGGATTCAACCTTGGGATGTGCCAGGGGCTGTTCCATCTCTGTTGCCATTCTTTCGAGAGTCGCAGTATTCGAGGTCCAGATGGCAAGTTATCAGGTAGCCTTTGATCGAACAATTGTCGATGGATCTGGTGGTCAGCCAGGCTCGTAGGCAAGACTGGCTTGGTTGGGGTTGCTGATCCAGGTGGGGGTTGATATTCCTCTTGGCAGTAAATGAAAGGATCGGGATTCCTCAACTCGTTGGAGGCGGGAGCCGTTGCGGTATAAGAAATAGTGCCCAAAGTCAAAACGATGTAAAGTCGTTCTTGTAAAAATAAACGGTAGAGATCGGTCGGACGCGAGGTCGCAATGGGGGCCGAAGGAACGTAATGGTGCCGAAAGGAGTGACGGACACCGAGCTGGCTGGGGAGAGCGATCAAGGGAGTGACTGAAGGAAAATGAAATGAAAAGGACACGGTGAAAGAAAGAGAAGAGGGTTGTTACAATGAAGACGCTGATGGGGATGTCGAGATGGGGAAGAGAGGACGGGGTCAAGGAGGTGGGAAACGGGAGCCTAGGGGACAAAAGGCTGGCCGACGCCCAACTTTGCTGGCGGATGTGTCTCTGCTAGCGAGTGGCCGTAGTGGATGGCCGCAGCGGAGGTGCCACACCTCTCAAGCACGTTCAGGCACAGAGTCCGGCGCATGCATGACTTTGGCCCAATGGGAGCGTGCATACAGACACGCTAGCCCTCGCCGGGGTGGCAGCCAGAAAACATGCAAGAACCTCTGGAAAGCCACAGGCAGGTCGGTCGCACGAGAACAACAAGTTTGCCTGTACGCACGATGCGCCAGCCCAGAAAACCCCCGTCCGTGTGTCCTCGTCGTAATAGTCGGCCTCCATGGAGTTCATCAAGATTCGTCGTCACGAGAATGCAGCAGCCATCATCCGCATCGTCAAAGCGGGTCGGAATGTTTCCGTCAAGGATGCCTGCCTTGACGGCGTGCGTACGGCTGGATCGTCATGCCGCTCGGCCGTGCTCAGGAGCCGGAGCGCCTTCACCGCTTAGCCTTAGCAAGCCGCGCGCGCGATCGTCTGATCGTCAGTCCACTGAGACTCGCATCAACCATTCTTCAGCATGCCTGTACACTGCGGACAGAAACAGAGAAATATGCCGGAAAAAGGCGTACGTTGACCTATTTTGTCGCCGCCTTGCAGCCAAGCTAGAACACCAGCCTTGACGCTGACGCCCGCCAGCCGAAAACGAAGATGTCCGAGAATAGTTATGGACGGTCACGCGCAGCCCACCTGTGGGAAGGACCGTGCTTGAGCTCCTGTCCGGCTCCCCTAATCGTCTTGCTGTTCGACGGGAAAGAAAAGTCTCGCACTGGGCGCGCTCGGCGCAGCACCAGCTTCAGGGGTTGCGCTGCAAGGCGGGACTAGTCATGAGGCTACTGCAAGGCACCGGCTCGTTCAGGTACCCGGACCTGGACCAGCTCCATCGCAGGACCGTGTGACAGACACTGTGCGGCGCGCACCACAGTAGGACTGGTCAAAGGCCCAGACGCGCCGCTTGCCTGGCCCAGACGCTGTTTTCTTCTTTTTTTTTTTTGGCGTTGCACAGCTGACAGGTGACTGATCGGCAAGACATATTTCCCAAATCACTGATGCCGTCGCCTTGATGGGTGCTTGAAGTAAAGGGCTTCCGTGGCAAGCAGAAGCCCGCTAAATCATGGGAACCAGGAATCGTTCAGACATGTTGAACGTTCTGGTTCGCTTTCGAGGCGTTCTGCTCCAGTCCTCCAATGTCCAAGACCAGCGTGACAATCGACATGAGTCGCTTGGCGTCTCTTCGCGCTCAACATGACGGCAGCAACTGTTCTGGATTTCGATTCGAAAGGCGACGTTCGGCCACCTGCCTCACTGAACACAGTGCGGACAGAGTGGGGTCAAGAGCAACAACCCTCGCCGACCGACGTGAGCAACAGAGAGGAATCACTCCCCCGTCTTCGCAACCAGACTCTGGTGATGCTGGGCGGTCCGCAGCCTCTTCACGAGCTTGAGTGCATACAAACAGCATCAGAATCTGCCGCGTGTCTAAACATGCATTCTGTGCTGTCTGAGCACCGGGCTCCGAGTTACCAGCGCTGCCCACTGTTCGAGGTCACGGCCCATCGGGTCAGCAAAGCCAAGGCCACACAGTGTGAGAGCCCCGCCCCCTCCAGACCCTCACTAGCAGTCAGCCCCTGATCCGGATCCTGTCTCTGCGGGTCTTCTTTTTTTTGGAGCCTCGAACGCTTGGCGGCCCACGGCAGCCATACAACGAACAGCGTCGTTCCGACCAGCACCCATGGGTCAGCGGTCACGATGCTGTGTTACTGCGCGCCCTCAGGCTTGGCTCTAGGCGCATGTCGGAAGCCTCACTCTTGGTGGCCGCCACCCGGGCCAAGGATTCCCGACCCGCGCCAAAGCTGAGGTGCGGCGAGTCGCCCTTCCAATGACTGTTTGGATGTCCAGCAAATTCAGCACCGATGGCGGATACTCCCGCTTCAAATAACACTTCTCACGGAGCCCTCCGGAAGGGGGCACATGTATTTAAAGAATCCTCAAAATCTGCGGCATCAATTGTCTTGGATTCAGCCTCTCTTCAGGTCTTGGCATCTGTCTCCTCCGTGCATCGCTGTACAGCCACGTCGAATTCCTGGACAATGATGACTCGGCGACTCTGGGCCCCGGCAGGCATCAATGTCCATAGCGAGCAATGATGACAGTACTGTACGCCGTGCCTTCGGTCATGATCGAAGACTGCCAAGTCCAGCTTGTCACGTACGTGGCGCTCCATTCACCGTGGGCATGATCCTTGGGCTGTGGGTCCCGGCCTGCTTTGAATCATTGCCGGACCTATCACACTTCCGTCTGCCTATCGCTACTGTGCTGTAGTCCTCGCTCCATGACGTCGCTGTATATGCGGAATAATGGGTCAACAAGCGTTTGTGGGGATCAGACTTCCGGTCTAGCATCCCGGAGAGTACTGGCCTACCCGGGAGACAGTCCGCCTGAAAATGCGTTCAGGCTAATGATGGGATTATGATGAGTTGTTTGTTGGCCAAGCACTGTCCTTTGTTTCTTCATCTCTCAAAGACGCAGCTTGAGTGATGAGAAAGCTGGTCGGGGTTCTCGCGCTGGCGCCCCGTGTCGTAGATGATAGCCGTGAAAGATGAAAGGAACCCAGTTCAGTACACGTTGGCATGGTGAAGAAAGCAAGGGATGTGACTAGCATAAGGTGCCTACTTTCAGCCTGGTATTGATCAAATACTCAACCCGGCTCTGTATCTCGCCTGCTGCCTTGCGCTCCAACGTGGCAAATCCTGTACCGACCTTTTGATATAACACCAAACCGCAGTGGCTCATAGTGCCTGCATTGCTAGAGCTCCCGCACGACCTCTTCCACAGCTCGTGCCGCCATTCTCCTCCTCTGCGCGTCACTCATGCCTTCACCAGCTTCTCGTGCCGCCTGAAGCTTGCGCATCATCTTCTCGACTTTCTCCAGGTCCTCATCGGCCAGTTCCGTCGACGGAGGATCTATGCTGCTCAAGACACCAGTTCCTTCTCCCGCAGCCAAGCCCCCCTCATCGTCTTTGACCTGGCCTGATGTCCATATCGACTTCCGTAGCCCTTCAAAGTCGGCACGATCGAACCCCAAATCCAAGCTTTCGGGATCCAGATCTTTCTGGTCATCTTTGGCGTCTGTGTCCTCAAATTCGCCAAAGTCAGACAGTGCACCGTGATCGTCGAGAGATGCCCAGTCGTTGGCCTCAAGAGCCTCTCTCACTCGCGCAACACCCATTCTTTCTATCAAATGGATTAGCAAGTGGACATTAGGGTGTAGCTTTTGCGCTGTACGCACCTCCAAATTCATTGCGCCCTTGATCATTGCCAGTCACCTGCACGAACTCCATGCCGCCGGCAGCGCACAGCTCATCCCATTCATCCGCGTCACCTGCGCCGACTCCCACAGCGATGCCGACGCCATCCCACTCCCACCCTCCAAGGCCCTGCCTGACCACCTTGCCCACTTCTTCCAGCAGACTTCTCGCATCTTCCTTGTCGTCGTGGAGTGAGAAGACAACAATGACACCGCCCAAGACGGCCAGGACCTCCTTGGCCTCGTCTGACAGGAATGAGGCAGACCAGTCCGTTGGTGACGCAGGCGTGTCCAGCCATATAGGCAAGGTCGTCTTGTAGTACGGTGTAGAGAGCGCGAAATCGTGCGTCACACCCGCTAATGTGTCTGTGACAGGTGTGGGCGCATTGCCAGTGAGATCTGCCCTCGAGTTAGTCGGTAGTCGCCGAGTACGTGTGCACACGGATGAATACCCTTGATGACGCGGGAGAGATGATGAGCTTGCGAGGACAGAGAGAGCGCCAGAGCCCTCCGCGGGTTGGAAACATCCATTTGTTGCATGGTGAAAGCTATCCCAACCTAATATGCTGGCCTCGGAGTCTCTGTCATGTCAAGCTTGGGCTGATAATGGATTGTGGCCCTGTCAAGAAGTCGCGACGACGTTGATGGGTGCCAGCGCCAGTGCCAGTGGCGTGGAATGTGGATTGGTGGGGCAGAGCTTGTCACAATTCAGGGTCCATAGAAATCTATTCCACCTGTTCCTATCAATCTCAGCAACAACATTAAACGGGCACAGAAATCGATAAGAATGACATCCTACTCGACCAAGTGATGTGGATGGACGACACTTATGGTCATGCTCAGATCATTGCACGCTTAGGCCATCGATCCTTTCTGCACGAATGTATTCATGACGGCAGACAGAAACCCTTGCAGGAGAACGACACAGCCCAAATCTCAGCGCCGATGAAAAGCAACGAAGAATCACATGGAATGAGAGGAAGATCCCAAAGAAAAGAAAAATAATCCCAAGCGTTAGCAATCATTCCCACCCCATCCGAATGACCTATTCACCACACCCATGGCCTCTACTCCGGCTTGCACCACGCCAGCGAATCCCTCTGCGCGGGGTGCAGCTTCCTGGTTCAAGTCTCCTTGATCCAGCAAACCCTGCCTGCGGGCCAGAACTGCCCTGGAAATGGGGCGCGCCCACATGTTGTACCATCTGTCCTCGCTCAGCGTGGCGTATCGCTTCCTGCCCGAGCGATCCGTCGCGCTAAAACCCCATTGCGAGGTGATGACCTCCCATTTGGCGGTGCGGAAGTACAACCACGGCCAGGAGAAGACGATCATGAGTGTCAAGACAAAAATCATCTGGATCCACTTGGTCAAGCGCCACTGGTTGGTGCGACACTCGTTGTAGATCTCGACCCGGGCATTGTGCACGGGGAAGCTGACCTCGAGCTTGCCCCGATAGTTGGTGCTGCGGACGAGGCTTTCCAACTTCTTCTGCAGCGCATCAAAGTCCCAGCCAGAGACGGCACGCTCCAGGGTGAAGACCTTGAGGCCATTCTTGGCTGCGCAATATCGACGGCACCATTCTGCGACGTCGGGCGTCCCCTCCTCGACCGCGCTGCCTGAGCCACCAAAACCAGGCGCTCGTGTGGGGAAGACAGTGCCTCGGCGCACCTTTTCAAAGTTGCTCGCTGTGACGGTCTCATGCGAAAAGGGCCTTCTCGAGTGGATGTCCTCGTACAGGAGATGCGTGAGCTCAATCTGAATGTCAAAGTCGACAACCTCCTGCGTCTCCGTCTTGCCGTCTGTCTTGCGCACAGACGAGGTGTGAGTACCACGAATGTGCACATGTGGTCTAGGAGGCGTGGCGGCGAGTCGTTCAATGTGCTCTCTCAGAAACTCGGGGTCCGTGTCGAGGCAATGGTTCATGTAGTACTCGACACCATTGATGACTTGGACTGGTTGCACTTTCAAGGACTGCGTTCCAGCGGGCAGGAGAGGGTCCTCGATCGCGATGGCATCTGCCTCGTGGTCGCTGTAGAGGGGGGGCAGGTCGTCGTTCTGGATCTCGGATGGGTCATCGTCAAAGTACCGAGCCGGCGGCGGAATGAAGTCAGGCTGAGAATGTAACGATATCGAGGACGAGGCATTGGGTTCTCCCGCCAGCGGTGAGTCGAGCTTGTCGGATTTAGCCATGATCAAGTAAGCCGTTGTAGTTTCTGACGGAATCCCGTAAACGAGGGACAGAACAGATGGAAGTCCAGGAGAAGAGGAGAGGGCGGCATGAGGAGGCTACGTTTAGGCAGCATCCTCTTGCTGACTTTACCCCAGACCAACAACGCGCGCCATGGCCACACCAAGGTTTCCAGGACCAACCCAAATCGTGGCAGCGCTGGCCGACTTCGCCACGGTGGAGGGAAAACCCCACTTGGCGCCGCCGCCGCGCGGCGACGCGCCACCGCCAACGGCCCTGTGGCTGAGGCCTGCAGCAGCTTCAGTAGCTCGCTGGCAAGTGCAGGGCAGGCACTTCTCACGGCGAGAATGGACGAGCCTCTATGGGTCTGGTGACAGAACAATCTGCAAGTCAACGCCATCTTGCTCACCTGGCTCATTACTTGTGTACAGGAGCAGGATCAGCATCAAAGGGCGAGTCTCAAGGGGCTGAAAGGTGGCATCTCGACCAACGAAGAGGCCTGCGTCCATACCTCCATGTTTGCAGTGCCTCGATGCCGTCGGACAGTCGTCCCACCCGTAGGGCTGACACTTGCATGGAGGTCCAGACTTCAGCGCACACCCGCACTCGTTACTGCCAGATACCTCGCGTAGTTTCCAGTGTATATCTGTACGTCTCCCGTTGCCTGTTCCACAAATCGCACCCACGCGAAACCCAACAAGCTCAGTATCATGCCTTCAGTGTCCTCCCGAACCGTCGGTGCCCTCCTGGCGTTGCACGCTGCCGACTCTCTCGGCTCCACGTACGAGTTCCAACCACATGAGCAGATCCCCCACCCTCTGCCCAATACCATCCTCTCTGGAGGGGGCGTCTTCAAGTGGAAACCCGGTGCCGCCACAGACGACACAGATCTCACCCGCGCCGTCCTGCTCTCCTACCACGGTCTGCTCACCGGCAAGACCCTGAAGAATGGATACTGCGTCGTCAAAGGCAGCGCCGAGAACATGCTGTCATGGTACGTCGGGGACTGGCCAGGACGCAAGCCGGGCTCGCAGCCCGTCGACATTGGCGGCGCCACGAGGAACAGCCTCGAGCGCTACAAGAAGATCCGCGACATGAACCAATGCGGCGACGGCGAGGGTAGCGCGGGAAACGGATCCCTCATGCGCTGCTTGCCCACGGGTCTCTTCCAGAGGGACAAGACGCTTCTGGTATCGGAGAGCATGCGCATCAGCGCCATCACGCACGACGACAGCAAGTGCAAAGTCGCGTGTGCCGCATACAACATGATCGTGAGAGCACTGGTCCTGGGGGAAGACCCCGCGGAAGCGGTGCGCCAGGGCGAAAAAGTCGCCATTGAGCTCGAGAAGGGCAAGACGGGGTTGGTGTATTCTGCTCTCCGCCTAGGAAGGGAGATTTCCATCCCAAACCTGGCCAAGCATGGTCCTCGGGGGACATTCCCTGGTAGTTGCAGCGGTTATGTCCTGGAGACGCTGACACTGGCCATCGCGGCTGTGTTGGACACGCGGCGCATGGAGGATATAATTGCGGATATCGTCTGCATTGGCAAGGACACCGACACCAACGCTGCCGTAGCGGGCGGCCTGCTAGGTGCACGAGACGGCGAAGAAGCCATACCCAAGCATTGGCGGGATGCGATCCAGTTCGGCAGCGAGTTCAGACATCTAGCTCACGAGATGCTCAGGGCTCAGAAATGGGACGAGTGACTATACACAGGGGCGAACAAGCCCAGTCTATTGTATGCAAGCAAGACTTTTGTAGAATGAACAGCGACCATGATGACGACCAACATAGACATTTGTCCCATTCTATCATTTGCTCAACGATACAGTTTTCCAATTCCTTTCGCCATGTATGATGCGTGAGTCTAACTAGTTATCATCAACCAGTCGTCCCGAATCCCACTTTTTCTTGGCAGCTTCCATCAGCACATCGAGGTCGCCGCTCATCTCGCACATGCTCCTGAAGAGCGTCTTCTCGTTGTTGATGAGCGTCCACGGGTGATCGTACTCAATCACCTCGCCCTTGTCTAGGACAAGCACCTTGTCGTAGTCGACAATCGTTTGCAGACGATGCGCAATCGTAATGACAGTGCCAGTCAGCTCACGAATAGTCTCCTGAATCTTCGAGTCCGTCACGTAATCAATAGATGCCGTTGCTTCGTCCATCACCAAGACAGTAGGGTTCTTGAGCATGGCACGGGCCAAGCACAAGAGCTGACGCTGACCCTGGGACAGGTTCGAGCCGCTCTCACTGATAGGCGATGCAAGGTCCACGAAGATGTTCTTGTTCGTGGCAATCGACGGCGCGGCTGAGGCGACAGAGGCGGCCATCCTGGGTGTAGGCGGCACGGTCGACGGCTCGTCAGGTCCAATGAGTTGCACCCTCCTGAGTGCGGCAAATACCTGCTCGTCCGTGTACTGGTCAAAGGGATCAAGGTTGGCGCGTAGCGTGCCATGAAAAAGAGTAGGGTCTTGCGGCACAATGGTCACGTTCTCACGGAGATCCCTGAGACCAATCTTGCTAATGTCGACGTCATCAATGATGATGGTGCCGGAATCAGCCTCGAGGGCGCGGAAGATGGCCAGCGTCAAGGAACTCTTGCCCGCGCCAGTGCGACCGACGATGCCGACCTTCTCCTGAGGGTTGATCTTGAGCGAGATGTTGCGAAGCACGGGCTCCAGATCAGCGCGATAGCGAGTGGAATAATTGATAAACTCGACTCCACCCTTCGCCGGCCAGCTGGGGTCCGGGCGGTTGTCTTCGACGATTTCGTCCGCCTCCTGCTCGACGTCGAGGTATTCCTTGACACGCTCCATAGAGTTCATGTTTTGCTCGTTGATTGCATAGTTGCGGACAAGCCACAGCAAATTCTCCGTGAAGTTCATCGCGTAGCTGAGCGACATACCAGCAGCGCCTGCATCGACTTTGCCAAGGCTGAGGATGATGAAAACACCGGCAGAGAACGCAACAAGGTCGCCGAGCAGGTCCGAACGAAGCGCTAGCCACCTGTTGCAGGCCCACAAGTAGATGAATGGGCGGGCTTGGGTGTTGATCTTGGCCAGGTTGTCGCGGATGAAGCGGCGTTCCTCACCATAGGCGCGAATGGTTGTCATACCATTGAGCGTCTCGCCGAACTGCTGGAAGAGGGGGCTGCGATGCACGGACTCGAGTCGCTTCAGATCGCGAGATGCTCGCAAGTAGAACGCACCCATGAGATAGAACAGGACGGCAATGAATGCAGCAGCGATCAAGAACCCAGGCGTGATGTAAGTGATCAACGCGACCGTGACGACGAGAGACAGAGAGCAAGACATGACACTAACAGCTGTCGGTGCAACATCTTGGTCAATGGCCTCCAGATCTTTACTGAATCGGTTGATAATTTGGCCCAGAGGTGTAACGTCAAAGAATCGAAACTGCGCACGCGTGACAGAGCGGATGAGCATGTCGTGGATGCGTTTTGAGGCAGTCAAGGAGCCGAAGAAGAGCCAGAGATCCCTGACAAGTGCGGTGCCAGCACTGGCCAACCCAATAATGGCGAGAACGACCAAATAGTAGGCAATATTCACACTCGACAGGTTGGTGTGCAGGAGTGGCTCCTGGGATGGAGGCGTAACTTGGTACATGGTCAGATCCATGACCTTGACCTTTGTCGACGAAGCCCTCAGAGCCTCGACCCACGACGCACCCGCAGCCTTCTCAGCCACGTACTGGTTGGACCACTCCCGAACCCAGACCTGAATCGCGACAGTCGAGAGCTGTTGCGCGTTGAAAACAACAAAGGTGACGATCCAAAACCACCAAGAGCCCATGGAAGAGAGATACAGTTTCATCACGGGCCATTTCACCGCACCGGTGACCTTACCCTCGTCCATAGCGTCCTTCTGAGGTGGTGCTTTCTTCTTCTTTTTGTCCGCGTCGTTCTTGATGCCGCTCACGCCGTTGGTGGCCTCGCCATTGGTGTCTTCGTCCCCGATACTTGAGGGAACCCTAGAAGGCACGCGCGACGCTACAACGGAGGATGGGTTGACCTTCTTGATCTCTTCGCCAAGTTTCCCAGACGCAATTACATCAGCTGAGAGCCCCTGAATAGCGACCCGACCGTTGTCCAGTACCACTACGTATTCCGAGGATGGCACGCACAGTTGCACGTTGTGCGTCACCAGAATGCAAGTGCGGTTGGCCATCAGAGGTCCCTTGATGCAGTTGGTGAATATCCACTTGGCGGTGTGAGAGTCAACAGCACTGAGGCAGTCGTCCAGAAGCACGTGAGCTGAGTTCGAGTAGAGAGCACGGGCGAGCGAGATGCGTTGCTTTTGGCCTCCGGAGAGGGTAATGCCTTTCTCACCGACAAGTGTCTCGTCGCCGTGATCGAGGATTTCAAGGTCGCGCTCCAACGCACAGGCAACGATTACGTCCTTGTAGCGCTGATGGTCGTAAGGCGCCGCGAAAAGAATATTGTCCCGGATATTGGCGTTCACCAACCAGGCAGATTGGGCAACGTAGGCGATTGTGTTGGTAAGGCCAGTCTCTGGGTCAACACGGGCTTCCTCTCGACTTTGACCGCCGGGGCAGAACACCCTGCCCTCAACCATTGTCATTTCGCCAAGCAAACCCATCAACATAGATGTCTTGCCGGAGCCTGTCGGTCCAGCGATCACATTGAGCTTGCCGATCTTGAAGTCGACATTCATCTCAAGCAAGCGAAATGCGCGGGAGCCGTCGTCAGCCACAGTGTCACGGCCGCCCCAGATGAGTGTAGCGTCCCTGAAGCCGATGCGCCTGTTTCCATCTTCGTCCACGTTGTCAGTGCCCAGTTGTTCGTACTTCTCCGTCTCTTCCTCGTTAAGAAACTCGTCGACACGGTCGATGGATACCTTGGCCTCCTGCACGTGGGCGAACATATCACCTAGCTGGTCAAGGGGAATGCGCAGAAGCATAAACAGGGAGATGGCGGTGAAGGCCACCGAGGGGTACAGAGGCCTTCGCTCAATCAAGGTGTAGACCAAGAATGAAAAGAAGGTGATGAGGACAGGAACAAAATTCCAAATCGCGACTGCAGTGGCCCAAACCAAGAACCTTGAGCGCAGAGCCTTGAGCTCGGCATGGCGCTTCTCGTCGATGATCATGCCAAACCGCTCCTCCCAAGCAAAGTACTTGATGATACGAATGTTCTGAAGCACCTCGTTGGTGATGTTGATGCGCTTGTCGGTAGCAGCAAGAATTTTCTTGGATGTCATGCTGAACCCTCTGCCGATGAGATAGTTGACGGGCAGGAGGAAGACCATGATGATAATACCAGGGATCGCGCTAAGACCCATGACCTGCCAGAGCAAAACCACGGAGACAACGAGCATAGTAGGAGCAGCGGCGCACAGGAAGTGCAGATAGGCTGTGATCTCGGCAATCTTGAAGCTGTCGACGGACATGAGGTTGATGATCGTGCCGAGGTTTGCTTGCTCATCCGCTCCAATTGTCTCCTTGAGACTTTCCACAGCCGATTCGGCATCGCTTCCAGAGTCGTTCTCCTTCTTTTTCTTCAGGCCAAGAGCCCGCCTGATCTTGCTGCCGGTCCCCTCCTTGCCGCCTTCGTCATTCTTACCGGTGGCTTCGTCCAGGAGCACCTTCTCCTTGCCGGACGCAGCCTTGCGGCGGAGTGCCTTTGCATAAATCTCACCCACGATGATAGCACGAACACGGATGCAGATTTTGCGACCAACCCACAGGGCCATGCCGTCGCCCCACGATCGGGCCATGTCGAGGACCGGCAACAAGATGACGTAAAGCCAAAGCACATTGATGGGACCACGCTCAGAGGACTCGACATATTCCAAGATGGCTCTGAGCAAGAGTGTTGGGGCGAACGTGAAAATGCCAGAAAAGACAGCCATGCCGCATTGAACGAGGAGATCCTTCTTGAAGTACCTGAGAAGATGGAAGGCCAGAGAGCTGGTTCTCTTCATCTGACGATAGTCGGACAAGACAGCGGCAGCCTTGTCTTTTGGCAGGAGGTTCCAGACATGCTCGATCTCCATTGGCTCTTTCCAGCCTTTGTAGATGATAGCATCGACCCAACCAAATGTGGCAACCGAGAAGAGACTAGCCAGTGGCTCGCGCGAGGGCTCGATCCCATTCTCCCACTCCAGCACCACTGTCCTGTTGCCTCTGCGGGTGGTCGCGGCTATTCCGAACAGCAGCGACAGGAGCGCAAACTCGATAAAGACGATAGTCTGAACCCTTTTGGAGGTTGGATGGATCATGACGGACCGGAAGATGAAGACCATGAAGAGCCAATTGAAGCCATAAATGGTAGCCGTGTGGTTCCACAGGTGTGGGATGCGCCATTTCGAGTTTCCGAGAAGCAGGCGCAGGGAAGTCAGAATCAGTGCATAGATCCAGACAGTCAATCCAGCGATGGCTGTGAGCTGACCGTGGGAAGTTGTATAGGCCGCCGTGCTGAGTGCGAGGGCATTGGTGGCAACGAGGCCGATAACCGCCAGCTCTTCAATCACTTGCCAGAGGTATTGCCCGGTGGGAGTATCCGCCTTGACGATGGAACCCTTGGTTGTGGTCTTTGTAAGCGACAGTCGATTAGGGTTGATCTCCAGAGCTTCCTCTTCCTCAACCTCAGCTTCTTCGTCCGGAGGCAACTCGGTATGGTCGAGCACGGCGTGTTCGTCGGTCGCGATGCGCGTGTAGGCCTGCGATTTTCGTTGACTGTACGCGGCCCGCGCATTGCGCAAAACGATGTGCGTGAACGACAGGGCGACAATGACCAGTGGAAATATTATTTTGAGATAGCTGGAAGGTGCAATTAGTGAATGTCATGGTCTGGTGTGGATTGAACGCGACTAACTCTTGCTGGAAGCAGACTGTAAAGTCATCGACCAGCCATATGGGCCCAGTGCATTGCGCAAAGCCCATGATGAAGGCGGCCTCTGGCTTTGCGTGCCTGGCTGTCACGAGAGAATGACGAAATCCAGTACCGGCAATGGCCAATGCACGCACAGATCAAGAAGAGCGCGTGTGACGACCGACAGCTGCAGGCAAGGAACTTGTGAGAGGACAGGCGCTGAAGGAAAACAAGTTGCGCGCCGCGTGGAGAAATAGAAATCAATGATGGCAGCTGGTACTACAGCGAGGTAGCCTTGCTGCTTTTCGACCGGCGACGATGTGACGGAGGGGCACTCGAGATGAGACGTCGTGGCGCACGCCGTCTCCAAATCGCACAGCAGTTGGAGAAGTTTTGACCGTGAGCACTGCGTGTCTTGTGCGTCAGTTGAAAAGAGCGTACCACAGTTCGCTAGAGGACACCACGCGCGAGGCACCGGATCGACGTGCCTCGAATACAACTGCAGGTCGCGCGGTTGGTATTAAGAGGGAAAGGGCGCCGAGGAGGTCAAGGGAGTCGACCGAACAAAAAGTCGATGGCTGCGATCTGCAGGTGACGCCAGGCCAAGGGCAGAGTAATCTGCAGAGAATGCGGGACCGGCGCGCTAATTTGACCAGGAGTCTGCCACCTCGAGAAGCTCGACTCCACGCGACATGCACTCTGGCAGGCCACCATTTAGCTCGCTTCTCCCTCTAGTCGGAGTCATCCGGCCTTTGAGACATCAATGGCTAAAATTTTTCAATGTGGCCGGAGACTTGACTGTCATTTAGAATCATGACAAGGGCACGCGTGCCCTTTGTGATAAGTACTACTCATTTTGCTCCTGTCAGCGGTACTGGGTACTGGAACGCTGGCAAGGCACTGTGAGGCCACAAGCTTGGTGCTTGAATCACCTAACGCAGGACTACCCGGTGCTTCCTGCCTCAACTGGAGCTATGCACCCCTTCCTATTCGGGGATCCAGGAAGGAAGTTCTCAGCAGGCCATCGAGGCACCTGTGTGCTTTCGACAGCGTCGGATGAGGCTCCTATAGGAGTCCGTCTTACGCGATCCGCTGCCGCTCTGCCGTCCAAGCTCGCCGGTAACGCAGCGCTTGCTGATTAGTTAGATATTACGTGAACGGGGCATTTTCAAAGGGACCATGCGTCTCCAGCGGCTCCCCGGCAGCGTGGTGGCTTTCGAATGTGGGTGGCCGGCCCCTATGCACATGCAGGTCCTGCAGCTGCAGGGCGTGAGCGACCATCTGTGCACTCGCGGCTGACATCACAGATGCCCTCGAACAGGTCTCTCCACCCCGCGCAGTAGGCCGTGACCTCTTGTGTTTGGTTGTCACGACCTTATTCCTGTACTGCTTCTATCAGATGACTCTGCCCGCGGACACGCATGTGTGGTGGTGTCCTCGGACTTCTTCTTTCACACCCCTTCCGGAGTCTGAGAAGGCGGTATTGGTGGTCGTGGGAGGAACAACAGGCTGTCTTTTGTAAGAGCTCAAGAGATGCTGCAGCGTTGTAGAGTCTCTGGTGACTCATTTGACGCCAGTAAGAGTAGTACCATACTGCAGTTCCTCCCGTATGGTGTCCTAAAGATCTGTCCGGTTGACTCACGGTTCCCCCGCGTGGTCATGTATGCAGCTGTAACCCTGGGGAACTCTGTATGCATCATACCATCGCTGACCACGGCATTGGGCTGGTGTCGTGCAAGAGAGATTGCAGCACTGCGTATCGTCAAGCCATACGTATGCATAGAACCTACACTTGCTCGACGACATTGCCTGGACTCGAACGAGGCTGAGAAGATAGGTATTGCTCTTTCAGAGAAAAAAAAATCAGGGAGCAGACGCCTGGCAGAGCTTTTCATTCGTGATGCCATGACTATAAAAAAACACTGTACACGACTTGGAAGCTCTTCAGCTGGCCTTGCACTATACAAAGCCCATGACCCAACCCAAACACTGACTCCATGGGATGATGCAAGTTGTTACGGCCAATTGGTCCGTTTCGCGTACTAGCCAGACTCCCCATCTTCTTGCATATTTCTACAAGGCATTCTCTCCCGGTGCCTCAATCCAACTGTGTGCCAGGGGACCATTGACGATCACCTTGAGTGAGCCTCTTAACCCATGATCATGCCCTTCATGCCGGACAGGTCACCCTCCTTCGCAGCGATCTCGAAGTAACCGTAGATGATGCTGTGCACGTTTGTTAGCTTGGAAAACTTGGCGGAGAGGCTTGACTCACGTGACGGCGAGAAGAGTACCAGTACCAGAGCCCAGGGCGCCCATCAAGTCACTGGCCACAGACAGAGCACCAATGCAGGCGCCACCGAAAGCAGCGGCGGTAGGAATAACGCGCTTGAGCTCCTTGTACATGCTCTGCTCGCGGTGTCCAGCCATGACGAGGCCCTGGTCCTTGAGCTGCTTGGCCACGTCGCGAGGGCTGGAGCCAGACACCTCAATCCAGGTCTTAGAGAAGAGGGCGCAGGCACCCAGCATGTAGATGATGTAGACGGTCGTGTGGATGGGGTCAAGGAGGGCCTCACGGAAGTTGACGGGAGGCGACATGTAGTAGACGAGACCGGAAACGGCGTGGAGCTGAGAGGAGCCCTCCTTGGCCTCCCAGACACCGCAGAGACGGACCAAGAGGTTGTCAGAGAAGCGCGAGTACATCATCTGCGAGATGAGGAAAATGTTGGAGGACAGGGCAGACTGCAGCATGATGGGCATGTTCGAGGTGTAGAACAGGCGCACGGGGTACGAGCCGCGGGCACCACGCTGGCGCGAGGACTTGACAGGGATCTCGACACGGAAGCCCTGCAGGTAAATGACGGCCGCGAAAACGAGGACCGTGGCGAGCAGGTTCATGATGTTGGGCAGGTTCTGGCGGTAGAAAGCCTCCTGAAGGGCGCGCTGCTTGTTGTCCCAGGTCATGAGGAGGTGGAAAAGGGCAATGACGGCGCCCTCAAACTCGGGGCCACGACCAGTGTTGATGGTGGTGGGCGAGAAAGCCTTCCAGACGATCGACTCGCAGATGTTGGTGGCGATGAAGAGTGAAATGCCGCTGCCAAGTCCGTAGCCCTTCTGGAGGAGCTCGTCGAGGAGAATGACGATCATGCCGGCGACAACGAGCTGCAGAATGAGCAGGAAGACGATGCCCGCACCCAGATCGGAAGGAGGTCCGTAGAGACCAGTGAAGACGTAGACGGTGGCGGTTCCAGCCGAGAGGATGAAAGCGAAGAGCTTCTGGGCGGTCTGATACAGCTCGCGGTCGGACTTGAGGTCGAGGTTGACGTCGATCATGTGGGTGCCGGCAAGAAGCTGGAAGACCATGCCAGAGGAGATGATGGGGGTGATACCCAGCTCCATCAGAGTGCCTCTGTTACTGGCGATGACCATGCGCAGCCAGTACAGCGGGTCGGAGTTGTCGGACGAGACGATGCCATAGAGAGGCATCTGGCTCATGACCAAGAAGATCAAGAGGGTCAGGCCAGTCCACATGAGCTTCTGCTCGAATTTGGGCTTGTTCTCGGGCTGCTGAACCTCGGGGAGGAACGGCACGAATGGCTTGACCAAGTCAAGGAACCGTACTAGAAAGGCAGACACGCGCGTCAGCCATCTGTTCCCAAAGCTCAACTCGTCGATTGAGGGCGCTCCCAATGGGCGTCGTGGTTGGCAAGCTGTCGCTGCCGCCACACAACCCCTTCAGTCGCGCCGTGCGGAGAGGGATGAACTCACGGGAAGACATGATGGGCAAATTGTGTCGCAAACACCGACAAAGAAGAAGGAGAGAGTCAGAAGAGAAGAAGGCTGAAAGTGCCGAGCTTCAATGGTGCGAAGCTCGTCGTTGGCGAAAGGAGGGCAACGGGTGGATTGGGAGGTGGTTAAAGGAGGGTAGGGTCGAAGGCGAAGGCGATCTGGCTTCAATGGTCGCGACCCATGGCTTGGGCACAGCTGGTTGGCTCGCAAGCCCCCAAGAGCAGATGTGTCCTGAAATTTGGTGGAGTGGCGGCACGTGATCCTGCCAGGGAGGTAGGAGACCCTGGACGAGAGCCAAGGTGGCACCGGCACCCTCGAGTCTTCAATGACTCCGCCGGATGTGGGGAAAGCTCTGCAGGACAATTTTTGGAGACGCCGTCGCCCGTCATTGTTTAGTCCCCCGACAGCTCGCCAGGCACAATGTTGCTTCCATGTTCACCCGCCCCGGCCTGAGTCATCTTGCCCGAAGCCATGGTACGAAAATGGCCACATGTGCAAAACCACCGGCGCAGCCGCTGTTGGTCATTCTTGGATCGACAGGGACTGGCAAGTCCGAGGTATGGGAAGAACAGCTGGCGAAGACCGTTCATCGCAATAGCGACTGATGCCAAGTAGCTAGCTGTTGAGCTTGCGAAGCGATTTCGAGGCGAGGTCATCAATGCCGATGCGATGCAGATGTACCGTGGCGTTCCCGTCATGACGAACAAAATGACTGCGACAGAGCAACAGGGCATACCGCACCATCTACTGGGAAACATTGCGCCGACAGAGGAATCCTGGACCGTGGACAGCTTCCAGAAGGAGGTCTCCAAGATTCTCGGGGAGATTCGTGGTAGGGGCAATCTACCCATTGTGGTTGGAGGGACGGCGTACTATGTCGACGCACTGCTGTTCGACAACACCACGCTCCACGAGGATGTCCCACACAACGATGAGCCTCTTCCCATCCTCGATGAGCCCACTGAAGTACTCTTCGCCGAATTGCAAAAGGTGGATCCGGTCATGGCGGAGCGCTGGCATCCCAATGACCGGCGGAAGATCCTGCGGTCTCTGGAGATCTATCTTCGGACCGGCAAGCCAGCATCGGAGTTGTACGCGGAGCAGAAGAAGAGGCGCGCCACGAGCCGAGACTCGGCTTGGGAGAATTTGTTATTCTGGGTCTACTCTGAAGGGGACGTCCTCAAGGACAGGTTGGACAAGCGGGTGGACAAGATGCTCGAGGCCGGGCTGATTGACGAGGCCCGTCAGCTGCTTCAGCTCAAGCGAGACGAAGAGGCTGCAGGACGATTGGTCGACCAGACCAGGGGCATTTGGCAGGTCCTTGGGTACAAGCAGCTGGAGCCGTACCTGCTGGCGCTGGAAGCAGGCACTGACCCTGTTGAGCTCGAGAGGATCAAGATGAATGGCATTGAGGAGCTCAAGGCGGGCACGAGGCGCTATGCCAACTACCAGAACAAGTGGACACGCCGCAAGAAGCTACCCCATCTCAAGGAAGAAGGGCAAGAGGCGCTCAACAGCTTGTATCTGCTCGACAGCACCACTGTTGCCAGGTTTAGGGATGACGTCGTTGAACCTGCGAGCAGACTGACAGCACAGTTCTTGAGCGGGGAGCCGCGTGAGTTGCCTGTCAACCTGTCAGAGATGGCGCGCCGAGTCCTCACTGCGGCCCACGCCAGTGAGCCCGACGTGCATCGCAAACAGCACTGCGACATATGCAACTTGACGATTGGGTCTGAGAAGCAGTGGGCCCTCCATCTGAACAGCCGCCAACACAGAGCTCGACTCAAGAAAAGAAAGGGCCTGGCACTGGTGCCTGTCAGCGAAAGCCACTCTGAATCCGAAGCCTCTGGACTCGATGTAGCGTCGCTCAACTAGCATAAAGAGGTCTTGGACTCGATTTTGTCGTTTAGTTTCCACGCGCGTGTGTCCGCATCTGAACTTGCTGACAGTGTCAGTGACCGGTGGTCATGGAAGGGCCCCGGCTTGCTGTCCACCCTACAGTCCAGGAACAGAACGCATCTACCTGAGATAGCAGCGCAGCTCAACACCCTCAGCTGCTGTACGAGATGGGGCATGCGGTTGATTTGTTGAGTTAGGTTATTGTTCCGTTTTGGACGTGTGTTCAAAGAGCCACGGATTGGAAGACACTCTGGGTTTGGCATCTATGCATGTCCGCGACCCTCTTGACTAAATCGTGGACCTATGAGAAGAACTGGGCATGGAGTCGCCATCTGCCCTTGCCCATTATCCCTCTTGCGATCCGAATACGTACGTGTGATGCAGGTCTGGCCGTGGGGTGTACAAGGAGCTTCTTTTGCGAATACGAGAGACGTGATGCGGAGCATCCCGACTTGTTGTTCTTCACCGTCAGGCACGCCATCGCATTGGACCCAGCAGGCGGCGAATAATAATTCATCGTGCTTCTTCGGGGGATCACCCTGATCAGGGCCTACATATCCAGACCAATTGTTATCGTTCAAGGCCTGCCGAACACGTCTGTCCACAGCAAGTCTTTCCATTGAGCGAAGGCAGGCGCAGCATGCCTCGAAGCCTTAGAACGGCCAGTTCCGGGGACCCCCGGAACGTCACTATTCGGGACGACTCTGCGTCCGCACAAGGTGTCTGACCTGTGCAATTGTGGTGGTGCCTCACATTCATGTTAGTCACAAAGGCCACCGCTATGAAACAGCTGAACTGCGAAGCCATGCCGCACCCGCTCATCATCTTCCATGTAACAGAAATTGCATCACACGCACGACCAGAGAAACGACTGGCGCCCAGGACCTTTGCCGCTGGGTGCGCTGGCTCACGCGCAGACTTACTTATTAGGGTGACAATATGCCTGCCTTCCCCAGCTCTCAACCACGTACTCGTGCTTCGCCACTCGCCATTGTCATCATCGTCCGGACCCTTGTTAGACTATTAGTACCTTACCTTAAGTAGCTTGTACCTTTGGGCCCAGGGAAACTCCATCCAGACACAGCTCGTGGGCTTGCTATTATTTATTACCTACAACCACAGCAGTTGAGTATTCTCAGCTTGCCCACGGCTGCTGGACTCCCCGTTGCATGCCGAGTACAATAGCGCATACATCCGCAGTGCACAGCCCAAGAGCCACGTTCTGTCGTGATCCTCTCATTTCAGTACAAGCTTACTGCACGATCCGCCTTGCAGGCACCCGCAACAACCCGTGATGACAGTGAACCTGATACGTACCAGCCGGTGGCAGGCACCCAAATTACTACTAGTAAGCACGACATCCAGCTACTGGCGCCTGCCAGGCACCAGACAATAGCACGCCCTTTGAATGTTACGCTTCTCTTTCCTTGTCATTTTACTTTCCACAGCCAGACTGGGGTCCCTTAGTTATTATAAGCATTACTGTAGCACCTTTGACTCTTCGAAATACCGAACAAAGGCCAGCTGCGGATTTTTGCGCTAGTAGGCTAGCAGCTGGCCCTTTTTTCCCCCTTCTCTCGGAGTCTTGCGGACTCTTTGCGCGCCCTACGATTGCATATCGCTGGCTCCACCGTGACCACCTAAACTCCGCCGCCGAATTGGCGCTTGCCAGGCTCACGGGTGCGTGCCCTTTCTCGCAATGCCGCTCGCATTCTCTGCTCACTCAGACTAGGCGAGTCGCTCGCTCAGCTTGTGCCCGTGGCGGAGTTCATACCACTGCACGAGGTTGTGGCCACCTGCGCTGCACGACTGTCGAAGCACCATTTGACCTGGGATAGCTCTCGCGCCCACCCCCACACAACGTCACTGGCAGGGAGCCTCTGATTATCACGACAGGTGACCAGCTTGTCTCGCACGCCTTTCCCACGCGGAACACTCCCCTGTACCAAGGCACTGTGCTGAAGCACGGCATATGGTCGTCTCTCCCACATATTGACTGGACAGGATCGGGGGATAGCATGTCAGCGAACCCGAGTGCGCCGTCATCGGCGCCCAGACAGCGCATCCTCGCCTGTGTCTTGTGTCAGCACCGCAAGATCAAGTGCGACCGCAACACGCCCTGCTCCAACTGCGTCAAGGTGCGCTCTCACAGACAGACACCGCCTCACTCGCAACCTTGAAGATCTAATGACTCTAGGCCAACGTCGCATGCACGCCCAGCACCCCAGCGCCTGCGCGCAAACGGCGGCGACCAAATCAGGACCTCCAAGAGCGACTCGCACGCTGTGAGGCTCTCCTGAAGCAGTATGCCGGCGCGGGTCCTCCTCCTGGCGCTGCCTCAGCATCTCAGTCGCCCACGACTTCTTTCAAGGACGTGGAAGACTCGCCACAGGAGCCATGGAGCTCGCACTTGACGGAATTTGAAAAGGCGCCTCCTGGGAGAATGATCCAGTCAGACAGCGGCTCCCGCTTCTATGACAGCCAATTGTGGGCGGAATTCCACGATGAGGTATGGAACACCACTGTGCCCCGTTTTCGCTGCTCACATTCCGTAGCTACAAGCGATGAGACACATTATCGACACTGAGGATCCCGAGGAATCCAGTGTCCTGGGGACAGAAGGAATGGCGACACCAGAGAACAATGGCGATCTCCTCATTCCCGGGGACTTCAGCTCGCAGAACACGGAACCGCAGCACCCAGACCCCGTTCAGACGTTTAGGTTATGGCAGATCTTCCTGGACCGCGTCAATCCCCTGACCAAGGTCGTCCACGTGCCGACGTTGCAGCCGTACATCATCGAGGCGACGACGGACCCGTCCAAGGTGCCACTGCATTACCAGGCCCTTATTTTCGCCGTCTACCTCACGGCCTCTCTCGCACTCAGCGAGGCCGAATGCCAGCAGTTGCTGGGCTCGTCGCAGGCGCTGGCCCTGCAAAGGTTCTCCTCTGCGACACGACATGCGCTGCTACGCTTCGACTACCTGCGAAACTACGACATGGCCGCCCTGCAAGCACTGGTTCTGTTCATGGTAAGCACGCGCTCCATAGGCTTGATATGACGCTGACCGGGGACAAAACCAAAGACATCGCTGCAAGGACGCTATGACCGCCACGCCGCATGGGTCATTAGTGGCACGGTGGTCCGGATTGCGCAGAAAATGGGCTACCACCGGGACGGCGAAGTGCTCAACTTGACGCCGTTTGAGACGGAGATGCGCAGGCGCATCTGGTGGCAGATTGTGATGCTGGACACCAAGTTGGCCGTCACGTCCGGCCTGACTCACAGCATCGTGCCAGACCTGTTCGACACGAAGCAGCCGCAGAACCTGAACGATGCCGATCTGTACCCAGGATCCTCTGAGCCCGTGCAATCACGAGAAGGACCGACGGAAATGGGCTTCATACTCATCATGAACCGGGTGACTGTGTTCATGATGTCCGAGATTACACGTGCGGGCTTTGAGTCGGCGCTGATGGGCCAAGCGCCCAGCGAAGATGGCCATCAGGGCATCGGGCCCGCGCCGATTGAAAAGTACAAGGGCATTGCGCGAGAGCTGGACTCTGATCTGCTCGAGATCGAGCGCCGGTATATTGATGAGTCGGCGGGCGCCATTCACATTGCGGCCACCTGTGTGCGCGCCATCTTCATGGAGAAGATGCATGAGATGCTCCGACCCATGCGCGAGCAGCCGGAATGGGGCACCGAGATTTTCAACTTCCGGGACAACCTCTTCAAGACGGTCCTCATCAACAATGAACACAATAGCGACCTCTACGAGCGGATGGCTGGCCTGGGCTTCCTGTGGTTCGTCAAGGTCCACTTTCAGCTCGACATTCTGGCCGTCCTGACCGGGCAGCTCTCTCGGCGGCCCACCGGCTCGCTCTCCGACCGCGGCTGGGTGGCCGTGGAAAAGCACTACAAGTGGCTGCCCGAGCTCTTTGACGTCTTGCAAAAGGCTCACGCGTCGCAGGCCCAGTTCACCCTCAAAGCCTGGAAAGCGCGCGAGCAAGCGTTCGCGCAGCAAGGCCAGCTCCTGCCGACGCCGTCGTACATTGAGCGCCTGCGGGAATGTATATCGACACCGGAGCGCACGTCGACCGCAGCGTCTGCCACACCACCAGCCACGATCCAGGGGCCACAGCCCGTGCCGGACGTGGACAACTTCCTGGGCGGGTACATGGATTTGCCGTCCATGACTTGGGACATGTGGGGCGACTCGTACACTGCGGGCGGTTCGCTGGGCAATCCGAACCAGCAGCTTTCGGCTGCTTTCTTTGGCAGTTACGGCGTGAATCAAATGGGCAACGCGAACGGTCATGTTCCGCAGTAGCGAAGTGACTGTAGCCACATGGACAGGCCTACCGGATACGGAGAAGAGTACAGGGCAGAGACATGTGGTCATGCTGGGGCTGGACATTCTGCAGCCCTTTCAGTCGAATGTCGCTGGCATGTATGAGTATTGACGAACTGGACATCCCACAACTTTTCATTGTATTACAGTGTAACAACAAGACGGGCACGAGCGTTGGTTGTAAATGTAGATCTCAAAATGAAACGACACGTAGATGGACGACTAGGTGCCGAGATTAACGACGGATCGCTTCCCTCTCCAAACATCCATGAGCCCAAGGGCCTGCCAGCATGCCATCCCCCATCTGTCGCAGGCGACACGAGCAGACGGCGCGCTGGCGGATGTTCGTGACTATCTGAGAAGGGAAGGGGAAAGTCAGTGAAAGGCCGAAAATTGAGATGCTGTTTCAAGGTTGGAAAATTTAGATGACTCAGCAGAAAGGTCACGTGTCGCTGAGACGATGAGGAATTCGCCGTCGGTCATTGGTCCGATCCCTGCCGAGGAACCGACTTGTGACAGGCAGTCGTCCCGAGCTTGGACTGTCGACGTTGACGGCACTTGCCCGTAGTAGCGAACGAATTACTCGACGTCCTCCTCACGACAGACGACAGCCCGTTCGACACTCGACACCCCAGCCAAGATGCTTGCCTCAAGAGTCGGCGTTGCCGCCACGCGCGGTATGTCTTCGCCTCTGCTCCCCCGACGGTTTCGCCCGCGGTACCGGTTTGTCTAACGAGCACCAGGCATGGCCAAGCCATTCATGGCGCAGAACCTCCCCAAGCTGGCGCTCGCCGCTCGCGTGCCCGCCTCGCAATACCGGTAGGCCAGCCCGCTATGCACCTCCAAGTCTGTGCGAGAAGATTATGTTTTGCTCATTGAATTGGAAATACAGTCCCGTGGCGACCATCAAGCAGACCCCCGCCGAGGGCGGCGAGCTCCTGGCCAAGCAGCGCCTCAACCGACCCGTGTCGCCCCATCTCGGCATCTACAAAATGAACCAGACGTGGTTCGGCAGCTCCGCGTGGACGCGCATCACGGGCTGCACCCTCTCGGGCATCGGCTACCTCTACTTTGGCTCGTACCTCGTCGCGCCCTTGTTCGGCTGGCACCTCGAGAGCGCGAGTCTGGCGGCCGCCTTTGCGGGCCTGCCCTTCATCGTCAACGGCGGCATCAAGTTCATCCTGGGCTTCCCCTTTGCCATGCACTTCTTCAACGGCATGAAGCACCTCGTCATGGACACGGGACGTGGCTACGCCAAGGCGACCGTCGTCCGGCTCGAGAAGGCCTCGTGGGCTTTTGGCATCCTCGGTGGTCTGCTCCTCGCTCTCGGCCTGTAAAGCATTGCATTGGGGTTTGTGTTGTACGTGGTGGCGAGGGGAGAAAAACGAGTCACGGTGTAGAAATATCCGCCTGAACAAGGCACAGGAGTATCCATTGTTTACTATGTTCCTGCATTGTCCCAATGAAAAAAAAAGACAAGTTTAGCCATGAAATGCCACCACCTCTTTTTGGGTTGGTGTGATCCTGATCCGAGTCTGCGCCCCAACGCCGTTCGCCAGTCGCTTTTCTTTTACCCCATGCATCCCATTACCCCAAGTTGCGCGCGTCCAGGACGGCGGCGATCAACTGCTGATTGCCCGATGCCGCAATCTTGTCGCCCACAATGCCGCCTATCCACTCCTTGAGGGCGGCCCCGTCCGCCTCGCTTGCTGTGCTGTTACTCGCGGCGCCCACCAACCCCTCGGTGCTGGGCGCGATGGAGCTGACGGCCTGCACGATGCCCTGCACGAGCATCTGGTAGTTGATGTCCGACTCGGACGCCTGGCGCAGCGGCGTCAGAATGTGCTCGTCGAACGGCTTGAGGTTGCGCAGCACGAGCACACGCACGGCCTCGGCGCCGCCCGCCTCCAGCAGGCCCTGGATCGCTCCGTAGAGCACGGCCGGCGGCTTGGTCGGGTCCAGGAAGTACTTGAGGCAGGTACGCGTGAGCTTGGGCCGGAGGCCGTTGTTGGAGGCGGCGTACTTGCGCGCGATGCGCCCCACGAGGGACGCGGCCAGCTGGCGCAGGTCGTACTGCTCCTTGAGGGCGGCCGTGCTGTCGTCTGTGCCGAGCTTGCGGGCCATGAGGCAGGTGAGGACGGGCGCGGACAGGGGGCTGGCGTAGGGATCGAGGAAGAGGGTCTTGTTCTCGATGAGGGCGTTGGTGAGCTCCATCATCTGCTTGAGGACAAAGGTGTCGTCGAGGTTGTGCGTGACGCGGTCCATGATGTAGTTGATAAAGTAGGGGACAAGCTGGTGCAAGCCCGGGTCGTCTCGGACGGAGCCCAGGGCGGCCTGGCGCAGGCGAACGACCTCCTCGTCGGGGCTGTCGTCGAGGATGGCGGCCTGGATCTTCTCAAAGTAGAGCACGAGCTCCTTGCTGACAATGTGCTTGACGGATGGCTTCGTCGAGGGGTTGTCGTGGCCGGCGAGGGCGGCGAGGGCCGGGTTGGCGCCGGGGCCCTTGGGCAGCAGCTCCTGGGAGCGCGACTCGGCGGTCGTGGGGTTCTGCGGTATGGAGGGCTGGACGCCCTCGATGGCGAGCCAATGCGCCGTCAGGCTCATGTCGCGGGGTACCTTGGGCAGGGGCGCGTTGATGAGCTTCTCGAAATCGACCTCCTCGTCCTCAATGTAGAAGAGCGGCTGGCCGGGGCCCAGGCTGGCCTCGCCAAAGCGCAGGGGGCGCGTCGAGTCGTAGCCGTAGAGGGGCTCGGCGTCGAGGACCCGGAGGGCGAGGGAGATGTCGTGGACGGTCATGGTCGTGCGGCGGGCGGCGCGCATGAGGCGCAGGGCCTCGATGATGACCTGGCCGATGCGGTACTCGACGTCCTGCGTGAGGGCCTTGAGCGCCTCCTCGGACAGCGACCCGATGCCCACGGACTCGGCGACATCCTTGATGTTCTCGGTGTTCCAGAGGAGCTTGGGCTCGGCGTTGGGGCCGGAACTCGCCATGGCTGCGCCTGTGGTTCGTGGGTTGGCTGGGAGGGAGGGAGATGCGCGTCGTGGCCGGCTCGGATGCTGCAGGTTGAAGATCGCGAAGCCGGCAGCTCGAGTGGGGCCACCATGGCCTGCCTTCCTTCCCTAAATAAGGTACCTTAGGCGAGTGCTACAAGACCTCACTCTCCAGCCTTCTTCTCTTTCGTCTTCCATCACGCGAATGCCTTTATTTCCATCGCACCATCTTCGTCCATCTCTTGCTACATGTTCTGACACATATGGTGTCATGGCCCGTCTAGGGAACGATGGCCCAGACATTCGAAGCCCGTGATGCTGTCTCCATTGCTGTCCTATGCTTCGAGTTCTCTGTGCAAACACCACTGATCCTGCCCAATAGATACATGTGGTCTGCGTGCCAAGGCCTTGGACACGAGACGATCCTGCATTACTTCGTCTTACTATCCTTCTTCTTCCCCGTCTTTCGGCCCGGAATGATCCTGCGATTCACCTCGGGAATTTGGTAGTTCTGCTCACGCTCCAGCCTGTGCCGCTCCCAAAAGTCACTCGCCTCGTTCTTCAACCCGCGCCGCCCATCGTCTTTGCCCCTGCCGCCCTTGTTCTTCTTCCTCTCCGCCTCGTAGCGCCGCTGCTGGTACGCGTCCAGGGCAGGCCCAAGCATGCATTCATACGCGGCCCGGATCCATTGGTAGACCCACGATCGGATCGCCTGCACCACTTTTCGCGTATGTGTGCTAAAGGCCGTCATGAAAGTGACGAGAATGATCAGGAAGCTCGCGGGCAGAGACACGGAGCCGATAAAGCCCAGCGTGGGCGTCTCAGCCTCCCATTCCCGCGTGTTCATGCCAAACAAGCCCGTGAAGAACGTCAGGGGCAGGAAGATGACGGTGAACACGGTGAAGATCATGACGCTGCGGCTCTGCGCACTGGCCAGGTCGGCGTGGAGGCGGCTGAGCCGCACTTCGTCCACCTGCGCCTGTCGCTGCACCATCTGCAGGAGCTTGTCGTAGTCGTCCCGCGTGGCACGAACGCGCACAATCATCTCGTCTGCTCGATGGCGGTACTCGCCAACCTTGCCGATGGCTTCAGCAATGAAGCCTCGCCCGCGTGCTGTCTTGTCTCGCAGCGCAGGACTGCCATATGCGGTCAGCATGCTAGATAGCACTGCGTACTGTCGATCAAACAGCTGGAGCAGCACGAGCAGCTCGTCTTCGAGGTCGCGGAGTTCGAGCAGGGCAGAGGTGTTATCGCGATTTTCACGTTCCGCACGATGGCCCTCCTCCTTGTGGCGTGCGCGGATCGACCGCTCCTTGTTTTCCACAGGCTCAAATGCCGAGGCCTTGTCCTTGAATCCCTCCAAACGGAAGGCTTTCAACGAGTTGGTCAGCTTCTCTGTCTGTGCGCATCACGTTAACACCACGGCCAATCCACAAGAGTGTGGGTGCACGTACCAGAACACTAATGGCCTCCTCAAAAATCCGGAATATCTCCAGATCAGGGTGCGATGCTCGGTCCAGAAGCACGCTGACCGCGTGGAGCGCCGACAGGGCAGCAAGATCCAGCGCATTCTCGCACTGTCTGGTCAAGTCGACGTTCACCTCATTGAATATGCTGTCGCGCAGGTCCGCCTGCTGATACAGAGGCCCTTCAATGGGGTCGCTCTCTCGCTTGGGGAAGAAGGACAGGAGCGTGTCTGCGCAGGCCAGTCAGTCAGCAGGAGCACAAGAACGCGACGCCACCGGGTGAAAGAACGTACGGGAATGCAAGACCCAGAGCCACAGCTGGTCGACCATGAGCATATTGCCGTTGCGAATCGTGTTGTCTTCCAGCTCCTGCTCCGCCTGCAGGTCGTCCAAGCCCGCCAGCCTCTCGCGCCAGCTGCGGTGGCTTCCGTACGAAGTCGACCGACTGTTGAGGGACTGCGCGTACATGTCTCTGTGGTGCTCGCCATAGCAGTTCTCTCGTTCCTTTGTCAGTTTGTACAGCATCTGGTCGTCGTCTCGACCGCGCGTGTCCCGGAGCGAGGGGTATCCAAACTGGTCCAACGTGCGGCGACAGTTGATCGGCGGATCATGTCCCAGGAACTCCCACACGACCTGCGCCTCCAGCGAGTCCAGCTTGGCGACGTCGGCTGGCACGGGATGCGCCCGACCCCTGGTCAAGCGCTGCAGAATGACCGTTCGCCGATTAATGAGGCGCTTATACGAGTCAAAATGCAGATATGGCAGAAACAGGCACACCGAGATGGCCTCCTCTGCACTGAGCGGCGTCGGCGGAGGGGACATGGAAGCTCTCCTCGATGCTGGCCGCGTGTCAGTTTTCCGTTGCTCAGCTGTGGGGGAAGACTTTGGACCTACAGCTGCGAGGTGCTGTGTAATAGCAACCCGGCTTCGCAAAGTACGCATAGTGCTGCGAGTGACGGCCTCTCGTGTGCTTGCTGGCCCAGAAATCGTTGCTGCAAAGGGCTGAATAGTCCCTCTTGTGCGAGACCTGCACGGTCTCCATGATGCTCTGGCCGTGTCCGTCAGCAACACTGTCCAGTCGACAAAGCAACACTGCCTTACCTTAACCCAGGTTGGGTTGTTGTAGGGCACATGTATCCAGACAAATTTTTGCTGGCTCACATCGGGCCTCGCAAACGCAGAAGGGACCTCCTCTGTCACGGCTGTTTCGGGTGGATGTACTCGCCCCGACTTTACATCTCTTCGGATCGCGACGACAGGCTCGGGCAGCTGGGGCGAAGAATCAATGTCGTCGGTCTCGTCGCCAGCGGCATGCACGGGTGGCTCGTGCTCGGCACTGCTGAGACTCGCCGGCGAGAAGGGTGGGAAGTTGCGGTACTCAGCCGGCGAAGACTGTTCGCTGAGGGATCTGCCCAGGCTTCCAACGGATCGTGGTCGTAACGGCGGGGAGAGGCGATCTATGAGTGCGTCCTGCTCCAGGTCCGCTCGGATGAGTGGCGAAGGGCGTCTCGCAGGGGTGGACCGCCGAGATGGTGTCGGGACGCGGTAGTAGGCGGGTGTGGGTGGCGGCGGAGGCGACGATAACCGCCGGATCTGCTGGTGTTGCTGGTACGTGGGCACAATCTCCGGGGCGGAGCCTGGCGCGGCATCTACGGGGCGAAGGACCGGTGAGATGGGCGGCGTCGACGACTGGAGGAGCTGATTCCGGATGCCCAAACCTTCCCTGGCCGCCGCCTCCCTCCTGACACGATCATTCTCGGCCTCGGTCATGGTCATGGTACGACCTCGGTTCCTCAGGAACTGGCGCTCGTCGGGGACGTCTTCCACCTCGCTCAGCCTCTCGCGCAGGCACTCCTCGGGCCCCTTGCTGAGGAACTCTCGGAGCGGCAGTTTTGTCGACCATGCGCGGACAACCGGATCGTTGCCGCTGGTCGCGTCGTCAAAGAAGCCATGCACCTCCACGCCCACCTTTTGCTCCAGGTTCAAAGACCACTTTGCGCCGTCGTCCTTGTCGTCTCGTACGCTGGCGTCGGCTCGCCCGATGAGCCCGGCCAGCTGCCGCAGGAAGAGCTTGAGAGTATGCGCATTGTGTCGTCCAAAGGAGGCCACGTTGGCGTGGTCGCTCTGCAGGGGGAAGATTCTCTCCTGCCGCATGCCCATGATGGCGGACTTGATCGAGGCCAGGGGCGCGGTGAAGTACAGCGTGTCCTTCTTGTCCTTGTCCTCGTCCGCCTTTCCGCTGCTGCTACAGAGCCTGGAGTCAATGGTCTCGTACAGTGTCCACACTCTCAGGTCGTGGGCTATGCTTTTAAAGGCTTCGTCCGCTTGGTGGAGCAGGGGATTACCCACGCGCAGGGCATCCGTGATGGACAATGGCAATGGCTGCTTGAGCTGGAGGAGGTTCTGGATGCTCGGCGCGAGAGATGGCATGGAGAAGTAGCTGGAGCCTTGATGGGGCGTGCCTGTTCCAGTGTCAGCTCTCTCTTTCGCAAAACCTCTTATGGGAGATGCGCTCACCAAAAAACGCGACACCGTAGCAGTCTCGCAGGATATCCTCGAATCGACTGTCATGACTCGCTTTCGTCAGGAGCATCTTGACCACCAGACCCCCCAGGCTGTGCGCCACGAACACGATCGGTCGCTGGCCATCGGGTGTCTCGTCCCTCGTGGCCCTGAGGTCTTCGAGCAGAGCGTCCGCGAGGTCGCCCAACGTTGTCCCTTCCTCCATGGCTGGGTGCTCATACAGCAGGATCCGCGAGACGTTGGCCTCCCGACGGATGCCCTGCCTCACCCACGAGGCACCCTGCAGGTTGCCACTCGCACCCTCGGCCTCGCGCATGGCGGGGGCGCCAAAGTAACGCCCTAGGAGTCCATCGCGATTCCAGCTGCGGAGAGCGTCGCCGCCCGGACATGGCACGGTAATCACATCGACCGTGGTCTTGTCGTGCGTCTTGTCGCCCTCAGGATCTTTGATGAACCTTGTCGTCCGCGGTGCCTCTGTCACATCCGGGTGAGCATTCGAGACTGGCCTTTCCGTAGATACATTATCCTTACGCTGCGGCTCAGAAGGAACGGTCGACGATGGTGCCTGATTCTTGTTGGGATCTAGTGTGAACGGCGGAACAGTGGGCATGCCAGTGGCCATACCCAGTTCCTGCGCCGACATGCTTTCATTGATGTCCATGCTTCTCCCATATTCAATTTTACAAAATCAAGAGAAAGGCACCTAAGTGCGCCTCTTATAATTTGGGACGGCGAGCACACGCTGTCGCCTTGGACTGTCACGTTAATTCAGCGTCGCGGCCTTGAGAGCACGAGTCACGCCCCAAAGCACTGCACGTTACGATACATCTCGGCATAATTCTAAGAGAAATGTGCTAAATAAGAGCCTTCCATCTGTCCTGTGACATGTAAACTTTGGACAAGGTGAGGTCAAACTTGCGTGCGTCGCACCAGGTGACGGCGCATGGGTGGGAAGAGTGAGACATCACGAGCTCACGGGCGACCCTGCACGTGCCAGCCACGCCAGGCCCACGACGGCCTTGGTGTTGAGAAGGGACGCTAAATATATTACGACAGAGGATTTTGTCTCTGTAATTGTGTTTCCCTGCCTTATTACACTTTTGATACTGAGTCATGTCAGCTGATTCACATGGGCGAGGAGGCGCAGTCGGATTGTCATCGTCTGTCCCGAAAGACATCATGGCCCGCCCAAGGCCCCTGGGTATCTTGCGCTTAAAGAGGGCATCAATTCCGATAAAAACCCGAAATGTCTTGCCATGATGGACAGATATCCCCCGAATGCCTGAACGCCTAGATACATGATCCCTGCTGGGATGTGCGGCAGATTGCCGCGCCTTCTATGTGTCCCAGCCCTGCTCTGCTTTGAACCCAAGTCTACGCCCATAGCTATGTTATTAATGATGAAAAGGCGCCGAAAATGAATGATGCGTGACGAGTTGCCCCACTGCAAGCCTGCCAACGACCCTACCCCCATGCAAATGCCGGTGATGCTTACAGCTCCGCCATGAAGGAATAATTAGAAATAGTGTGGCATGACACCACAGCCTCAAAGTACCGATGGTTACGGATCATGCAGCCTTTCCCCGGATGGATGATGAAAAGGCCGCCGTGTCCGAGGGTGAATGACTGCTCCCCTATGCGACAGTCAATCTTGCCCGCGATAACCTCGCAGCTCCGAATCTTGTGCGAATCTGCCCCCCAGGTATGCGACTTGCCAGGCAGCAGCCTGATCCGGTTGAAGCCGATGTCGTTGGCGACTTCGACCGAATGCTCGCTCGTCGTGTAAATGTTAGAATATGCAATGCCTACGGAATTGGTTAGTGACAGAGCAGCTGACTCGATGCCAATAATAAACTGACCCAAAGGTTTTGCTGCGTTCTCCACGAGAAGTCTGCCAGGGGCTTCTTCCCAGTCCTCCATTGTATCGTCGAACATCTGGGGCGCAGGCAAAGACGGCAGCGACCGTTGTGTCGTCTCGTCAGCGTTTCCACGGCCCGTGCCGGCAGGCGCGTCGACAGTGCCAGAGTCTGACACGGGAGATTGAGGCATTGCATCGCTCTCCCTCCCGTTGTCGGTCGATTCCACACGCAAAGCACCTCGCCGGTGCAGAGGTCTGGTACCCGTGTTCCAGTCACAAGGGTTTCTTTGACGCTGGTTCTGTGCCCAGTAACGACAACCAACACATGTAGGGTACTTGGAGAATATTTCTTTGGCGTGTTCAGGCATCGACTCGGGTAATTTGATGCATCGCGCCGACAAGCGGCACGTGTAGCGCTGGGTGTTCCTTTCGGCTTGATGACACTTACCAGGGCCTTCAACTTCCTCGCCCACGATATACGCAAGGGCGCAGGCGTAACGGATGGGCTCCAGCTCACTTCCCTGATATGTGCGGATAAATTCGTCCGGCAACGGCCTCAGCGGTGCCTGCTTTATGAACCAGGCGATATCCTCTCTCTTAGGAACTGGACATTTCTCATGAAGGAAGGCATGCAGGTATGTTAAGGTATCTCCGCCAAGAGGTACCGAATCGCCATTTGGTACGGGGCTCTCTGCCTGATCCTGTGCTGGCGGAGGAACGGGGGATACCTTTGAAGACGGATTACTTTCTTCAGGCTCCTTCGACCTCTCCGAATCTGAACCCTCCTGCTGATCATTGCTCATGGACAGCCTCGCCCGCTGCATGTTTGCATAGGACAATGTGGGTTCGGCGGGTGGAGGGGCATCTGGAGGGAGCGGGTTCTGAGACACGATGACGGCGTTTCCTTTGGCGAAATCTTTGTAGTTGTACACACCAACTTCGGATATTGTGCCGCACCTGTTGTCGTTGTACGCCTTGTATTTGTGGGATACGGCGAAGTGGCCGCCAAGTGCGCGCAAATCCTGGAGCCTCTTACGGCAAGTGTGTACAGGGCACACAAAGATCGCCTCTTCTTCTGGTAAGGTGCTATAGCCGATCGGCAACAGCGCAGCACACGTTGATTCGGGCGGTGCGGACTTGTCAACTGCATTGCCTATATTAGCACGGAGCGCAATGGTGGTTCAGGTCTTCTTACCACTGAATTCAAGATAGCGTCGATTTCCAGCCCACTCGAGAACTTTGTAGGTTTTGCCATTGACAATGACTTCCGTCGGAGGACCATTCTTCTTACGCTTGTCTGCTGGCGTGCCGTTCTGAGCCCGAGTCGCTTTAGAATCCCCCTCAGACATATGTGGAGGACTTGGACCACTGGCCGAATGGCTGTTGGTAGCCTGGTCTGTCTTGGCAGAGGGTTTTGGGAGCTCGGTGTTGCCTTGACCAGACGGATCCTGTTGGGGGTCCAAACCGACCTGCTGACGTTTTGGCATCGGCCCAGACGACTGTTGTCCGTCCAGCTCTGAGGCTGGGCGTTTGGCTGGGGGATTTCGACTTGTCGTAGTGGAATGTCCTTGAGACGCCCTATTCTCCCACTTCTTCTGCAGCTCTTGCATCGCTTTCGAGTTGGACAGTCCGCTGGGCTTCATAGTTGAGGCGGTGGTGGTCGCGATGCCATGTGGTGTGGATGGCGACCCAGGTATCGGCACGTCACTAGTGACGCGGGGGAGACCGACACCGCTGACCTTATCAATGGGCGACGTATTTCCAGAGGCGCGGTTCCCTTGTATCGCAGCAGTCCACGGAGCGGTAGTCGTGCGCTTCATTGTGGTCTTCTTGGGTGCTGTGCCATTGACCGCAGAGGGACCTGATGCGGGCAATGGAACACGGCTCTGCGGAGTTGCCATGGTGAAGATGATGAGGCCGCCAGGGCCTTTTCTGGGCGTAACCTGCCACTTTTGGCTTGTGCGTTCTGGGTTTTCCGTGAGATGTTGTGCAACGCCAGTGCGATTGGGTCACAGGCGCGAGACGCTGGCGCGTGGCAGGCCCGTCTGAAATGAGTGTGTGAAGCCAGTGAATGAAGGAGCAGTAAGAATAATCTTCCCTGCCGTTTTGCCACGAGTGAATCGTGTTCGCGAGACAGCCGGAGCGAAAGGCGACACAGGGGATGCAGCAAGATGAACAGTTATGGGTGACTTTGGCGCTGTGGTTGAAGTTGTAGTTGGAGGAGTTGAGAGGAAACCTGGAGCGCGCCGGCTAGCGCGTCGTCTGTGCCCGCCCCGCGTAAAGTGACGGGAAGCGACGACCGTTCCTCCCCAAGAGCATCTACTCCGGATGAAGAAAAAAAAAAGACAAAAAGCGTCTACTGGGAAGCGAGTTCATTGAGAATAGTTGTAGGCACGCATGCATCGACTGGCTTGTGCAAACATGATCTCTTTGAAGGCCAGGCTGCTGTCGAATAATTTGAAACACGAATGGCTTGCCGTCTACGCCTCTACTTTACAACAGAAATGTGTTATACAACAGTGTTTCCGCCCAACGGATTATTTCTTGGCCTTCTGCTTCTTCTTGGCCGCCTTTTGCTGCTTCTTGCTGAGGGGCCTGCCCTGCACCGTGTTGGGATCCTCACCCATTGCCGCCCTTTTCGCGGCGGACTTGGCCTGACCAATCTTCTCGCGCTCTCGCCTCCAGGCCCTGTACCGGAAGTACTGTTTCCTTGTGCGGAAACGCTTGGTTCGGAGTCCAGTGGTCTTGACCAACTGTCCGATTCTCCAATTGTCCTCGCGGTAGCTGTAATCTTTGCGCAGCCGCAGCAGACGATCCGGCTCCCCCTTGACGACGCGGTTCACTTGGTATGGGATACCGGATGGCGAGAGCTCGGGCTTTTCGACCGTCGGCTTGATGGGGTATGCCGTGAGGCCCAGGCGGCGGCGGCGCTCTGCGTGCTTGGGATACGGTAGGACGTCGTCCTTGTTGAATGTGACGCCAATGTACTTCCGGTCAGGGTGACGCTGGGGGTCGCGGTAGTATTTGACGTAGCCGGTCGCCATGGAATGGATGCTGAAGTCGCGGCCCATGATGCAGTTCTCGCCCGGCCACCACAGCGTTCCGCGCTGCTTGTAGATGATGTTTCCCGGGATCACATATTGGTCTGTCGGGTCAGCACCCTCGCCAGCCTGGGGCCAATTTCAGCACATACCACCAGTCCTCTTTGCTCCCAGCTTCTTTGGGATGCCCCTCTTGCTCTTCTTCTTGTAGGCTCCTTGAGACTTGACGGAGGCATATCGGGCGCCTTGCACGCGGGCAGCGTTGCCCAGCGCAGCCTGGGCGGCAATTGGCACAGTTCGACTTGTCGCGCTCTGAAGAAGTGTTCCCACAGCCGCCACGAGGGGGCGCTGGATTGTGAGGAACCGCATGGTGAGCGTAGGACGGCGCACCTGCTGCGAAATGGTGCTTGTCGCGTGAAGATGGCATGTCCAGGCCGCCTCCATCGAAATTTGATGGGACGCGCGCTTAGTCATTGGGTGGGTCCGACAGCTCCGGCTTGCAGGCAGGCTCGCCTTATCGATAAGCAGCATGGGGTGCTTAAGATGCCAGATCACTGTGAATCCATCGTCAGCCCGTGCGTTGCGACTGTTGACTGTCACAATCGTGAAAAAGAGAAGGAGAAGACAATTCTGTCACAATGCGCTCCCTCATTGCTTTCCTGTGTCTTTTCGCGTTTGCCAATGCCCAATTTGGCGGCTTCTTTGACCAGATGTTTGGTGACGGGCCGCAACAAGGGCATGGTCAGCAACGGCAGCCCAACAGCCCAAGCGACGCCGGACACTATCGCCAACGCTACGATCAAGGTTTTTCGACCCGTGCCGCTCCTCGCACAGTTTGGACGACTAACAATTGCCAAAAGCCGTATGCGACAAGTACCTGTGCCCCGACACACTGGCCTGCGTGCACTTCCCCCACCACTGTCCGTGCGCTTGGGATGCACACCAAGACAAGTTTGAGTTGGCGGATGGCAGCCGGGTATGTTTGTCAAGGGGAGGGTTCAAGCCTACCGACACAGCGCGCAAGATGGAGTTGGTGAGGAAGGGCCTGCTGTAGCGCAGTCGAGACACCCAAAGATTAGTACAGGAGCTTCGTTCAAGGCAGAAACACATTTTACTCTCCTCAATACTCACCCCCGGCAATTTTTGGAAACAGCGACGCTTGCAACATGACGCGATCGGCCCTGGCAACAGTGGCTGTCGTCTGAATTTCTCAGTGCTTCAGCTATTACATCAACTCCGGGCAAGGGAGTGGCAGCTAAACCTGATCAGGGCCATGGGTCGTTCCCCTGTTAATTACCCCGACCATTCTCTGTGTCAACTTTGAGTTTGTTCCCCCTCTCAGGCCCATGGCAATGAAACGATGTCTCCTGTGATAAGTCCAAAGATCTTCGCATACGCCAAATTCAATCTCGCTGGGCTTCTTTCCCTAGCTGCGAGGCTTCGAGGTCGAAAATGTACCGTTGATCAATCTTGGAAACCCGTTAGTGGTAGCCTCAATTGGGTCATTTTCATCACCTTTGACGATGGCATCGAATGGGTCTTTCGATCGCCGCGTAGCGGTGCAAGCACGATTGTCGCTTCGGAAACCGCTTCTAAGATGCTTATTAGCGAAGCTTCTACATTAAAGTACCTTCGAAGTCATAGTTCAGTCCCGGTTCCAGCAGTCTACTCTTATAGGTGAGGTTTAACAGTCTGATTTCTCCCGGACACAACCTCCAGGTACTGACGCTTTTTCATTAGTGGCGACTATAACAACGAGACCGGGGTTCCGTATATTCTCATGAGCAAGGCTGCTGGCCGGCCACTTTCTCAATATGACTGGGTTGAGCTGTCTCAAATAGCAGGGTATCCAAATAAGCGCCCACTTCTACCGCTACAAGATCGCGACCGAGAGAAGATAATGAGGCAGCTCGGGCATGCCATGTCTTGTCTAGCAGAGCTTTCGTTTGAGGAGATTGGCTCACTGTTTGAGGACGGTGACGGCAGCTATGTTGTCGGCGAGTGCCTTAACCCGTCGCTCCTCTGGCAGCACAGGGACGAGCTTGGGAGTTTAGATCATGGTCCTTTCGCTAAAGAGGACCAATACCTCCAGTGTCTCATCCATGCATTTGAAGTTCATGCCAAGGAGCTTCCACTCTACACTCACAGCTTCTTCGCGCCGATACCTGACCCCTTCGAGTACCCGCACTGGATTGCATACCGCCAAGCAGTGGAAAGGTGGCGGGATTTCTGCTCGCTTGGCAAAAGAATCGAAGGGAACGAGAATCGGCTTGACTTCTGCATTGCCAGCCAACTGTTGCTCGAGATGATACCTCGCCTAGTGTCCACACACGGGCACTTCGTGCTCTCTCATCCCGATCTACATGTCGGTAACATCTTTGTCGACGACGAGTTCAACATTACATCCATCATTGACTGGGGTTCTGCGTCAACATGCCCTATGTCCGAGTTGCTTGCAACGCCAGGGCTTGGCGGCTCACTTTGGCCGCCTAAAATACGGCTTGTTGAGGCCTTCAGATCCGGCTTCAGTCAAAGGATTCCAACAATCGAACCACAGCAATGGCACAAAGCCGACATGATGTGGCACTTCACCCGTTTGATCCGCATGCTTTCTACGCAAGACTACACCCACTTCAAAATATTGTATGAACTTGTCCATGGGATAGGATCGGAAGATATTCGTCGTCTATTTCACCAAATTCGCATACAGGACCACAGCAAAGAAATCTTGGCAGAGTTGTGTGAAGATGAGTCGGAAGATGAGGAGCCGTGCACAGGGAGACTGGAAGATCATGAAGTTGCGCATCCGGTTGAGTCTGATAGTATGGCGATTGCACGGAAGCTGTTACTAATGTCTGAACTTAATCCAGGCTTTGTGGCAGACAGAAGACTGTGGCTATGGATTGAGAAGGCTCTAGACTCCGCTGATCCTCTTAACTGTCCCCAAGGCGCAATTTCTCTTACAGCAGCATAACGAATGGCAAGTGATGCAAGTACAGGGTATGTATACGTACTTGGATTACCTTACAAACCGACTTTAGTCTACCTTAGTACCTGTGCGGTAGCTACAGTAGCCTGACCCGTACGTCACAAATACTTCCATCTCTTGAGTGGAAGAACAATGCCAAGCTCATCGCCAACATCACTCATGGCGTGCCCGGTTCTTCATGCAGCCCAGGTGCCACTTATAATCTTACTTCTTTCGCTGTGGAAGACGTCACCTAGAGCACGCCACGAAGAGCTTATACCGAGGCTCCAGGTCGTCTGCACTCAGGCGGCAAATCGAGGTTTGGACGACGCTTCATGCACAATCAGTGTCGGGACGATGGATCTGCCACAACACGTCGCAATGAGTGCTCTCTGCGAATCGCCGACGCGACGACTTCTCCGCAGCCGTATCAGTTGACCAGAGCGCCTAGGGCGCAGCGACAAGTGCATAGGGCGCCGAGGCTTGTGGGACAGCAAGAATTGGAGAAGCCATGGCAAGCCACCCGGCCCCAGTGCGCGAAAGTACTCACCATGAACGGGGCTGCTTTGGCACATGACGTATTAGTACGGTTCTAGAATGAGATAACAGGCGAGCATGTGTGCGAGTGTGTCACATTGTGATAAATGAGACATCTCGCCCGCTGAGATCAGCGATATCGTTTCGGACGGTCATCGATCAACTCGGCCGCTGCAGTTTCCATCATGGCGTACATCAACGCCCTGCCACTCACCCCAGCTGCGGCAACAGTCGTGTTGCTTGGTGTCGCCGTCGTGGGATTGTGTCTAGTGCCGGGACTATCGCATCGGCTCCGGTCAAGACATGCGCATCGCAAAGCATCCTTTACTGGTCTAGGCAACGAGAAAGCAGGGGCTCACACCCTGGAGGAGAACTACACGACTCCCACTCCGCCACCATACCCGGACTGGTCAGTCCACGCGACAAAGCCACTGCCTTACAGGGCCTTTCGCCACGGACCAAAGTACCAAACGACCATGGGGCTCCGGACCATCCAGCCCGAGGACTGGATCGAGCTCGACAATGAGTTTCCCAAGTTCCACGCAGACAAGGCGGCTCGGATAGTCGAGCGTGGAGAGAAAAGTGTCAAAACACATCCAGAGGCATTTGACGCCGCCGTCGAGCTCCTCGAGGAGCTGGCGGCGTACTTGCCGGCACGATATCCCAGTTTGTACAAACGAACAGCAACGGGTATCGACAATCTCTGGTCCGGGGAATCCTTCAACATTGTGGAACGGCCATTGAAGGAAGACCCCATGCGTATCTGTTCACGACTAGTGCAGGACGATCTCGCCTTGATGATCGAGCAGCCCGATGGGCAATATCGTCTTCTCGCCGGCTCCATCCTCCTTCCAGGGTTCTGGAGACTGTCGGACAAGTTCGGCATGACCTTGTCCGATATACACACAACGGGCGATGTTCCTCACTTCCGAGAGAAGCTCGAAAGCGGAATGACCAAATTCTTCCGCCGGATCAAGTGCGATACATTCTACGCGCGACACAACTACTTCTTCCAAGTGGACGACTGCCTCCCGTGGAGCAGCAGCATTGGCGACGAGGATTCAGAGACGTCGGGCTGGCGAGTGGCCGAGAAGAACAAGGCCATTGAGCACCACTGGTTTCGCTCGGAGAGACAGACGTTGCGAAGGCTTCCGAGAACCAGAGCGGTAGTCTTCACCATCAGGACGTACTTTGTGCCCGTCGTGGACATTGTCAAAGAGCCCTACGTCCCTGGCAGACTGGCGAGCGCAGTACGAAGCTGGGACGAGCTCGTGGCGAACTACAAGGGCAAGGAGAAGTACGGAGAAGTGCTGCTGGAATATCTAGATGCCAAGCATCAGGAGCAACTTGACAATGGACTAGACCTGGAGAAGGAGGAGGAGATGAGGCAGTATCCCTGGTGATGAACAGGGCTTAGTACAACAACGGCCGCGAGAAAATGTGTTCTTCCTTCACATCGAGGTGCAGAATCGACTTTATAGTGCAGATTGAAACAAGTTTGGCATGCCGAGTCAAAGTCCTCGCTCATGAGCCTCTTGCAAACCAGCTAAACTCGTGTTGTCCGCCGGCTGCTTCGAGCCATTCATTGTGACTGTCGATTCTTCCACTTGGAACTCAGTCCTGACCTCGATTCGGGCTTCTGTCTGAACTTTGCTGTCTCGGACCCCTGAATCGGGTTGCAAGACGGTGTCTCCACTAGCAGCCCAGGGCCCGGAAGCACCGACAGCCACAATTCTCTCATTGGAGGGTCCTAGATCCCGTCGCCAGTAGGCACTTTCAGCTGCTAGCCTGCCTCGTGTGGTTCTTTGATTTCCGAATCGAGTGCCGCCAATTGTATGCATACCGAAAACCCCATGTCTTCTGCCGGAGGAGGAATGATCCTCCTGAAGCCATCCTCTCTCTAGTCTATTGCTCTCTCTACTGTCTTTGGTCGAAATCCAGCCCTCGAGCCATCTCATGTAAAGCGGCCTGCACACTGGTATGCCAATGCAGACCATGGTCGTGCAGAGCTCGGCCGCATGTCATATAATGATGCCAACTACGTCTTGGAGGTAGTTGGGGCTGCCCAGGTTCCTGAGCTCGATCGCCCTCTTGATGCCGCACGCTGCGGCAAAGACGCCCAGACTCATTGAACCAGCAATAAGCCATTTTTCTTTCCGCGGCATGTTGAGCTTCCACAGGAGAAATCATGGGAATGCGGCGTACCAGAGGTCGAGGAGAACGACAGACCAGGTGCCCGCATATGTTGCTATTGGACCGGGGTCTATCGTACACTGCCCGTCGAGGCGTCGGTCCCAGAGGTAGGCCACGGGTCGGCAGGAAAACCAGAAGACGAATAGTGACGCGATGACAGCCGTGGCAAGGAAGAAGTCGGGGACCCAGATGGCGATCTGGCTGCGACGTGTTGCCACTAGGCGGAGAAGGAAGAGAGCAAGGGAGGTTTTTGACAAAACGGTTCCAACCACAAGTACGCTCTGCCCGATAGCGGAGTAGAGGATCGCTTTGGTGATGGCCTCCATTCCCGTTTGTGGTCCCAACTCGTTGATGATCTCGTCCATGTCGCGCCCAAAGCCGTACGTCGAAGATATGGACATCATGACATCGTACACGACAAAAGTGATCTGTGACATGTTCAGTATGCCTCTCCAACCTACAGTAAGGTCATGCGACTTACAAAGGAGGCGTTGAAGAAATGATCGTCAAGGCCGTAGGATTGCTCGACCTTAAGGCGGGTATAGAGACGGAGAATGACAAAGACGAAGGTGATGCCGGTCAGGCTCCAGAGGACACCCAGCACGACCGGCGCCTGGCCTCCAATGCCGGGCTTGGAGCTGTATGCCATAGCTGGCGAGAGAGCTATCTCACGGACAGATAGCTGGCATACAAAGAATCACGGGGGGTCTCGGAGACCGCAAGTAGTGCCCGAGTCCATGTCCCTCGATTTATGTACTCCATGTTTCGTCATCTTCAGAGCTCTTGGGCTAGTAAAGGACCCGAAATCCGCAGCAGGGCCCACTGGTATTGCTTGATGCGTTGATTGGACCTTGGGCAGCCCCTGGTGCTCCCTGAGGCTAATTGCCTGTCACGTTGAGATACGTGAGACAGCTGGTGAAAAGTCAGAAAATCAGGCATCGTTGGTTTTGCGCCCGCCCGCAACCAGCCAACATTTCTCTTGACATTGGATGAGGAAAAAGGGAGTCAAAAGACTATTCCTCAGCTTTTCATGGGCATTTGCAGAGGTTCCTGATAATCAACTCTTTTGACGCGCTGTGAAGCCACCGGTTGCAGCACATTATGAGGTTCCCAATGCCAGTTCGGTACGTCGTCCGTGCACATGATCCCGTCCGATCTTCAAATGACCTGCCGCACAGAGTGATACGTGGGCCACATCCGTTCACGCAGGCTTGCTTCGTAACCTGCATATCTGTCATATGCAGTTGGTTGGACCGACTCGAACGCATCAGCAGGGGGTTTTCACTCTCCGTTTCAACCAACAACGGCACGGCTTGCGGAGCTCCAGGTTGTCGACACATACCTCGCCGCAACGAACTTGCGCCATAGAGAATGAAATTGGGTAGAACCATTTTGTCAATTGTGCTTCTCAGCGCATACGCTGCTTGATTTGCAACCTTTCATGGAGCTTCGGTCCGGACTTCAACGTTGGCTGTGCCTCTGTGGGTCAGACGGGCTTCCGCTGCAGAATCCCTGTATGCAGAACTATGTGACTTGTCATTATTGACACAGCACCATCAACTTGTGCTTCAGGAGCGACGACCAGTAGGATCTTGGTTCGGCAGTTCCAGTAGCCGGGCCGGTGCGCATGCCCGTTGATGCAACCGATTGCTACCGGAGACGGCGAATATGCCTCCTCCTCTTTGTCGATTGTCCCCGCACCGGGTTAATATTTTTTTTCCTGTTGGTCCGGAGAAATGTGCTCTCTATTTGTATTCTCAGGTTGCTTGCGGGTGTGGTTTTCGTTCCCTGGCATCTCTCTGATCGATCTGACCCTTGGATACTGCCACGATGAGTGACAACGAAACAATCTTGGCTGATAGCACGGCCTCGCTTTCTTCACAGGAGAGTCAGTCGTTGAGAAATGCAGTTTTCTTGATCGCACTCGCGTCGATCATATCAACCTGCGGTTGGTATGTCGTCCAGTATTACTCCTCCCCCCTTGGGAAGTATCCTGGTCCTTTCTGGGGAGGTAAATTCCCTGTCGTCCTGTGATGCGGTACGCCGTATGCTGATTCAAGAAGCCTGGACAAACTTCTACCGCATGTACTATGCGTACACGGGCAGGATGCACCTCATCAGCAAGAAGTTGCACGACCAGTACGGTCCGGTCGTGCGAATGGCACCCAACTATATCGATGTCGACTACTCCTCCCTGATCAAGACTTGCTTCGATGTACAGGGCATTTGGCAAAAGGTACGCAAGAATAGGTTTCTCAAAACACGGATGCCTGACCCTGGTAGACTGAGTGGCATGCGGTCAGTGGTGCCATAGTTGACGGCAAACTCTTTTTCAACATCTTCTCCGAGGTGCGCGCGGCAGAGCATGCGAAGATCAAGAAGCCGATTGCCAAGTATTTTTCTCCTGCTGGAGTCGCCCCGTTTGAACCTCACATAGATGCAGTGTTGGCGTCCTTGATCAGAGTGTTCGATGAGCGCTTCTCGGCTGGGGACGAATATGGCGATGCGTTCGACTTCAGCTCGTGGATGAACTACTGTGAGTATGGCGCGAATTCATTGAGCGCCCTCTAGCTGACCAACTGCAGATGCCTGGGACGTCGTGGCCAAGACAACGTGGAGTCAACGAGTTGGGTACCTCGAGGAGGGTCGTGATTTTGATGGCTCCCTGCATGCGTCAGAGAAGGCCATGGACTACCTCGTCACAATCGGCATGAATCCAAAGCTGGACAAGCTTTTTGACAAGAATCCAGTGCATCGAATCGGTCCTCCGACATTTGGTGCAATGACAAACCTGGGTCTGGGCCATCTCATGGGTCGCATGAAGGGCGAGGACAAGCACGATCCCGCAAAGCCAGACTTTTTGGACTGCTACTTGGAAGCCCAGCAGAAGCATCCCGAGGTTGTCGATGTTTACCGAATCCTCTCGTACATGCTCGTCAATATCGGGGCAGGAGCCGACACGACTGCTTGCAGCCTGCGTTCAGTGTTCTATTTGTCTCTGAAGCACCCTCACGTCTACAAGCGCTTGGAGAAGGAGATTCTGGACGCCACGTTCTCGACGGTACCGGTGCCATACGCTGAGGCGCGGCGGTTGCCGTATCTCGAGGCAGTGAGTCGCGAGTGTTACCGCTACTTGCCAGGGAACTGCATGGCTCAGGAGCGCTATGTGCCCGAGGGAGGCCTAACTCTGCCAGACGGGTCCTTTGTACCTCAAGGTACGGCCATTGGCTTCAATGCCTATGTCCTGCACCGCAACAAAGAGGTATGGGGTCCGGACGCTGAGGAGTTTAAGCCCGAGAGGTGGCTGCAGGGCGAAGGCGAGTCAGATGGCACCTTTGCGCAGCGGATGCGAAAGCTGAACAACGCGGACCTGTCGTTTGGCGCGGGCTCAAGGAAATGCATCGGGATGAACTTGGGCAAGATGGAGGTCTGTAAAAGCGTCGCCACCCTTATCCGCATTTTCGAATTCCAGCTTGCGGATCCGGACAAGACGTGGTCGATTCATAACAGCATCTTTCCTCGTCAGTCAGGTGTGGTCCTGAGACTCAAGAGGAGGATGGGAATGAAGGAAGTCATCGAAGGGCTGGACACGACATACTGAGTCCCAGCTGGTCGCATAGAACAGAAGCTGTTGTGCAGTTGAATTGGGAAGCTTCGTACAGCCCTCAGGTACTACTATACCTTAGTAAGTAGGTACTACCTTGGACGTGCACAAGGGTGCCTGCCATGTGCATCTAGCGTCCAGGGCAAGGTAGACGAGAACAATGATTTGTCGGGTCGGCCTGTCTGTCCCTACTTCGTACAAGGCAGTTGCGCCAGGACTCCCGTCTTCCTGCGAGTGGACTGAGCTCCGCAAAATCCTACCGGCCGTCAAGGAATTGGCCTATGCAGCTTGCATTTCAGGCGAACGCAATGAATGTGATGTGATCCGGCGTGCAATGCGGCATGCATCGCCAGCATGCACAATGACACCTGAAGTGCTAGGTGCCCATTATTACGTTTGCAGTGCTGAAAGGATGAGGCGAGGAAGGAGGGATGATGATACCTGGCAATTGATCAGATTCTGAGCACACGGAGCAACTGGAGACCCTGAAGGAGCAGGAGCTCCGGACGCCAAGAGCGGACGCGCCGGTCGCGACCCGGGGCGACACAACACTAACAGTGGAAAGCGGTGACGGCACCGTGGCGCTGTTAGCGCGATGACGTACCCGTGCCGGCCTCCAGGAGCTTCCTGCCGCGCTCTTGTCCTTGAGTGAGTGAGTGAGTGGCCTATGACTTCATCGTCATCGCGATGCTCGGATCGTGTTCACGGGCGATCGAGCACTTGCACAGCTCACGCTACGAACATGCCTGGCGCGACCTTTACCGCTGTTTGTGAGACGCGCATGACGCATCACCAGCTGACTGGATTGTACCTCAGCCATGGACCTGCTTCCGGACACCAGCCGGACAGCAACCTCCGGATCGCAAGAGTACTTGACCTTGCCATGGACCTTTGCGTTTGCGAGCATAACCGACTGCCTCTCTCATCCGTGTATCCTACCCTCAACCGCTCGCGGTATGGTCATTGACGGCAGAGCTCCATCATCCCCGATTCTACATGCGCACACTTGCCTTACGCAGCTCGTATTCCACACCTCTTCGTTATAACGCTTCTGCCTGCTTTCATCTCACACGTCAGCTCACCGCCGGTCACATCTCCACGATGCCTGCGAAACGTAAAAGAAACGACCCCCAGTCAACGCCCCTCCAGTCCGAAGAGGCCACTCCTCGTAGAAGTAGCCGCAATGGAGGCAGTCTATCTGCCGCCTTGGAGGCGACAAAATCCGCTCCAGTAGCTGCACGCGGCGTCTTGAGCGATGGGCTCCGCAATGGGGATAGGAGGCCGCGACTTCAAGGCAAGACTTCTCACGAGAGCCGGAAAGAGATCGAGCGTGCCCTGCGAAACCTGAAAGCCATGGAGAACGAGTTGCAAACCAAGACGCGAAATCAGCGCAAGGCTCTTGAAACATCGGAACTGAAGCCTGTGAATGACGGCATGATGGAGACAGAAACGACCACACCACTCCTGCCTAACCCACCATCAAGCATCGGAAAGCAGGTCACGAATGAGGGCGAGGAGAAGTCTGCAAACGCCGTCGAACAAGCACCACTCGACGGCTACGAGGCCGAGTTGGCAAAGGGCGACATAGCTGCTGCTGCAAAAGACGGCGAGTCAGACGACAATGGGGTGCAAAGGGGCGCGCGAAGACCCCCCGCGGTCAACAGTGAGACTCTACCACTTCCGTGGTCAGGTCGCCTGGGCTATGTGAGATGTTGCAACCCTGGGATTCGTCGTGGTCAAGTGCCCGGCCTGATAACCCCTTCTGTTCATCTGGCAAACGTGCACATGCTGACGACGAGTCTTTGTTTCTCCTAGGCATGTCTAAACACCTATTTGAGAGCTTCGAACCCGACGGTATTCTCCTCCAGGACCTGTCGTATGAGTTCAATAATTGAGCACCGCCACCCCTTGCGAAACCCCGACAAGCCCGAGCATGCGACCAAGAACCGGCCAGACAAGGATCAGCCAGCCGATGTTGAAAGAGGTCAAAGGTACCTTCAAGACATGGGCCTCGCCAACGCACGGGATATAGTCAAGATGCTGCGTTGGAATGAAAAATACGGCATCAAATTCATGCGCCTCAGCAGCGAGATGTTCCCTTTTGCAAGTCATCCTGAACATGGATACAAACTGGAGCCGTTTGCCGCAGAAGTGCTGGCCGAAGCAGGCAAGGTTGCCGGGGAGCTTGGGCATCGACTGACGACACACCCAGGGCAGTTTACGCAGCTTGGCAGTCCAAGAAAAGACGTCATTACTGCTGCGATGAGAGACTTGGAATATCACGCCGAAATGCTTTCGTTGCTCAAGCTGCCGGAGCAGCAAGATCGCGATGCGGTCATGATCCTGCACATGGGTGGAACGTACGGCGATAAGGCGGCAACGCTCGATCGCTTCCGTGGGAACTACCAGAAACTACCGCAGAACGTAAAGGATCGGTTGGTCCTGGAGAATGACGATGTCTCGTGGACGGTGCATGACCTTCTGCCGATTTGTGAGGAGCTCAACATTCCCCTGGTACTCGACTTTCACCATCACAACATTCTTTTCGATCCCAGCATGCGAGAGGGCACGCTGGACATTATGAGCTTGTATGATCGCATTGCCAAGACGTGGTCGAGGAAGAATATCCGGCAAAAGATGCACTACAGCGAGCAAACCTCATCCGCCGTCACGCCTCGAGAACGGCGCAAGCACTCAGCGCGCGTGAGGACGCTGCCGCCTTGCCCCAACGATATGGACCTCATGATAGAAGCCAAGGATAAGGAGCAGGCTGTTTTTGAACTGATGCGGACTTTCAAATTGCCCGGCTGGTCCAAATTCAACAACATTGTTCCTTTTGAGCGAGACGACGAACCCAGGAAGGCCATCATGAAGAAGAAGAAAAAGCCTCAGAAAACGAAACCGCGCAAGCGGCAAAAGACCAAGGCTGAGGATGGATACGAGGGGGATGCATACACCAACGATGTCAACAGCGTGCTTGAGGATGACGATGTGGAGGTGCCAGAGAAAATCGTGAGCCCGGAAGACTTTGGAATGGGTGGACCCGAAAACCGCGTGTTCTGGCCAGAGGGCATGGAAGAATGGTTGAAGCCTAGAAAGCGGGAAGTGAAGAAGGGCAAGAAGGCTGAGGACGTGGAGGTCGGATCAGAGTAAGGGGCGGCAACGGAATTGCTGACCCGTGAATCACTTATCGCATTACATCTAGCGCGGCGCATGAGGACGTTTAGATCGTGAGCTTTCAAGATCCAATAGAAAAAGAAGTGGAAGGATCGCTGCAAAATGACCTGCCCAGGGGCTCGGATTCAGGGGTGACAGCTTAGCGTGTGCAGGGTAGGCAGGCCATCCAGCCAAATTTTCACAGTGCTCAAGCTTCGTCCAGGTTCGACCGCTGGTGGTTGCGCTCACCACACCAGAATCGCTTCTCAAGCGGATCGCTGAAACAATGTCATTGCAAAACTTTGATTCGCAGTCGCAGGCTTTTCTCGAGTGGTTCAAATCCATTCCTGGTGCTACCTTCTCGGATTCGATCGAGCTTGTCGACCTGCGCTCCGCGAACGCTGGGCGAGGCATCAGTAAGCTACCCGAGACATGTCACATACTCCTGGATCGTGGCTCTGATGAAATTAAACAGTTGCCACCAAGGATATTCACGAAGAGAGCATCCTGTTCACAATTCCCCGGACACATATCCTCAGCAAGCAGACCTCGGAGCTTGTGTCTAAGCTTCCCCATGTTTTCGATGCCAATCAGGCGTCTGCGGACGCGGAGAATGACTTCACAATGAAGCAGGACCGTTGGACATCCCTCATCCTCATAATGATCTACGAACATTTTCGGGGAGATGCGTCGTCGTGGAAGCCATACTTTGACGTGCTGCCAGAGAGCTTCAACACGCCCATGTTTTGGTCTGAGGTGGAGCTCAACGAACTCCAAGGCAGTGCCACACGTCAAAGAATCGGGAAAGAGGATGCCGAAGAAATGTTCAAGACGAGGATTCTGCCAGTCGTTCGCCAAAACCCGACCGCGTTCCCGCACCAAGACACAATGAACGATGACCAGCTGATTGCGCTCGCCCATCGCATGGGGAGCTTGATCATGTCTTATGCATTCGACTTGGACAAGGATGAGGATAGCGATGAGGAGGATGAGAATGACGATGGCTGGCAAGTGGACCGTGACGACGAGCTTTTGATGGGCATGGTGCCCATGGCCGACATGCTCAACGCGGATGCCGTCTTTAATGTGAGTGGTGACCAAACTGGATGCTAGTTGGGACGTACTAGATGTAAAGAATGGCGACTGACTGACTAGGCCGTGATTGACCATGAAGCTGATTCGCTCACGGCCACCGCCACACGGCCCATCAAGGCTGGAGAAGAGATTCTCAACTTCTACGGTCCGCTGGCGAATTCAGAACTACTAAGGCGGTACGGCTACGTGACCGAGGCCCACATGCGCTATGATGTCGTCGAGATTCCTCCCGAGACCATCGAGGCAGCCATCAAGCAAGAATTGCAGCTTGACGATGCCCTGCTCGAGAAGGTGCACGCCAAGCTGGACGAGCGTGAGATGGCCGACGAAGGCGCCGTGATCGAGTGGGACACGAGCACAGTGGAGGACGATGGCACCTGGATGGTTCAGGAGCTCTCGCGCGACTCGCTCGAGGAGCTGAACACACTGCTCGAGACATACCTTAAGTATGTGGAGAAATACAGCAAAGACCGCAAGAGGCCGCGTGAGGATGCTCCGGTCAGCATTCTACGACGAATCGTGCACGAGATTCAGGGCAAGTATCCCACGTCGCTTGAAGAGGACCAGCGTCTGCTCGGCTCCTTGGGCGCTATGGACAGACGGAAGATGGCCATTGTCGTGCGGCTGGGCGAGAAGATGATTTTGCAAAAGCTTCAATCTGTGGCTGCGGGTGGGCACTCGGATCAGGGGCCTGGTGAGGCGAGCAAGCGAGCGAAAACTTCGGCGTGAAGTGACCAGTTGGCACAGTCTCCTACAAGGGAATAAATAGAAGACATGATTGAGTACAAAGATCCTTGCTGCATATGCCGGTCGAATGCCCAACTTGCTGTGAGAGTGATGGGAGGCTGCGTCTCTGTCCCAAGGCTGCATGTGTCGTGCACATTGTCCAGCTGCACGTAGGTGGTGCACCTGTGGTCAGGCATCAATATTCCCGTATGTGTCACTCTGCAATACTCCCACAAATACATGTGCCTACATTCCGGTTCCTGGTCAGGTATAAGACGGACTGAAGCCTCGTCTCCTCGGCTACCTCCTGACAATGTTTCCCATCGGCTATGCTACACTTTTGTGTTGATATACCATGACCTTCTGCCGCCTTCGACCATGCAATCCGTCGTTCGTGGTCGACAAGCCACATTTGCCGGAGGATTCGTCTCTGACCGGTCCGGCCAACAGACAGACACAGGCAGTGCTGCCCAACGATACCTGGGGTCTCGCGCCAACGGCACAAGCACACGGTACAGATTGCCATGTCGCCTCTCGCTACCTTTGCCGATGCCTTGCGATGCGCCGAAACACAAAAAGCGTTTGCCAATATTGGAGGCCTCGACGAGCTGGAACTGCCAAATAGCAACAACAATAGAAGGTGTCGAGGTCTGGAGCGGTCTATAATCATTTTTCATCATACGATTCGAGATCGCTTGAACGGCAATGCTGATCGCCTGAGCCGATGCTACAATTATTTTAGATCAGAGACGACACTCCGGTCTCCCCATTGAATGCTGTGTAACCTAGAATGTGCAGAAAAGCACCATCCCAGCTGTCCAATGCTCTCTGGTCCGGTGTTCTTGGGTTCTGCGCCAACACTCTAGGCGCTCGACGGCCATGAAGTACAGATCCCAGATCATGAGGCGCAAGGGGATCGACAGGCCTTGCAACCGGTGTATCAAGTGCAATGGCTGTGTGCCATGAGCTTGAGCTCAGCTTTTCGACAAGCAGACCAGAGAGAATGCAGTGACTGGCTGTCTCTCAACGCCAAGACGATGTTCTTCAAATTCCGCGCTTCCGCGAGGACACGCAGTCTTCAGAGTCGATGTTCGTATGAGCGCCCAACACATGTAATGAGCATGATGGCGTCGCTTTGGACGCCTGGAATACTCACGGCCAAAAATATAAGAAGCCTTTCATGGGCATTGGAAAAAAAGGGGATATTAGACCACGAAGCTGCATCTTGCACGACTTTGACCTCGACGAAAACAACTGCATTAACAACACACCTCCGCAATCCAGGCGGTCGTCATGGAGCAGGTAACAATGGTAAGGTTCCTTGACAATGCTTGACTGCTCGCGAGGCTGATTCCATTCAGACTCAGTTCTTCCAGACCGGCAATCGTTCATCACAGCAGCAGTCGGAGCCGAAGAAAGCGGGTGGCATGCCCCCAACCAAAAACAAGTTGCCAGACCAAGAACTCAGCTTCCTCTTTGTGATCACAGAGCTGGTCATCACTCACACGTTCACTGACTCATGGGGCCATCCGGGCCCGCCAGACGCATGCGGCGCCTACGCGATGAAGGAAGAACGTCCAAGCGGCGTGATGCGGTACGTCAATGGCATCGTCCAACCCGCCGCCCAGCAATTCTTCTGGTATCGAGATGCCGTTTCCAAAGTGGGCAGGATCTGCCACATGGTCGAGAACGTCTCGTATGCGGCCAAGCAATACAGCCAAGCGGCCGTGTTCTCTTGCAGTCCTCTGATGCCCTTTGCCATGGTGAAGACCGACCCATCCGTGCATCCCACCTACTACCACGGCGAACTCTCGGACGAGCCGGTGGACCACAAGTGGCAGCCCCTGCAATTCTTTTTCCCGCTCGGCCCTGACAGGAAGCCTACGGGTGTCTCCCAAGCTGTGTTCTCCAGCAGCTTGACGGCAGCGCACGTTGGTGGCGCCCCAAAGCCATTTGCTGCGGGAAAGAATGCAAGTTGGCTGGGGACGCTGGTGCCAGACACGTACAAAAACCCATATGGGAGTGCGCCCAAATCAGCTGGCTTGGGTGGGGAGCTCACCATCCTGCTCGCTCTCATGACCTTTACCGCGCCGCCAGAGACGGACGGCACGTGGCGAGCTCACAGGGTCTTCCTGGGCCCCAATGCAAGATGGAAAAATGGAAAATGGCTGCACAGGGACAAGCCAGGAGGCTGTGAGTCTTCTCCCTCTGATGAAAAACGTTCTAGAGGGGCTAATGCAGTCGATATCCAGGGACGAGATCTGTAGATGAACGACCCCAAGGAGTGCTCGTCACAGTTTCTCTCGACCCGCATAATCCACAAGGCTCGACGCGAGAAAAGTTGGCGCATTTTGAGTTTTTCGGGGACCCAGCTGTCTCGGAGGATTGAGCATGGTAGGACGGACAAGTACAAGTATGTGCGTGTGTGAATTTTGTCTATACCACGGTCGTTACGGCGTCTAAGTACAATGCGAGCTCTGCCAGAGGGGATTTCCCCTTCACCGAACGCCTCGAGTCGCAAGTCATGAAAAGGCCCTCAACAGGGACAGGGGCGTATGCGGATGCTTCCGGTTCAAGGTCATGACGCATGCACCGCCTCACAGCACGAGGACGCGTGGGTGAGGCCCGCTTGAGTGTGTGTATAGAGAGTGGATGAACGTAGCAAGGCCTGGATCCTATCTCAGGAAACGTCGGGCAGACGCACTGCTATATCGCCTGACTGTGTGATGTATCGGACCCAAGGCAAGGAGGGATATTGTAGCTGCACAAGTTAGCGCTGTCTCGGCCCCGCGGTGGACGATGCACGTACCTTGGGCTCTGTGATCTTGAGATACCGCACTTGGATTCCGCTGGTTGTGAAGTAGGGGATCTCAAACTTGATTTGGATGGGTCGCTTGCCAGCCTTGGCGCCCGCGCCGCCCATGCTGCCGCCGAAACCACCCGTCATACCTCCGCCTGTCTCGTCGTCTCCCCTAACACTCGGCAGACCAAGCTCAGCACGCATCATGAACTCCTTGTTGCCGCCGAATTGCTTGATCTTCCACACAATCGCGCTCTGCTCAGGGGCATAGTGCACAGAGCCAATGTTTGTTCGGAAGCGGGGCGAGTCAGCGTCGTCTGGCACCGGGACGATAATCTCCACATTGTTGGCGGTGGAGCGGCGCTTGAAGTGCGATTTGGCTTTGAGCATGTACTCGACGCGCGAGCCCGAGTGCGACTCGACCACGCACTCCACCCAGATCAAGGGCTTGACTTGTGTGTTGAGACGGTAGGACATGAGCTCGAATTCGCCGTCGGGGGGGATGAAGGAAATCGTTCGGTCGTTCTCGAATCGTGACAGTCGCACGCACTGGTGGAATTTGACATCCTCCATCTCAATAGCCTTGCCCCGCGTGGAGCGCCCCGTCGTCTCGAACATGACCTTGTCATTCAGGCCCAGACGCAGCTCGGGCATGCCGCTGAGGTAGCACTTCATCTTAATGGCACCCAGAATCTCCGACCGCAGCACATTGCCGTTGGCGCTGACGAGCAGGTTGAGCGACTCGACAACATCCAAGAAGACTTCGTTCTTCCGGTAGCGGATACCCTCGGAACGCCACGAGACGGCATTGGTGACGGCGATGGGCGGTCGTGCCTGGATTTCGAGCTTGTGTGACTCTTGTGTGATGTATTCTTGGAGGATTTTCGATTCAGTCGTTTGCGGGTAGCCAAAGTCCATCATCTCATCGAGTAGCTCGTATATGATGACAAAGTTGTCCCGGATCGACTCTTCCTCCAGGACCTTGAAGTATTCTGTGAATACTTCGACGACTTTGTGTAGGAATAAGAGAATTTCGGCTGCATTGGTGTTTCGCTTGGTGAGGGCGAGGACGTAGAGGTTGTTGTGGCGGATGTAGAGGAACTTGGCGCGTTCAGCCGTGATCTAGTGTGCGAGCAGAGAGGGTTCTTCGTCACTCACGTTGATGCCCTCGTGAGAAAAGCATGGAGGTACGGCAGACGACTCTTCTTCAGCATCTGACAGGAGCACTGGAAACTTCTCGACGGCGGACATGGGGATATCGCCCCTATAATTGCGAGCAAGGAGGGTCTGTCCGCCCGTGTCAGTCTAATATCCCTTCCCTACTCCATCCGAGGCGCCATACCTTGCCCTTCAGGTCAAGAAAGAAAAGTGCGGACGCCATTGTAGCGGGAGCGAGAATGAGCTGTCGTCGCGGGGCAGGCAGTCGTGTGCGACAACGGGCGAGTCGGCGCGAGGGCCGGTTGTAGGTCGCAGGAGGTCTTGGCTGCGCATACAGATTGGATCGGTTCGTGCGTCGGATCTCAGGCCGGAGGCATGTCCAGGAAGCTCATCAATTTCGTGAACGGGGGTGGTGAGGTTGCCTGGGACGTGTCGAGGTCTCGTAGTTCCTGGCGTCCAGCAGTCGGTGTTTGGACCAGTCTCACCGCAGGCTGCACTCCCACAAGGGGGTCGCCCATTGCGCCCAAAGCTCCAGTGGTCTGGCAAGCTCATTCGGTTCAACCCCGGGTCTTGGCTGAGGCCCGTCCTGTAGGGACGCTTTCTGTGAATGGCTTAGCGCAAGGGCACGTGACAAGCGCCATATCAGAAATTTGCTCGCTGTGCGCGTCGGCTGCACTTCTTTCCCTCCCCAACGCGCCCATTAGACAGTGCGGTCCATCGTTGAGCTTGCAACCGGTTGTGGCATTCTGTCACTTCCAACTCGCAGCTCGTGGTAGAGACACGCGATTTCGTGGCGCGGAGAAGGAGGGAAATTTTCTATGGTTCCATAAGAGCTGCCCAATTTAGGACTCACGTCCATATCGTGGCTTGGGCGGCGTCAGAGGGACCAGACATTTTGAAGTTCGAGACAGCTTGGGCATCGTGGATTGCCAGGCCAAAGACGTAGCCGTTGATTTCCATGTCCCATGGTGTACCAAGCTCTTCCGCTCCCCACAGCACCATCCCGTCTGTAGGCATGCGGAAACAGGCTCTCCCATTCAGCCTTGAGATCTTTCTGGACGAGGAAGTTTGGTAACTGCGTCATTGTTATTCACCAGGATGACAGGTTACTTGTCTTCCTGGATCAGCTTCCAAAGTTGAAAAGGGAAGCCAGCACTTAACAGTCACTTGTGTGATGCAATACAAAGTCTGGATCGAAAGATACCCTAGGAACTATGCGGGCTGCTTGCCACTTTCTCACAAGCTCCCGCTAAATTTGGCATAGCCTAAACTGGGGATCTTGATGCTGATTACAGTAATTAGCCAGGTTGAATGAGACTAGGGGCATTGGGTTTCCCATCGACGGTGCAGCAACATGTCACGGCATTGCGTTCGTCAGCCTCTAGGGTATGCAAAGCGCCTGGAGGTGAAGGCGGCAGCAAGAGATTGGAGCCGAGTACCGACCAGACCCTCATTGCTGTTTCTGTGGATCATTTGCACGACTGTTAGCGTCTCAGCAGAATTGTTGCTCGCGCACTAACAGGCACCCCTGGCGTCAGACATGTGATTGCGCCATGATGGGCCACTTGTGGACCCGACTTCAAGAGAGTGACCCCCATGCCTGACACGTGCAAAGTGGTGGTGGATGAGTGGCGCTAGGTTGTGCGTGTTGCCATTCTTTCGGCAATGGTTAGCCAGCTTCGCCTGAGACGAGTCGTCCCAAGGCGTGGTCGAGAGAACGCGGGGTCAACAGCGCGCCGCACGCAGGACAAGGCCGTCGTCGCGATGCTGCATGGGTCTTCACATGCAAATACCGTATGCATCACCACTGTACTGGGATTGACCACTGCATAGGGCCCTGTGGACTCCCCACCCGCCCTGGGCAATTACAGACTGTGCAGCGACTTTGGGCGAGCAAGTCAGCGCTGGGCGGTGGACCCTGCAGTGGCTATTGGCGCTAATAAAGGCCGCTAGCCTGTAAAGCGGCCGAGTCGCAGCTGGGGAGAGGCAGGAAGTGACGGAAACTGGGCGAAATGCCTGGGTAATATGGGAGGTTACCAGCCGACGCAACAATTGGCCCCCCCTCCCCCCAACTTGGATCGTCCAGGTTGGGGAGGTTGATACCATTTATCCTGTCGGTTTGCCTGCCTCTCGTCGTTTCACACCGGTCCTACTCATTTTGCCCCATTCTTCGGCAACGGCCTTGCGCTTGTGTCTCGCCCTCTTTGGGCACCCTGTATTCCTAAGTCCAACAGCACTCGTAGGGCTTGTTGCTGCTGGCAAAGGCCGGGCAGAATCACATGCTCGCGCCTAGACAGCCTAAAGCCTTGAGCCCGCCACCACCTCTCGAGCCTCTCCGATTCCCCTCATAGTCTCTGCCTGCGCATTCGAGTCACCAAGCAACCATTCTCGAGAAAGACCACAGCGCAGGCGATATGGCACCCTCCGCCGACCAGGGTGCCAATTCCCACGCGCAGGATGCCTCATCGCATCCTGCGTATCCTCAGCGTCCGGCTCCACCTGCCTATTCGCAACCGACTCCCGTCTCGAATGCGACACACTTGGAATCGAGCACGATCCCGCCAATATCACCCCAAAATGACGGTCAACATCATGTTCTCCCGCCCCTGAGCCACCTTACAGGTGGCCAGCCCCTACCAATACGGAATGACACGACTGGGATACCAAGTTATCCGCCCCAATGGCACACCCAAACCGCACAGGACGTACCAGCGCCCCCGGCACCCGTCTATCGCTCCGATCTCAAGTCGCTCGGCGATGGCGAAAACTGTGGAAGCAACAGTGTGTCCAGCGTAGCGTCGTCTGAATATCGCGCGGACGTCCGATCGGGAAGCGTCAACATTGACGATCCTGATGTTCGCATCGCGGCCGAGGCCTTGGGGGATCTTCGAGCAGGTACACCCACCCACATGCACACATTGATCTCTTCTCCCACCAGATGCTGACGCTCCAGTAGACTTTGTCTCTTCACCGGTCGACAGCAATGGATGCGCTCCCCTCAGCCCTCCGTCGCTAGCGACGCAGATGAGCCGACAACCATCACACACGCGCCAAGGCGAAGTAGAGCCTCTCTTCTCTCTGCTGACAACGTCTCATCCGCTGTTGGCGACGACTATTGAGAATGCCAGTTCGGCATATGGAGGTGCCAAGAATTTCTCCCCTCGGTTCAAGTCAAGCGCAGAGTACGTTGAGGGCTACCTAAGCCCACTTGCCAACACGGTTGGCTCTGTTGGACGCGTCACGGGCGTTGAAGGTGGCGTACGATGGTTTTTGGGTGCGGGTAGGAGGCAGAACTCGGATGTCGAGGCCTCGTCTAGTTCCAAGAAGCGACGCAAGGTCCATCCGGCAGGAGCGGAGCCCTTGACAAAACGACGACTGGAGGCCGAAAACATGGCTGCTCTCGCCGAGGTCGGCAAGGTCCAGGACTCGCACCCAGGTACGCCCAGAGGGGCCGATCGTCGGCCTTCATTTGCAAGCACCACCGACACGCTGCCAGCCTACGACGAAATGCATGCCCCTGCCTACACGGAGACGACGGACGCCCAGGCCGACGCGGGTCGTCGCGAGAATACGCCCTGGCAATCGCGTCTCATCATGTCAACGTCGGGTCTGAGTGTGGCCATGAGCGATGAGAGCCTGCGCAGCCTCAAGTACTGCCTCAAATGGCTCCGCTGGGCCAACTCACATATGGGCGGTGTCATTGGCTCACTCAAAACCACGCTGGAGCAGTACGACAAGCCCAGTGACGAAGAGAACACACCCTCTGGCGATGCTGAGAAACAGGATGTACCCATGTCTGACAAGCCAGACCCAGAGAAAGGAGAGCAACCTTCTCGAGCAGAGCTGGCAAATCGAATCAACACCCTCAAGGGCGATGTGCTCAAGACCCTACAGGACGCCATCAACATGGTCTCGCGCTACGCCGGAGGCGCATTGCCCGAGAATGCGCGCGTCCTCGTCCGCCGTCACCTGACGAGTCTGCCCCAGCGATTCCGCTACGCCACCATGTCCGAGAACGGGTCTGAGGCGCAGGACAGCGAATCCGCTGTGCGGGATGGAGCGCACAAGGTCTTGGTGCTTGCCAAGGAGGGACTTGACATGGTGTCCCAGGTCACTGGCATCGTGGATGGGACCATTGTCAGCGCCGAGGAGTGGTGCGAGCGGATGGGGAGAAAGAAGCGCGATAGCACCGGCGGAGAGGCCTCTGGCGCTATTCTGCCACAGGTCGAGAAGGACCGGGCGGATGTCGAGATGAGCCAGTAATGGCGTTGTTGCGAGGACGAAAGCGATTTATACCACACACTTGCCCCAGCTGGCCCGGATTTCCTTGTTTCCTTGGTTTATCACAGTTCGCGGACGGGTTGAAAAAAAGTAGGATGGGCGTCCTGGCGAATCGAGCTTTTGATTGACACTATTTTTTGGCTGCTCGTCCTATTGCGTGCTGCTTGCGGAAGAAATGATCTGGCACGAACAGTCAATTCCACGCAATCACAGTCTGAATTACAAATTCGTTGCCACAAAGCAGTACTTTCCGTTTGTTCATTCGCCTGCAGGTAAGGCGTCAAAAGACTTGTTTCGATACTCTATTTTAGCACGTTTGCAAAAGAAAAGATCTTGTCAGCTATGACTTTCGTGGTCTGCGAAAACCTATGCCAAACGCGCTGACTCCTCAATTACGACCTGTAACTGGCCACCATTCTTTTGCAAGAACAGCAGGCGGCTGTTTGGCGTTGCGCAGGAGAGGCTCAGCAGTCTCAAGCAGGACCAGGCCTCTGGTGAGCTTGGGCCGGGTATCGGCGAGCCGCAGCGGGAGGATACTACCTTGACTGTGGCCGATGAGGATGACGGGCTCTCCGATCCTGTCGAGGAGAGCGGCGCCAGCAACCTGCATGATCTCTTGTTGGTGGTGATCTGTTTGTGCGGCCATGGATCAAGACGAATGGAGGCTGTTTACGAGCACTACCGGGCACAGCTGAGACGAGCCTCTCGACTTACATCTGGCCAGGGGAGATGATTCCGCCTGCCTTGTCACCGACATATCGACCGCCGGCCTAGAATCCTCGCACAGCCGTGGTGCTTACCATGGCCGGCATGCCATGGCTGGCATGGCAGATTGCGGCTGGTGTGGCTACGAGGGCAACAAGTGGTTTAGCCGCCAACGTTCACACTCGCAACCACCAAACGCCCTTGTGCATTGAGTTCTATGCACGCGGGCTCAGGAAAGTGAGCAGAGTGAGAACATCAATCCCATTAAGATTTCGACGTCGTTCTCTGTGCGGCCGGATCTGCTGCTTTCGTTGTTCTGCATCATGTCACCTGCTCATGGCCCAATGTACCCTGTGAAGATAAGGATCTGCTTTATTTGACGACTGGCGGTCCCCCTTTATAGCTGCTGTCGGCAGTCACATAGTGACCCGTTGGCTGACTAGGCTGTTGATATGGTCCATGGTACACCCTGTCTGAGCCAGCTTTTTTCGTGAGCGTGCGTTTGCCGTTTTCCATGAGTAGACAAGATGTACATGCGCACAATGAGTGACTAGTGTATCACCTTCCATGGATGCGAACCGATTCCGGCCTAAGATTGTTGGTCCTGCACATCTTCAGGCCAGCCACTGTACGCTCCACAGGGGTCGTTGTACGTCACTGGCCTTTTCCAACTCCAAACTCGTCCATGTCGGGGTCTCCTTCGCAGGATGAAGACTTGGGAGTACAGACAGTCCAGGGCGGGGAAGTATACATGGGTGGTGCTAACGAACAAGACGACCAGACTACCTCACAGCGATGGACGTGGTCCTCTTACACAGGAGAACAGTAGATGCATGTGAAGCCTGATCGCTCCCCCGACCTCCCTGCTTCTCCTGTCCTTGCCCCCACTTTCGCTGGTCAGTAGCAGTAGAGCGACGAGCAGTATTTCTATACATACACTGGCAACATCCTGGCCGCAGGCTTTGCGGGACTGATTGCGCTGGGCATCGTCGAGACGCACGGCGTGGTGAGTGACCTGCCTTGACAAAGACAATTGCCCATAATAGCTCACCCCACGAGCGGTGACCGGAGCTGCGCAACGCCATGGCCACATACATGTGGTCCAGCGCGGCCACCAGTCCGCTCGATAGCCGCTGGGGCGTCGGGGATGCGTTGGCTCAAGGCGGAGAATAAGAAGATTCGCGCGTCCGCGTGAGTGCGACGAGGCTACTGTGCCCCTGAGAATGGAGGCGCATCGGGAGAGGCAAGGGCGGCCTGCTTGGTATCGGCCCGACACGGGGGGCTTGATAGTTTTTCATTCCGCAGCACTGCTCAAGCGAGTAACAGATCATAATTGTCAGCTGTGCGACTCATGTTGTTGCTGTCTCGGTGTGATTGACCGCTATCTCCCTGATATCCAAGGCTCGCCTCAAGTTTCCATGATCCTTGCTAAGCCATTGCCCCTGCGTTGCGTCCATCTTCCGCACTCGACTCCTTGGCCTTTTCCCGACAGAGGTTTCAAACGAATTGGGAACACCTCCCTCCTGTCTTGTGTGGTCGTCGGAGTCGAATCTGGCGTGGCACGGACAAATTTCGAGCGAGCTTAGATAAAACATATGTAGACAGTATCAACGTACAAAAATGGTAACACGTAGTGCGGAGAGCCCATGTACTCATCAGATGGACCTGTCCTCCTTCGAGTCCATTAAATAAACCATATCTTTCCTTCTTTCCTCCCTGCCGGAGGGCCACAGGCAGCGCGAGTAAACAACTCTCATTTTTCAGAGCTTGGACCCAAGATTGGCACAATGGCGCATCATCACACGCGGACAGCTCGACATCTCGGCCAGCTTTGATTGCCGCTGGAGGTGGCTCAGGTCAGCCATATCGTAGTCTTATCAGGGGCTGTGCGCGCCCGGCCAGTTACCACCAAGGGCATTTTGGTGTAACTCCGACAGAGTCTGCGCTTTGCTCTTGAAAAAGGAGCTTCTTTCTCGTCGTGTTGAAATCGCATATCTGCGTTAGTGGCGCAGTGGGGCCTGGCCATCCATCCCGCGCAACTGGGATTCGCTTGTGTTTCTGCGGAGTCCCTAGTTTGCCAGTAATTCATCCTTCAGACACCCCTGAAGTATCCTCGTTGGTAACCGTGGCGGACGCCGCCGCCAGAGGATCCAACAGATAGATCCGCGGGCCGGCGTAGGTCAAGCAAGATGGCTTCAGATGCCAAGCCGCTGGCCTTGGACGTAAAGCAGTTGGCCTTTCTCTCACTGATCAATCATACGATGTTGACATGAGCGAGTCGAGGCTGTAAAAGGCCTCGAGCTCGGGAGACGTGGCGGCGTTGCCGGGCTTCTCGTCCATGTTGCCGCCAAAGGCGACGAGGAACTGCAGCATCCAGCGGTCGAGGACGAAGCTGGAGGACAGGTTGGTGTGGCAGACCTCGTGGAAGGCACGGAGGCGGCCCATGATGCGGTCGAGGGCGGGCCAGTAGGGGCGGAGCAGGAGGAGGATCTCAAAGTTCTTCTCCAGGCGGCGGCGGGCGTCGGCGATCTGGGCTTCGTCGTCGGAGAAGAGCAGCGTGTGGATCTGGACGGTCGAGGCGATGACGAGGACGTGGGCGACCATGTGGTAGCGGACGTCGCTGCCGGGCGTGAAGACGGCGCGGTAGATCATGTCGCAGAGCTGGGCTGAGTGGTACTTGCACCTGTCCGAGTAGACACGCGCGGGGGAGCCGGCGGGGACGGCGTTGCCGACGTGGAGGAACTGGTAGTAGAGGAGCTGGCCAAAGTGGTAGTAGCCCAGGTAGACGGCGGCGTAGATGCGGCCGAGGCCCTGGCTGTTGAACCAGCGAAAGTTGTCCGCGTTGTCGCGGACGTCCTGGGGCAGGTTGGACAGCCAGGATTCCATCTGGTGGACGAGCAGCTGGACGCCGTTCTCGAGCTCGACGGGCGAGGGGGGCGAGGCCACGCAGGCCTGGTTGAAGTCGTTGACGGCGAGCAGGATACGGTTGAGCAGGATCATCTGGCTGATGAGCGGGGAGCGTCGCTCGAAAAGAGGCGAGGGCGTCGCGACGCCCCGCTGGAGATGGAGGAAGGGGAGGTCATCCGAGGGCAGAGGCGCATTGTCACCATCACCAGGCTGCATCCGGGGCAGTTTGACGGCCGTGGACGACCAGACGTCAATCATGCAGAGGGTCCACCAAACTGGAGTCAGGTTTCAGCCATATGTCTCGGGCAAGGGTGCAGGAATGTCTCACGGACCTCGAATGTCAATCTCTCTCTCGAGCGTGCTGGCCGCCGGGCGGTGCGGCATGCCGAGCAACTGCGCCATACGACAGGCGATGGAGTAGAACATGTTTTCCGCCTCTGTGTCACCGTCGCCCGTCGCGCCGGCGCCAAGCAGGACGGCCAGCTGGACGGTGTCGAGATGGATGTGGCGGATGTTCAGTCGCTTCTCGGCCTCAATCATGAACTTGCGGCCACGTTCCCGAGGCTCGACGCCTTCCAGGGCCGGGTTTGTGCAGAAACGGGCAGCCAGGCCGAGCATGCCAAAGAGGAGGCCTTCTGAGACGTGGCCCTGGGTGACATCGTGGATGAAGGTGGGGCGGTGGAAGAGGCTGTGGAACTGGTCGTGGATGTAGTCAAAGTACAGGTTGACGAGCTCGAGGACGAGCTCGATGTTGGGCAGAGGCGTGCCCACGTGTACAGACGAAGGGGATGGCGCGCCTGAGGGTGGGTGGCCGTTCGTGGGACTCTGCGATGGGTGCTGGCTCTGCTGGAGAGCACGCTGCTCGTACCAGCCGCCGCGCGGCAGCTCATGGATACATTCTGTGTTGTGCGTGATGCAGTACTCGCATCGGTCCTGGCCTGGCTCGATGATGCACTTGCGACGTCGGGCTCTATGGACGTTGCTTGTCAGCACGCGCGCGTCGACTCTGCAGGATCGGACTCGAGCTCGTTTCCAGGAACTGGGGAAGCATGGGCCTAGATCGGATCGGGGGCCGGAGGAAACTGGGGGCGGAGACAAGCGTAGGGATGAGCTGCGTGAGCGAGCGAGTGAGATGAGTGAGGCCAACCGTGTGGGCGCGGAGTAGGAAAAGAGGAAAACAGACGGAGGAGTTTTCCTGCGTGCACACGCACGCAAGCCGCGCGACAACCGGCTAGCCTCGCGGACTGTCGATCACGAAAATCGATAGCGACACCTAATATAGACGTACGTACCGACAGGTTGAACAGGCTTTCGGTCGCCTCATGCCGAAGAGCAGCCAGGCTGCCGCATGGGGCAGCAGCGAGCAGCAAGCAGCACAAGTATTGTAGGCGGGCGGGCGGAGAACTTGGGGGCGATGGGACTGGTGGTTCACTGGGACGGATGATATACCTAGCTTGGGCCAAACGTCGAGGCGACCGGAGCCGATCTAGCAGGACGAGTGAGCGGCGGCTGGCTGTTGGCCGACGGATCGCGTGGTGATGGACGGACTGGTGAGGACCCGGTGGAGGAGTCCTTGACAGGGTGAGGAGTCTTGGATCCGGGGAGGGGACCTGCTGTGCGTGTGTGCCTGCTGGCCTGGCCTGGCCTGGCCTGAGCAGGCTGGTGAGGAGAGGCGGGAAGGAACCGGTGGTGCTGTCCCGAACCAGCGTAGCGTCGGAAAAGGGGAGGAAAACTGTGTGTTGCGCTGGGCACGCGCCTGCGCGAGATGGTGTGTTCGATGTTTGGCTCAAGATTCAGCGAGCGGGGACATTGTTTTTGGAATTGACTCTGGGGCTCCATGGGGCATGCCGCGGTATAAAGGAACTGCGCATGTAAGCATGAGGGAAAATCTGGAGATGAGATGTGTTCTGTTTCATGCGACAATTGCGAGTCAGACAGACGCATGCATGACGGGTGACAGCAAGCAGGCGTCCACTCTACGCGAGTGCCGTGCTCCTTCACGTACCGTCCTTGGCAGCACATGACCCGGGCTTTTTTCTTTCCAGAACCAACGGTAGCGACGACATGGCGGCAGGGCCCTGGTTTGGGCCCTGCCGGTCTGAGCACTGGCCAGCGTTGGAGAAGTCAATTCGGCGCTCTGATTGGGCACACGGACCAGCCCGAGACCTGCTGACCAATGGTGTGAGGCAATTCGGAGGCTTTGTGGGTCGGGAGACGCTGGGGTGGCCATCAAACCACCGACTCGTCCCCCCCACGGGGCTTCCTCGCCTTCCTTCGCCCCTGCCACAGCACTCACAGGCGCAGGCCACAGGGCAGGGGGGAGGGAAAGGGAAGGGGAAGGGGCGACGGCAGATTCAGGCTAGCGGACAGAGAATCCAGTTCGCGATTTTCTTTTCTCCAGCCCCAGCACCCTCCCGGCCAGGTCTCATGCATATGACACCACATGGCAAGGGTGCTTGACGGCATGCATGGGGTATTAGTAGTTTTCCACCTTGGCGTCCGTCCTGAATCGATCCGTTACGAAACCTGGGGACTCGACCTCGTCCTCGCACGCGAGCAGCATCCACAACCCAAGTATAAAGATCCTCTCGCTCGCGCCTGCCACAACTGATCGACAACGCCTTTATCCTCACTCCGCCCTCGGATTCTCCCCCCAGCTCTGGGACCAGGCTCCTCCTCCTCCTCTTCCTCGTCCTCGTCCACCTCCTCTACTCACGCACCTCACAGCCAGCCAACTACCATCATGGTGGCCGAAAAGGAGCTCGGGAGCAGCGCTGCTCCTGCCAGCGACATGGATGCGCTCGCTAGCCAGGGCCTCGCCGCCCAGCAGGCCATCATCAACGAGCGTGACATGAGCCTCCGCGACACCCTCCGCCTCTGGCCCAAGGCCATCCTCTTCTCCTTCTTCCTGTCGCTCTGCATCATCATGGAGGGGTAGGCATCCATCTCTCCCGTCTCCGCTGAGTGCTGGCTAACTTCAAGCCCAGGTACGACACCAACCTCATGTCCAACTTTTACGCCTACCCAGCCTTCAAGAACCGCTATGGCAATGAGGTCGACCCGGACGGTGGCATGCTCATCGGTTCCACGTGGCAGACGGGCATCAGCAACGCGACCCAGGTCGGCTCCATCATCGGCCTCATCATCAACGGCATTGTCACCGAGTGGATCGGCTTCCGCAAGTCCATGATCTTCTTCATGGTCTTCCTTATTGGCGCCATCTTCATCCCCTTCTTCTCGACCGGCCTTCCCATGTTCGTCGCCGCCGGTGTCGTGCAGGGCATTCCCTGGGGCGTCTTCCAGACGCTCGCCGTCACCTACGCCGCCGACATCTGCCCCGTCCACTTGCGTACGTACATGACCTCGTGGATCAACATGTGCTGGGTCATTGGCATCCTCATCTCCAGCGGCATGCTCCGTGGCCTCATGAGCATCGACGGCGAGTGGGGTTACCGTATCCCATTTGCCCTGCAGTGGGTCTGGCCCCTGCCCATCATCGCGGTCACCCTCCTGGCCCCCGAGTCGCCCTGGTGGCTCATCCGCAAGGGCCGTATCGAGGACGCCCGCGCCTCCGTCCTCAAGATTGTCAACCTCAAGTCCGGCGTCCCTTTTGACGTCGACGCCCACATTGAGATGATGCGCGCCACCAACCAGCTCGAGATTGAGATCAGCACCGGCACACACTACTGGGACTGCTTCCGCGGCGCCGACCTCCGCCGCACCGAGATCTCGGCCGCCACCTGGGTCGTCCAGGCCCTCTGCGGTGTTCCCTTCATGGGCTACGCCACCCAGTTCCTCGTCCAGGCGGGTCTCAGCTCGAGCGACGCCTACTCCCTCAACGTGGGCAAGGACGGTCTCCAGCTCTTTGGCTGCATGTGCGCCTGGTACGTCATGGCGCGCGTCGGTCGCCGCACCATGTACCTGTACGGCCTCGTTGTCATGTTTGTCATCCTGTTCATTGTCGGCTGCGTGGGCATCCCGCCCGAGAACGAGGCCCGCTCGTGGACTATTGGCTCGCTGCTCATCGTCATGCTCTTCTGCTTCCAGCTCAGTCTCGGCCCGGCCTGCTACTCGCTCGTCGCCGAGATGCCCTCGACGCGCCTGCGCACAAAGACGGTCGCGCTCGCCCGTGCCGCGTACAACGTGGCCGGCCTGGCCACCAACTTCCTCATGCCCCCCATGATCGGCCGCAACGCCTGGAACTGGGGCGCCAAGACGGCCTTTTTCTGGGCCGGCATCACCCTCATCTGCGGCATCTGGGTCTTCTTCCGCCTGCCCGAGCCCAAGGGCCTGACCTATGCCGAGCTGGATCTCCTCTTTGAGCACCGCGTCAGCGCGCGCAAGTTCGGCCCCGAGGCGGCCAGCCAGTATGCCGTCGAGCTCACCATGGCGGGCGAGAAGACGGAGGGCACCAGCGGTGCGCAGCACGCCGAGAAGGTCTAGATGATCGGACCGGCGGGCCGTGTCCAGTGTCGAGGCTCTACATATTTAACGTAGCGTAATAATGTACATTCTGTGTCATGCGACAAGTTTCGGCTCCGTGTGTTTCTGTGCAAGCCCCCTTTTCAGCGGCCCAAGTGCGATTTCTCACCGTTGTGATCCCTGCCAGGGTCGCGCCGCTGGTGGGGCGATAGCCCTACCAGGCTTTTTCAGCCCGAAGAGAAATCTCCGAAGTCACTCGTGAGTCTGGGGAAGCCAAGGACCTCTTTGCCTGTAGAGAGCAACCATTGTCGAAGCGAGAGGGGATGGTACTGGGATCTAAGCTACAGGGTAGTCAGAAGCAAGCGAACCAAAGACGCCCACCCTTGGAGGGACTCCGGTCGGAGCGACAGCTCATGTCTGGTAGCCACCAGGGGCAGACGGATTGCACTACCGGTACATACGTGCACGACTCGCGCGGATAGTGAATCGTGGTGGGCATGGAAACCGGCACGCTGCCCAAGACGACAAGTGTATGACGTCCACTCCACGGTGGCCCCGATGCCGATCGTCACGGCGGCCCCGCGGCTCAGCCGTGCGGGCCCACGGCGGGTGTTGAAGCACATGCTCGGCAGCGTCTGCACATTTCCCACATGCTCGCTTGGTTATTGCTGGATGCCAGGCCATGCCAAGCGAGCTCCGCGACTCCCGGGACTTGTCACCCACAGATTCCCCCCATGCCCTGCACCGGCCAGGCAGAGCGCGCGTCGGACGACTTTTGTCCCCCAGGACGGTTTGCTCCGGAGACGCCCCTCCACTACGACATGCTTGGTCGACACGGGACGTTCTGTCGTGACCATTTCATCATTGAACAGGGCCATGGCGCTGCCCATCGGACGAGCATCGAGTTCGTGCAGAGAGCAAGACGTCACCCTGGGAAGGGCAACGCGGTGCTGTATATATACCGTTTTGATGCCTCGAGTCCTCTAGGCAGGCCTTGCACGTGAAGCGAGCATACCATTCGCATCACCACATTCTGTTTTCTCTCGTATTCACCACCCATTCCTCCCACCATGGGCTATCCCGACACCTTTCACGGCTTTGCCGTCGACAGCCCCAAGACGTGGAGCGAGTTTAAGAAGACGGAGCTGAAGCCCAAGCCGTTCGAGTCGCACGACATTGACGTGGAGATTGACGCGTGCGGCGTGTGCGGCTCGGACGTGCACACGGTGACGGGGGGCTGGGGCGACTTCCAGGGCCCGCTGTGCGTCGGGCACGAGGTCGTGGGCCGGGCGGTGCGCGTGGGCGAGCACGTCCAGGGCATCTCGGTGGGCGACCGGGTGGGCGTCGGTGCGCAGGTGCAGGCGTGCCTCACGTGCGACCTGTGCAAGGACAAGAACGAAAACTACTGCCCCAAGATGGTGGACACGTACAACGCGCAGTACGCGGACGGCAGCTGGGCGCACGGGGGGTTCGCGAGCCACATCCGCGCGCACGAGTACTTTACGTTCCGCATCCCGGACAAGCTGGAGACGCACGTGGCGGCGCCGCTGCTGTGCGCGGGCATCACGACGTACTCGCCGCTGGTGCGGGCGGGCGTGGGGCCGGGCAAGCGCGTGGGCGTGCTGGGCATCGGGGGGCTGGGCCACCTGGGGATCCAGTTTGCGCACGCGCTCGGGGCCGAGACGTACGGGCTGACCACGTCGGAGGACAAGGTGGCGGACGTGAAGAAGATGGGGGCCAAGGACGGCATCGTGACGTCCGAGGAGGGCTGGGCGGACGCGTGGACCAACAAGTTTGACTTTATCCTGTGCTGCTCGGACATGACGCACCGGTACGACCTGGCCAAGCTGCTGACGCTGCTCAAGCCCATGGGCGAGTTTCACATGGTCGGGCTGCCGGACGAGGCGCTGCCGCAGCTGTCGGCGGGCGCGTTTGCCGGCAACGCGCCCAAGCTGACGGGCTCGCACCTGGGCAACCACCAGGAGATGGAGGCCATGCTGGCGCTGTGCGCGGACAAGGGCATCGGGCCCTGGGTCGAGACGCTGAGTGTCGGCGAGGCCGGCTGCAAGGAGGCCGTCGAGCGCGTGCACGAGAACAAGGTGCGCTACCGCTTCACCCTCGTCGACTTTGACAAGGCCTTTGAGGAGGAGAGGAGGAGTTAGGCGGCCCAGGGGCTAGGGCCCGGGGTCCTCTGTTTGTCACGTCTCGTACGATAATTCCGATAATTCCGATCATGTCTTTCAATAACTGTCCGTTTCGAATCCGTGTGAAAGTCCTAGAAAGTCCTGGTACTCATGGTTGTCGTCTCCTTGTACAACGTGCCTCGCTTGCCGCCTCTGTAAAGTCTTCTGTCTGTCTATGTCGCTCCTTCCCGCCCGAAGCTCCTTCCTCGCAGGCTCCGCGACTCCGGACAGCGGCCCCACTTGCCCATCCCAGTCCGCCGACGTCCCGGCGCGGCAGGCGGGCTGCGGACGTGATTGGCCGTTTGGATCTGCGCGTCCCGATCCGGACAAGTGACGCAGGACCCCTGCGCGGCCAGACTGACGTCAACGCCCTGCGCTTGGACAGCTGCGCGGAGCTCGAGGAGACGGCAGCACCGCAGCCCTAGCGAGGGGATCGAGGGGTCGAGAACGAATCTGCATTACTATGACGGATGCGTGCGCAAAGTTTGAGCGCGTCTCACGCAGGGTATAAAGTTTTGCTCGTCGCTGGCTTAGCCATCCTCGTTCATTCATACAGTCCTCAGTAGCATCCTTTCATACCATCCAGACAAGCATCTTCACATCATACCAACTCATTCACCATGGCTCCCAAGATTCTCGTCGTCCTCACGTCTGCGGACAAGATGACCACCACCGGCAAGCCCACCGGCTGGTACCTCGTACGCGACGCGTCCCCCTCCTGCCTGCTCCCCCAGCTAACGCGCACCAGCCCGAGTTCGCCCACCCGTATGACGTCCTGAGCCCCAAGGCCGAGCTCGTCGTCGCGTCGCCCAAGGGCGGCAAGGCCCCGCTGGACCAGTCCTCCGTCGAGGCCTTCAAGAGCGACCAGTCGTCGGTCGACTTCCTCAACAACAAGTCGTCCGTGTGGGAGAACACGACCCCGCTCAAGGAGTTCCTCGGCCGCGCGAGCGAGTTCGACGCCCTCTTCTACCCCGGCGGCCACGGCCCCATGTTCGACCTCGCCACCGACGCCGACTCGATCCAGCTCATCCAGGAGTTCTGGGCCGCCGGCAAGCCCGTCTCGGCCGTCTGCCACGGCCCCATTGTCTTTGCCAACGTCAAGAACCCCGACGGCACCCCGCTCGTCCAGGGCAAGACCGTCACCGGCTTCACCAACACCGAGGAGGACCAGGCCGGCCTCACGGACGCCATGCCCTTCCTGCTCGAGACGGAGCTCAAGAAGAACGGCGCCAACTTTGTCATGGCCGACCAGCCCTGGGGCGAAAAGGTCGTCACCGACGGCAAGCTCATTACTGGTCAGAACCCGGCCTCGGCCAAGGGCGTTGGTGAGGCCATTGCCAAGGCTTTGGGTATTTAATTTATAAATAATGATAAATAATAATGACGACCCTTTTCTATCACAAGTTTCCTGGAATTAATGTGCAAGCTGTGAGAGTGCCCAGGCTCTAGTGTTTTCTGCTTCAGGGTAGGTGGAAGCTTTACCATGGCGAGGCTCGACACAAACGACGTCGGAGCCTAGGTGTCCAAGGTGTGCGAATTCGAGGGACAGACACTTATGGAGTGACAGGGAGGAGTACTTTCATTTTATATGCCAGTCGTGTTTCGCATGCGCGTGCGAAAAGAAAAGTTGGACCACACGCGGGGAGACCTGTTGAGCTGGGGCGAGTAGAACGTCGACCACGGGGGTGGACTCTGTTCCAGGCCGCGCCGTATTTGACATGAAGGAACAGGAATACACGCTTCAATGGGTGGTCAACCGGAACCCTGCATTTCCTGGGGCGACAGCCGCCATGTCCACCCGAGATGTGTGCCTCGCCAAGGCGGAGCAAAGGCCTTTGGCGACGTCCTTGGCACGACCATGTCAAGTATTCTCCGAATTGTACCATGTAATTGCCACGGGATATCTCTCCCGTGCCTGTGACAAGGGTGGTCACTTCAGGACCACGCCTGATGCACTCGTGTTATAAGGGCTTCTGCGCCGTAACAACAAAGTACCGAAACAGGAGTTGCTCGTCCGACTTGCGGCGCACCGCGTCTCGCACCTCCGCGTTCAGCTGCTGCACCTCGTCCGCCGTCCATCCGAGGACGTCGGTAAAGAGCGCCGCCGTGAACGCCTCGACGCCCTCGGCCAAGTTGACCACCATGAGCGAGCCCAGCTCCCTCAACAGGGGGTCGCGCGGCCAGTACCCAATGGGCAAGGGGAATTCCTGCCTCTTGACGTGGACAAACCCCGCGTCCTCGCACCACGAGTGAAAGGAGGGCGCCGGGTCCAGCGGCCGTCCTATGCGCTCGCACGCCTCGGACAGCCCATCCATCAGCCGTCGGAGCGGGTGGCCTGGCGCCAGCGGACGGCGCGACCCGTCCGCGCACCACGAGTAGACCACATTCTCCGACTCGGACAGCTCGAGCCACCCGCCCGGCCGCAGATGCTGGTACACTGTCCGGATCAGGGCCGGCCAGTCTCGTATCCCCGCCGCCATGTACCGGCAGTGGATAAAGTCGTACGTGTCCTCCGGCCAGTCCATCTCGACGTCGTCGACGACGAAGCGCACGTTGGGCGGCACCCACATGGGCTGGATGGGACTCAGGTCGACGCCCACGACCGACGCCGCAGGGTACGCGTCGCCAAACGCAATGGGCCACGCCCCCGTGCCGGTGCAGACGTCCAGGACGGCCGCGTCGTGGCGCACGGGCGCGAGGTGGAGCTTGTCGCCGATGAGGGCGGTGAAGCAGTAGTGCAGCATGTCCAGACGGGCCTGCTCGAGCTCGTCGTTGGGGAAGTTGTAGGCGCCTGCCTGTAGGCCGTGGTATCGCCTGCCATGGCGGTACTCGTGCGTGGGCAAAGTGGCGCTCAGGCGCGTCGCCACGCTCGCGAGGGACTCGCCATAGCCAGAGTCCCCCGCGTCGCTGCCGCCCTCTGTGCTCTCATCGTCGTCCAGGGCGTCTGCTGATTCCAGGGACGCTTCGCCCGTGGGGGCAATGGAGTCAAGCGTCGCGTGGTCTGTGCTGCGGCCTTCGAGAACTGGGTGGCCAAGCGACATGACACCTGGACGACCATGAGCGCAAAGCCCATGGGTCAACTGGGATGCTTGCTTGTGAGATGGGCGCGGGGACGCATCCCATGCCTGCTGCCTGCACGAACATGGTTGCCTAATTGAGATCTGCTCTGTTAACAGAGTACCTTGGTGGGCGCTGTTCACGCCGGATACTACGTCTGATCGAGGTACTGGCTAACACTGCCGATCAATTGCCGGGAGGTCCGTATTTAGATTCACTACCACAGGTCCACAGCTTCCTTGCACGCATTAATTATTACCTATAGTACATGGCCCTTGAGGCATACAACTCCATCTTCTTGCAACACAGTTCCTTCAAAACAAACGTTGGATGGACGCTTTGCTGCACTTTGCTTCAATCGCGGCAATGAAGCGGGCAGGCGTGCCACTGTTCGTGAACAGACGGCTGGCCTCCAAGTAACGCTGCTTGAAGACGGCCCAGAGTTTCTTGTCTTGCTCCATCTCCGAAGCTGGATCGGGGTAGTACGGGTCATTCCAGAAGAAGGCGTCGACAATCTTCTTGAGGCCAGCCTCATCGTCCTCGAATGTGGAGCATCTGAATCCTTGTCAGCATCCTTCGATGCCAGGGCATACATGTACATCACAAAACTCACAAGTTGAAGTCAAGAAGCCACATGCTCATGTCTCCCAACTGAACATACCGCTGCTCAGGATCTTCCAGAGGAGCGCGCGTCTCCTGGGCTTCTTCGTCCTCCGTGAAACATTGTTCAGGCGGGCCCCCGAGGACAAACTCCACGTCGTTGCCATCAACGCTCGCTTTCCAATGAAGTAGAGCGAGGGTCTGCGCCATGGTTTGTGCGTACCCCTCCATGTCCAAGTTCAACTGCTCCATCTCATTCATGTGGAGCGGGAAATTCTGAAGCTTCAGGTTCTCAATCCCCATCAGGTCCTTGTTCGAACCCCGACGGCCAAGATAGACTCGAACCAGACAATTCTGGTTTTCCGGCTTGGCGAGAAACTCATGCTTCATCTTTTGAATGCCAGGTGGGCAGAGACGGTCCACTATCAATTCGCGAATCCGCATGGGGACAGGAAATATCCGCGCGGTCACCAAGGCAAACCTGCTCACGTTGGCGTGGCAAGGGAATCGAAAGCCCTCAGGACCCCAGAAGCTACAAATATCGTGGCCCACCCATGCAAAGAATCGCGGGACGTTGATTCTCTCCTTCAACGCATGGTCGCAGCCGTCCAGAGCCAGGATGATGCGGCAGTGAATGTTGCAGTCGTTGAGCAGCTGAGCAACCTTCTCCTCCGTGTTGGGGAGCTTCGTGATCGCAGCTGCACTGAAGATCGCAGTAGTAGGTATAGTGTAAATGGTGCCGCACTGGCCTTTTCCGATAACTTGACAGAGTTCCAAGGAAGCAGCGTCCTGCGAAGGACGGTCAGTGTTCGAGGGACCAGATGCACAATCCATGGTTGAAGCCGGGGCGATGGAGATATAGGTCACGCAAATCGATAGTATTGAAGGTAGCGACGTACGATGAATCTTCGTATATGAAGATTGATGAACAAAAAACTGTCTTATACTAGCAATGTTAAAATGTCGGCGAGGACAGGTAGCCGTATCACAATAAACTCTGACCTGCAACCACCTAATTCTTCCATGACCTTGAGCGACAGCGCCTAATTCACTGAGCCTCATGAAGTAACACCGGATTCTTGACGCCCTCAACGGCACTAACTGGCCGTTGTGTTCGGTTGTGCACTCTGGCCTCTTCTCCCCCCTACTCGCGGCAACGCACCGAAAAGCTCTTTCGTGCGAGCCACCATATTCCAAAAAAGACTAAAATGCCTCCAAGACCTAGAAAAGCTGTCAAGACGTGTGTCAAGTTCCGCCTTGGACATGTCAGGATACCGCGTGACACAGGCGACGATGAGCAGCATGGCGGCCGAGCAGGTGGCGCTCACTTTGTGGAGGTGCATCCCGCTGAACGTAGTCTGCTTCTCAAAAGTAGTCAGAATCTTACTGATGCTGGCGGCCGAGTCAACACACACCGTGTACGCGTGGTGCCCGTCATGTGCTGACTGGCTGGTCGAGAATGGGCTGCAGCGAGACAGCACCTCGTCTAAGCGTGGTCCTCGCTGTAGCGTCGAAGGTCATCCTTAATCCCTTGGCTTGATCAGATACTCCACGTCATCAGGACAGCGTATTGTGTCGATATCCTCACTTCGTACATGTCTGGGCTCTACTGATGCGCTCATGGCCGATGGGTTGGGGGTTGACAACGTGTACTACCAGGAGCTTGATGGCCGCACACAACCCAAAAGCAGCGTTGTTGTTAAAGATAAGGCATCAGACTGCCGCCTGCTCAAGCATCTCATCTGACAAACTCCCTGATGTCGGTTCACTGAATTCCATTTCGCTGTCGAGCGTGGCACGAGTCCGCTCGCTCCGATATGTTCCTGGTACATTGATACAGTCGCCGCCTGTGACGAGCAAGTAATACAGTTATTATAACAACCTCAGCGCATTCATGAGGCTGAGCGCATCGGGGCCTGCAATATCCTCTCCTTGATAACTGCTGATGCCACCTCGGAACCATGCTGCAGCAATATGGCCCCAACAATCGCCTGAATCGCACGCGACGAGACGGTGGCGACACCTGACTGCTCGAGGTCTTGCGTCTATGAGAGAAAATCAGTATCCACGTGTTCCTAGGAAGAGAGGTCTCCGCCGTACCAATCGCGGTTTCCACCGCAGCACCTTGATGAGGTCTATGTTTTGGGCGGTCGACAATAGGCTCGATGCAACGCGGCTGGTGGGCGACTCCACGTGCAGGTTGTCCACGGATCGCAGCTGAGGGTGGATGTGCTCTCCATCTCCTAATGATGGGTGGCGCTCGCTGTTGACTGTCGTCTTGCAGGCCTCCATGTAGATCGCCATGCGCCCTACGCACCGATTAGCGGCTGCTGACCTCGCAACAAGGGACCCTCCGCTCAAAACGTACCCATCATGGCCAAGCGCTCGTTGTTTCCTCGTTTCGCCTGATCAAAGCTCTTGTGGGTGATGGCCAGCCATTTTAACTCCTCGGGCAGCATGTTGGGACCCTCAGGGCCGAGTAGGGCCTCATAGAACTCATCGAGGACGCGGGGATCCGAGTTGACAGCCCATTCTGAGTTGATGGGATTCTTGGCGGCCCTCACGCGGAAGGGAGCCACCATTCCCTCGGGCGTTGCCTGCCATCGGGGCTGTCGTCGTGTCTCGGGGTTGAAGCTCTCTGGTTGCTCGGTCGGGGGAGCCGCGTCCTTGAGTGCGAAGCTGCGAGTAAAAGTCTTTGGGCGAATGACACGGAGATTGCGCGCCAAGGCGTTTCGGCACGGTAGTGAGGCCATTGTGCTGGAGATTGTGGTGCTGGAAAACAGCGGTCGCGTTGCGATCCTGGGAGACTACATCAATGGTGTCGCGAACATTTTCTCGAGATCACGTGCGAGCCGCAGGGGTAGCTGTCAAGGTGGCCCCACTGTGCCGGTGCCCGTGGACGAGTCGCGTGTCCGTGCACTTGTCGCGATCTCGAGGCCCGCCTGAACCAGGTATTGCGACTCCCATTCTCCCGCGCCTGATGGTGGCTCAAATCACAAACTGGGCGAGCCAATTCTATTGAAACCTGCCCGATGGGCTTGTGAAGCATTGTCTCGATCCGAATTGGCCATCCTCGGCCCCAAAGGAAGACCTCAGCATGGTGGACACGCTAGGCACGCGCCTAGCCAAGGTGCTCCCAGCCTCAACGACCTTCCACGTCCACCACTTGTCGACACCCCCAACTAAATGCGAGCCCCTATGCTCACCGCCGCCAAATGAGCGACCGGATCGCACGTACTGCGAAAGACACTTTCTCTGCGTATCAATCGACCGACCAGGCGGAGCGGAGGAGGTTAAGAACAAGCAGGTGCTTATACTGGGCCTGGAGGTTTTCATCTTCACGACAGCCCGGTCCACCACCATTTTCGTTTCCAAGGCGGACTCGACAGGGTACCTGCATGTTCTCAATCTTCCGAAAGGCACGCCAAGCCCGATTCGAGAGATCTGTTACACTTTTGTCCGTCATCTGGTCGATGCGCGAAGACGGAAGGATGTGCAGCTGGTGATTAGCCTCTTTGCACGCGCACAAGACCAGTACTTGTTTCCCGGCAGCGTCAAGAACTCGGGCAAACATGTGCTTGACGACCGTGGCCTCGTCAAGTGGTGGTGTCGTGTTCTGGATCCCTTCCTCGGCCATCGCATCGGGGGTTACCTGGTCGTTCCCGGTCACGATGCGCACGAAACCAAAGCATTTCTTCCCAAGGGGAGTACTCGCTGGACAACCGATCATCCCCTGGAGAAGATTTCGCACTACACAAAGGAGTTTGATTGGGTGCCGCCCCGATGCTTGATTCCCAAATACCCCGACGATCCTAAATCACGTTTCCGTGACGAGCTGGATGATGAGGCCACGCGCACCAAATCCTTCCGACTGACAGGCAACTGGAAGAGCGTGAAGACCTTGGACGCGTTTTGGGAGATGATGGCTTTCCGTCAAGAGTGCTCGAGCGGAAGACTGACAGGATTTGTTTGGATCGTGTTCGACGACGACGCACAGGACGACACGAAACGTGGCTTCTCGCCGACACCCAACGCAGAACAGCCTGTCGCGCCAGAGACCCCCAAAAAGCAGCGCATCTTGTCAAACGTGACTCCCAACACCACGCCGCGGAAACTATTCGCTTCGAAAACACAGGGTGCGAGGGGAGCACAAGGATCAGCCATCAAGAAGAAGTCCAAAAAGCTGATGAAGAAGAAGAAACTGACTGGAATCGTCATTGCGCGTGCACCACGCATCAAAATCGCGCCGAAAAACTATGAACCAAAGGCTCCTTCACATACGGCGCACTATGCATGGAACGAGGCCGGCCGTGGGGAGCGCATTGTTCGGGACACGGACTACAAGCGCATGGTAGAGCTCCTGCTGCACCTCGACTTTTCAACCATCGACAAGGCTGCGGCTAGCACCCGCCGCTGGATCGGCGAGGTGGGAATGGGGGCATCATTCGGGTACGACGTAGTGGGCACGCGCGAGATTCCAGCTGCCAGTACGAGTGTGGCCACTGGTGCGCCTCAAACAAACGATCTGAGCGGCCTCGTTAAGAGAAAGAGAGCCGAGTCGAGCGGAGGTCCAGAAGTGAATACTCTAGGCGCAGGGCTGATTCGCAAGAAGCCTAAACCGGCCGAGACGTCTCCGGCGGCGAACATTTAAGGCCAGTCTGAGAAGAAATAAGTCAAAAAAGACAAAGGACAGGTGCAAATTATCATTAGCGAGGCGTTCCGGACAGTACTCTTTGCAAGCATTGGACATGCGCACTTACTCTGCGCAAGACAGGACGGTCCTGTTCTTATTATTAAGAACTACTTACGAAAGAGCCCCTTCGCAGCCAACATGTGATCAAACCTCGACCTTTCATGCCTCTTTCGGCTCTCAGCGCAAATACTGCATGTTCACGGGGGTGAGAGCCATTTGCCCGCCCAGAACCGCCATGATGTTACGCATGCTGAGCTCCTCGAACCCTGCATGCGTCTCAAGCGTCTCACCAGCATCGTGGGATGTCGGCATGGCACTGCCTGCCTTTGCATTTTCCTTCAACACAGCTTCAGCAGCCGCAAGCCCAGAATTGCAATATAGGATGCCTGTTTGTCTCCCGTCAACATTGCCTGTGCTGGTACTATATGCGGGACAAGTGGCATACCTCTCTCGCCCAAGAGCTTGGTGTCAACCCAGTCAAAGTCAGCGCCAGCACTGGCAAATACTTTGACGGTGGGAGGCAGAGCGTCGATCAGCTCTGCATCCCACATGCCCATCTCGCCCCCTGTCTCCAAGGAGGGACGGAAGATGCCATGGAAATCACCCCATCTCTTCTCTCTGAGTGCCTGCAGAAATGCATCCCTCTCACGTTCATGTGCCTCTGGACGTGTAATATCACATTGCGCGCTGAACTGGGGATATGTGTCAAGGTTGTATTTCACAGGATCGCCAAGGTGCAGGACCCGACGCCTGGACCGTGGAAAGGCTGCTGCGCGTGGTGACGTGGGAAGCGATGTGATGGGGAATATGGGCGCATGGGGATAATGCCCGTCGTCCACCGGCGAGCTTGAGCGAGGGGTCGATGCGGGGACAGGGGTGTTTGTTGGCTCTGCCATGATGCGTGCTGCTGGCAGGATCCTGGGGGTCGAGGCTGGATGAGACAACACTTCTGGTTTTGGAGGCCTTGGACGAGAGACTGTTCATGTAGATATGTGTCTCACTGGCCTGCAAGGGCCGTCGCTGTCCCACATTCTGGCCGTCCATTGTCCGTCACCGCCTACTTGGACGAGCAGATGGGACCCAGCCTGTGGCGCGTCGCCCCAGTTAGGCAAGTTGCGGGAATAGGACAGCGAGCCCACGATAATGCGGCCTGCGATGGGATAGGATGACTTGTCAATGCGACTCGACACGATTGAACTGCTGCTAATCCCGCTGCCCAAGGCAGTTCCAGTCCCTCATTTCATTTCCCCTCCATCCACGACTGGGCCTTTTCTGTCTGACTACGATAAGAACTGGGCATCATTGTGTGACTTCCCACGTATGATGCAAGCAGAGCAGGTCGTACAGCCTGTCCGTTGAGTAGCCGCGAATCATTTCGGGTATGATCTTTTCTGCCGTGAGCAGACTATGGAGCTCCAAGTCCTTGCTTCACAACGTTGTAGAACCTTCAGGAAAGGTCCATTCGCCCGTCTGCACATCAGATGCGCAGCACGCGATGATGCTCTGCACACTCTCCAGTAGCTCGCCGGCATCGCCTAGTGTGAGCAGAGACACCGTCACAGGCAGCGCTCTCTCACTGATCTCAGGATTGCTGTCCAAAGGCGTTTCGATTTGCGCGACTGCAAATGTGTCAGCATGTGAACCTGAGGAACGTCGCTGGGAACCTACAGGGAACCACCAACTGAGAGCATCTCGCGACTGGCGACAGCCAATGGGTGATGAATTGTGAATACGTCGGCGCCTCTGGATCAGGTTCGTATCCGACCAAGCGGTCGGTGGCCTCGACGACAACGTCAGGAAAGAGCACGAGCGTGCTTTCACTTGGTCCCGTGGTCTTTCGTTCAACCAGATTCCGGAACCAGTTTCTGAAGATCATCAGATCCTCCCTCAAGCGAGCGACTTGGTTCGTGTCTAAATTACCCAGACGCCTAGTATGATCGAGTCAGACAAATGATGAGCCTCTCATTGAATCGCCCTCTTACCTGGACCGCCCAACTCGAGGATCAGAGAATGGGTCTCTGCCGTGCCAACGCTTGTAATATGACCAGAAATGGTCAAAATAGTGTCTCCAGGTCCTGCTGAGAAGACGATAAGGGCCCTGCAGCGATTAGAGCGGCACGTTGACCAAGAGTGTGAAACGCACAGCGCCGATGTGCTCCAGCAGGTCGGACCCGTGGGAGAGGCGCCATTCCTCCCCCAGGTGTACCTGCTCGATCTGTACGTTGAGAAGTTTGCTGATCTTTTCGTAGAGGCGCCCCAAAGTTTCTCTTTGCCCTGACGGTAAACTGCCTTCAATTTCAATGCCCCAATCTAGGCTGACGACCTTGTTCACCACAGGAGACTTGCACCTTTCCGTAAGATTCGATGTCAACACCGGGGCGCGTATCGAAGAATAAGCGAGCTGCACATCTGCAAACGACCTGGCTGCCACTCCGTAACTATCCAGGTCATCATTTCTGCCACCAGGCGTCAGTCATCGTGCCATCAGAGGCGCTGCGGCGAACAAACAGGAGCGGATTGCCATCAGAGCTACGTTCGAAATGGAAGCGCAGGGCATAGACTCCGTTACGGGCAGCTGGAATACGCAATCCTGCATATGCTGTCCATGTCAGCACCGCCAGTCATCGGGTCGAGAAATAGCCATACAGTCAACGGCAAATGCCATCTGAAGCCAGTCGTAGCCTGCCACAGCAACGGCTGCGCCTGCAGATCCCGTGCCCGGATCCTGGAGCTGGTCGGCGCGCGGATTCCAAGGTTTGACCGAATCTTTCCAACCGCCAGCCAACAGCTCAGGTTCTTTGGTCTGGCCTACGAGAACCGCCCCAAGCTCGACGAGGTGTTGGGCTAGGGGGTCAGTCTCGGCGCTGATGCGGTTCAACATAGTGTAATCCCGGTTGGAAAAGGATTCGGTCAATCCTTCTAGCCTCATTGTCTCGCTGATAGACAGGCGGACTCCGCGCAGGCCACATTTTTCCTTGCGGAAGTAGAGAGTGGACGGCACAGCGATCGAAGGGAATAGACCCCCTTGAGCCTGAATGGCCACTTCTTGGTATCTAGACTATTCAGTCATTTAGACCACGCTTCTCCCATTCAAGAATTACCTTTGCGGTCGAAAGACATCGTCCGGAATTAAGCCTCTGGAGAAGGCCTGGTATGAGTCCGCATGAAGAGCATATGCTGCGTGGATGTTGGGGCCACGAAGAAAATAAGGACCCGAGGGAAGCTCTTTCAGTTTTGAAGCTGAAGAGGCTCGCCAATCTTGGAGCTTGTACACCGTTTTCATGTGCCATGCTTCCTGGAGGCTGCACTGCGGCGTAATGACTTGTCCAACACTGGCAGTTGGGCTGGGCTTCTCAATGAGGACTGAGCCAAACTCGGGCCGGAATACATCGTCAGTGGCATCGAACTCGTTCAGAAGTTGGTCAAGTCTGCCATTGAAGATTTCATCGGTGTTCAGTAGAGTGACTGGAAGTAGAGCACTGGGTTTGATGTCTCCCTGGATAGACCCCTGTTGGAGTCAGCCGAGTTCATATCATTGCCAAGCTCAAGATAGCAGAGCTCCTCGGTGGGAATCTTTCTTCCCTACCAATATTTGAGGATGAATTAGGTACTTGGCATCGCCAACGTTACATGTCTCGATGGGTGCATCTGTCTCTGCAACAGGGCCCATTCCTTGCCGACTGGCGCAGGGATATTTCTTAGAAGGCGACAAGTCTGAGTTTCTTATTAAAGTCATGGCAAGAAGCCCCAATGGCAAGGCGCTGAAGCGATCAAGGGAGAAGCTGGGATCTCCTTGCAATGGTATGCGTGCCGCGCAGCAGAGCAGTCAGCACGACAGCTACGAATCGCGCACAACAAGCGCCCACTGCCTTCAAAGCTTCGACAGCTCTTCAGGTTAAAGGAAATAAATACTGTGCAAAAAAACGAAAAAAGGGACAATAAGCACTCAATGGATGAATCGGAAACTGCCTTGGGGATGACCAGACGAGGACGCGTGACGTGATGTCTCGGTGAGGATACGGGATTCGGTGAGCTTATCATTGTGTGGGCCCAAAATTTATGGCATTTGGTCGGCACACCCCACCAAGCGCTGAACGGCGATCTGCTTCAAGCAAACAACCCACAGCGACGTCGAAATGGCCAAAAATAGAGGTATCGTGATTTCCGAATCTTCGTCCTTGGAGCCCCTACTGATTTCACAGCCCCTTCCAAGCACTCTCGTGCTGCGCGCCGCGCCACATCGCCCAGCATCGACACCGACAAATCATTGAAAGATATCAAGCCCCCGCAGCGCTCCGCACCCCTCCGTCCTTCAGTTCTTGCCGTGCAGCGCTCCGCTGGCGTGACGAAGAAGACCAAGGGCGGCCGGAAGAGTCAACTGTCCGCCAAGGCGCGGAAGCGCCAGGAGAGGGGCCTGCAGATGGCCGAGGCGGTCATGGAGCGGACAAGCAAGAAGGTTGAGAAGAGCAAAGGACGCGGGAAGAACATTGTCGAGAGGAGTCAGGCGTGGGAGAAGATCAACAAGGAGGCTGAGGCGGCTGAGCAGGCCATGGACGACCAAAGCGACGACGAGGATGAAGACGTCGAGGTCGATGATTCGGCAGCCAAAGCCGACGACGACGACGCGAATATGGGCACTGCTGAAGCCGGTCAGTCGGGGCGCACGGATCCTCAAAAGAGCGACGGCACCTATCTAGCCGTTGACGAGGATGAGGAGATCCTGTGAGAGCTTGTTATGGGCAACTGGCGTTGGCGTTGGGGTATTACTGCAAAAAGAACGAAACGAATAGACATGATGAATGAACGGACAGAGCGTCCAAACCCGGTCACATGCGAATGTGTGAGCCTCGAGGTCTACCGTGATGATACATGTTGTACATTGCCAGTACTGCTCCGCGGCGGCATGCAGGGACGCTCATTTTGCAGCTTCCGAGGCTGTGCTAGTCGACGCTGCCTTTACGCCTCCTTTGGCCGGCGGCTTCGGTTCCAGAAACAACTTCATGGTTCCGCCGACCTCGCCTGTGGTCTTCTTCTGGATTTCCATGCCGTTCTTGGCTTCGATCGCTTGCCTCACTCTGGCGAGGACGCCAGCGGCTGTTTTCGCCGAGACCTCCTTGGCACCCCTCTTCTTGCCGAGCGTCAGTTCGACCTTGTTGCCTTTTTCCAGAAAATTGCCGATTTGTGTTGTCTTGGTCAAGAGGTCGTTTTCGCTGATCCCCCAGGACAACTCAATCTCTTTCGTCTTGATCTTCTTCTGGCCCTTTTTCTTTTCTTTCAATTCCTTGGCTTGCCGATATGCTTCGTTCTTGTCGATAATCTTACACAGCGCATAGGTAGGCGGTATCTTCTCCTTTGGGTTCCCAGGCTCGTACGGCTCCACCATGCGCAGTGATTCGCCATCCAGGAGCTTGGACATGACGAAGCGCGTGTTGAGCGGTCCCTCAATCGTGCCGCCATCGAGAACGCGAATGAGAGGATCGGTGATTTCGTAATCTTGCGGGTAGCGCCCACGGCCCGTCTTTTCTTGGTATGCTTTCGTTGTGTAGCGTGGGTCGATCTTCTCTTCTGCTTTCATGGAAGCTTCTAATTGTTCTATGTTGTCCTTCTTACTGGCCGATACGAGAGACGAGGTAACAAAAGATCGCCCCTGCATCGGGGGCGCTGGGCGCAGCTGTTGAGCACACTGCCATGGTGAGGCGTGTCGTGTGACATGGTGGCATTCGGACTGGGCGAGGAAAACCCGTTGGATGGCACGGCGAGAGCCATGCACATAGTGTTGACCTCGCATGTCGGCTTCTGGTGGTGTCGAGGGGTGAGTAGCGAGGCGCAGGCAGTGCGATATTATGGTCGTTTTCGGCAGTGTAATAAGATGGAGGACATGGAGAGCTGTAGCAGGCCTGAGCTGAGCTAGCCTGAGGTCGTCATTGTGGGGATTTGACAGGGCGGCATGAGGCTGCGATTGGCCAATGAGATCTAGAGAACGGGACAACGCCCAACCCTGTCACCATTATAGCAAACAGTTTGATAACCAACTTGACAGACTCGTACTGAGAAGCATTGTAGCATTCAGGTTCGATTAATGTACTGCCGAATTGGTTGTTGGACCGGCAGTATCATTGCACTGGCATCAGATCCAGCATCCACTTCTCAACCTAAATGTCTACCCTGTACCCTGATCTGCCGGTGCGAGCACTCGAGATTTGCCCCACCTCCACATCGACCCTCGAACAACCAGCGACACCTTGGATCCCTATCATCACGACCCAACACCCTCACACACGGAGCAGCCACGCGGTGACTGCTCTATACCAGCGCCATGGTTCTTCAAGATCTCGGGCGCCGAATCAACTCGGCCGTCTCGAACCTGACGCGCGAGCAAAATGTCGACGAAAAGGTGCGCTCTTGCCCCTCCTCGATACGCCACCCGGGTACTGACAGCGGTAGGCATTCGACTCGATGCTCAAGGAGATCGGCAACGCCCTCATCGAAGCCGACGTCAACCTCAAGCTCGTCGTTCAGCTCCGTAAAGCGATCAAGACGACGGTCAACTTCAAGGAGTTGCCCCCAGCCGTGAACAAGAAGCGACTCATTCAGAAAGCCGTCTTTGACGAGCTTGTGAAACTCGTCGACCCGCACTGCGAATCATTCAAGCCGAAGAAGGGAAAGGCCAATATCATCATGTTTGTCGGTCTCCAGGGTGCTGGTAAGACGACGACATGCACAAAGCTGGCGCGACACTACCAAACGAGGGGGTTCAAGGCATGCCTGGTCTGCGCGGACACCTTCCGTGCGGGTGCGTTTGACCAGTTGAAGCAGAATGCGACACGGGCCAAGATCCCGTACTACGGTTCATTAACGGAGACTGATCCCGCGGTGGTGGCGCGACAGGGTGTGGAACAGTTCAAGAAGGAGCGCTTCGAGGTGATCATCGTGGACACGTCAGGAAGGCATCAGCAGGAGGCGGCGCTCTTCCAGGAAATGATGGACATTCAGGCTGCCATCAAGCCGGACGAGACGATCATGGTGCTCGATGCCTCTATCGGTCAACAGGCCGAGTCGCAGGCCCGGGCATTCAAGGAGGCCGCTGATTTCGGCGCCATCATCATCACAAAGACTGATGGCCACGCGTCAGGTGGTGGTGCGATTTCTGCTGTCGCGGCGACGCACACCCCTATTGTTTTCATCGGTACCGGCGAACACATGCTCGATTTTGAAAAGTTCGCGCCGCAGCAGTTTGTGCAGAAACTCCTGGGCATGGGCGACATGCAGGGCTTGGTGGAACACGTGCAAAGTCTCAACCTCAACCAGAAGGACACGATCAAGCACATTCAGGAAGGCATCTTTACGGTGCGCGACTTGCGGGACCAGCTTTCGAATATTATGAAGATGGGCCCGTTGTCAAAGATGGCAGGCATGATTCCCGGCATGGGCAACATGATGCAGGGCATGGACGACGAGGAGGGGAGTGCGAAGCTGAAGCGCATGATTTACATTTGCGACTCGATGACGGAGAAGGAGTTGGACTCGGACGGAAAGATCCTCATTGACCAGCCGTCGCGGATGACGCGCATCGCTCGAGGCTCAGGCACCTCGGTACGCGAGGTCGAGGACCTCCTGACGCAGCAACGGATGATGGCTGGCATGGCCAAGAAGATGGGCGGCAACATGAAGAATATGCAGAAGGCGCAACAGGCCATGGGCGGCGGCGGCAACAAGGCTCAGCAGATGGCTGCCATGCAGAAGCGACTACAAAGCATGGGAGGTGGTGCTGGCCGTGGCGGAGGCATGCCCGACATGGGCAGCCTGATGAAGATGCTTGGCGGAGGTGGTGGTGCCGGCATGCCCAATGGCATGGACATGCAAGCCATGATGCAACAGATGGGCATGGGAGGCCTGGGCGGTATGCCGGGGATGGGAGGTATGCCTCAGGGAGGACGGGGACGAAGATAGCATAAGATCCTGTACTGTACTGCCAGGGGGCTGGAATTGTCATATGGATGGCGTTCGGGTGGAAGGGTGGTTACGCACAATGCATTACGGTTCTTTCATCAGCCGCCACAAGCACGTCGTCTTACGCTTGAGTGTACCGTGTGGCTCTCGTCTGAGTCGTCTTCCACCTGCATGCGGACTTCAACAATCCTGCAGCAGAGCTGTCCGAGATGCACGACACACTTGCTCCGCATGCAGATCCGGCCCAGACAGCAAGACGCATATTGTCTTGTTACGTACCATACCTACGGGACGCATAATCAAATTTTATGGCTGTCCGGAACCGCTTCTCGGTGTTTGAATTGACTAATAGCATCTTTGACAAACTTCCCGAACCCCCGAGAAGGTGAGCCGTAGAAGGCTAGCCCGGCGGCACACCGTCTGGCTTCGGTGGTGGACCCTCCGATTTTGACTCACCCAGTGTCTTATAAAGGCCTCGCGTACAAACACGACCTATATTACGGACTGCCCGGTCCTGTTTCTGCCTCGCCAAATATCATAGCTCCTCAACCCTCCGTGTGAAAAGCTTCAACAGCTCAGAGTACACAATGGACACCAAGCCGGATCACATCCTCACGCTCTCATGCCCGGATCGCTCGGGCATCGTCCACGCCGTGACGGGCCTGTTTGCCAGCCACGGACACAACATTGCGGATCTCCAGCAGTTCAGTGATCCCTCCTCGAACCGCTTCTTTATGCGCGTGCACTTTCAGCCGTCGGCGCTGGAGGGCACCGCGCACCTGGACGGACAATTTGACGCCCTGGCCAAGGAGTACTCCATGGACTACTCCATCCGCTCATTCTCCAAGAAGACCCGGGTGCTCATCATGGTGTCCAAGATTGGCCACTGTCTCAACGACTTGCTCTTCCGCATGAAGACGGGCCAGCTCAACATCGAGGTGCCCCTCATCGTGTCAAACCACCCCGAGTTCCAGTCGCTCGCCGAGAGCTACAAGATTCCCTTTATCCACCTGCCCGTCACGGCCGCCACCAAGCAGGACCAGGAGCAGAAGATCCTCAAGCTCGTCGAGGAGCACGACATTGAGCTCGTCGTCCTGGCCCGCTACATGCAGATCCTGTCGCCCACCTTGTGCGACGCACTCCCCGGACGCATCATCAACATCCACCACTCCTTCCTGCCCTCCTTCAAGGGCGCCAAGCCGTACCACCAGGCCTACGACCGCGGCGTCAAAATTATTGGTGCCACCGCGCACTTTGTGACGGCGAACCTGGACGAGGGACCCATCATTGAGCAGGGCGTTAGCAGGGTGAACCATGGCATGGGGCCCAAGCAGCTGACGAGTGAGGGCTCCAATGTGGAGTGTACCACATTGGCGACTGCCGTGAGGTGGTTTGCGGAGAGGAGGCTATTTATGAATGGTGTCAAGACGGTTGTTTTTGCATAAGCATCTGGAATAGAGAAAAGTGAACCTTTTCTCGATGGAAGAATTTTGTCCTCGAGTTGGTGATCCCTTTGATTTCTCTGTGCGCTGTAATGGATCATATCAGCGACGGACTTGAACATTGAGTCGCTGTGTAGAGGGAATCTCTCTACTCTCAAGGGGTACACGACCAAGTCGTTTGCTCATCAGAGCCTGGGTCTCATGTAAGCAAGCCAGGGAAGCGGTGCGGACAATGAACACGTATCGGCCAGACTACGGCACCGTCATCTCGCGTGAGCGCCCACTCCTTTGCAGCCCAAGGTACTCCCGAGACTGACGTCGCTTCCTTCATTGTGTTCATGATTGGTAATGCACGACCAGATGTGGCAGTTTCTGTAGGGCAGAAAGACCATGGGTAGCCGCACAGGTGGATGCATGGAGAAGTTAAAGGGCAAGTAATGAGTGCTGGATGTCCAAGGCACGATGATGCTGTAATGAAGTAGCACGCAGCTAAGCACGGTGAGATACTCTATCCTCTAGTATTGGCCGTGCATATTCCAAGGTCAGCATCATGGAACAGCACTTGATCGTGAGCATGGTCCATGGATCACCAGCCCAAGGGCTTTGTGCCAGGCGGTTGAGTGTCCGGCCCATAACCAACCCCGAGAGCATGTTCTCTATCAACAACGGTGGCCTGGTACGAATAGCCAAGTTGGCCGCGATGACATGACGCAGAGAGATCATCGACAGCATCGACTCCCAGGCGGCGTTCTCGTTTTTCCATCAACTCGCTCGACGACAAGAATGCTGCAGGGGGCTCTCAGTGCGTCACAACCCAGGGTTATGTTCTTGCGATCTGCAGCTCATGAAGCATCGATGTGCTCCATGGGCACATGCCACTATAATCAGTACGGTATGGTGCTCGTCCGCCTGTCGTCGCGAGCAAAACACGCCACGCGGCGAGACATGGAGAGGGACGCGGGTGGCCTGGGCCCCTTATAGTCTTGTGCGAAGGGAAGGACAGCGCTCTAGTGGCACGATCGAGCCAATAATTGGTGCCCCTGTGGTGATTGGGATGGAGTGGCCGCATCTGACACGACCGCGACCATGTTCCATGGCCTGGTGGAGACGGGCCAGGCGTGTGGGCAACGCGGGAGGCCCGACCTAGGCCATCTATTCCCCGGCCAGATTGCCTGGCCGTGGCGGAGCCTAGCGAGCCCGCCAAACGGTAGGCAACTCCTTGAACTCAGGCTTGAGCTACAGTGCTCTGACTAGTATGTGAGGAACGGGTGTTGCAAGATCGTATGATGCGCGACAATGTCGTGCCTGACTGGCACATTAAAAAAGCAATGGAGCGAGAAGGTGAGCCTTGGCGACTGCGTAGTCGCTCCTGCCCTGATTGAGTGCTTGCATATCAGCCGGTGCGACGCGTGCTAACAGTCTAGGCGGGGGCGCAGCGCGTCCAGCTGTTAATCAGCCCAGGCGCGGCGCGTGTTGCTTTGGTGCAGCGCAGCGGGGGGGCATCCTGGCAGCACGCGTCATCATTGGCTGCGGCACGTCGAAATGAGCGGTCGCCCCTGCGTGGCGTCGATTGGTTCACGAAATGCATCACCCTCAGATGTTGCACGCCGGGACGCGTTGAGTGCCCATTGCTCCCTCACCACCGCCCCTCTCTCACTCATTCTCAACCCTGAGAAGCGCCGCGTCTGTCTCAGCTGGTGTCCGTACATTCATTCAATCATTTACCCCAATCAACGGGCAATTGCGCTTGGGTCTCACTATCCGGTCGCTGTAACTTGATTCTTTCCCCCTCCTCGTCCTCCCTCCCTTAGCAGTTTGGCTCTCGCAACCTGAACGGATCTCACGTCGCCACTCTTCTTCTTCCTCTGTGTTAATCTTGCTGCGCGGCAGATATCACAACAGACGAATTGAGAAGAGCACAACAAACAAGCGACATTCGTCCACGGGCAGCGTTCACTGCTCATCGTCCTCCCCATCCACGCATCCTCGCCAGTTGACTCAAGCGTCCCGAACCCAAGCACACCCGTCTTGGTCGTCGGGCACCATCATTCTCACCATGGCTGCCATCACTCGTCAACCTTTCGCCCCTCTTGATGAATCTCGTCTGCAAACTCTCACCAGCCTGAAGAACCGCCAAAATGGTATGCACACGCGTGTTGTTCTTGTGACGCGTACATTCTGACCCCAGTAGCTATCCAAACCCCGGCTTCGAAGCGCAAGGCAGAGTCCATCTACGTCGACGATGCTGAGAATGTCGATCCTCTGTTCTCGTCCAAGCGCTCCAAAGGCTCTAGTGGAAAGGGGTCCATTCTGAAGCCCTCGATCAACCTGTCTGTCAAGCCTGCTACCCCCAAGCCCGTGCTGTCCTCTGTGCCTACGTCCGTGATCAACCGTCGCACCATCACGCCCAAGTCACCCTCTGCCAAGCTCAACACCAGCTTTGTCAAGCCCTCGCCCTTGTCAGCACCCGCTGGTCGTTCTCCGACTTATGGCAAGCGTGCAGGTCTCCTGAGCAGCAGCAGGCGTCGCCCGGGTCGCATCGACCCACCTTCTTTCAAGCTTGGTGGACGTGGTGGTGCCCCCTTCTCTCTCGATGCTGCCCTCAAGGGCACGATCCCAAGCTATGCACCCGCCCCCAAGGCTGCTCCAGAGCCCGCGGTGCAGGAGCCCGGCATGCAGGCCAGCTGGTTCTTTGACATTCACGAAGACACCGTCGAGCAGGAAATGACCAATCTTCTTCAGCACGGTACCTGTGTCCTGGACATTTCCTCGGACGAGGAGTCCGCCCGGCACGCGACGCGTGATGGTCGGGAGGACAAGGAGAACATTGCTCCCGTCGACGATGTGTCCCAAACCACGAGCCGCCGATCACGCCGGGCCGCCCGTGACGATGAGATGATTGTCGAGAAGGAACGCGTGGCTCTGGGTGAGATGGACGCCCGCGATTTCTTCGCGGAGGGTTGCGACGAGACCTCCGTCATCATCGTGCCGGGGGACGAGGAGGCTGAGACCGACGTCGAGGACAACACACGGGACAAGATGCCCGAGCCCAATGCCATTGTGGAGAAATTTGAGTTCGCCCCGGACGTCCAGCTTCCCGCCAAAGAAGCAACTCCTGAGCCCGCGGCACCACAGACATTCGAGGCTATGATGAGCCAGTCTGAAGCGGTGTCGCCGTCCAAGGCTGCCGTGCTGCTACCGATTGAAGGCACCGGTGAGAGCTTTGAGCTCTGGGAGAGCGGGAGCGTCAAGGACGAGGGCGAGACTGCCGCGGCCTCATGATCATGCTGCCGTGTGAAGTATGTGAATGGTAATGAGTGATGGATCTGAAACGATACCAATGGGCAACGGCGTTTGGTTCTTGGGTTACGGTGTTTGAATTTGGCAGCGGTATCTGTTTGGACTTGCTTGGATTTGTTGGAACGGCCTTGATGATCTGTGTGGCTTGCAATGGATCGATGCACTGCTTTTGTGTCTTGTCGTAATGCGTGTCGCTGCTTTCTGGTTCTGGGTTTTGGCGAGTTCGAATTGGGACCTCTCAGGCAGTCCCTTGTTCAATCTGATTTTGAGTTACACGTCTTTTCAGATAAGCTTGATGTGATTATGCAAGATGGTCAATGAGACCGGCTGAGACTAACGGGGAACAGTCATCACTTTTCATTGTGCCTTGGAAAAATAGTAGTCACGGAAAAGGTTTTGGGCGGAACATAGCTGCCATGCGAATCTGATGAGGATGATATGATCATCTTCTAGGGTGGTTTTGAGAGTACAGATACAGTGGATAGATGCGAGTCGCGAAATGTATTTACGCCCGGGATAGGAATCACATGAATCGAGTGCTGGATACAAGGTCAAGCTTGAATGATGGCTCACGATGCGGGTGCCTTTGGAAAGAAAAAAAAGTCCTGGATGCGAATCGTCAAGATATTCTTAGTTTTGGGTGCGAATCGTATTTCAACTGCAGGATGGGATGCGAATCGCATGTGGGCCACAGTTTAGGATGCGAATCCCGCTGGCGAACATTCATCCAATCCAACTCCGGCGAGCCTCGTCTGTGCAACTGTGGACTGTGCCAGGAACTGCCCCTCTTGAGCACCTATGCACCTGGAATACAGCGGCTTGTGAGAATTGACCGAGCTGGCCCGTTTAGAACGACGATTGGCAATATTTGTGCTCTGCATCGCCGAGCATCAACTACAATGGCCTCCGAGCATCGCAAGAGAGGCGCGTTCATTGTGCTCGAGGGGCTCGATCGCAGCGGAAAGACGACACAGGTCAAGCTCTTGGAGCAGCGGTTCATCGAGGTTGGCCGGCGGGCCACGACGATGCGCTTCCCAGGTACAGCCTTCTCTTTCCTCTCGCAGGCAAATACTGAGACAGCCTAGACAGGTCTACGGTCATTGGCAAGATGATAGACGGCTATCTCAGGAGCGACGTGGAGGTGGAGGATCATGTCATTCACCTACTGTTCAGCGCGAACCGGTGGGAGGCAGCGCACGTTTCCACCATGACTTGGCTCTTTGCAGGGTGTGAGCTAACACCGTGCAGCAAGACGATTGAAAGGCTGCTGAGTGAAGGGACGACCATTGTCTGCGACCGCTACTATCACTCCGGCATCGTATACTCGTACGCCAAGGCAAACCCATCTATGCCACTCTCTTGGCTCACAGCCCCCGAGAGAGGCCTGCCGCGTCCTGACGCCGTCCTGTTCCTCGATCTCACGCCTGATCAAGCGAGAGCGAGAGGCGGGTGGGGCAATGAGATTTACGAGAAAGAGGAGATGCAGAAGAAGGTGGGCGAGGCCTTTCGACAGCTGGGCGGTGTGACTGAAGGCGGAGAGATTGAGCGAGATGAGGACGTTGTTGTCGTCGACGCGGGCGGCAGTGTGGAAGCCGTCGCTGAGAAGATATGGGGTGTGGTGACAGGGGTTTTAGAGGCGGTGGAAAGGGGGGATAGTACGGAGGTGAGGAGGGTACAAGCAGCATAATGAGCAAGGTACATGATGATGAAAAGCTCCCGTCGCAAGGTGGACAGAATTTGTGCATATGTGACGCGAATGTGACGATGTGCCAGAAGTCTTGGAGCAGTAATATCGAGACGACAGCACGTGAAAGGGACGGGAGCGGAGCTTCACAGGGGATCCAAGTGCATGTCATAGGGCTGGCGGCTGTCTCAGCGCCATGAGTTACAGGGGCTCAAACATGGCGGATCTAGGCTCCTCCAATCTGGAACTTTCGCAAAACTTAGCTTTTGCAACATAATATGCAGACGACGCGACAAGTCCGCCCACAGCGCTTGACTTCTCGAGCTCGCCCTTCTCCAGCATGCGGTAAACAGCAATAGGAGCTCATCGAGCAGTCCGTGGCGACTGCGACAACCAGACACCATGTCCGGCTCGCGCCCCCACACGTCCGAAGCCCAGCCTGGGGACGACCCCATCGCCATCGATCATGCGCAACCATATGCCACAAGGCAACCGCTCACAATTAATACGCAAGATACGACGCCCCCGCTCAGTGATCTCAACCATGGCGACGCGGCATCGGAATCTCGCGGACACGGATTCAGTCCCAGTATACTCTCGCCGTCCCTCCGCCTTCGTCGCCGCCACACCAACACAGCACCGCCTTCCGCCGGTGGGCTCGCTGGCCGAGCTCGCGCTGGCACGTTCCGCACCGTCGAGGACTACGATGAGATCGATACGGGTCACAACGAGAGGCCCGGATGGCAGCCCGGGTCGGAGCCGGGGTTCGATCCCCAATTGCCCGACGGAGGCCACGCGTCCATGCCCACGCTGAGCGCGCCCTGTCAAATCACCGTCGTGGACTGGTCCGATAATCACGTGGAGAAGCGGCACTTTGATAACCAGGGATTCATCGAGTTCATAGCCCGGCCCCAAGAGCCGTGGGCCAAGTGTCGCTGGATCAATGTCAACGGGTTGAGCTGGGACGTGATCCAGGCCGTCGGTTTCCACAAGGGGCTGCACAAGCTGGCGCTGGAGGACATTATGAACTTGCGCAACCGGACAAAGGCAGATTGGTATCCCAACCACGCCTTCATCATCATGACGCTGCAGAAGCTGGTCCATCTCGTCAGCGACGACGACAGCAGCTCCTCCAGCTCGTCCACGAGCATGGCGTCCCGCAAGTCGTTCCACGCGCTGCGCGAGTCTTTCATGGATCTCTGGAGATCAAGACGCTCCGATTATGAAGACGACTTTCCGACTCTGGGCCAGGATGCGGAAAAGACCATGCCTGGGATGGCCAATGGAGCCAAAATCTTCCCCAATGGACCCGTGCTGAACGAGACGGCCATGCTGCGGTCCTTGCAACGATACCATGCCTCTGGGAACGAGGCGCGGACAGAGTACATGGAACGCCATTCGTCGCTCGCACCGCACAAGATGGCCATCTCAGCCGAGCAGGTGTCCATGTTTCTCCTGTCGGACAACACAGTCATATCCTTCTTTGAGGGCTCCGCCGGCGACGTCGAGCGTCCCATTGTCACGCGTCTCTGTACCCAAGGCACCATCTTGCGCGAGTCTGTCGACGGCTCGCTGCTCGTGCAGGCCATCATAGACGCCATCATCGACCTGGCCATTCCCCTGGCGGCCGTCTACACCGACATTATTGGCGACTTGGAGCTGGACGTCCTCACGTCGCCGTCCATGCACCAGAGCCGCAGCCTATACATCTGCATATCCGAGATCAACAAGATGCTCAGCTTTCTCAACCCAGTCGACAACCTCGTCAGTGTCCTGCGCGACCACTGCACCCCGCTGGGGCAAGAGGCCGCCATGGAGAAACTACAGAATCCCGAGTCGGGTGTCATCATCACGCCCAAGACGCACACCTACCTCGGCGACGTCCTCGATCACTGTATCATCGTGACCGAGAACCTGCAGCAGCTGAAGCAGTCGTCGGATAACCTCATCAGCCTCATCTTCAACACCATCAGTGCCGGACAGAACGAGAGCATGAAGCAGCTGACCACCGTGACGATTATCTTCCTGCCCCTGACGTTTATCACGGGGTTCTTTGGCCAGAACTTTCCGGCCGAGAAATTTCCCGAAGTCAACAACGGCATTTGGTACTTGTGAGTCTTTACTTTCAAACGCGGCCGCAATCACAGACGAGCACTGACCGAGAAACAGCTGGGCCTGTGCAGTGCCGACAGTCGTGGTGACCATTGCTCTCCTCATGCGTGACATGATTTACGAGGGGGTGTTGCGCATCATCCGACGAAAGCACATTGGGTCATTGAGGAAGCAGAAGAAGCGGAAGCGGAAGAAGCTGAGGGATGCGGTGATGCAGAGTCGAGGGTCTATCTGAACGTGGTGCCCTGCACTGTGCAGCTGCCCACGATTGTACATACTGTGGGCGGCTCTGGCTGCGTTCGTGACTACCTACAGTAGTCTTTGGAGTACACATGTCCCACCCAACATGGGCATTCGAGCCCTTGTTTTGTCAATATTTCTTGTGCCGAGTCCCAGGCCGGGGGTGCCCGGTATTATATTCTGGGGCCCCGATGCCGGCGTGGAGAATGAGGGGACAGACGAGAGGCCAAACACCACCAGGTGGCAATTCCTCTGTGCGTGTTTCCTGTTTGTAACCTGCCAATGAATAGCTTGATTCATCTCCATTGAGCATCGCACACTATTCATAACTGTGCCATTCACCATGAGCCGTCCAGGCTGCACCATCTTCCGCAATGCGCAGGTCTACCAGTCCTCGCACGACGACGACAAGCCGACATTTACCGAGTGCATGGTTGTCCGCGATGGAGAAATTATCTTTGTCGGGCCCTCGACCGACCCGGCCGTCCAGGCCGCGCGGGACCAGGGCGCGGCCGAGCGAGACATGGCGGGCCTCAAGATCCTGCCCAGCTTCATCGACGGACACATGCACCTGCTCCTCCTCGGCCAGTCGCTCACAAAGGTCGCCCTGGACGGCTGCCAGTCGCTCGAGGAGATCCGGGCGCGCATGCGGGCGGCCGCGCGCAACGACCCGGACGCAAAGCGTCTCTACGGGAGGGGGTGGATGCACAGCATGACCCCCGACGGCGTCGACGCGAGCATGCTCGACGACATTGACCCGCGACCCATCTACATTGACGCCAAGGACCTGCACTCGACCTGGGCCAACACGGCGGGCCTCAAGGAGGTCTGCGAGGTCATGGGCCTCGACTTTGAGGGGTCCATGCCCGATCCACCGGGTGGCAGTTTCTCGCGCGACGCCCGGGGACGCTTGAATGGTGTGTTCAGCGAGAGCGCCGTCTTTGAGATCATCTGGCCGTTTGTGGCCCGTGTCGCCAGCTTGGAGGAGAGGATGGAGTCGATCCGCGCGGCTATTCGCGCCTTCAACGCCTGCGGCTACACGGGTATGGTCGACATGGCCATGGACGACACCATCTGGGAACCCCTCGTCGCGCTGCGAAAGCAGGAAGGCCTAGGGGGCATGCGGATCGCAGCGTACTGGCTCATGAAGCCTCCCAAGGAGGAGACGGGTCTGGACGCCGTGTTGGCGCAGGTCGACCATGCTGCCAGGCTAGCACGCGAGTTCACGGAGCAGGATTGCAGAGTGGTAGGAATCAAGGTGATCTGTGATGGTATTATTGATGCCTGCACGGCCTCCCTGACGGAGCCGTACTCGACCGGTGTTAGCCCTGATCCTATCTGGGCCGAGGAGGTCCTCCATCCGCTCGTCAAACGAGCGCACGACGCTGGGCTGCAGGTCGCGCTCCACGCCATTGGCGACCGCACAATCAACACGGCCATCAACGTCTTGGAGAAGAACACGGACGCGTCCAGGAGGCCGCGCATCGAGCACCTGGAGCTCGCGTCCGAGGAGGATGCGGCCCGCCTGGGCAAGCTCGGCATCACGGCGTCCATCCAGCCCGTACACGCTGACCCGGCCATCCTGCGGGCCTGGCCACGTCTGCTGGGCGAGCACCGGTGCAAGCGGCGATTCGCGTACCGCGAATTCGCGGACGGAGGCGCCACCCTCGCCCTGGGCTCCGATGCACCCACGGCGCCTCATGTACCACTGCCCAATCTCTACGTTGCCACCACGAGAAGGTCCTATCGCGAGCCGGACTGCCAGGAGGTTGTCAACCCCGAATTCGCGCTGACGGTGTGTCAGGCGGTGGCAGGCGCCACGCGAGGCTCCGCATACTCGTGTTTTGCTGATCGGTGGACCGGTGATCTGCGTCTTGGAAAAAAGGCGGACTTTGTGGTGTGCGACGTTGAGCTCGAGCCGGAAGGGCTCATTCGGGGCGTGGTGAAGGAAACGTGGTTTGAGGGGCGGCAGGTATTTTGCAAGGAATAGAGGCAAACGTCCGTGGAACGGTCCAGGGCGAATTTCCTTACTCCGTGCTTGTGGGACTGTTGGCGCGCAGTGTGTGTAGCCGGCCGAGGACGCTTTCCGCGGACCCCATGCCAATCGAGTGCCAGGAGCCGGCGGTCCGTGACGGGTCGAGTTCCTTGCGTGCCTCTTCGGGCAACGCTTTGAGCAGGGCAGCGACGCGAGGGCTCTCTGGTCGATTCTGGAAAAAGAAGGGCTCCCATGTCGTACCATTTGCCTGCTCTTTCTGCCGCAGGGCGCGCTGGGCCTCCTCCAACGCAGTCTTGTGCTTGTGAATCTTCTGTATGTTGCCCTCGCGTATGCCCTCGAACACCTTGTTCCAGGCCCGTCGGGACTCCCACGTTGTCTGCTGCTCCACGGGTGCGACGGTGGGCTTGATGGGCGGCATGTCGTCGGCGCGAAATTCCTCGAGGACCTCGCCGTTGGGGTCCTGGATGGTCATGGCGCCATCCCAATGCCCGGAGAACCGGCAGAGGACATCCTTCATGTTGGCGCTCTTGTACACCGTAGCCCGCACCTTGTTTCTCTTGCCCAGACCCAGGGTGCCAGTGCCGCCAAATTCAATCTTGGTGAGCGGGCCGCTCGAGCTGCTGATGTAGCAAGGGCCTCCCAATTCTGGGTGAGGAGACCCCGTCGTCAATCCCCTGATAAAGAGGGTAGGCATCGTCATCAGATGCTCTTCGTCGTACTTGTTGACGCGGATGACCGCGTAGCCAATCTGCTTCACGGATACGCCGTTGGTTGCGCTGAATGATGTTTCCTGGGCAGCAAAGCCGCGCGAAGAGATGCCATATTCCTTGTTGTGCATGTAGCACGCCGTCACAGGGGGGTGATGCGACACCTGCTCGGCAATCAGCCTGGTGGCGTTGACGCCCCGGCCAAACGTGCCCAGGAACAGCTCGCCCAAAAATGGATTCACAGGCTTCTTGGCCGCCGTCTCGCCGCCCTCGTCGACGAGCTGCTTCAAACTGCACAGGTAGTTTTTCACCACCAGGACGGCCCGGACCTGTGCGTCTGGCTCGTTCGCCGGCGCCAAGAACAGGTCGTGGCGCGAGGCCCACGCAGACGGAATCTCAATGGCCGATTTCGCCGCGAGGATAAAGGGAGGCGCTGTGACGTTGGACAAATCACCCTCTACTGTGGATAGATAGGACAGGAAGTCTTTGAATTGTGAGAAGTTGTCTCGCAGATTGGCAATGTTGCGTGGCATGGCGGGCAGCAAATTTGAGAAGAACAACATGGTGAAATCCACACAAAGGTGAGCGTCCGGTGTGGCGGCGGTTGGCTCCAAGGCATCTGAGCAGTTCGTTGGCGTCGAGAGCACGGGAGGAATGCATCCTGAGCGTCTGCCCTTTTTAGCTAATCCATCTGTCCCTGGACGCGTATACACGCGTCTCTTGGTACGCCATCTGACGTCAATGATGCGGTGCTAAATGCTCGATCCGAGGCCAATTCCAAGCCTTTGCAAAGCCCACGCGAATCGGGCGATGCAATGCACAAACAGAGCATGCAATGCCGACATAGCCGTGTTGGTAGGGGTTCAACGGGAAATACAGCAATTCGGATGTCCGAAATCCGATGTCGCATATGTGCACAGAGGGCCAAAGAGTAGGCGAGGTGCGTCAAACCGAACGGCATCCCATGAAGGCGTCGATCGACATCGCTTTGGGGCTCAGATGGGTCTAGAACTCGGGAATCGGAATGAGATCATCACTTTGACAGACCCTGATGACTAAGTACTTATTAAAGTGGGGTGACTCCGAGTTCCTTCCTGGAGGCGCGGCAGAGGCTTGGGCGTGAAGAGCGAGGCGCGGTCCAGCGCAGCTGCCTGTTGACCTCTAGGCAGCCAGCCACGTGCTGAGCTCTGACAGGTGCAGCTCACGGCATCAACCGCTCAGGGCCTGTGCGACATCATGATGTGAGACCCAAGCTTGAAGAAAATGACATGCCCTGCAGTCGCAATTGCTCACTGATGGCCCGACCCTGCATTCCGCAGACATAACCACCGCGAATAGTCTGCAGAACCATCGAAGCAGCCATGGCAGAATCCGCTGTGAGCAGGGATGCCGCCATCGAGGACAACCTGCAATATGGCACATCCAAGGCAGAGATAGATGACAAGTCCGAGGACCGCCCTGCCCGACATGCGCCAACACTGACAGTGCCAGATTCCCCAACAGGCCCAGGAACCACTCCAAGACTCTCAGGTTCTCCGAGCTGTACCAGGAGCTTTTCAACCCTCTTAACGAGAACAAGAAACAGCCGCGTGCAGGCGTCGCAGGACGAAAGCAAGGGCCTCGCGGCCAAACCAAGCTGTCGCCGCATGAACAGAGACGCCACATTATTGAGAGGTTCATCACGAGGTGGCGGAAAGAAGTGGGCAACGATTTCTATCCAGCCCTGAGGATCATCCTGCCCGACAAAGACCGCGACCGTGGCGTGTACGGGTTGAAGGAGAATGCCATTGGTAAACTGCTCGTCAAGCTGATCAAGATTGACAAAAACTCGGAAGATGGATACAACCTCCTCCATTGGAAACTGCCCGGCCAGACGACAGCCTCTCGGCTTGCCGGCGACTTTGCTGGACGCTGCTTTGAGGTCATTTCCAAGCGACCCATGCGAATAGAGCCGGGCGATATGACCATCGCCGAGGTCAATGTGCAGCTCGACAGGTTGGCGGCCTCGGCCGGCGAGCAAGAGAACCTACGCGTCTTTGAGGTCTTTTACAACCGTATGAACGCCGAGGAGCTCATGTGGATCATCCGCATCATCCTGAAGCAGATGAAAGTGGGCGCCACCGAGAGAACCTTCCTGGATCTTTGGCACCCGGACGGCGAGGCACTCTTCAGCGTGTCCTCGAGTCTGAAAAGAGTGTGCTGGGAGCTGTACGATCCATCGATACGACTGGAGCAGGAAGAGGCCGGTATTGCCCTGATGCAGTGCTTCCAGCCGCAGCTCGCGCAGTTCCAGCTGTCGACCTCTTTCCAGAAGATGACGGAGCTCCTGCGGCCTACAGAGGACGACCCCGAGTACTGGATCGAGGAGAAGCTCGATGGCGAGCGCATGCAAATGCACATGGTGGCGGACCCAGACCATCCCGGTGGCACTCGCTTCTGCTTCTGGTCACGCAAGGCCAAAGACTACACATACCTCTACGGCAATGGATTTGAGGATGGCCAGTCGTCGCTCACACGACATCTCAAACACGCCTTTGCTCCGGGTGTGCGCAACCTGATCTTGGACGGTGAGATGATCGAATGGGACATGGATGTGGACAAAATCGTCGCGTTTGGTACCCTCAAAACGGCCGCCCTCTCGGAGCGCGACAACAATTCCAATTCGGACTCTGCAGGCCGTCGGCCCATCTTCCGCGTGTTTGACATTTTGTATCTCAACGACAAGCAGCTGACGCAGTACACGCTGCGAGACCGCTTCAAGGCTCTCGAGAAGGCAGTCCAGCCAGTTCATCGCCGCCTCGAGATCCACACGCATACAGTGGCCACAAGTCCCGACGCCATCGAGCCCCTCCTGCGTGATGTGGTTGCCAATGCGTCCGAAGGACTTGTCCTCAAGAATCCACGGTCCATGTATCGTCTCAACAGCCGGAACGACGACTGGATCAAGGTCAAGCCAGAATACATGGATGAGTTTGGCGAATCTCTCGATTGCGTGGTGATTGGCGGCTATTACGGCTCTGGCAGGCGAGGCGGAAATCTGTCCAGCTTCTTGTGTGGCCTTCGCGTCACCCAGAATCACATACGCGCCGGTGCCAACCCGGAAAAGTGCTTCAGTTTCTTCAAGGTCGGTGGCGGTTTCAAGGCCGAGGACTATGCCATGATCAGGCATAAGACGGACGGCAAGTGGATTCCGTGGGACAGAAAGAACCCGCCCAGCGAGTACATTGAGCTCGGGGGCGGGGAAGCCAAGCAGTACGAACGCCCGGATGTGTGGATCAGGCCAAGCGAGTCCTTTGTGGTGTCGGTCAAGGCAGCCAGCGTCGGCGCCAGCGATCAGTTTGCGAGAGGATTCACACTCCGGTTTCCCCGTCTTCGACGACTGCGGCCGGACCGCACGTGGGACTCTGCGCTCTCGTTGGAGGAATTCCAAGAATTGCGTCAAAAGGTGGACGAGGAGTCACAAGAGAAAGCGATGACGTTGGAAAATCGTCGGAAAAAGAGCACCAAGCGGATCAAGAGAGACCTGGTCATCGCGGGCGAGGACGCTGCGCCAGCTCAGTTCGCAGGGGAGAGGGGCCAGATATTCAAGGGACTGGAGTTCTGCATCCTCTCCGAATCGTTGAAGCCGTTCAAGAAGACAAAGACGGAATTGGAAACACTCGTCAAGGAGAATGGCGGATTGGTCTCGCAACGTGCCGCACCAGGTACCAGCATGATTCTCGTGGCGGGCAAGAGGGTTGTCAAGGTGGCCAGTCTGATCAAGAGCGGCAATGTCGACCTCATCTCACCAAGGTGGATTCAAGATTGCCTCGACTCGAGCGACCCGACCTTTGCCCTTCCCTTCGAGCCACGACATTTGTTCCATGCCACAGAGGCCCTGAGGAGTGCTGCTGAAGAAAACACTGATCAGTTCGGCGACAGCTACGCGAGAGACGTCTCCGTTGACGAACTCAAGGAAATACTCGAGGCGATGCCCAAGCATGATCATGTCGAGACCTTCCACAGACGCCAATTCCTGGAGGAATTGGAGGACAGAGGCAAAGGCCTGAACAACCTCCACGGCATGATCTTTGAAAGGTGCGTTGTGTACCTCCATGCCGTAGAAGAGACAGATTTGCCGAGGATGAGGAAGCTCAAAACCTGGATACGCTTCTCGGGCGGCCGGATCGCAGAACACATGGAAAATGCGCATCTCACGCATATTGTCCTCGTAGCTGAGGATCCGATGCAAGCTGGGGACGCAGCTGACGCTATCCGCAAAGAGCTTTCCCATAGAGGTCGGATTCCCCGGCTTGTGCGCGCCGAGTGGGTGGAGGACGGCTGGAAGGAAAGGACTTTAGTGGACGAGGAACCCTATGCAGTCGTATGAATCTAGGGAGCGGACAAGAGCTCCTTTTCCCATTTGGTCTATTTGCCGATGGTCAGGAACAAGCGGTCACCCACATCGCCCAAGCCCGGCTTCAGCATGCCTTCCTTGGTCAGCTCCTCGTCCACGCCCGCCACCCAGACCTCCGAGCCTTCCGGCCACTCACTCGCCGCTTTCTGGATTCCCTCGGCGGCCGCAATGACCGCGAGCACCAGGACACGCTTGGCGCCCCACTCGCGCAACGTGCTGATGGCGGCCGCACAGGTGCCACCCGTCGCGATCACGGGGTCCACGACGATGGCGAGGGTGGACGAGTCTGCATCGGACGAAGAGGGGATGTGTTGGGGGAGATTGTTGTAGTATTCCACGGGATCGAGGGTGGTTTGTTCGCGGTACATGCCAAGGTGGTGCACGGGGACGGGGTCGGGCAGCATGGTTTGGACAGCTACCACGGTGAGCACGATATCGGTTTGGCTTAGGATTCGATATTATTACCTTCCACCATCCCCAGGCCTGAGCGCAAAATGGGGACAATGCAAATGTTGCCCGGCGAGATTGTATACGTGACATATTCATACCCGAGTGGCGTTTGTCCCTGACAGAGGCTGTAAGTCGTGTCTTGGTGGGTGCTGGGCTGGAAGTCAGATGCCTACCTTGGGTCCCTCTGTAGACTTCAAGGCAACCGAGAGTGCCTCGGCAGAAAGAAGCAGTGATATCTCGTGGACGAGCGTCTTAACCTCCCTTGGACTGGCGGACTTGGACCGTAACTGGGAGAGCTTGGCTTTCAGACTGGGGTGTTGCGACACGCGGACATTGGGAGGGAGGGAGGCCATGGCGATGTTTAGCTTTGGCCAAGTTGAAAGGCAGACTCTAGGATGTCTAGGGAGTAATAGGACGAAAACAGATAATATGAGCAACTGATCAAGTGTACGGAGTAGCTCATGTGATAACGATGATGGGCCATGCTCAGGTGGGGGGATGAGAGCTTGGGCTCCGGCTCAGGCTCTTGGCATTGTGGGGAAGAGGGGAGCCATGCAGTGGAGATAAGAGTGGATGCAGCTTGCAGATCGCCCCAAGTACGGACGGGCGTCTGCTGATGGCTTACCCTACACTCGAGTCTTTCCAATCCACCCGCTGTGCCGTGACACCCGTGGTTCATCGTTAAATTCTTTTCACGATCCAACCACGCCCGGTTGTCAGCATGAATCGCTTGCAATAACGAAATTTAGGTGCCGGAAAGCTTCAACCGCTTTGACGAGTAGCCACGCCAACACGCAAGCATGCCCTGACGCTGGTCTTATGTGTAATGCACCTGGCCTCCTGTCGCAACATGTCTATGCGTCACGGCTGTACAGCGCCAGCCCGACCTATCCAGTACAGCAACAGCAATGGCGACGATCCCATGCTCGAAAACGGAGGGTTTCCCGACGATTATGGCAACCTCAACGAGCTCGTGCCCAGAGATGCAGTCAGAGCCGCTGAGGACACTCTGAGCCGTCACTCGCTGGAGGACATTCGAAGCTCTCGTCGCGCCTCCGAATCTCGAGCTGTCCCGCGTGCGAGACTAGGTCCACCAAGATGGGTGACCGAGCTGTACACGCTCTCCCACCTCATCTTCTTTGCCATCATGGGGACACTGGCCCGTGTTGGCCTGACGGCGATCACTTTCTACCCTGGGTCACCAGTAACCTTCAGCACTCTCTGGGCCAACGTCGGTGGAAGCATCGTCATGGGCTTTCTCGTCCAGGATCAGAGCCTGTTTCGCGACGGGGCGCACGACAGGAACCTGAAGGCGGCTCCCACCAAGAATGACGAGGAGAACAGCCCTGCGCAGGCGGACAAACAAAAGGCCCACATGGCCGTGAAGAAGACCATTCCACTCTACATCGGCCTGTCGACTGGCTTCTGCGGGAGTTTCACGAGCTTTTCTGCCTTTATCAGGGACGTTTTCCTCGCCTTGTCCAATGATCTACCCACTCCCGGGGTGGGAGTGATTCCAGGTCGGAATGGTGGCTATTCATTCATGGCCTTGCTGGCTGTTGTGTTCACAACGACAGCCATGAGCCTCATGGGTCTCACCTTTGGTGCGCAGCTGGCCAAAGGGCTCGGGCCATGGACGCCCTCTGTTCCGTCTAGAGTAACGCGCAATGTCCTGGATCCTGTCATGGTGGTACTTGGGTTTGGCTCTTGGCTCGGGGCGGTTCTCTTATCCGTGTTCCCTCCTTCGGATGTCTGGAGAGGCCGCGTGGTGTTTGCCATCGTCTTCGCGCCCCTCGGCTGCATCCTGCGATTCTATCTGTCGCTGGCTCTCAACGGCAGGATTGTGTCGTTCCCCCTGGGCACATTTGTCGCCAATATTTCCGGCACGGCAGTGCTTGGCATGGCCTGGGACATTGCACATGCGCAGATTGGCGGCGTTGTTGGCTGCCAGGTTCTCCAAGGGGTTGAGGATGGCTTTTGCGGATGCCTGACTACGGTATCGACGTGGGTTGTTGAGCTCTCGGCGCTGAGAAAGAGGCATGCCTACACGTATGGAATTTCCAGCGTTGTTGTGGCCCTGGCCATCTTGGTGATCATCATGGGCGGCCTCAGGTGGAGCCATGGTTTTGATGCATTATTGTGCTCTATATGAGCTGTTTCTTAGAAATGTACAGCAATGAATTGAGATCCATTGATCGAGTGGTAGAGATGGCTGCTCTGCATCAGCGTTAAGCTCTCCGTCAGTGGCTTCTTATCGATAGACGGTGTGAGTGGTGATCATCGTACCGTCAATGCGGGGCGGCAGCTGTGGCCGGTGCCTTCACAAGCTCACCCTTCTCACGCAAGTTGGCACCATACAACAGTCACTCGATCGCGAGGGCTTGCCGTTGACAAGATGGAAAAGGCAGCATTTGGGGGCTGGGGTGAGTCGCTTCCCGCTGATTTCCAACCAGAGAGAGAGAGCTGATCACCGTGGCAGAGCTCGAGAACAATGTCCAGCTCGTGGATCCGAAACGCGATGCGCTTTACAACTACGACCCCGAGGCACAGAAAGCTCTCCAAAACGACAAGCCGTGGAAGAAGGACCCAAACTACTTCAAACATGTCCGGGTCAGTGCTGTGGCGCTGATCAAGATGGCGATGCACGCGCGCTCCGGCGGCTCGCTCGAGATCATGGGCTTGATGCAGGGCTACATCGACCACGAGACGTTCATTGTGACCGACGCGTTCCGCCTGCCCGTCGAAGGCACAGAGACACGGGTCAACGCGCAGGGCGAGGCCAATGAATACATTATCGAGTACCTTGACCTGTGTCGGGACCAGGGCAGGCACGAGAACGTCGTGGGCTGGTATCACAGCCACCCCGGCTATGGGTGCTGGCTCAGTGGTATCGATGTCGAGACGGAGGCCATGCAGCAGCAATTCCAAGACCCCTTCCTCGCCATCGTCATCGATCCTGACCGTACCATCAGCGGCGGCAAGGTCGAGATTGGGGCCTTCCGGACATACCCTGCCAACGGCACGGGCGCTGCTGGCTCTGGCTCCGGCTCTGCGACGACCTCCGATGGATTTCAAGCCGTCCCACTCGACAAGGTCGCCGAGTTTGGCGCCCATGCCAGTCGGTACTACAGCCTCGAGGTATCGCATTTCAAGAGCACCCTCGAATCCCACCTGCTCGAGCAGCTGTGGCACAAGTACTGGGTGCAGACCCTCAGCCAAAACCCACTCCTCACGAATCGCGAGTACGGAAACAAGCAGATGCTGGACCTCAGCAAGAAGATTGAGCAAACCACAAAGCAGCTGGCGCGCTCCCGAGGCGCACTGGGCATGTCCAAGGCACCAGAAAAGCAAGTCGAGAAGCTAGCCCAGGAAGTGAACACCATTGCGAGCAAAGAGAGAACGGGCTTGATTGCGAGCCAGGTCAAAGCTCGGCTGTTCAACGACCTCGTCACCAAGGATTCGGCATGAAAGCAGGGGCATACGGAATTGGCGTTGGGGAGCATCATAGAAGGCGCTGGCAAGGCAGTGGAATCTTTTTCTTTCTTACTTTCCTTCACTGGTGTTTCTGGCACGCAATAAAACAACGACGCTTGTTCAACGACTAGAGCTTTGTCAGTGGCCTTCTCAACGTTTTCTTTGCCCAGTCCTCCTTTGCTTGGAGACACGCTTTTGAAATCGCAGCATCCGGCACAAGCATGTCGAAGCAATGATACCCCCCTGGCCACACATGCAACTCGGCTTGGCCGCCCGCCGCCCAGATCTTCTTGGCCAGGTCGACATTCTCGTCGCGAAATCCCTCTGCTGAACCTACCGAGATGTACACGGGAGGCAGACCGCTCAGGTCCGTCTGCCGCGCGACGGCGGCCAGCGGATCGACGTCAGGCTTGCCCACCTTGTCGCCCAGAATCGCCGACCACGCCGTCTCATTCGAGCCCCGCGTCCACGTCCCGTCTTCGACGTACTGGTTGATGCTCGTGGTCGTTCCCCGGTCATCGTACATGCCGCAATCGAGCAGCACACCGCACAACTCGGGGCCGTGTCTGTCTCGCGCCATGATGGCCACAGCGGCGGCGAGATTGGCCCCGGCCGACTGTCCGCTGACCATGAGACGATCTGGGTCGATGCCCAACTCTTCAGTGTGCTCGCCCACGTACTTCAGCCCGGCGTAGCAGTCGTTGAGGCCAGCGGGGAATGGGTTTTCCGGTGCCAGGCAGTATTCTACCGTAATGGCCACGGCGCCAGCTGCCTTGGCCCATCGGAGGGGATCCTTGAAGAAGGTGAATCTGTTCCCGCATATCATGCCGCCGCTGTGCATGTGGTAGATGGCGGGTCGAGCCTTGGCAGTCCCGTTTTTGGGATAGAAAAGGGAGATGGTAACCGGGCCATTGGGGCCCGTGAATGTCTTCTCCTGGTGCGTGAAAGGCTCGTCGCCGGAAAGCGTGATGTCCAGATTCGCCGCATCGTTCTGGATCTTGCGAAGGGCGGGGATGGACTCGGGGGTGATGTCGCCCTTTGGCATGGCGTTGAGGACAACGGCCAGCTCGGGGTCATAGGACGGTTTGCGGGGAGCCATTTTCGAGGACGCTGGTGTGAGTGCCGCTGGGGTATGGGTACTTGGATGGGAACGGAACGTAGAGCAGGCATACAATCACGAGCTGCTGGCTGGGACATGCCGCCGTTTATCAACAAGCCTCCCCTGAGCCCACGTCTACATTCTGATTGTGGGGTGCGGAGAAGTTTAGAAACATGTAGTTGCTCGACTCCCATTTTCCGGGGTTCATCAGCGAGCTCAGGAGTCGGGACCCATCTGGGATTCGATACAACAGCAAGCCGTCGAGAACAACATCAAGCCTTCTGTCAAAGTAGACTCTGTGTTGCAACGCAATTAACTGCTGCGGGCCGTTTCAGCCAATGTGCACTTCGGCTCACAGATACCAGATGTCTCGAAGTCATCTGTCTGCCAGATTCTGTATCCATAATGTGCTGCAATCCCAGGAAAACGACAACCGACCAGAGCTTCGAACTAAGTCAGGGTGCTTGAGCGACAGCCGCGCTCACGACTCATATGTGGGGTTTACGTCTCATTCACCCTCAACGGGTGGTCCTTTATATAAGGGTCTTATTCCATTTCGGCCTCGGATCTGTGAACCTTGCAGAAGCTATGTTCAACTCGATACATTTATGATGTTATGATTGCGTCTGCGCCTGTGACGGATTGGTCCTCCATTTCCGTTGTATAGGGTAATCATCCTCCACCGCGCACTTGGCATCGATCGTGGGGTTTAATAGCACCACCGTCTTTATTTGAGGCAACCTTGTCTAATGTGTCCCACTTCTTGGCCCCAATCTGATGCACCGCTGCCTCTCATGTCGCGTGCCCTGCCTCTGCATCTCACAATTCGGCGTACGCTCAAATCAGGGCGTGCTTCGTTCCTTGCGCCAAGCCCAGAGTAGGCAACGCTTGTCTATTGAAGAGCCCTACGTCCGAAAAGAATATGGTAATGCGGCCAAGTGGCTACGAGCTCGTTGGCGGCAATTTTTGTGCGTTTGCAGTCTCAGCGCTTTGCAATTCCTTCCCACAACAGGTTCACGCTCGAGTAAAACGGCTTGGTGTCCGTGCACTCTCCTACAAAGTAATTCTGACGTCACTGGAAGTGCAGCTGTTGCAGGATGCCAATTTTTGCCGACCTTGGTGCCTGTGCGTGGGAAGCGATTGATGCTACGTAGGATGCTGAAAGGCAAAGTGTGGCGTGCCATGTGCCAGCGAACGCAGGGTGTAACCCACAAAGCTGGAGCAACTGAGCTGTGCCAGCGTGCTGATGAATGACACTGAAGATGCATCACCAGTGCCGTATGTGCATCACGAACAAAGGCTCTGCTGCGTGGAACGACATGTGGAAGCTCTACTGCCGGGTACTCCCTCTTCCTTGAGGCTTCCATGTGACGTGCTACGTCGTCCCGAAGGATGCAGATGGACATTGGCTGGAGTAAACCGTCCGAACGGTCCTGGTCAACGACGGACTCGCCATCTCAAGGCATCGACAATCTGCAGCATGATACCGATTACGTACGTGCTAATCCGCAAGCATTTCCAAGGAAAAGTCGCCGAACTAAAATTGTTGGTGGGTCCGCTGGGCTGTGAAGGGCCAAACGCGTTCAGGGCGTCGCTCAATGCAGAAAAGTACAGCCCACAAGGGATCTCCGGACCGGGATGGCGCTAACTAGGTTAATGCGTTGGATCGTGCGCGGAGCGCAATGAGCCATGATTTCCCCAGCGCCCGAATCTGGATGTGGATGCATTAATTACTGGAGCTTTCAGCAAAGCCCCGAGGTAAAGACACGGGAAGCAACCAAGATGAAAACGGAGGGCCATCGAACCATCTAGCCGTGGGAGAGAGGGTCGCTCCCGCGATTGACCGAGCATCCAACAGGTTTCAGCTGGCTCAATTGCAGCAGATTTGCCTGGGCCCTCAAGGGGTGTGTGCAGGCAGCTGAACACCGTTGGTGAAATGCAGGTGCTGCAGGGATGGCATTGAATGTCGTCAGGGTTCAGTCAGCGCCGTAGATCACCGATCGGGCTCCAGCGTCCAATATCCGATGCGCAGGCGGTTAGTGAATGGTAGCACGCTGCTGCACGCAGCTATCATGGGGCGCTAACTCAGGCTGGCGGCGATTCAGCGCCAAACAGCTTGAAGTTAGCGCAGGGTCGGGCGGATGACGTATTGGAGCTCGTCACCACGGGTGGAACTTGCGTTGGAGCTAGTGGTTTGGCAGGGCTCAGAGCTTCAAGCGTGTTACATCGAGAATCGCTAGCTCATTCCGAGCTTCACCACACGTTCAACCCGTTCTCGGCCCCCCAGCATGCGCAAGCGTACCAGTACTTACGTCCTTGGCCTTCATCAGGACGTCACTGTGGGCGCATGGCTTGTTCAGCCGCGCTGAGACAGTTGCACCCGTCCGGTCGACACGCAACCGGATTCAAGGTCCAGCGTACCGGTACCTGCCGCACATACCTGGCATTGGGTACGGTCAGCGACTAGCTGCCTTTGTGCGATGATGCCGGATGTTTTGGGACGACTGAGCTCATCACCGCTAGTGTACAGCTGGCCCAAGTCTGCCCCCCCGGGCGTGGTATAAACTTTGTGCTGGCTTCCCGTCGTGCCTCCCTGATTGCTTTGCCCTCTCCTTCCACCTTCTCTCCATACTCAATTCCAGCAGCCTCATAACATCAATCGGTTGTTTATTATACCCCTTCGATACCCCCAATACTACACACATAATACATTAGTGATACCCGGGTTCAGCTGGATCCAACCTATTCTTTACCCTTGCCATCCTCCAACGTCGCGACAAACGCGTTCACAACTCAGACGCCACCTAATATCACCACCGAGCCGTGATCACTGCTATCACTCTGGAACATCAAAATGGCTGCGAACGTGAACCGTCCCGTGATCAAGGAGCAGAAGGAGGCCGACGTCAACCGCAAGCTCCAGATCTACGGCATCATCAGCGCTTTCCAGCAGGGCAAGATCCCCTCGGTCAGTGCCCCCGCGGTCCTAGAAATGGCGAAGACAAACCTGCTAACACGCCTCACAGAACGACCAGATCGACGTCGCGCTCAACAGCTTCCTCGAGAGCAAAGCCCTCAAATCTCCCTCCAACAAGCTCTCCGAGGACGGCCAACAGCTCGTCCAAGATACTCGAGATGTCGTGGAGGAGGCCAAGAAGCTCTTGTTGTCCAAGAACTCGGGCAACCTCCTCCAAGATTTCATCTGGCAGACTTCTCGCTACGATTACAAGTCAATTCAAGCGCCAAACGCCCCAATCGCTAAGGACGATGCCAAGCGGGACGGCGACGAGGCCCTTCGTGGCATGAAGACACTGGGTACTCTCTTGATTACCAATGGTCAGTTCCGCAAGCTGCTGCAGGACTTCACCACTCTCCTCCGTGACATCGGCGGCGACGCTGCTACCAATGCCGCCAGCAAGGTTCGTCCTTCGGAGGAGGCGCTAGCCAACATGGATCGCCCTGCCGAAGATAACGTTTGGCACGAGAAGCCCGACCTGTCCAAGGATAAGCTTCGTAAGCAGGCCCAGCAGATGTACGGCGGCAACCTGAAGAAAGACGCCAAGGACGCTGCCAACGCCGCCGCCAACGCTCACAAGACCCATGGCGATCTCGGTGCTGCTGAGCAGGCCGTTCGCGGTGTTGTCCAGGAGAAGAAGGAGCAGAACACCGACGAGGAGACCAGGCGCCAGGCTGAGCAGAACAAGGAGAAGGCCAAGCAGAAGAAGGAAGAGTACCGCCGCAAGGCCAAGGAGTACTTCAACAAGAAGATGCCCGAGGAGCGTAAGGAGCAGGTCATCTTCCGCTTGAAGAAGATGATCCTGGAATGTCAGCAGCACCCCGACTACTCCGAGGCTGTCCAGACCATCCTGCGCCTCGCAGAGAACTATGGGCGCCACGGCCGCCTTCTAGGCAAGAGTGGCGCTGACACCGCCAAGGAGACTCGCTCAAGCTTCTCCCAGGCTGAGCATGATCTGCGCACGCTCATTGAGCGCTTTGCCAATGGCACTTCGACGGAGGACTTGTGGGCTTCCATCAACCAGATTTACAAGGATGCCGAGAAGGACGAGGAGCTGCGCAGCTGGTTCAAGAGCATGAACAGCTACATCCGCCGCTGCCTTCTTGAGCAGGGTTACATTTTGGATGAGGACTCCACCCACCAGTGGGATCGCCTGTACGACCAGGGCAAGTACTTGCTCCGTGACAAGTACCGCAACCACACGGACCGCGTCCTGAACGAGGTCAAGTTCATCGGAGAGCAGTTTGACAAGGACCCTCAGAACAAGGCTTTTGGTGATGCTGTCACCAGGCTGTTCCAGCACCTCGGCAACGATGCCTCTGGCAAGCCGACCTTCAAGCCTCACCTACTCAAGGACCTCAGCGACGTTATCCTCCCAGCTGTGTTTGAGAACATTGCTTACATCCCTGTGCCACGCATCGAGTACTCTGATCCCCAGTTCGACGCCATCATTGAGAACTTGGTTCTGGAGTCGGACAACTTTGCGCCCAACATTTTCGAGATTGCAAGTGACAACTACTTCCGCTGGGGCCGTAAGAAGATTGCCAACAAGCACAAGAATACCATGGAGATCAAGGTCTCCGGCGTGCAGATGGATCTCCGCGACGTCAGCTACCACATCAAGCGCAAGCACGGGTTCCCCAGCATCACGGATACTGGCATTGTCGACCTCATCCTGCCTGGCGAAGGATTCTGCTTTAAGATTAAGGTGTCCTCGGCTGACAAGTCGGATCGCCAGAAATTCTTCAAGGTCGAGAAGGTCGACGTTGACTTCAAGGGCATCAACTTGAAAGTTACGCAGTCCAGGCACAAGTTGCTGTTCAAGCTCTTCAAGCCCATCGCCCTCAAGGCCATGCGACCTGCTTTGCAGAAGGCTATCGAGAAGGCGCTCAAGGACCAGTTCAACGAGCTTGACAACTTCTTGTACCAAGTGAATCAGGAAGCCAACAAGGCCAAGCAGGAGATGAAGGAACATCCCGAGCAGGCTTCCAACGTGTACAAGCGCTACGCTGATGCCTTCCAGAAGCGTCTGCGCCAGGGCAAGAAGAAGGCCGAAGAGGTTGCGCAAGACAAGAAGGTCAATGTTGCCATCACTCAGGAAGACAGCATCTTCCCCAACATTCATCTGCCTGGTGGCATCAGCTCCAAGGCCACGGAGTACAAGGAGCTCGCAAAGAAGGGCGACAAGTGGGAGTCTCCCGTCTTCTCAATCGGTAGCGCCAAGAAGAGCGACAACATCCCCCCGGCTCCCAAGATTGAACGCAAGCCTCACGACGCTACCCCCCGTCGCCAGGGCGAGGGTGCTGGGTTGGCAGGTGCAGGTGTCGGCGCTACTGGTGCTGGTGTCGGTGCCGCAGGAACTGGTTACGGTGCTCCCATTGCTGGCCACACCACTCAGGGATCTGGGCTTGCACCTCCTCTGGGTAACCTCGCCGGCACAGGCAATGGCTATGCTGCGCCTGAGATCCACAGCCAGCCCATGGCTCAAGGAACCTACGCACTTGGAGGCGCCAACGGACACGCCAACGGTCATGCCAACGGCCACGCTAACGGACATACTAACGGTCATGCCAATGGTGCTGCCAACGGCGGCCTGAATGGGAAGGCTCCCCTGAACGGCAACCTTCCCGCTGGCGTCCAGCCAGCCGGGTCTGTGGCCCCCGGCCAGGGTCTTAACACGATCTAGAAGGGTGTCAGCCGTTTTGGTGCTCTCGTCACGCGCAGTCAATCCACTCTGCGTTCCAAACTCAGTGAAGAGGAGACATTATGCCCGCGGTGATGGACTCTGGCAATTGGTTGTTTTTGGCGTGGAGGTTTCAACGTTTCCTTTGTTCTTTGATACCATGAAGTGTAATGACGACGGATGGACACGAGGTCTCCTGACTTTTCCCTACGTATGTTCCTTAATGCAAAAATTTTACCTCTAAACACTGCCATGGTCTCTAGTCGGTGACATGTTGACGTCGATGTTCAGTCGTCGATCTGGCACGTTTGTACTGGTTGTCAGTATCTGTTAAATAGATCTGTGCACAGAACAGGAGCCTTGTATAGAAAAACTACGTGTCATTTGAACACAAGGATAAACCATTGTTCTTCTGGAGAATATCTTTTGCGAACTGAAACTCCAATGCCGCTTTTGTAGTTGTTCCTAACCTTATTAGGGTAGGCTGATCTGTAGCGGGGTGCTGTTCAGACGTAAGGTCACGCACGACCCACAAGGTGACATAAGTACTAACGTTAGGTACCTTGTTATTATATGTAGCCTTGTTTACTCATCGCTCCCTCATCAGGATTGTGACACTTTGCCCTCGAATGATCTGGTTCCCTTTCTTCTTTGATATTTTGGTAATTCCTAAGCGAAACCCTGACCGACACCTAAAAGCCAGATTCCCATGGCCTCTGATCTTACCCTCACAGAGGGGCAGATCCACGCATTGTTCGACATCCTCACCCACGATGAGACCTACTCGGAGATTGAAGGATTCAAGTACTCGGATGCCGTGACCAGCTATGGTTATCCCTTCAGAAGTACAACTCTCACGCCCAAGAGCGGCGCCACGACGCCGCTCAGCACAAATCCCAGCACGCCACGCTCGGGCACTCCCATGCCACCAGTCAGCTCTACAGACTCCGAGGCCGATAATTTCAAGTCAACGAGTCCCGTGTTGCAGACTTTGTTCACTCGCTTCATTCTCCCGCTGCCGTGGCTAAGAGACCTCCCACGGGACTTTTGGGCGGTCAGGGTTCAGGGTATCCTGTGCCGGCTGGCCGATGCGGGTTTATCTGAGAGCTACGACAAGGGAGCCCTGGGGCTGAGGAAAACACTGGCGACTGGCGCGAGCACACTTGTTGAGATGGTCGGCAGGGGAACTCTTGGTGGGGTCGCCAAGACCGACGACACTGCTGAGAAGCTGGATCTCAACAAGGCCGAGGATCTGGTACGGGCGTGGGATGCGTTTGTGCAGCAGCTGGTCCATGGCGATCTGGTCACGGAAATGTTCCCTTACATGGCGGAGACGGAAGAGCTCGAGTCACATTCCGACATGATGAAGGGGGCTGCTGACTACGCCATCATCCAGTGAGTTGGCTACATTTCCCTTGTTGTGAGCATTGGCAACTGACAGACATACAGCCTTGCCACATTTATGCATCACGTCTTTGTCGTCTCCCCAGAAGGGCAATATCTCTTGCAGCTTCTCCAAAATGTGCACGGCCTCATCCCCTACAAGATGCTGAAGCAGACGCTGCGGATAGGAAACGCGGCGTCCATGATCAATGGCGTGATCAGACTGTTGCTGGCCAAGATGAGCATAGGTGGCATCACCAATTGGGTTGGACTGACGACAAATGCAGAGGATGGAATGAATCTCCTGCAGCGCATCATCAGTCTCGTCCTATCCTGGGACGCAGCAGAGTTCAAGAAAAGCGCAGAGAAGATTGAAAAGGAGAATGGCGATGGCCGACCTGATTCTGAGATCCTCGAGACGCTGCGGGCCTTTGTGGAGAAGGAAGAGCGCGTCAAGAAAGATGCTGTGCGTCAGACGAGCCTTGCGCAGGCGCAGTCCATTGTTTCTGCCATTCTCACGACGACAGAGCCCGAGCTCGCTGCTGGCCTGTCCGAGCCGAAACACGTCTCGGCCCTGGAATACCACTCTGCCCTCCTATCAGTGCGCGATCGCGATGCCATTGCAGCGGCTCTGTGTCGGCAGTCCCCCGATCTCTTCACAACGATGATCAAGGAGCTTGTGGCCTCGTACGAGCCCTTTATACGCACGGTGCACCAGGGTGTCGATTTACGCGAATACCTCGAGGCAGGCCAAGGCTTTATAGACGAGTTCATCTCAACCAGCAGGGGTTCCGAGGGGAAGCGACCCAGCGTGGAAGATTATGTGCGGTTGCTGCGGAGCAACAGGCATATCATGTACCGGTGGATACACGATGTAGCAAAGAACTGCCCCGACGTCTGGGAGGAGCTCCGGAAATGGAGTCTCAGCGTTGTCGTCAAGTTCAGGCAAACGCCTTCTGCGGACCGGACGCGCTCAGAGATGTCGGCAAGATTGGAAGCAATGTGCGGCGAGCTTCCGGAAACGGCACGGCGGCAGGTCATTGCGGCGCTGGACAAGCACGCCGAGTATCTCGACAAGCTGGGAACACAATCGCGGAAGAACCTCCAGGACATTCTCACCAGCACTGCGAGTGATTCTGGTGACAAGAAGAGCACCCAGACGGGTCCGGGGATCTATCTCGCGCGATGGCAGAATCTGCTAGACACCACCCCTATTACCCCCGACCTCCCCGTGGGACCGGTTCGACGAGGCAAGGACGTCAAGCACAGTCTTGCCATGGGGAAGACCAATATCATCGAAGACAAGAACACTGTTGTCAGCGAGGAGGAGGATGCTACTGCGGAAATTGAGGCACCAGATGTTAGTGTCGTTGTTAGAGAACTTGGCGATGGTTTCGTCAAGCTGCTTCAAGACGTTGGTGGACCTGATTAGACACGTTCAAGACAGCTTGGGTTGCTAGAATATGTATTGACCCATATATAGCGATATCGTTATGACTGATGAATACGAACATGAAGCTCGCTTCTTTATAGAATATGTTTTTCGAGTCCGATAGCAAGTGTTTGTCCTGTCTTCCCGTTTGAATATACCTCTTCATTTCTAATTCCTCATTTCTCGTGTTCATGCTCGTAATTTTTATGCCGTCGTTGCTTGCTTTGCGTGTGTGTGCTGTGTGACAGGTCGTCGTATCGTCTTGTGCCGCATCCGCTGGAAAGATGATATTGATAACAGAAAAATGAAAAAAAAAAAAAAAACTGAAAGAAGAACCTTGGAAACTGATGCCGGGAATCTGTCTCCTCGTCAAAACGGAGCGAGGTCATCATCTCCTGCCCGACCGACAGTTGTGATGGTGGCTCTCCTCACGCCCTTGGAGGGTGTGTCATCCGCCACGGCATCGTCGTCATTCTCCTTCTCCTCAGACATGCAATCCTTGAACCTGGTACCACGAACTGTACTAGGAGGGGTGTTGAAGACCCCTATCATCGGCAGGGCGTCTGCAAAGCGAGCCTGGCGGTGGGCGCGTACTGGCTTCGGGGTGAACTTTCTCACCTTGCTAGATGGTCTGTTCAGTCTGTGGAGGCTTGCCACTGGTGGACTGTGGCTTTCATCTGATGGACCATACGGTGCTCGCGGGCGCTCCCTGACGCCAGACAAAAGAGCAGCTTCACGTTGCTGTCTGAGAACTCTCATGCGGTTGGGACGTGGCTCCTCGGGGAGCTCCAAAACTGGCGTTGGGGGGAAAGGTTTTGGTATCTCTCGCGCTTCGACAGCTGGGTTCGTGGAATGTTGCCGCCGCGGTTGTAGAGGATTGCTTGGGTCTTGTGATGGGCCGTCTACTTGTTGAACGTACAACTCCATCTTCTTGAAGAAGGCATTTTCATCTTCCAATCGCCCCGGAGCAGGATCATCCGTCGGATGAACCTGCGTCGGAGGGTCATCGATAGGAATGGCCTTGTCAAGAGAGGAGCCGTCGACAGTTTCGTTGTCCGAGATGTCGCTGTCTTCGATGACGACGACGTCTCCAAAATCAACAGCCTGATCGTCCTCGATGAGGATAGCGTTCCGCATCGCCTTCTTTTTCGCCGCTTTCGATGGCTGGTTGTAGACCATCCTGGTCACCCGGTGTCTCCAGTTCAACTTGATATCAATTCCTGTAATCTCCACCAGCCGGAGGACAAGATTGCCACAAGGAGGACAGTTCTTCCGGGAGAAATAGATTTCGAACGCGGGCCTCTGCCCATTCTTGAACCTCACCTCTTGCAGCCCTTGTAGCTCGGCAATTGTGATGTTGTCCAGATCTTTCGAGAGCTTAAAGTGCCGTAACATGAGACATATCAAGTGCACGGCAAGCTTGGCTTCGACGTGCGCGCCCAGAAAGACCCCCCTGAGGTCGTCGTGGTTGACACCTCGCATCCTACCCATTTTGTCAAAGGGGCGAGCCATAGCCAGGCCGAGGATGGTGCCGATGTGGATGGTACGCCTCGTCCACAGTGTATTCTGGAGCACTGGCGCGTCGGCGTCCAGGACATCTCCAGTGCGGCCAGAGCCGTGGCCGGACTCGGCCCATGCCATGACATGGCGATCCGAACCATGGACCAGTGTGGAGAAGCCGACGGTCTTGCGATCGAGAGACGATTTGATGACCGAGGCGCTCATGAGCTGCTTTGCGCGGCTGTGTGTAAAGATATGACGCAGGTTGGGGCCGATGACTTCGACGGTCAGAGTCGCCTCTTCTTCATCGACGATGTGGTGAAAATAGAAATATGGAGAGGGACTGGTCTGATGCCTCGCGTGGAAAGTCGGGAGGCTAGCCTCCTCAGGTTCTGGATGGGACATGGTGAAGAACCAGTTGAAACAATTTCAACAAGGTGTCTTGATTTGCGTCAGCATGTAGAGGTAATTTGGCTCGCCATCCAAGGTAGAACCCTCACCAATTTCAGGTCAGCATGAAGTGGAAGACGCAACTAACAATGCAGTCCACAGGAGGTTCGAGCAGTGATCTTCAAACAGTGGTGATGAAGTTGATTTCCGCCAGGTCTCGGCTCACAAGGGAAGATTCAACAATTGACTGAGGAGGATGTTCAGCAGTGAAGTAAGGAAGGATCGTGGAGAGATGGGCTGCCATTGGGGCTCAAGAGCCCCGAGGCTTGGGAAGGAGAAGGATAAGTAAGGGTAAGGCAAAGTCCCTGTGTCCTCGCTCAAGATGAATGAAGGGGCTAAAGAGATATGGATGTAGAAGAGGTGTAGAAGAGAAAACGAGCGTCTATCACCGCCGGGTGCGAAAGGTAGGGCTCAATGAGCCCTCAAGGTCCATAAAGAACATGGTGATGAGGCCAGGTTGAAGTGCAAGGGAGGTGAAGACCTTTGCTGAAAGAGAATACCATGAGCAACTCAGGGGAAGGAAAACGTGATCTCCCTAACCGCGCCTTGAACAGATCGGACGAACTGGCATAGGGAAGCAGGCAATAGTGTGCTGTCGCATAGGCGCGCCATGGCCAGCATAGTCTGCAGCCGTAGAGCAGTATATGCAAAGCCTCGTTGATTCGTCTCACCACGGGCAAGTCACAGTGAGTGTCACACAGAGAGCCATCCAACAAGACAACTTGTTCACAATGTCGCGGATGGAGGGTGAGATAGGCGGGTTCAAGGTGCACCGAATGACCCGATTCGGGGTAGTATCATTCATACATGACAGCCCAAAAAAGACCCGTACGCCATTGTGTCCCGCCCTCGTGTAGCACCAAAGCAGCCCTTTTGCTTTTTTAACCATTCCTCAATCGCTGTGCAGAAGTGGAAGGAGAAAATCTACTCGTCGTCCTCCTCATCCTCCTCCTCGGCCTCAGCGGTGGTCTGGGCGATACGGTCCAAATCACGCTGGCCGGCCTGGGTGATGCGGCGTCCACCCTTGTCCTCGTCCTGCTCAAGGACACCGATCTTCTCGAGGGACTGGAGGATCTTGCGGTCGACGGAGCCCGAGGCGTCAATGTGCTTGGAGGGGCGGGCACCGCGGTTCTTGGCGGTACCGTGGACCTTGCGGAGACGGCCGACACCGACGGTCTTGCGGAGGTAGACGTGGCGCGCGACGGAGGCGGCGCGGATGTAGTACCAGTCAATGTCCTGGGGAGGGAGCTCCTTGGCGACACCAGTCTTGACGGTGTCAACCCAACCTGGAGTTGGTTAGTCGGGCGGGTCAGCGCAAGAGAGAGGAAAGGACATACCAGGGATGGGGAGCTTGCCCTGACGCTTCAAGAAAGCAGCGTAGGCGTTGATGAACTTTTGCGCCTGTTGCAAGAATACCCATTAGCATGATTCCGTCGTCAGAGGTCTTTCGACCCCCTCGCGCCTGCTCTCCTCTCAATTGCCAGCCACATATTGTATAAAGGTCCCGGTGCACCCTCGCGTTCACAGTGTCTTGGTGTCATCAGGGCCACTGCTCCCGGCGGTGGACATCGGTTCGCTTCATAGTCATGGCGAATTGGAAATAGATCGGTTTGAATCGTCGCGAGGGGTGCTGTCGATTGCGCCTTCAGGTCGCACTCACATCAACATCGCGAACGGTGGTTCCGCCAGTCATTTTGTCGGTGTTGAGGGGGGTTGTCGGGTGGTGCGTGGTTGTCAGTGGTGGAAGCTGGGCGTGATGGTGGAATTTCCGTAGTGTCGATGTTCGGCCAATTTTCGAGGAAATTTCCTCGTGGGGTCGCAAGCCCTAGGTGGACTGATGAGTAAGCATAGCGGGACCGTACTGTGCGAGTGAGAGTCACAGCAGACGCCGCACGGTCATCATTGAGACATGCCCAATTGGTCTAGCTGCAGGTGCCTGCAGCATGCAGCATCGAAATAGGCATCTGGTTGCTCCACTGGTCAGGGGATGAGAAGGCATGTCACTTCGTGGACAGCAGATTCGAATATCGGTTCATCAGTAGCGTCATGTTCCATAACTCTAGAATATCATGTGCTTTGTAATTCTTTGTACACTCCGCAGTATCGTTCATGCCCATTTCGCGAGCAAAGCCATCAGGCCCATTCCCAGAAGCACGCACGCAAAAGCAAACAGTTGCACCTTGAGTGATGCTCTCCTCATGTGTGGGTTGAACATAAACTCGTGCGCCAAAAGCTCCACCAGACCAGTGTACATGAGGATTCCGGAGCTGACAGCGTCAAAGATCCCGTTCACCAGTTTCTGGTCATTGGCATTCTTGGGCTGTGCCCCAATCCCAGCTGCAATGCCGACAGGAGTCGAGAGGGCAAAGATGATGCCGAGCAGGTACGGCAGCCAGCCCTTGCTCTTTGGCCACGGCGCAATGGCCAGGCGCGATCCCAAGCCCAACCCTTCGAACATCTGGTGGAAGACCAGGACGATAAGTAGAATATGAAGCTCGTTGGTTGTGCCAAGGGTGAGCCCAATGAAAACGCTGTGAAAGACAACGCCGAATTCGAGGATGAAGATGGAGGTGAGTTGGCCAGCAAGGCTGCCGTGTGAATCGCCCTCTGTGTGCTCGTGACGGTGGGCAAGATGGTCTTGGCCGCCTGGCGGATAGCTCATGTCGCCCTCACGCCCAGGGAGTGCCGAGGTGTGATTGTGGTCCATCACACTGCCATTCTCAACATCCTCTCTGTCGCGTGGCTTCCTGACGTCGTTCCAGCTCTGGGTGAGAATGTCCACAGTCGGGTCGTGCTTGGCATCTGAGATGCCGCCCTTCAATCCATCCGTGTCGTGGTCGTCCGCCGAGCGCATTGCCATGAGTTCAACGAAGAACATGGCCATGATGGTCCACAACCCAATAGCAAATGCCCAGGGATAGTCACCCAGTCGTGGCTCAAGACAAGGATCCCCCAGATTTTCAACGGCAGGCTCGAGCAGGTGCATCCACGCCGTCGCAATAATCACGCCTGTACCAAAGTATTTGCAAACAAAGAAGACTGCTTTTGGTATGGGAACTTTGGTTTGCCGCGCGAGGAAGATTGGCAAAAGTGCGCCAATGGCCGAGCTGGCGAATATGATAAAGATGGAGGCGATGCGAAGACCCCTGCGGCCAGCGTCCACGGCGTCGCCATCACATGCCTCATTGTCAGTTTCAGCGCGGTTGAGGACGGCAGCAGCGGACAAATCGGCGAGAGACATGATGGTTGTGGTCGCAGGCTGACCTGGTGGATGTGGGCGTGTCAACGGTAGTTGAAGCATCTCGAGATGTAAGTCTAGGCGACAGCCAGGCTTAAGATATGCAGCTCCGGATCCCAGAGAACCCTGATGGAGCTTCGGACGTCACGAATCGAATCATTGCGGGTTTTGGGCGCCAGCGGGCCGGTTGGAACGGATCTGTTGGCGGGCGAGCGAGTGATTTGCCGTTGCCCACGGCAAGAGATGCCGGTGTAGCTTCTCGATGTGGGCAGGTTGAGAGGATTATTGGAAGGCGTTTGGCATAATTATTAACTTAAATGCTTTTCTTGCTACCAGGAGGACGCGAAGCTTCAGCTGCCCGAGTCAATTCAGTAAATGTGCTACATGACGGATTGAAGTATGTTAGAAAGAAACTTTGACAACGAGAACTTGGGTTGATTGACTCAACGAACCGGCGTCCTCGGGGGGATGCTCTCCTCAAGGCGCGAGCAGTCTCCAGGCGGCCGGCGACTGGGTTCACGCAGTCCATCAAGGTTCTCACCAAGCTTTTGTCACCCACCATGGTCCGGCTAGCACGGCACGCCTCTGATACTGATTACACCAAGTCATGGTATCTCAGGCACGAAGTGCTCTGTCGCGCATGACCAGAGTGTCACAACGGCCCCTGGCAATCGTTGAACAAGAATAAGCGAGCAGTCATGTGTGAATCAGAACATCAGTAAACATCCCAATCGATCAATTGATCAAACGCTTTAAGGCAACGCTTCAACGCCGAACCCATGCAACATTTTGAGGCCTACGCGATTGTTCCACTGCCGTCATGAAGAGAACTGTATCTCAAGACCAAGGGTGCGGAATGGCTTGTCCAGCTTCCGGAGGTCGATGCCGCTGCCAAGACTGAACAGCAGCGATTTGACACGGCCTTCCCACAAGACGCCGATCCGCAAGTTCTGGTCCAGCCTTGTCTTCAACACGCCTGCGTAATCGTCGCCCTCGTCGCCGCCTTGGCTCACCTCCTGCGTGGGTGCTTCTATCGGCTCGTCAAGACGCCAGGCCAGCTTGGCCTCAAAACTGCGACCCCCAATCCACTTGGTCTCCTCGACTGGATGCTTCAGAGGTTTCCTCCAAAGCTCCATCCCAATGGCCCACGCGCTCTCGTAGCTGTACACGTTGAACTCCATCCGCGTCGCGAGGCTGCAGTGCCTCCCTGCAGCCACCGCATAGCTGGCGGCAATGTTCCCCATCAGCGGATTCAGCGTCAGGGTAGCCGACAGCGGCGTACCCTTGTGCTCCGGCAATGTCGCAAATCTGGTCCCGAGGCTAACACCTCCCGATTTGTTCAGCGTGCCGTAGTAGACCTCTGCCCCTGTGCTGAAGCGTCCGTATATGCGCTCGCGCTCAGGCTTGCTCGGGTCGGTTTCTTTGGCGGTAGTCTCAGGGTTGCTCGCGTCGCCGCCCGAGTTCCAGATGCCGCGTAGCCCTAGCAGCCCCCCGTCCGAAGAGTAAAGCCCTTCCAAGGCATACTTGCCGACGTCGTATTGCGCCAGCGCCACCGCTGTGCCCCCATTTCTCAGATGCGATCCTGACACAGCGCTCATTTGCAGTTGCAACGCAGGCGACAGCCTATGCACAACCAAAGCTTCGAGGAGAGACTGCGGCAGATAGAGTCGGCCGTATAGCAGAGACGAATCGGGTTTGTCAAAGGGCGTCTGTGTCCCTGGAGGCCCTGTTCTCATCGGCAGCGGCGCCAGAGGCCGGTAGGAGCGTAGCAAATGCGGCAGGGACACATGTTCGGACGTTGGTGTCAGGAGCACGTTGAGCGGCTCCGAGGAGTAGAGGTAGGATATGGAGCCGTCGACAATGCCAACCGAGCCGACTTGGTAGGACGTTGCGAAATTCGGACTCGCTAAGGAGGAGAGTGAGAGGCGCAGGCCGCGCGGTGTCTGGAAGTCTAGTAGCGCTGGTTGGTCTGTCAGTGTCTGGAGAAATCAGAGGATGTCTGGTGAGCACACGGACCATCTGGTGTCTGATTCAGCGCCGCATATGAGTTATCGCGGTTCCAGCCAGTGGCCTGATAGAAGGCTGCGTGGACATAGTCCATGAACTCGCGCATGATGGGGGATCGGGCAAGCGCCCCCGGTCGACTGGCATTCGCACAGGACGACTTGAAAGATTCTAGCCTGCGCGGGGACGTTACATGAATGATGATAGTCAGTCCGCACTAACTGAAGGTGAAGCTTCGCACCGGCCTCGACACGATGCGCCGGGATTTCCTCGGCATTGCGGCAACGGACATCCTCAGGGACATGCTTCAGAAGCCCAGTTACCCTGTACAGTCGTGACGTCCGTCTTCTGATAACATCCCCACCAATGGATTCATTAAAAGCACATCAGTTGAAGAGGGTCACAAGCTCTCTCGGCTGTAGCCTATTCCGGTATATAGTGGTATTCAGCAGGCGCATGCAGAGGCTTTGCGGTGAAAAGTCACCATCACCTGTGCGTCTCTTGCCTCTGGGCGCTTCACACTATGGAGCGGAGCGTGTCACCTTCAAAGCACTCGCTACGATTTCTAGTCGTTCCAACACTGCCTCCTATAGTCCATACTGTCCGGCCCAAAACTCGGTGTTGCCAGTTATAATGAATGTGCGGCGCGCCGGAGGAGATCTCAGAATTGATCCCTGCCAACTCCTTTATGCAGTGAGACTCGTCGCTCACAAGTCTTATATATTTGCGCTATCGTGCCAGCCAAAATCGCCTGGTTATGCTCTCTGACGAATTGCTTGAAGGCCTCCACCTGCAGAAACAAATCTGCGCGCTCATGGAGCCAGTACGCTTGGAGGGATCGTCCGTGACATCGAGCTTCTGCTTCAGGAAGAGGGGCATCTTGATGTATCTGGCCGGCTTCGAGGGCGGGCGTTGAAGCCCAAGCTGTTGGCTATGGGACAGGCTAGGAACCCACTAGATTCTGTGACAACACAAAGTACTTTGGCGACGAGCAGTAGTCTTGCCTGGCAGAAGTATCTCTACGAACTCTAGGCGATCAGTCTGTTATTTGTCATGCGCAACATCACACGCACCGTTGAGTTTCAAAAGGGCTCTCATGGAGAGCTCATGAGCAAGGAAGTTCGGCTCCATGTCCTCGATGCTTCTTTCAGGTTGGCTACTCTGTTGCCATGCTGGTCTTGCACCTGGGAAGAGTGAGGCGACACGCTCGGAAACAACTAGGCTCGAAACCGGAGAGGGAATCGGTCGCACTCACTTCGGGTGATTTGGAAAGATTTTCGTCCTGTACCAATGAGACTGCTTGGGTCGCGAGGATCGCTTATGGCTCCTGCAACGACGACTGCATGAAGCAATGATTCGAACGGTCGACACTCAAGTACTGATTATTGAGCTGATGTCCTAGGTCGTACGGGCACGTTGAATAAACAGTCCATCGACGTGGAGCAAGCTTGCCTTGGAGGGTGTCCAACCCTGGCGAGGCCTAGACGTTCGCCATCTACAAAGTGCTGGGCACTGAGACCCGACAGAAACCTGATGCTATCCTCGCTAATATCATCATGAGATTTCCGAGAACTCGATGAGTCTATTCCGTATGTCTCGCATGGCTTCAAAATTTCGCGTACGCTCGCCAATGATGTCTGGTTCGCTGACTGGGCATTTGGCCACAGGAGAACAGCTGGGTCAGGGCTAGAGCAGTAGCCGAGGGCATGTCCCTAGTCATCGAGCAGAACGACTGTCTCTGAAGAAACGGACACTGGCCAATTCATGCCGGATAGTATGATAATCAGTTCTGGGGTTGATGTGGTCCCTTGATCATGGAATTTCGAAAGTGTACATTGGTGAGGGCATGGTCAGCAGCCACATGGAAGACACCAACGAGGAATAGACGTAACGATGCATGTGATGGTCGTTCGTCAACAGCTGGCTAAGTACATCGCGTCGGGGCCAAGGCTACTGGGTTGCTTCCTGGTGGTGCTGGTACATGTATCTTACACGTGCTGGTTGGATGGACTTGTGGGTGCTGGTTTGGACGACCTAGGTTTGTCCTTGTCCACAAGCTGGGGAGGGTCCTTTCTCAAGAATCCTGGAGTCAGTTTGGACCAGTGTATGAATGACTAGTGGGCTCCTTGGCATCGCGCCCCAAGCTCGGCAGAGCGGGTGATGAGCTACTTACTGCAGGCAATGCCCCCAAGGATTTATCAGTCTACAAGCTATGGGCGTCGTCGTATGTGGTCAGTGTCTTCTCATGGCCTTGCGTGGGTGGATTCGTCATGAATGGTAGCGTTAGGTCGTTGGCGCGTCTGCGGGACGCTTTACAACAGACTCCATCGTTTTGGGACACCCACTTTTGGTGATCTTTATCATCTCCTTGACTGTGGTAATGCCGCGGGATCGTCGCCGACCCACACGCCCCTAACAGTTAAAATAGTACAGTCTCGCTAACAATAGCACGGAAAGAACGTGCTACACTTAGTAGCTAATATAAACAATTTCTTCGTGAGTTTGTATAATAAGCTTAATACTTATTCTAAGATCTATAGTTAGCAAGAACAGCTATAAAGACTAGGTGTGTATCGATAAGTCGCGGTTAAGCGCGTAATCTTTGATATGGCTCATTGTATCGACCAACATTGCCGGGACTTCTGCTATCTCTTAATTTCAGTGAGAACGCATGTACCTCAAATTTCTGTTGTTATGATTGGCCACAATCCCTGTCGTGCACGGACCCGCGGCATTACCACAGTCAAGGAGATAGGACGTAGTGTGCGAGATAGAACTTGCATGGGGCGGCTAGGAGGAACTGAGGATGGAATCTTAATAGGCATGCGTCGATCAAACAAACAAACACATCCGGCATGTCACCCGGGCATGGCCAACGCAATCAGCAAGTGCCTTCTACTCGAGGGCAAAGGTCCGGCGCTGTACGTCGAGCAAAGCGGCCGCGGCTGAGGCCTGGGTTTATGAGCAGCCACGCCACCCAAGCAACAGCGCTAGAGTGAGTGGCAGACCGCCATTATTACCAACCGCTTGGAACAAGGGGCGCGCTTAACCCCCGGCCTCCCCCTGTTGCGGGTTTCCTTGACGACTTGGCCGTTTCCATCTGTTCTTTTCCAGGCGTTCGACACGCTAGACTAGTGCGCAAGGCCGTCGAAATGAAAAGCCACCCAATTGAGAATACCAGGGGCCTGGGGTCCAAGTGTCCAGGGTCGCGTTGCGAGCCATGACTCGAAGCGCCCTGTCATTTGTTGGGCAAGCCCCTCCCAGGGAGCGACACGCGCTTGTTTGGGAGCCACGATGACAGGTTAGGGGAAATGGAGGGAGACGGGCCAAGAAAGCGAGGAGAAATCATTCGAGTGCGAATTGTTGCAGATTGTAGACATTGAGCGACAAAAGACGCGAGGGTACTGTCAGGACTGCATCAACCAACCGCATCAGGTGCTCGGTACTCTGTTGGATCTGTCGCCCAGTGTGCTTGCTCATGCAGCGGCAATCTAGGGATCCTTGTAATTCTTGACGACAGCACCTGCCAGCCGTACGGCAATATACTGAAGGTATTTTCAAGCATGAACCACACCACAACTATCCACTAAAACTGTACCATACTGAATCAAGTACGTACCAATCAGTCTAGCATTCACTAGCAATGATTAATTAATTAGCGACTCAATCCTCTAGTCCAGCCCAGAAGTGCCCCACAGGACCAGTTAGCAGCCAAACGGGTGAGGACGGACGGACAGACAGACAGGTGGTGCCTGCAGGTCCGGCCTCACTTCCCGTCCGTCGCGCTTGCCTCCACAACCAGCTATCGCCTTGTCGTACCAATCCTTCACCTCGCCAACCGCCCGCCCACCCAATGGGACCTGTCTCTCCCTTGACTTCTATTCCCAATCCTCTCCTTCGCCGCTCCTCAGGGCTTTGATTGAGAGCTTCCCGGACACAATGGGTCTATTTACTCGGAAGGACAAGGCCCCCAAGGCCGAGGCACCGCTCCAGAGCTCCTACTCGACTGCCAGCGTCAACTCCAGCGGCTCTCGCGCAGGCACTGGCATGGTCATGGGCAATCGCGTCTCCGCGAGCAGCGTGAGCGGCCAGACAATGTCGCCAAAGGGCCCTGTCAAGCTGCCCAAGATCGACCTCCCCCGACCGCCAGACCCCCAGCTCGACCCCGCCGGCTATCTGAGGAGTCTAGGTGCCGTGAGAGAGAGGAGCAGGATATTGTACGAGAAAGCCCAGCGAAACCAACTGAAACACTTTGACGTCGACCTCAGTAAGATGAGCGACGTCGTGTCTTTTGTAACCGGGTTGATCAAGGTGTGTGCCCTCCCCTGGATGCCCCGCGCTGCAAGAGTTGGAGGGGCACCACACCGACAAGAGGAAACAAGAGGCACCGGCTGACGCGGGAATTCCTAGCGAGACTACGACGCACCGTTCACGAGCATCCCGCCCCATGGCCGATACCAGCATTTCTGCGTTGGAGGCCGCGACCGCATCGCACAGCTGCTCTCCACCTGGCCCGAAGAGGTCGACAACACGGAGCGATGCCGACGCCTCATTGACCTGTTCCTCGTGAGCGTGCTTCTCGACGCCGGTGCGGGCACGCAATGGTCCTACAAGAGCGCCGAGAACGGCAGGGTGTACAGGCGCTCCGAGGGTATCGCTGTTGCAAGCTTGGAGATGTTCAAACAGGTCAGTAGCCGCAGGCACTCAAACGCGCCGCCTCGTATCCTGATCCGGTATCATAGGGTGTTTTCTCGGGGAACCCCAACAATCGAGCGCAGGTCGACAAGCAGGGTCTGAAGGCCTTGACCGTGGAGAAGGTGGCGGCGGGACTGCAATCGCGGCCGGGCAATGAGATGGCCGGCTTGGAGGGACGGACAGAGCTGCTGATCCGGCTGGCCAGCGCGCTGGACGAGAAGCAGGAGTACTTTGGAGAAGACGGCCGCCCAGGCAACATGATTGGTAAGTGCCCCCCTCGTTTGCGCTACAGTATCCCGGGCTCCTGACCAGGCAGACCATCTTCTGTCGCACCCCTCGACACAAGCTTCGTCCCTTCTTATTGTCCCTCTGCCCGTCTTATGGAACGTCCTCATGAATGGCCTCGCCCCCATCTGGCCACAGTCCCGGACCTCGGTCAATGGCACCTCTCTCGGCGACGCCTGGCCCTGCCAAGCCATGCCCCAGCCAGGGTCCACCTTCCGCTCGGCCTCCTTATCTGGGGGTGCCGATGAGTGGGAGTCCATCCTACCGTTCCACAAGCTCACTCAATGGCTCACATACTCGCTCATGCAGCCCATGCAATCCATGCTGAGGATGCACTTTGCCGGAACGGAGCTGCTCACCGGTCTCCCTGAGTACCGCAACGGCGGCTTGTTTGTGGACATGGGTGTCCTCACACTGAAACACGATGATACGGAAAGAGGGTTGCAAAACTACTCGGATTACTGCCGTCGGACAGGTGTCAAGGGTGTTGAGGTAGCACCCATGTTTGAGCCAGGCGACGACGTGATCGTGGAATGGCGAGGTGTGACCATTGGCTTGCTAGACGAGCTCTGCGCAGAGGTCAACAAGTCCTTGAAAAGGGAGTTGGCCGGGAACGAGATGACGCTGCCTCAGCTGCTGGAGGCTGGGACCTGGAAGGTACGTGACACAGGAGTGATGATCCCTACACACGCGTACTGACGATGCCACAGGGCGGGCGCGAAATCGCCGAGATTCACAGACCAAACACAAAGGAACCACCCATCCTCATTGATAGCGATGGTACCGTCTTCTAGAAACTTTGCAGAAAGCAGCATAGACCTGTTTCTGCACGTGGCGTGCTACTGAGTAGTGGAAGCGTATGATGGGAGCACACTCAACGTGTTGGGCGAGAACAATCCTTGGTTACGTTTGGGTTCAGGGCCAAAATAACCTGGCAAGCGGAAGTACTCGGGTTACGTATTGCCAGAAAGGTCCACGATTCATAATGTATGAACGCCGATGCTGACCTACTATACACTATTCGTGCCAAACTTCTTCTATGATATATACATACAAGTCTCCTCAGACATCATTTCTTGTACTTGTTGATGAAGTCTTGCTCCCTTTGGGCCGCGGCTTGCTCCTCGGCCTGCTGGAGTCGCTTCCTCCTGGCCTTCTCGGCCTGGGCTTCCTGGCTCGGCACGCTTTCATTGACCTTCTCCTTGACAGACTTGACCAGGCTATCAAGGCCGGCTCGGATGGACTGGCCGCCCGTCTTCTCAACAGTGACGGGCGCAGTGGGGCTGCGTGGAGCGACGTACTTGGGAACCGGCTTGGACGCAGTGAGAGGGTCGTCATGGGCCAGCGGGATGCCAAAGAGGCGACGGATGCCGTTGTTGTTGAGAAGAAGAGCCGACACGAGGGTGGCGCCTCCAAAAGCGACACCCATGAGGTTGACAGCGGCTGACAGCCAGCTGGTCGCAAAAATAACGATAGGGATGAGGACAAACATAAGCTTGTCCATGGTGGCTCTCTGTGCAAGGGCTGTATTCCGGCGGTTGACCTGCTCCTGTCAGCTTTCTGTTCCCTTGGCTGCACAAGTGCTTGCTCTCCGGAGAGGGCGTCCACTTACACGCATGGTGAGGGCCATCATGGCGGCGGTGGTGAGAGGCAAGATAAAGTAGGGGTCGGTAGCCGTCAGATCCTGGAACCAGAGGTACCCAGCAGTCTCCAGTCCAGGCACGGGCAGGTTGGTCATGCCCGAAACGGCTCGGAAGAGCCCGAACGAGAATGGAATGGGGATGAAACTCCACAGCATGTTCGATGTCGGAGCCTGGTACTCCTTTTGCAGGATACCGTTGATGGCCCTGAGCTGCTGGACCTTATTCTGGTCCCCCAAGGCCCCGTTTTTCATGAGTTCCTTGATCTGCTTCTGTCTGGGATCTTCCTGCATCCGTCGGATACGCGCGCTGTGGGCAGTGCTCTTGATCATAGGGTAGAACATGGCTACACGCAACGCAACAGCCGCGCCCATGATCGAGATGGCCCAGGGCTGACCACCCCACACGTGGATGTGCTCGACGACCGATTGCATGGCCGAGGTGAAACCAAAGCCATAGTTCAAGCCCAGGTCGTGCAGGTAGCCAATATAGTCCTGCGAGCGCGTGAGGATGTCGTGGCCTGCGCTGCTGGTCGATTCGTTGACAATGTCCTGGATGGCAGACAGGTCGGCCGGAGGAGAGGTCGTCGAGGACGCAGGGGCGGCGTCGATTGGCACGGACTGCACATTCGCCTCGGAAGCAAACGATTTACCAGACTCGGCGGCGGAGGACTCGATCGAGGTCGTCGAGGGCGCGGGTTCTGTCTTTTTGCTGCCGAATCCCCAGAGAGACAGGTGACGAGCAGAGGCCGCCGAGCCCAGCACGACCGGAGCAGCCGTCTTTGCCCTCAGCGTCGCGAGAGGGCTCGGTCCTGAGCTACGGGCAATCGGTCGCAATGTGCCAAAGCCGCGACCGTTGCTGGCCTGGGAGAGCGTCAGTTGGCAGCCACGGACTGGCCTGGTGTGGCATGGGATCTCCGTGCCACGCGGTCATCACTTACGACTTTGGCGATGAATTGCCGTTGAGCTCCGGACGAGCGCAGCACGCCTCGACTTGGAAGCATCATGGCGATTCTGGCGAGAGGGAATGGTAGCCGACGTCAAAGGCTGCGCATGGGAACGGTATTTTTCAGAGGCGGACGCCGTTGGACGCGATGGGAATTCGGGACCCACTTTTCCCAACGCCGGTCCTGTGGACGCCCTGGCTGACACTGACAAAAAGAACGAGTACGGCAAGTTGCATATTCATGGGGAGGAGAGAAGCTACATATTTCCGTTGGGAGGATTTGTGTACCTTATTTGACCATCTATTTGTTGCGAAAGTTTACTGCCGTACTGTGTTGTTCCTTCTCGCCCTCCCATGTCTAGCCCTCTCGTCTCAGGATTGCCTCGAACCACCATCTCTTTCGGTTCGATGACGTGAATGACTAGACGTACCCGGAGTCGTTGTCTATCCCAGTTCAAATCTTACTTCCTCTGCTTGGCTCTTCTTCATTCGAGACTTGCAAAGTCTTCCAGCCGCGCACCAGGCTTCTCCCTGGGTTCGCTAATCTCGATACCAGGGCCAATGGGATGTGCCCTCCGGCGCGACATGGGAAAGACCTATACATGTTAGTTCCAATCATGAGATTGAACGGTGACGAAGCGAGGGCGCCTACTTTTGTGCCTCCCCAACCCAGTCTGAACGCCGCTTCATGTGCAAAAAGCTCGCCAAAGCCCAGCATCATGCCATTGATGAACGGCAATACCAAGTTGATGGCGGCACCGCGGAACAACGACCATATCGTAGGCGGCTTGTAAATGATCACCGGCGACTCTGATGACGACGGGGATGCGGAGGGCTCCTCGCTATAGTGTTCGCTGTCGGAGCGCATCGTCACGCCAGACTCGGCGAGCGGGTTGCTGGAGTCGTCGTAAGCCATGATGACAGGCGGATCTGTACGGAAGAGTATAAAGTTGTCGATTTCAATGCCAGATGGTCAGCATCGCCGGTTCGTCGCGTGATATCGCGCGTCGTGTCGTCCTTCAGTCCCGGTTGATGCTATCCGAGTCGCATGCCGATCGCTTGGTGATTAGGCCTGATGACTAATAAGGCGGTGGGCCGGTGACGACGCGATCTCGTTGGGTGCTGCTAGCGCCGCGACTGTAAAGCTGGAGGCCCTTGCACCTCGCTGTGGATCATCTTGGGCAGGTGGGGTTCAGGGCCCCCGGCCACTCCCCCACCACGACCGGAGTGACGTTGGCCGAGCTGCCTGCAGCTGTAAACCTTTCTGGAACACACATCCACATTCAACAACCAGCATCACGCACTATCATTTGTAACTCAGCACACACCGGGCATTCCCAGCACTCTCCGCACCTTGGAAAAGCTTGTTTTCCATCTTTTAGAAGCGGTTGTTTCTTAACACCATGGCTGACGAGCTCGATCAGTCTGAGCTGGTCAATCAGTTCAGCGCGCTGACTGGCGCACCAGATCACCTAGTCAGTTGAGGATGACCTGTATGCCATCAACAGTCCGCTGACCACCGTAGGCCACCCAATATCTCGAAGCCAATGGATGGAACATCTCAGCTGCGACGAGCTCCTTTTTCCAGGATGACGATGAGCAGCGTGCCGAATCGACTGCCCAGCCATCCGGCGCTGCTGCTTCGACAAGCGAGCCCTACACAGGTCCAAGAACGCTCGACGGAAGGCCCGCACCTCAGTCTGTTTCGAGCAGCAGCCGTCGTCCTGCGGCGGGTCGGGCTTCCCAGCCAAAGAGAAAGGGGATAGCCACACTTGGTTCCATGGGCGGCTCGCACGCTCACGATGACCACGATGATGACGGCGACGACGGCACTAGCGATGACGATGACGACGGCAGAGGCAATCTTTTTGCTGGTGGCGAAAAGTCGGGACTCGCTGTGCAAGATCCCAAGCAGGACGGCGGAACAAAGAAGCTCCTCGAGGACATCTTCGCCAAGGCTAAATCGTGAGCAAAACGACAAATTGCGTTGTGCCGCCGTGCTGACCTCGTCTTACAGGAACACACGACGCCCCGAAGCAGACACGTCCGAAGCTGGCCCAAGCACCTCGCGGTTCACCGGCACTGGACAAACTTTGGGCGGCGAAGGACAAGAGAGCGTGACCATTCCGGACCCGGCGGGCCCACGTCCAGCAGACGTCGAACCACAAAGGAGGGTGCTGCACATTTGGGAGGATGGATTCAGCATCGACGATGGCGAGTTGATGCGGTACGATGACCCAGCGCACAGAGCCGACCTGAACTTGATTCGGCAGGGTCGTGCGCCCCTTCACTTGATGAATGTACCGTACAACACCCCCGTCGACGTCAGGCTCATGCAGCACCGTGGGCCGTACGAGCCCCAGCCGAAGCAATACAAGCCTTTCAGCGGCGAGGGACGACGTCTGGGAAGCCCTGTACCCGGCGCCGGTGAAGGCTCGAGCTCGACTGGCGCCGCCGCCTCTGCGCCTGCAACGGCCGCCGCGGCGACTTCTGGCAGCGGTCCGGTGATTGACGAGTCGCAGCCTACTGTGACGATCCGCATCCAGCTGCCCGACGGCACCCGTCTGCCCGCCAGGTTCAACACGACCAATACGGTAGGGGATGTGTACAGCTTTATCAATGCTGCCCATCCGGACTTGCGGTCGAGGGCATATGTCATTGCAACGACCTTTCCCAACAAGGATCATACGGACAATGACCTGGTGCTGGGCGACATGCCCGAGTTCAAAAAGGGCGGAATCGCTGTTGTCAAATGGAAGACCTGAGCTTCCGAGTACTCGCTGGATGCGTTGGGTTCGCTGGAGATGATGGGGCAAGGATGATGAGAGAAGACCTGTCTAAGGGGGCAAATAGATGCGGCCTTGCAGGTACTTTGAATTTAGAGAAGAAGCAAGTGATTGGTAGCGCTACCTGAGCCCTGTATCACATCACCATCTGTGATGCTGCAAACAAAACCATGGTATTCCCAAACTCCCAAAACGCCAGCACAATGCATACTATCCACATGATGAACCCAAGGCCGGCCCGTTTATGCCGTGGCCCCAGCAGCAATGTGCGGCTGCGGCTGCGCAACGGGCCCGTCGAGGAACTTGAAGTGCTGTATCGCAATCTGGCAGTTGAGCATGGCGGCGTTGAATCTGGCCTCGCCGGGGGGCAGGACGACCATGAGGTAGGTGTTTGTGGTGAACTTGAGGATGAAGAGGCTGAAGCGCATGCCGGCCTTGTGCTCCATGCGGATGAACTGCTCCGCGTTCCTGGGGGTGCCTGTGAAGCGCGAGATGCTCTGCTTAAAATGCTTCATAATGTTGGACATGCGCTCGAGCCTGTCCTCGGTGGGGTTGCGCTGGCCCTCGGGGGAGGTCCAGGACGAGACGGCGAGGAAGGAGGTGCGCTCAAAGAGGAGCAGCTCCTCGGCTTCGATGGCGAGGCCGAGGTTGGCGAGGTTCCTCTCGATGACGGACAGGTTGGGGACGAGGTCGTGTATGATGGAGGCCCAGGCCTTGTAGAGGCTCTGGTCCCAGATGGAGGTGGCAAAGGGGATGAGGTCGACGGCCTCGGCGGCGGGGCCGCCCATGGCGTGGGCGGCGTACTCCATGGTCTTGCTGCGGACGGCGCGGACGCGGTCGTTGTAGACGGACTCGCGGGACGAGGGGACGACGAGGTCCATCTTGTGGATGAGGACGTAGATGCGGGCCTGGGGGGAGAACTGCAGCAGGGCGGAGAGGATGGCGACGTAGGTGGCCAGGTCGCGCTCGCCGTCGCGGGACTCGACGTCGAAGACGTAGATGAGGACGCCGACGTTGGAGAAGACGTGGACGCGCTGCTGGGAGAGGTAGTTCTCCATAAAGGCCTCCTGGCCGCCACAGTCCCAGAGGTTGAGGGTGAGGTTGCCGAGGAATTTGACGTGGGAGAGATCAATGTCAATGGTAGCGCCTCTGTTGGAGTAATTTTTCTCATGTTAGCTTCGGCGCGTCCTCGTGGAGAGGTGGAAAGGGCGTGTGGACGCACAATCGCCGCGTGTCGCGGGCTATGTAGTTGCTGAAGATGATGGAGCGCATGGAGCTCTTGCCGGAGCCGCTCTTGCCCATGAGGAGGACCTTCTTCTTCTTGGGCTTCTTGACTTCATTGCGGAGTTCGGGCGTCGTGTGCTCGGTGACGGAGTTGTCAGCGCTCGAGGCCATGGTTGCGACGTGAGGCGAGGTGATGCTGCCGTCAGTTGGGTAGTGTGCAGCATGCGATGAGAGCCTGGCTTTCCAATCTTGAGCGCCGGCGAGCGAACGGCGTGACGAAAGAAGGTGGGAGGATGGCAGGCAGGCGCCCCACGCCAAGGATGGTGGGCTGGGGGAACGACGCTAGTCCTCTTGTGGCTGATAATTGTGGCGATCACTACGGATATCATACTGGCAAGCTGGCGTTTGCAGGCATGAGGACTTCACCCTTGAATTTCGTCCTACAAGTTTGCGATATTGTTCGTTCGTTCATCTGTAAATGACTACATGTACGAGCGTCGTGTCTCGTCTCAAACCTTCTCAGAAAAATCGGGAAGATCCGATGACCTGCGCGAACACTCCTCCGTACCAACCTCCTTCTCATCATCGACATCTGCCAGTGCTCCTTCGATATCGCTCTTGTCCTGCTCAGCCTGGACCTTGAGACCAGCCACCTCGCCCTCAAAGCTGCGCCCTCTGCGCTCTGGGCCCAGGGCAGTGGTCACAGCGATGCCCACGGCGATGATGGCTGTAGCGATTCCCATGGTGGGGCCATAGGCCTCGACGCGGGCACCGTTGGGACCGCTGATCAGGGTGCTCTCGGCAATCGCGTTCACAATCTGTGCAGAGGGTGACGAGATCATGTTGCCGACCTGGTATGTGATGCCTGGGAACGACGAGCGGAAGGCGACGGGCGACAGCTCATTCAGGTGGATGGGAATGACGCCCCATGCGCCCTGCACGAAGAACTGCATGAAAAACCCCGTGGCACTCAGCGAAGACTCCTCGGTCGGCAGAATCCACGCGGGGATCATGAAGCCAGACATGATGGCTGCCACGATGATGGAGCGACGGCGCCCGCAAAACTGGCTCATGTACCCAACAATGGTGCCGCCGACGCACGCGCCCACCTTCATGATGATGGAGGCGCGCGACGCGCCCGCGTTGTCCAGCTGCTTCTGCACGAGCATAAAGGTCGTGTACGAGTCCTGCGAGGTGTGCGAGTAGTAGTTGAACCAGGTCATGAGGATGATGGTGTAGATGCACATCTTCCACTCGTTGCGGATCATGACGGTGAACTCGCGCCAGAAGGCACCCGCACCGCCCTTGGTCTTGCCTGCCTTTTTGGCCTCGATGAATTGCTTGGATTCGGGAAAGGCGATCCGGATCAGGCCCACGAGGATAGAGATGCCCGCGGCGATCCAAAAGACCGTCTTCCAGCTGTCCGTGCCGCCACCGACGCCAAGGTTGGCGCACGCCGCAAACACGTATCCCATGGAGTAGCCTTGCTGCAGGATACCCGACATGAGACCACGCGCATCCGATCTAGAGCGTGTTAGCATGCCAATCTGTGTGCAGCGCGAGAGCAGAGAGGGGTACGCACGGGCACTCTTCCAACGCCATGGCGATCGCGTTGCCGTACACACCGCCCATGAACAGGCCAAAGAGGGACCGCACGGCAAGGAACTGCTGGAACGTGTCGCTGTAAATGGTGGCGATCTGCAACAGGCCAAGCACAATCATATTGACGACCATGGGCCACTTGCGTCCCCACTTGTCACCAGCGAGACCAAAGGCCGCGGCGCCCACCGAGCGAAGCAGCAAAGTCAGAGTGATGGCGGTGGTGATGTTGGTCTTGCTCGTGTCGTAATACTCTGCGAGTTTCTTGGTCTGGATGGACAGGGCGTGAAAGTCAAACGCGTCCGCCGTCCAGGCGGCGAGACCGCACAGGAAGAAGAGCCACGCCTTGGGGGTGAGCTGGGCCATGAGGCTCCACGGGTTCCTGAACTTGTCGGGCTCCTGCCACTCGCAGGCAGTCTCGCCATACCTGTTGCTCACGACGACGCGCTGCTTCCAGATGAAGAGGTCCTTGAGGGACTGCTTGGCCGTGGGGATGACGCCCTTGGCGAGGGGGTCGGCGGGCACGTTGCTGCTGGGGCGAGCAGGCGCCGCGGCTGGGCTGGTGGATGTCGCCATGTCGGGGAGTTCGCTTGGTAGGACGAGACCAGTCACATACACAGACAAGGTGGAAGTTCTCCGAGGTGCCGCGCGAGGAAGGCAGAGGGTCAGGTAGAGGGACGGGCAAGAGACGCAGGGAGAGAAAGAGGAGAGAGACGGGGGACTTGGGTCACCTTATCATCTTTGTTCCAGAGACTCACGATAGGCTACGCGCCGATCCACGCCTGCGCCCGCAGGTGATCGTGGGCGGGGGACCGGCCCTCCGCAGTGTGATACGCGACGCGTTGACCGGAGGCTCCATGGGGAGAGTGGGATGGATGGATGGATGGGTGGATGGCTTGGCCGCTGCTGGGGATGCCATGGGCATGTCGGCCACGGGCCGGCCTAGGTGAGACACCTTGTGCGCAGCGCGGTCTGGTCTAGCTTGCGAGCGGAGACATGGGCTAGACCCTTTGTCTTGTTTCAGCATTGGGACCAGCAGAGGGCAGTCGGAATTTGTTGAAGTCGCGGTGTCTAATTGGTATGCTTGCATGGCATTTTCCGCTCGCTCTAGGCCTGCCTCTGGGCGAGGACGGCATGTGGGATGGACCCCGCGATATCGGCTCTCGAGGAGCAAGCAGGATAGATGCCTATCTGCGAGCTGGGACACGCAGTTGAAGGCTCCCTGTCGCCATGATGACATGAAGCAGATGGAGCTGGTTCAGCGGCAACACATGGACGCTGTTCGTTGCCCATCTTGAGCGGGTGGGGGACGCCTATCATCGTGCAGGTCACTGATAGCCATGAAGATCTGCTTACACACGAGTCGCCACCATGGTTCTACCATTGCTCAATGCCGTCGCCATCACGTCAGAGAAGCATGCGTGCTTGTCCTGGATGCATGAGTGTCTGTTGGTTCGGACAGGAGTCGCACACGAGAGGCAAGGACGTGTCCATCGACTGCTGTTCACTTGACCCTTGGGATAGCGGCCGACGGAGGCTCAGATTGCAGAAGATAACCATCTATTTACTTACTCCTACGTAACATGGATCGTCCAGTGCGCTGCAGTCAGTCTGCAGATCTGCTAGCCAGCGTAAAATGCTCCGGTCAAATGCCGATCCGGGGACTCTCACCATCACTGAACTTGTTGCGGGCGCGTGCAATCAACCGCGGAACTGTTGTGCTAGCTAGCCTCTGGAGACCAGCACATGTTAGCGTCTTGACGATGGAGAGGCGCTTGTTATCGAGCGGAAAAATTGCACGGCCTGTTGTTAGTCTGCTGAGATGGATGAGTGAACAAACCTGAAGCCGGCCAGGCCAGGTGGGTCTGTCGAGTGCCGGAATCCCGAGATGCCAAGACCTGCGGGGAGAGTTCCTTGGAGTCGCGGGGGCAAAAAGGCGGCTTGTCCATCGGCTTTTGCTCACGGGTGCGGGAGAAGATGGTCCAAGGTATGGTGGGCATGATGAAGCCTTGCAGCACGAACCAGGACGCTCTCTGCACCCCGTACAGGGCGCTTGTCTCTTGAAGTGGAGCGACGCCGGCGAAACATTGTTCTGGTCACACTTTGCGCAGTGTTTCGCTGGGAGAGGACCCGTGTCTCGTGGGCTGACTCGGCCTTTCGCGGCCGAAAAGCTTGTCTAGTGCTTGTTTCTTAGCATTGGAGTAATTATGCGCTTGTTCCGTGTGTGTTGGGCAGAGTCGCCGCTACCACATGGTTCATCTATCCCTTGCTGTCTTCAGACTCGCCCTCCGTCCTTTGAGGCAAGACCACTTGCGGATGCGACGGGACGTCGATGCTCACAAATACCAAGAAATTAGAACACTGTTTGGATGATTTATCAAGGTGTATTAGCACGTTGTCACCGATTCCCAGTCTCACGAGTAATCATCCGCATGAGAGTACGGTGATCTACAAGTATTGACTTGCTCCCTGTAGGGTAGCTGAAGCACTTTTGAGAACCACGGTGCTTGTCACCGTGAACGCACTACTCTTCCACGAGATACGAGGTCTGAGAATGGCCAAGGACCACACTTGACTCCTCGGCGATGAGCAAAAGATACAAACAACAAATGGTCACTGCTGAGGACATCACACCTCCAGACTAGACGTGCGATGTAGCACCGCTTCGTGGCATCTGACACACGCCACAAGACCCTTGTTGCGCCACAACAGGCGTCCAAGTCACCATCCTCAGCCTCACAACCACTTGCCCCACGTCACCTTGGCTGTCAACTCGCTCACACTGTCTGCACATCTCCCAGTCTTCAACAACCTCGCCAACATGTCTGCCAAGCGAGATCTTGCCATGCGCCCGGAGCAGCCAGAGGCGGACGCCCCTCCCTCGTACAGCGATGCGATGGCGGAGCGGCCAGCCGCGGCGTCATCCTCGTCGGCTCCCCTCGAGCCACCAACGTACGACGCGGCGGCAAACTCACCAGCCAGAGCGGCGGGGCCTGCGACAGCCGCGGACGAGCCTCCCCTGGTACTCATCCTCAACGGCGTCCACATCCACACCCCAGACCAGCCGGCTCTTCCCCTCTACCACCTGAATCGACCGCCTGTCAACGGTCTGCGCGCAGAGTACTCCGTGTTCAAGGACATGTACCGCCTCAGCAGCGTCGACGGGCAGGGGAGGGTGCGGAGCAAAGAGAGGCACCTCTACGACTTTTACTCGCCGCTCAGGAGCGACGTGCAGGTCATTGGCAAAGCGGGCCCGGCCTGGTCGTACAAGTCCGTCGACATGTCGAGCAGCGCGGGCGCGCTGGGCGCGAGGTGGACGTCGTGCGTCGTCAAGGGCCACTACGAGGTGGGCCGCAGCAAGAAGGCGAGGTTCCTCTCGCGAGATAAGGATCGCCCCAACGACATTGAGTGGAAGGACACCCATGGCAACATTGTCGCCGTCGAGGTGCGGAATCCAGGGGACTGCCCCCGGCTGGAGATGAAGCGGGCCCAAGACACCAAGGAGCTGGATCTCCTCGTCACATGCTGGGCAGCGAGAGTATTCGGGGAGTGCTGTCGCTACTGAATGTGGGTGCCTAACGAGACAGAACGACTACGCCTGGCTGGACGCCACGGGGGTCACGACAGCGAATGGCTTCATAGCGCGGCTGCTGCTACCTTGGGGCGCTCCGACAGGCTGGTCTCGCCCTTGACATAGACGATGCGAGGTCTATCGCGCTTGACGGCCTAGACGAGTTCACTAGTGGTCGACACGCAGACAGTCTTTTCGCTCGCCCCGCAGGCCGTGGCGCCAATGGGGCTATCCTTGGCATAGCCTGAAGACCCCACGAAGCCAGGCCCCGGTTGGCCGCGCTGCCGCTCAATGGCGAGGCAGCGGATAGCCACACGAGGGCAGCTTTGAAGAGGTCCGCGAGGTGCATGATGAAGGCTGAGTAGAGCCTGTACGAGGAGAGACAGCTCGGACTGGTTGGACATTTGAAAATGACTCGACGAGCAGCTGCCCATTTTGGAGCCCGCGTACAGGTCTCTCGCGGCCATTGCTTCGGGTCACATCGTCTCATTGTGCGCAGCGGGAAACGCAGCTAGCATGGCCATGTGCTTGGGACGGAATTGTTTCGTCAATGTGTACAATCCCGCGAGGCAAGGCTATCCCCTCAGTAGGGGGACCGCAGCATCAACTACATGTCCACGTGTAGGAAGAAGGCATGGCATGCCGGGCCAATTCATGAACCACAGCTGGTGTCCCAAGAGGTGGCACTCAACACAGTGTTCATTGGTGAGAAACAAGAGTCTGCAGCCGCATTCAGGCACAAGAGCCGTCCCAGTCGTGGGGAAGCTTGGTGACTTGCAAAACGATGGTTGTTGATGCTGATGCTGCGGGTGGGACTGAGCGCCCGACGCCGGAATCGTATTCTAGCGTAGCTGACATAGACAAGTCACTTGCGCAGTTTCTCTTGAGACAAGAACAGGTTCGTGCCTCTTCGCGTTTGGCAACGAGATCGAGAAAGGCGATGAGGTGAGTGAGTCACGTGAAGAGCGGCCTAATTCCGCAAAGGACCCCCATCGCGGGACCATGGTGGGGCCGCTTTTTTTCTGCATCCCAGAAAATTCCCAGCAGGCGCAAAACGACGAGAGCTGCGTTTGTCAAGTCAAGCGATTGATTCCACGAGCCCGACGACCGTCACGATGCGTCCCCTCACCGAGCAAGAGACGGAGACCCTCTTCAAGAAGCTGGCCGACTACACCGGCCCATCGCTCAAGAACCTCATCGCCCCCCTCGACAACACCCCCAACGCCGACCGCTACGTCTTCCGCCTGTCGGGCCAGAACCGCGTCTACTATGTCCGCCTCTCGCTCGCCAACATTGCCACGTCCATTGCGCGCGACAAGCTGCTCTCGCTGGGCGTGTGCATTGGCAAGTTCACAAAGACGGGCAAGTTCCGCATGCACATCACCGCGCTGCCCGTCATTGCGCCCCACGCCCGGCACAAGATCTGGATCCGCCCCAACGGCGTGATGCCCTTCCTCTACGGCTCCAACATTGTCAAGGCGCACGTCGGCCGCTTCTCAGAGGACTGCCCCGAGCACCAGGGCGTCGTCGTCTACTCCATGGAGGACACGCCCCTCGGCTTTGGCGTCACCGCGCGCAGCACAATCGAGGCCCGCCGGCTCGACCCCACCGGCGTCGTGTGTTTCCGGCAAGCAGACTGCGGAGAGTACCTGCGTGACGAGGACGCGCTCTTCTCCACCGGCTAGGGATGGGCGCTGTCTGGGAAATAGAATGGGAAGGAGAAAGGAACTCACTGAAAAGAGCATTTGGCGTTTGGGCGTTACCAAGTAGCGTTGGCATAGTACTATAGGGCATGCTCTGCACTGCAGGCAAATGACATATGATCCGACGTGGATCCTCGATGCACCCTGGTCGTGTTTGAATTGTGTTCCCATGATTCTATATGTCTATATGCTCGTGTCTATAAAATCACTTCTTCTCCTCACGTGCGCGTGCGGCCATCTTCTCCGTTTCAGGCTCGTAACGGATCAAAAACAGGACAATGAACCCTGCGAGAAACCCCGTGAGCGCAGCTGTAGATACCGCGTCAGCTCCAGGCTCGTTTCCGTCAGAAAAAGGTGTGCTTACTGATTGTGAATGACCAGCCAATGCCGATGCTCTCCATCATATGGATCCGACTGGCAGTGGTCGCACCGCCACAGGCGTACTGCACGAGATACTTGCTGCTGATTGACTCGGTTTTGCAGGCGGGATACACTTCTGGACACATTGTCAGCTCGCGCGTGAGAGGACATCTTTGGGGGCCCAGCCTACCAGCAGAGTACGTGTTGAGACCGCTAAAGGCCCACATGAGACCAACCCCGGCGACAAAGCAGCTGATGGCGGGGAGGGGCTTGCCGCCAAACTCCTCGGACAGGCTCCAGCCGTAGAGGAGCGTGCCGACAGGCAGAACGACAAACATGGCGCCGAGACCGCTGCGAAGTCTGTCCCTCGGCAGCCTCAGACCGTTGCGCTGCTTGATCCACTTCTTGACTGTGTGGTCGGAGATGCGGCCGCCCAACGTGCTGCCAAACAGGAAGCCGCCGCCTGGCGCGAGGAAGAACAAGCCACTGGTCAGCGGAGTGGTGAGGTTGAAGCGCGTGTTGATGGAGTATCGGATGGCGGACAGCAAGCCATACTGGTTGAACGAGAGGAGGCCACATGCAATGTCCTGGGATTACAGTGAGCTCGCCGCCGCTAGGGGTCAAGGAAAAACATGACATACCGCGAGGAGGATATTTGGAAACCCCATCACCCTGAAGACAGGCACTGGACTAAAGGCCCTGGCTAGGTCGACGAGGCACTGCGTGGTGGGCTTGCCCGTGCGGAATCCAAAGTCGAGCCGAGGAATCACGTCCTGGGGAACAAAGAACCAGGCGAGGACGATTCCGAGGCCCATCATGCCGGTCTGCAGGTAATAGATGACGCGCCACGACGTGTACGTGGTGATCACGCCGCCCAGGAGGGGAGCTAGGATAGAGTTGTCAACGAGGAGGATCTTTGGGCATGCACAAGAGCCCGCGTACCTATTGCGTTTGTGGCGACTGTCGTCCCCAAGAAGCACCCAACAGCAGTCCCACGTCTTGTCTGCCTCACATTAGAACCCCATACATCTAGGACTCGCGATTTCCATGTACTGACCGGCTCAAAAATGTCCGCAATAATGGTCTGTCCCGAGACGAGAAAGACAACACCCGTCGATCCGGCAATCACCCATAGGACTGTATACGCCGCGATGCTCTGTGCTACTGCAGTGCCAATGCCACTGACCAAGATGAGAACTCCGGCCACCAGATAGGCGATCCTCCGACCCAGCACCCTGCCCAGAGGGATCCAGATGAGGGGCGAGGCGGCCATAGCAAAGAAGACGCCCGCATTGGCACTGCTGATGACCGTGTCGTCCACGCCAAACGTGGCGGCAATCTCAGGGGCCACGCCCAGCGCTGCCGATGTGCTGAACAGCATCGGGACGGCCGACCAGCAGACGGTGAAGAGGATGGTCCATCGTGTCATTGTGGTTGTTGGCACCACAGCATCGTCCGAGTGAGGTTGTGCTGGGGCCGCCGGCACTGTGGGCTTCGAGTCGACCGGTCTCTGCTCAACGTCTGTCCCTTTCGCGACGTCGACATTGTCGGTGACCAAGGGACCCTCTGCGTCTGAGTGACCTGGCATCATGCCTCAGGTGCGTCGTACTCGATACCGCACACAGAGCCTGTCTGTAGCCTTTTGAAGACTGTCAGTGAGATCGTCGAGAGAGCCATCTTGGCCTGTCACTGCTGCCATTGGGTGCGGATGAGATTTCATGGTGATCCACCGCGCGCATGCCCGTGCATCCACTCGGCGACTTGGGTCTTGGCTAGCCGACTGACTGCCGGACGTGCTGGGACGGCGAGAAAAGAAATGAGTGGAGTCGGCTGTCTGTTGGGTCCTCGTCGATCCTTTCTCGATCAGTCACATCGGCCCAAGTCTTCCCGCTGTAAGCCGTATTAACGTACCGTATGGAAGGCGACGGCCTACACCTTTATGTTCCAAGCGCAACAGGATTATGATGCAATGTGTCTAAAATCATGTCTATGCTACACCTACTCTATCAGTCCCGCCTGCTCTTTGTATGACCATTGAACGCCTCCCCATCTAGCGTCTCGACAGTGGTGTCGAATCGCACCCGGAACGTGCTCCCTCGCCAGTTGACCGTGTCGCCGAGCAGGACAGCCCACGTCCAGATGGGCAAGGCGAGCAGCTCCCGCCCAAGCCAGGCGGGGATCCACTCGTAGAGCGGTCGTGCATGCGTCTTGGACGGGCTGAGGCGGCCCCGGGCAAAGAAGGGCGTGTGCTCGTCCACGTCGACAGACTGCGCCGAGTGCAGCTTGCTGTGGACGACTCGATCCGCAAGCATCCATGATGCCACAAAAACCAGCCAGAGAACACCCGTCGCGGACCAGGTGCGAGGCACGCCCAGATTGACTTCAAACCAGCCGAGTGTGGTCGTCGCGAATGCAAAGGCCAGGCCGCAGAGAAGTGACTCGACACCGGGTTCTACCAGGGTGGCCGCGAGCACCGTCCACTTGCGCGCGCGAAGCCAACGGACGCGGCGCGCAATGTATGCCTTGACCGACATGTCAGCCATGGGCTGCACGGCGAGATCGCCCCAAGCTATACCGTGGTTCTTGTAGCCTGGGAAATCCGTGCGCCAGAAAATGTCGCCTATACAATGGTCCTCGCAGATGTTGTACGAGAAATAGTCCACGCCCACCGGCCGGACGTCATCCTGAGGGAGGATGGGATTTCGAGCAGGGTCGGTCGCCTGGTTGAGCTGCGACCTGCGGAACATGTTGCTCTTGCCCACGATGCACGGCGCAATGGCCACGGCATTGATCGCCCCGTAGAACTTGGCATGTGTCGTCGCCATGAACATCTCGTCCAGCCGGCCACCACCCTGAGATTGTATCTGCGACAGGAGCGCGGTCGAGTCCTTGGCAGCCGCGCCGCCATACTGGACAATATCCACGACCAGCGGCATCTGGTGCACGAATTTGTACGGCTTTCTCGCCGCCTGTCCATCTCTCGTGAACCCCATCAGCTTGTCCACCATGCGACCCGCCGCGCCGCGAGGGATCCAGACATTGCAGTCCACTACCCAGATAATGTCGCTCTTAGCCTCGCGGTAGGCCTTGCTAATGTTGCGGATTTTGGGATTCGGCCCGACGCCCTTCATCTCCTCCTTGGAGCAGTCCGCCTCCACGAGCACCTGCGCATCGTACTGCGGAAAGTCCTTGACGACCTGTTGCAACACTGGGTAGGCTGGATCGCTCCGGTCGTCCACGCACAGCCGCAGCGACAGCTTGTCGACAGGGTAGTCGAGACGGAACGTCGAGGCGATGCAATCGTAGAGGTGAGGCTCGAGGCCCTTGACGGGTCGGATCACGGTAACGTGCGGCGCCTGCTCCTTGAGTTGGGGCGAGATGGCAGGCGGCAGCTTATAGGAGAAGTATCGGAAGCTGGAAACTGTCAGCGCCAGGGGAGAAGAAACCCGTGCCAGTAAGGTCTTTACATGGCTGCAATGCCGATAGATTGCACGACTGCAACAGTACAGCTCCATATCAGGCACACGGTGGCCAAGAGGTTGATCACCAGCGTGACCGCCATAAGGGGCATGGCAGCCCTTGGAATGGCTGGCTGGCGGGCGGGCAGTTTCCGCAAGGTTCGATGCAAAATGCGCGATACGGCCGCAGCCGTCGGTACAGGCAGTAGCAAGGCTTGCCCTTGTCCAGACTTTTAAGATGCCACGTCGTCAAAGGAGTGTACCGGCTGCCTCATGCGTAACGGAGAGCCCGCGATTCGGGTGGAGTCCTGAGCCCTACTCGGCTGGGACGTGCTGAGCATGAGGGCTACCACGATGACATACCATGTCGGAATGTGGGCGCCAGCCGCTCACAGAACGGGTGGAGCGATGGTTCAAAAGGCCCGGGATGCTTGCAACAGCATCTGGCACATGGTCAAGTACACAGCTCTGGGCCTTGATGACGGTTGATCGCACACGAACGCGACGTGTCGAGCTCAGCGCGCCTGCCTTACCCTAAAGCTGTCATGAGGACTTGCGAGATGGTGGGCCTGTCCGGCTGAGTCATTCTGCGGAGACCCCTGCCCGGCAGGTGCTGCAATTTTCTCAGCTTCAGCATCCACGTCCAGCCTCTTCCATCAACTTTCTTGCAACTTTATGTGTTGCGCACACTGACACCCAACGGCCGCCAGGCCAATTGACAAGTGGTAAGTACCCTTCAGGCATTTCTGCTTGTTCGCACCTCTCTACATGATGACCACTTTCGTGCAAAGAGGATAAAGTCCATTCATTTGGTTTCCTCCATGCTTGCCCTGTAATTATAGACTACAACGGTATCTGATCTTGACGCCAATTGCGACATGTTTTACATTCGATGTGTAGAGCTCTAACTAACGTGGCGAACCAGGTCAAGATGACTTTGATGCAGAATGGCTGAACCCCAAAGCATCGTCCCCGAGCCACCTGCGGCAACCCCCTCCACCATACCTGACGGTCAGCCTGGCCAGAAGAAGCAGCACAATCAGAGTCGAGGTCCTCCCCCCCACACCATCTACGTGCGCCCAGCGCCCATCCGGACATTCCCGCTGCCGTCTTTCTACCCTAATAATCCAGTCTCTCTGCTGCACCTCGCGTGCGCATGGCTCGGTCAGATTCTCTCTCCACCTCCCGCAGAGCCCTCTGCCGTTCTGCAAGGAACATGGTCTCCTGAAACCTCGTCTGTCCATGTGACGGATGAGGCGGCGATGCGCGCATTATGGGAGCAAGGCTTTTACGGCAAGGGCAGCCTCAGCCGGAGCGAGCCCAACTGGCTCAAGAGAGAGCAAGTCCGTCGCGGCCTGGCGGAAGCCCACGTGAGCGAGGTCATGACCGTGCAGAGGCGTGAAGAACGCCTTCGCGCCAAGTGGGAACGAGCGAGGCTTGAGCAAGAGCTCATCCGCCAGACGCGTGAAGCTGAGGAGGCCGAGCAGAAAAGACTGGCAGCCAAGAAACTCGCTGCTTCTCGGAAGCCAAAGAGGCAAAGGCCTGAGCTGCGCGAGAGCAATGCGCCGCAAAAGTTTGCCTCTCCGACCGGACCACAGGAGCTCCTAGCTCTTCCAAACTCGCTTGCTGACATGGCGCTGCATGTCGACGCCAACATGCTGAAGATGCCCACCGTCGTGGCACATCTTCCGCCGACAGGGCCATTGGAAATTCTGGCCCTCCCTAATTCTGCGACTGATCTCCTCGTGCGCTCCTCTTCCACCGCAGGATCCACTCGTGTGCCTTCACTAGTGGATGATCACGAAGACTCTGAGGATGAAGACGTGTCCACTGAGCATGATCCCGACGATTTGAAGCTTGCTACAAATCCAAACGGAAACCCGCCTCCCGTCATCCCTGGCTTGCACATATTGCGCGCTCGCATGCAGAAGAATGTGCACTTCTCCCCAGATGCTGAGCAGCCCACTGCCAGTGTCACGGAACCCCCGGCTCCAGGTCACAATGTAGTCGGCGTGAGAAAGTCAGAGGACAATGATCCACAGTCGATCGCGATTGTCAACAAGGAACATCTTCAGCTCATGCCTGAGGAAGCCCTCTGGCTAACCTTTGGCCTGGGTGCGCTGACTGTGAATGACCCGCTCACTGGCCTGCCGCTCTCAACGCGTGAGCTGCTCACTCTGTACCGTCAGCATTCTTACTTCCCGCCACGCGACGGTCCGGATGGCGACGACCTCCAGCCGGACGACGGCTTCCTTTTGCACTACGCTGTGTACCACCACTTCCGGTCTCTGGGCTGGGTCCCTCGCGCGGGCATCAAGTTCGGCGTCGACTGGCTCCTGTACCAGCGAGGTCCGGTGTTTGACCACGCCGAGTTTGGGCTCGTGGTTGTCCCGTCGTACTCTGATCCCTACTGGAGGAGTGTTGGGAGGAGTAACCCGCGCAAGAAGTGGGAGTGGCTCCATAGCATCATCCGTGTGCTATCACATGTAATGAAGAGCCTGGTGCTCGTGTATGTCGAGGTGCCGCCCCCTCACGTCCTGGAGCGTAGCTTGGACAAGGGGTTCGCCAGCGCCTTGAAGCACTACAAGGTCAGGGAGGTCATGGTCAAGCGATGGTCGAGTAACCGAAATCGCTGACTAATAAGAGATGAATATGATGAGATGACTGGGCCTGCTTTACTATTGATTTTGTCCAGGGATGTGTCGACTGTCGTGTGTGATGATGCGCGTGCTCATGCATAGAATTTGTAGTCTTCCGCTCCCGATATTCACATCTGCTGCCTCCCGGGTAGGTCGATGTGTAGCCGAGGTCAAGCACCGTCAGATGTGGACCTTTGGTCCGGCGCTGGCCAGCGACAAGGCGCATGTCAATGCGACCTCGTCTGCACAGTGTTGAGGGGTTTGATCGTAATTAAACCAGCTGTTGACGTACAGGTCCTTTGATACTGTTGCTTCGTCACAGCACTGGTTTCTCTCACTGCGCCATGGCCTCAGTGGCAATGCGTGCTTCGGCACGCACAATTCGGACAGCCCTGGCTACACCCCTCACACGTGCCAAAATACCGACACGTGTGTCTAGTTGCACAGGCGTCCTCACCCAACCTAGAGCCTGTGGTTTGAGGACGTCGAGCTTGAAAGGCTCATTAGCACAGGCAAAGGCTCAAGAGGGGTCTTGGGTGCCTCATCAGGCCACCGGCTCAACTCAAGGCCAGGAGCTGGTCTGGGAGACGCTCCAGCCCATCGCCAAAGACCACAATGGGACGTTCTCAGGGACGGCCTGGTCAGAAGAAAAGCTCGTCCAGAGGTCGCAAGATGGACTGCGAACCATGGGCGCGGGGAACATCCGCGACTCCTGTTGCTGCCCGCTGTGCCGCAACCCCAGCTCGGGGCAAAAGACGTTTTCGACAGCCGATGTTCCCATGGACCCCAAGATACGCAACGTGGAAGCCAGTGCCGATGGCGGACTAAAGATCTCGCTCGATCAGGACCTTGCGTCGAGCCAGCACGGCCAAGGCCACGAGGTCTTGCTCGACAGAGAGTATCTGGCGCAGCAGCGCCTTTTGCCGTCTGAGACGAGCGTGGCGCAGCCTTCCCTGCAGCCGGTATACTGGGACCGGACCTTTATCGAGAAGAATGCCCGCTTCGTCGACTATCAGCAGTTCATGCAAGAAGACAGCGGAGCATTCTGGGACGTGATGGAGGACCTCGAGGTACTGGGCCTGGTCTATCTCCGCAACGTGCCTCGTGACGAAGAGTCAGTCGTGCGGATCGCAGAGCGCATCGGAAACATACGCGAGACATTCTACGGGAGGACATTTGACGTCCGCGCAAAGCCCAATGCAGAGAACGTGGCGTACACAAACGAGTATCTCGGCCTCCACCAGGATTTACTGTACCTCGACGAGCAGCCTCATGTGCAGATCCTGCACTGCATGGACAACTCAGCCCAGGGCGGCGAGTCCCTCTTCAGCGATGCCGATCGCATAGGACGCATGCTGTATGCGTTGCGGTCCGAGTTCCCCCCGCTGGCCGACCTGGTGGACTACAAGGTGCGCTACGCGTACGACCGCAACGGCTACTACTACGAGAACACGCGCGCGCTCCTGGAGGAGCAGAGGCCTGGCGAATTCCGCACCGTGCGATGGAGCCCTCCGTTCCAGGGCCACCAGCCGAGTGGGTGGGACATGCTGGACTGGCTCGCGAGCGCGCGGGTCTTTGAGCGCTACGTCAACGCTGAGGACGCCGTGTACGAGAGAAAGATGCAGCCCGGGGAATGTGTCCTCTTCAACAACCTCCGCGTCTTGCACGGACGTCGGAGCTTTGATCTCGGCAGCGGTGGCCAGCGGTGGCTGCGCGGCACGTACCTGTCCAGAGACGTCTTTGCGAGCAAGCTCCATTACATGCCCAAGGAACGCATCCGCCAAGCGGAGAAGGGTGTTGCGCGAACAGTGCACGATATTCTCAACGATCTGTCAGGGACGCACGCTTTCGAGGCCTTGCGCAGGGAGCTTGGGGCAGACGTTCACATTGGCAAGGCAGGGCTTTTGGGGTGAGGCAGGGAGCTACCGCTGCATAGCAAAACAAGTTCATGGACCAAGAATCATGCACATCTAAATATTATGAACCTGTGACTTCAAGTTCCATCATGCCAACATTAGTTGGTCGTGTCGTGCCTCATTCATTTCCACTTCTTCGCTTCTACACCCTCGGGCGGCACCGTCTCCACCGTCCGCCCCTTGACGTCGTTCCAGTCGGTGCTCAGGCTGGTCCCGTTGCTCTCCGTGAAACTCTTCATCATCGCGCGCTGCTGCTCCGGCGTCGCGTTCTTGTAGAGCTTCTTGAAAAAGTCGTTGACGCCCGCCTCCTCTTCCTCGTTGTCCTCGTCGAGAATCTTGTCCCAGTTCTTGGGGCCACCGCGCGACGACGTCGGGTACGCGGGTCCTGCCGCCGGCGCGGGCTTGGTCGTGTCTTGTGTGACTTGTGATTTTGGGTCGGCGGGCGCAGAAGAGGGTGTTGGTGCGGCTACGGCGGCTGGCTGGGCAGAAGGCTCCTTTCCAGAACCAGCTTTGAAGTCTCCCATCTCCTCGAGAGTGCCAGTCTTCCCCAGCCCAGACCACTTCCCCGGCTGCGCCTTCTTCAGGGACAGCTCCACCTTGCTGGGCGTGATTGTGTATTTGCTGGCCTCGGGATCAATGTCTCCCGCGAGCTTGGCCGCAAAGCTCTTCTTGGAGCCATCAGGATAGATGAGTGGGTCAATGGTCACCCAGTCCTTGCCAAACACGACCTTGACCTCTTCTTTATCGTTGCCCTTGGAGAAGATGGACGCGCTCATGGAGGTTGTGCTCTGAAAGTCCTGGATGCGGAGGGCTGTGTCTTTCGGGACAGTCGGGGCGACTGCGCTCCCTGCAGGTTTCTGCGATCCCACCGCGGAAGACGCTTTTGGCTTGGACTCGGCCGTCTGTCCGAGGCTGTCAAAGTCCCTCTTGGGGGGCACGACGCGCGCCGTGCGCTTCCGCGCTGGATCGTCCGCCGGTAGCTTCTCCAACTTGAACAGAACCTGCTGCCTCAGCACATTGCTCAGCTTCCACTGCGCAGCCGATGGTCCCTGGTTCTGCTGCATGGCACCCGCCATACCCGCTTCCCGCGAAGCAGTGCCGCCAAACTGTGACTCTTCTGCGTCTCTCTTGGCGTCGTCGAGCGTCGCCGTCCACAGGCCCTTGTCGTCGGTGAAGGCGTCGGCAGGGTCAACGCCGCCGCTCAGGCTCTTCTTCTCGGCCATCCACTGCACGTAGACGCAGCAGGCATCGGCGTTGGCCAGCTCGCCCAGGCGGTTGTACGCGACAGCGCGGCGATGCTGCGCCTCTGTCATGAGCTCTCGGTTGGCGCGGTTCACGGCAGTGTGGTAGGCGAGTTCGGCATCGTGAAGAGCCTCTGCGAAGCGGGACAGGCCGATGAGCGCCTTGGAGCGGGCGATGAGCCACTTTGGGTTCAGCGATGTGCTCAACGCTGTGGTGAGGTTGGTCAGGGCGAGGTCGTAGTTGCGAGCATCGAGAGCAGCGAGGCCCGCTTGTGCCGTCTCGACGTAGCCCATTGTGTGCGGATGGTGAAAACAAGTGAAGTTGATTAGGCTCTTTGCTTTGTGTGATCTTGATGTGAGCAGCCGCGCGAGTTCCAGCTGTGATCGTCTCAAGCTGAGCTCCCTCGTCACCGGCCAGTCACTTGAATTGGCGGCGAGGTCAGGTCACACCCAACAAAATGTGGGGCATGGAAGCTTCCACCATCGCGGCATTGCAACATCAGGGCACCCAATTCCATGGCCACTGTGTCAAGGAAGCGATATCAAGCATTATGGATTGAGCATTACGGCTAGGACTACACCTTTTCGTGACTTCATGACGCCCTTCCCTCCCTGTTCGCATCCAGCTCCTCTGCTTTGCCCTACAGCTTGTCGTCAGGGTACTTTTGGGCGTACATGCCGAGAGCCTTGATGGGGAAGTGGAATTTGTAGTTGGGGTACGAAATCATGCAAGACTTGTTGAAGACACCCTCGATGGCCTCCTGGCGCCACTCGCCGTTGGGCTGCTGGCGACCCATGAGGAACTTGATGCCAGCACGGATAGGCTCCTGCAGGGGGCACTCAGCCTCCATGAGGCCGATCAGCGCCCATGCCGTCTGGACGACGAGAGATCCAGAGGGGTGTTCGTGGTATTCACCCGTCTCGCAGGCCTGTGACACGTTAGCATTCGATCGTGGGGATCCTTTGACTCGTGAGTTAACCGACCTTGTAGCTCTCCGACCAGCCACCGTCTGCGCGCTGGTGTTCGAGCAAGAACACGCAGCCTCGGCGCGAATTGTAGCTATTCTCAAAGTGCTCCCCAATGTGGGCCATGCTCTCCAGCGCAAACATGGTGGCGTAGGTGAAACAGATGCCCCAGCTGCCGTACCAGCTGCCGTCGGGGCGTTGGTTTCCCCTGATCCAGTTGGTGGCCCGCTTGATGAAGACCTCGATCTCCTTGGCGCGATACTCAGGCCAGTGCTTGTGGAAGAGCGACAGGGCGGTGACACATGCGGTAGTGCACTCGGGGTAATCGTACTCGACCATGATCCGGCCAAAGACCTCTGCCACGTTGAAGACCTCCATGTACTCGCCAGCGCGACGGGCCTCGTACGAGGAGATGCCACCATTATCGTTCTGGTACAGCAAAAGGGTGTCCACGGCGTCCTTGATGCGTTCGTCGTCCAGAACCTGCGGAAATTGGCCGACCTTTTGGAGCAGGATGATAGCCTTGAGCGCCTCCGAGATGCAGTCGCTGACAGGATATCCCTGATCGCGGTTGCTGAAAGGCCAACCGCCCTTGCGGGGCTGGCGATAGCATTTCTCCTGGTCCACGCAGTTCTCCCGGATCTGGTGGCGCTCCAGAAAGTTCAAGGCCTTGACGAGCATGGGCTGGAACTTTTCGTGCTTTTGCAGCCCCGTCTCGAAAATGGCCTGGACGGTGAACGCCGTGTCCCAGCATTGCACACCGTTGGTGCCGTTGCAGAGCATGCCCTCTTTGTTGATCCACAGGAATTCCTCCATGCGCGCAGTGTGCCGCTTGACCGAGTATGAGCCCGGGCCGTCTCTGATGTAACATAAAACCGTATTCATGGGAGCGCTGACAGGGGCGAGGTCGGCAAAGTCGGTGTTGGCATCCTCCATGTCCACCAGATCAGATACCCATTGTTCGGCTCGATTCTTGATAAAGCTGGTCCGCAAAAAGACATTCCAGATGTTCACAATGATCCAGTTCAGCACGTTCATCAGCCATGACTTGGGGTGGTAGTTGTCGCCGGGGTGGATGCTGTTGCGGTGCGCTGCCCATTGGATCTCCGAGTGCGGCGTGACAAACAGCTCTTTCTTCAATCCTCGAATGACCTCCGTCTCCTCACAGCTCCACCTCTTGGAGTACATGTAGCCCATGGGCAGGAAGACCATACGGATGTGAATCCACCATCGCCAGGGCGCCAGCGGGATCCAGTCAGGCAGCAACCACAATTCCGGGGGAATAGGGTTCACAATATCCCAGTCGACGATGCCCAGGCATGCCATCCAGAACTTGGCCCAGTGGGGGGCCTGCACGGCGCCTCCCAGCTCGTGGAGCCGAGCGCGTGCCTTGACCATGACGGGCTCCTCGGGATCGACGCCTACGAGTCGCATCACAATGTAGTTCAGAGTCGTGCCAAAGACGGTGCTTTCACCCTCAATGTGCAGTCCCCAGCCTCCATTCTCGGCAGCTCGTGCCGTCAGATAGTTCTTGATTTCAGTCGCGTAGACGTCGGGAATCGGCGTCTTGGTAATGTACCAGGCGTTCACGACACAGGGCAGGAGGAACATGGGGCCGCCGTACTCGCAGGCCCAGTGGCCCGAAGGCATCTGGAGCTCCCGGTAAAAGGTGAGCCCATTCTCAGCGGCCTCAAGGGGCGTCGTAGCTTTCGGAAGTTCGGGCAAGTCCTGATGCGCACTAGGTTAGCAACCAGTCAAGACCGTCCTGGATGGCGACGCACGAGGGGCAAACCAAGGAAGTACTTCTCCGCGCGGCTCTGGGGCCACGCCTCGGCTGCCTTGTCGTCTTCCAGGTAGTGCCAGGTATGATTGCCGTCATCGTCCTTGACCCTCCAGCGCGTGTAATCCGTGCGCGTGCCGACGGTGGGCAAAGGGGGGAAACTGTCGGTCACGGGCCCGCTTGATTTGCCATGGCCCTGCGCCTTGCGCAACCTGGCTTGTTCCTGGTCAACTCCCGTTGAGGTTGCCATGGCTGCGAGATGTCGCGAGGATTTACTTTGGGGAGGCCGGCGTTGTGCCCACAGCGTCGAGGGGGCTTTTAGGACGCAGAGCGGGCTCGCGACATGAAATTGAATGGTGGGTTTTGGTGTCGCGAATGACCTGATAATTAGGGGCGCAGCGTGGTCGCTCCTGCATGGGCCCTTTGGGGCCCATGGGGGGGTAGCGACGGTGGGGGCGGCCCCTGCATACGTCGTCAGGTCACCAACTCTATTTCTCTTTGCAGCAATAGAATCCTGATGAGGAATCATACGTCCGCGTCACTCACACCAAGGCACACATTTCTCATCCCGGCGAATCGGACAAATTGGCAATGCGACGAGCAACCAGACGGGCTCAGCCCCTCGCCCGACGGCCCGACAGCGTCCCCTGCCATGCCATCACACCCTCTGCACATGTGATCACCACCATCGAGGACATGTTAGGTCGAGTCCTCGATGACATTGCGAACAAGAACGAGCTCTGCATTGACCTGGTAGCCGAAGCAAGACCATCCAACCCGGGGGACGGGCTTCGCTAGGAGCAGGTCCGCTTTCCTGGACGAACTGAGAAGGAAGCCACCAAATTCGGTAGGCCACGGGGATTCTCTCAGGACCATCAGTATGCACCGGCTGACACAGTTTGTCCTGCATAGCTCAAATCATCCTCATCTTGCAGCTGTCGCACGACGCGCACGTGGCCAATGAGATTTTGACCAAGCGACACATCTTCTACCAGCACCAGGAGCTGTTTGGGACGCAGAGAAGGGTGGATGATCTGGTGGACCGTTTGGCACTGACTTTGGGCAGCAGTCGCGATGATCTTCATATTGTACGTTGATCCGAGACGCATTTCGGAGAGCATGCCTGACGTGGAATTATAGGTTGCGGCCTCGAAAGGCCTGATGGCCGGAGCACTGCAGGTGACTCTTCATGATGGGACCAGTGTGGACGCGTCCACAGCCGAAGCTGTGAGTCGCATTGCGGTCCTTGGGAGTTCTCTTGCTCATGGAGAACAGGGCGTGGCGATACCTGCGCAGAGGACGATACAGTCCCTGGACACTCGCCCACTCAGGTGGGTTCTTGTCGTGGAGAAGGATGTGGGTGACGAACAGCCTAACCCGCGTATGAACAAGTACTGAACATTCGCAGGCCGTCTTTCGATCTCTTAGCTCGTCGCGGTACTGGCAGACGTCCTTGTGCGGCAGCGGATTGCTTGTGACGGTATGTCACAGCATTCTCAACGCTGGCAATTGGTTGCTGATTCACACAGGCAAAGGGGTATCCAGACGATCTCACGAGCGCGTTCCTGCGTCTGCTGCTCGAACATGACCGTCATTTGCCAGTCCTGGGTCTCGTGGACTTTGACCCTGACGGCGTCAACATCTTCCGATGCTACAAGTATGGTTCGTCACGTTGGAACTCAATCGGCGCGGCGGGCATGCGCTGGCTCGGCATCCACAGTCGGCACGTCTTGCACACAACTGGCCATGCCGCCACGGCTATCACGTCCACGAAATGTACCGACCCTGTGGCCTACCTGACTTTAAGAGATCGAAAGTTGGCCAAGGGAACTCTGTCCAAACTTGCCGCCGTTGCGGGAGAGCATGACTCCGCAGACGAATTGGCGCAGGAGCTCCAGCGCATGCTCATGCTCGGCGCAAAGGCTGAAATCGAGTGGCTTGATGAAGCTGGCAATCTTGCGGGATGGCTGGATACGCATCTCGCCCAGGTTTTGCAGGGTGAGCCATAAAGTATAGGGTAGGCAGCAGTACACAGTGTGCAAAGTGCGGGGTTCTTGCTTGCACAGTCCCCTCATGTCGAGGCACAAAATTTCATCATCCATCATCGTCTTCACAGACGTTTCGTAAGAACGATATACAACACAGACAACATGGCACCCAAATTGTCCGAGGATGAGATTGACGACCTCATCTACTGTGCTCGCGCAGGGGAGAATGAAGAGCTTGCGGAGACCGTCGCCGCGCTAGCGGAGCGTGAGAAAGTGACACCCGCAGAAATCATCACCGCCGCCAAGGACGAGAGCAGAAAGTCGACCACACTGCACATGGCTGCAGGCAATGGACATCTCGGTAGGTTCTGCGGTGGAAGCGCACAAGCGGCGTGCTGACTCAGACAGAAACGGTGCGGAAACTGCTTGGCTACTTTGCCGAACGCCCGACAGATGAGAAGCAAGCCTTTCTCGATGAGCCCAATGAGCATGGCAACACGGGGCTGCACTGGGCTGCCCTCGGTGGGCATTTGAGCGTTGTCAAGCTGCTGATGGAGCACGGTGCCTCCCCGGCTCTGGCCAATGAGCAGAACTACGTTCCACTGGATCTGGCCAACTTCAATGACAAGAAGGACGTCGCGCAGCACTTCCTCGCCAGTGCCGGGATGCTCGAGGAGGAGAACCAGGCGGAGGGTCTGGCGGCCCAGGCGGCCAGTGTGGAGATTGAGGATGACGGCAAGGAGGAGCAGGATGGCGAGGTCGATGGCAAGAAGGAGGCTTCATGATGGCCGTGCGATGGCGACACAAAATCAAGACAACACGAGCAAAAGCGTCGACAATTGCCGCGAATCTCACCAGATGGGCAGCCTGCGGAATGTCAAACCCGACAGGGATCGTGTTCCGTCGCTTGGGCACACACAATCAGCACTGTGCAGCACGCGGATGCCATGACAAAGGCGTGGAGGAGAAGGACTTTTCGCGACGGCTCCCGGACCACGCATATGGAGTCCTCCTGAAGCCAAAAGAGAGCATTGAGGGATCAAGGACGCGATGCAGGCACGGCAAAGAGACAAATCCGGCCACATTGATGATGAATAGACTTTGGAATAGAGCAACAAAGCAGCAAGCGATTTCGAAATGCACACAACTTGCACATCCTCGTCGGACTGTCGGCATCCATATCAATGGCCGATGGCTTGACGAACCAATGCCGGCACCAAACCGATATCGGCATATGCATGTCAATGCCAATCCCTGCCGCCTGTGGAGATTAAGCTTATTTAAGCCACAAGTCTTATCTTTACACTGATCTGGGGGAGCCAGCGATGGCTTGATGGACCCAATCCAACTTAGAGAGCCCGGCTGCCATTTTCTTGGGTTATAATTATCACGATGAAGCAGTTTCTGAAGAAGCCAAACACCAGCACGCCCCGCCTAGCTCAAAATGAGGCATGACAAAGGGACCCAGCGTCCAGGGTTGTCGTGACTTCGCATCCTTGCTCGAACAGGAAGGAGAGCACCTGCATGGTGAGGGGAAGCGGAGAGGCGAGCAGCCAGCAGTGGAGATTCCATGCTCACCATGCAGGTTCGTCGAAGTTGCGCGCGCTGGTATGTCATCACCCCAGTCGTCAGTGGCGTGGGCCTCTATCCGACGGGAGCCGCGCGCAGGGTATAAAATGCCATGATCGTCGCCTCGAAAACGAGATTTTCCCTCGGTTGATGCGCCTTGCGCAGACAACTTTGCAGGAACGTACCAGGACCACTCACCAAGATGAGGACGACAGCTGCTGCCTTTCTTCTCTGTGGCTTCGCCGGGATGGCCCGTGCTACCCAGTACGGCTTCAACCACGCAGGAGTGAGGAAAGACTCGGAGGTTGTCGCTGGTGCTTTCGAGGATGTCGACATTGAACTCCTCTCGCCAGCCTTCCTGACCCCTGACGTTATCCAACCCGGGTTCAGCGATGGCACACAGGGACCTTCTTCCCAGGAAGACATGGGTATGAACCTCGGCAGACCTGAGTTGATAGGCCGCCAATGCTGACTATAAGTTTCCAGAGACCTTTCTCCAGGAGATTGCGGATGGCAATGAGTACATGACATACCGCACTGCCAACTTCACCTCGGAAGAGCACCGATCTTTCCCCTACGTCCACCTGTCCACGGGCCGCAGCGGGAAATCGAATCGCGAAAAGGTTCGCATCTGGATTCAAGGTGCTGTGCACGGCAATGAGCCTGCTGGCGACGAGGCCGTCCAAGCACTCCTTGGAAAGTTCGACAAGGACAAGAAGTGGGCCAAGAAGGTCCTGAACAAGGTCGAGATTGTCATGCTTCCTCGCTACAACCCCGACGGCGTCTTTTACTTTCAGCGCACCCTGGCGACCAACTTTGACCCCAACCGCGACCACGTCAAGCTCGCCCGGCAGCAGACCCGCGACATCAAGCAGTTCTTTTCCGAGTTCAGTCCCCATGTCGTCGTCGACATGCACGAATACGGGGCTAGCTCGACCTTTGGCAACGGCCAGTACCAGCATGCCTCGGACGGACTTTTCTCCGCGGCCAAGAACCTGAACATCAACAAGGACATTCGCGAGCTGTCCGAGACTGTCTTTGCCAAGAAGATTAGCAAAGACATGGACGCAGGCGGCTTCCGCGCGGAGCCCTATGTCACGGGTAGCTCAGCGTCCGGCGACTTCGTGGCGGACTTTGCCGAGGCAGGGACTGATGCCAAGATTGGGCGCAACGCCATGGGCCTCACGCAGGCCGTGGTCTTCCTCATCGAGATGCGCGGCATCGGCCTCGCCGACCAGGAATTTCAGCGCCGCACCGCGGCGGGGCTGACCATGCTCACGAGCATCGTGGAGACGGCCACAGACAAGGCGCAGCAGGTCGTGAAGACTGTCGAGGGCGGCATCAAGGACTTTGTCGAGTCGACCGATGACATTGTCATTACAGACTACAGCGAGTCGGAGATCCGCCCCTTCGCCATGGTGGACACCAAAAACGGTAGCGTCGTCCGGCCGCCCGTGCGCTTCGCCTCGACGACCCCTGCGATTGCGAACCTCACGCGCGCGCGGCCCGAGGCGTACATTATCCCCGTGGCGTGGGCTGACCTCGCCGAGCGTCTTCGCGTGTCTGGCCTGGAGGTGGAGACTCTGGATGCTCCCTTCAAGGGCCGAGTCGAGACGCTGACCATTACGTCCACCAAGATCGACACGTCGTACTACGAGGGCGTCATTCGCGTGACGGCGACGACAGAGACGGGCCAGCGCGACATTGAGCTGCCCAAGGGCAGCTTCAGGGTCAGCACGAGGCAGAAGAATGCGGCGCTGGCCATGGTGGCGCTGGAGCCGGAGAACATTGACTCGTATGTGTCGTTCAACATTGTGCCCGTGGCCAGGGGTGATGAGTATCCGATTTTCAGGGTGCTGTGAATTGGACGGACAACGCATGGCACGTTGACAGAAATATGAATCAATACCAAAAATTAAGGCTCCAAGTGACTGCATTGTTGTTTGTTTTCCACAGAATGAACGTGTTTCGGGGCAAAAGGTGACAATGGACGACGCAGAACAAAGACGCTGTGATGCAACAGGCCAATACTTTAAGTTTCCGGTGGCCTGTGTGTCGGCACGTAAAATATTGCCGCTCTGCCTGAGCTCTAATGCACGCATCGGTATAATGCCAGCTGGTGAACACCATCAAGACGAAGATCCAGCGGCCCGTTTGCGGATGCACGTCGACCAGACTTTCGTCGACATGCAGCAAAAGCTTCTGCACATGAGACTGCTCATCGACCAGCTTTATGCACGCATGCCAAATACAGGAGCACAAGAGAAGGACGACACCATTTTTCAAGCGCTGGCTGCTGCGCAAAGCGTCGTGGCCGATGCGAAGGCGCAGAGGCTCGCCTGTCCAGCCTCCGCACGCACGACACGCCTCTGCGCCTCGGGAGCATGCACCAACCAAGCCGTCACGACCGACACGGGGAAGAGGGGCATATGGTGTCGCGAGCACACCTGTGCGGCCAAGGACTGGGACTGCGTGGAGGAAGTGTACCGGTTCAAGCCCGTGGACTGGGAGGTGCACCGCGCGGTGACAAGCTCCCTGTACTGCCCGAGACATACCTGTTTGTTTCGCGGCTGTCTTGTCAGGGTGATGACCAAAGGTGCCGTCTGCTGCGCTCGACACGTGCAGCTGCAATGGCTCAGCATGGCGGCACGAGAACCAGAGCAAGCAAAAAGGATCTTGCAAGTCGTCAACGCTGACTACGAGGACGAAGGAGGCGAAATGAGCGATTCGAAGAGCGCTTTGCCACACAGAAGCAAAGACGCGAACGTGACATTGGAGCAAAAGGGGAGCAAAAGGGTGCACTGGGAGGATGGCTAGGCTTGTGATTGTTCGACACAAGTCTGCTGTGAGCTGTATCAGAGGACTCATTAGGCCAGCAGAGCATCTAACTCAAACTAGGAACGAGCTGGATGCTGCCGGAGCTTACGAGTATTTCTGCGCTGGCCGCACTTTCGGTCCTTGATTGACGTTGCCGGCCCCTGGGTCTGAGACATTCGGCCGACGACTTGACGATACATTCCATCCGGGCCCGGGCATCAAGTCCTCTATCTTTTCCAGGCACTAGGCACTGATCCTGATGGATACTTTGGAAAAGATCTTTCTGCAGGAATCGACATGGAACAGCACCACGGCAGATCAGTCGTGGACTGACGCAACTCCTAAGATGGCCGATGTTGTTCCTCCAGGAATAGGGAGCACCACGAGGCGCCCAGGGTCAATGCGAGCGTAAACTCAAGCCGCGCGCTGGAAGATTCATGCATGAGTTTCTCGGGTCCATCCATTTGCAATTCTTCTTGTCCCTTTGCACAGCTCCGATCCCTTATGGGAGAGGCTTGATTTGCTTTACACACCTTGAAAATTTGGTTAGTCACAACCATTTTTTCCAATAGTCATCTTGAAGGATATCGCGCTGCTTGAAACCGGAAGGTCGTCAACCATGGTGCTGCCAGCGCTATCTTCAGGCGACCGAGCGGCTGCGCCGGACGTCCGTCCTGCTGGGCCGGGTCCGCCGGGACGCTGGAATCCCGTAATGGGCCTAGCAGGACACGCAGACATGGACATCTTAGTCAACACGAAGCGTGATACCAATGGGGCGGGTGAGGAGCCCCTGAAAGAGGCGGAGATGACGTGGTTGCGCAACTGACCTCTGGTGTACGGTCGTGTGAGCGACGCCCAAAGCTGTGTGCCTCCAGTCGAGGGGGATGAGGACAGCAGAGGCCAAAGCTGGCAGTGTAACTTAGTTTGGGCCAGCTTTCGTAAGCCGCTATTGCTGTAGTGTATATCCTCACGAGAGCTAGCGAAAAAAGGTGCGGAATGAAGGCAAAGCCGCCAAATATTTGGATAATTTTGAATAATGGCTGAGATGGGGAACGGAACTGTGGAAATCAAAGCTGCGCTGCGGTGCGAGCCTTATGAGCCCTGTTTCAAGAATTGTTGTTCATCATCCGGTATGGTGTAGTGGCTAACATTTGACGCTCTCACTTCCCAAGCTCCTGCTTGGACTGAGGTCTCCGTCAAGCCCAGGGTTCGATTCCCTGTACCGGAGTGAGTTACTGTTTTTGCTTTTTGCAGACCCGTCTCCGTTGTGAACCCAAGTTATCTTTTTGATGTATTCGCTGCCTGTATATTCATACAAGTGGCAGGGCCGAAATTCAATGGACTCTGGCAACAATCACTATAGTCTGGGGTTGTTTTAAGAAAGATAAATGGGCGCGTGTTCCGTCTAATCCCAACACTATTATCTGTACATTTGGTATCGCATAACTCTAGCCCTGCTGTGCGTGGACCGAAACGCCGAAAGAAAAGACACAAGCTCTAGTCAAACACATCCGCCACGTACCGCACGTTCCTCTGGCTCTCGAACCACTCCTTGGTGGCCTCCTCATCGTCCGATCCGTCCTTCTCCATCTTGAGCTTCATAATGGCCAGGCGCACCGACTCGGAGACGCCCCTCGACCCGCACACGTACACCTTGGCGCCCTGCCGCCAGAGGTCAATGAGCTTGTCCTTGTGCGCCAGCATAATATCGTCAACGTGCTTGGCGCCCTCGCTCGCCTCGGGCGCGCGGCTGTAGGACCGATACACGCTCACGGCGCCCATCTTCTCCCACGCGTCAAACTCTTCTCGGTACAGATCGTCGTCGTCCGGCGAGCGGCACCCAAAGAAGAACATGGCCGGTGCGAGCTTCCGCCCGGCGGCGATCATGCTGGCCCGCTCCTGCGTGAATCCACGGAAGGGGGCGAGTCCGCTGCCGGCCGCAATGTAGATGGCGGGTGTGGTCTCTGGGTTAGAAGGCATGCTGAAGGCCGCGTGGGAAGGGCGGATCGCCACGTGCAACGTGTCGTTCTCCATGAGCGAGGCCAGGTAGGACGTAGCCACGCCGAGGTGCGACCCTTGCCCGGAGAGCGAGGGCTTGTTGAGCACCGTGTAGGTGACCGTGGCATGGTTGGGCTTCCAGAGGGGAGACGAGGAGATGGAGCTGCTTGGTTAGTGCTGCGTTCATGTTTGCCGCTGTGGGGGGTGTACGTACTACTGACGGACGCGCATCGGGGGCAGCATGGAGAGGAAGACGCCAATGGGCAGGTCAATGTCGGCGAATTTCTCGAGTATCGCCAGAGCCGAGAGTCTCTTGGCCTTGACCTCTTCGTCGTAGCCAGCCCCAGCCATGTGCTCCAGCGTTGACTTGACCGACTCATCGGCCACGTGCTCGGCAATGGCGAGAATATTCTGGGTCTGTTAGTCTGAGGGAGGATGGAAAGGTAGCTCCTTTGCTTACCCGCTTTGTGGCCGGCTGCGACAGCTCGACGTACGACCCGAGCACGTCGTTGGCCGGGATGGAGGTGTTGGTGGGCAGGGCGACGGGACTGCCGTCCGTCGTGATCTCGAGATGCGCGTCGCGCGCCAGCTTGAAGCGTCGCAGTGCACGCTCGACAACCTCCCTGGGGTTGATGGGCAGGATGGCAAGGTAGTCACCCGCCGCGTAGGTCATGCCCTCTGGCAGCTTGATCTCAATGTGGCGCCGGTCATTGGTTGGTGTGAGTGCCCGCGCGCTGACGACGGTGGCCTGCGAGACGTCCTGACGCAGAGTGGTGATACGGGGCGCGGAGACGGCCACCTTGACGCCCGTGGGCTTCGCTTCGGCGCCGTCGTGGCTGGTGACGCCAAAGTTCTTGGCCAGGCACGGCCACAGGGTCTGGTCCTCCCAGGCTTCAAAGTCTGTAAAGATGTCGCCCGAGGAAGCGTCGGCGAGACCAATGTCGGCCACGCGCTGCGCTCCCGCCTTGTTCAGCTGCTCGTCGACGAGCTTGGGCACGCGATGGTAGGTCTGGGCCCAGTCCCTGTGCCCACAGCCAAAGACGGTGTACTTGACGCCCTTGAGGCTGTCTGCCTCGCAGTTCTCCAACCAGGCGACAAAGTGGCCCGCGTTGTCGGGCGGCTGGCCCTCGTACGACGCCGTGACGATGACCACGGGCTGGTCCGTGGGGAGCTGCCCCTTTGCGCTGTCGAGGCAGTCCAGCTTGGCGGCGCGGAAGCCGTGCATGGCGGCATCACTCGCGACTCTCTGCGCTAGAGCCTCGCATGTGCCGCTGTTGGAGCCGTAGAGGATGGTCATGGGCTTGCCGTTGCTGTTGCTGGCTGAGGCATCGTCGTCGGCCTTGCTGATGTTGCTGCCCTTGGGTCCCTGGCTCGTGCCGAGGAGACGTCCCTGCAAGGTGGTCGGGTTCAAGCCGTCGCGCAGAATGGCACGCATGTGCAGGTCCTTGGGCTTGATGGTCAGGGTCTGCTTGACGTGATACACGTACTTTGGGTCGAGGACAAAGTTGAAGTTTTGCAGCAGCATGGCCATGACGAGCAGGGCCTCCTGCCAGGCAAAGGGGCGGCCGATGCAGGCGCGCATGCCGTTGCCAAAGGGCTTCCAGGAGTTGGGGAACTCCTTGCTGCGCCTGTTGAACTCGTCATCGAGCATGCGCTCGGGCCTGAACTCGAGGGCGTCGTCCCCGTAGACGTTGGGGTCGAGGTGGGACTTGGCGAGCAGGTTGACAATGGTCTCGCCGGCCTTGACGGCGTACTTGCCGCCAATGACGGTGTCCTCGCGGGCGGCCACGGTGAAGAGGGGGATGGTGGAGTTGACACGGAGCGTCTCGCGGAGGACGGCGGCGATGTAGGGCAGCTTGGACATGTGCTCGACAGTAATGGGGCCCTTGCCAATGACCTGGTCGACTTCGCGCTGCGCCTTCTCGTACGCCTCGGGGTGCTTGAGGAGCTGGTAGAAGGCGAAGGACAACATGCCGGATGTGGTTTCGTGGCCGGCGATGAGGAAGGTGATGAGGTTGTCCATGATGCTCTCGTCCGTCATCTTCTTGCCCGTCTGCTTGTCGACGCCCTTGAGCATGGCATCGAGAAGATCGTGGCGTTCCTCGTTTCCGGCCCTTCGTGCCTCGAGAACGCCCTGCGCGGTCTTGCGCATGACCTCAATGTCGGTCGCGTACTGCTCGTTCTTCGCCTTGTAGAAGACCTGCGGCAGCGGCGGCCGTCGGCTGCGCTCGCCCGACTCCTGCAGGAACTTGCCCATGGCGTCGATAAAAGGGTGCAGCTCCTCCGAGTAGTAGCTGTTGAAGCGGTAGCCCATGGAGCACAGGGCTAGCGTGTCGAGCGTCAGGCGTGTGAAGTCGTCGACGACGTCGATGGCGGCGTGGGGCCCCTGGCGCGCCCACTTGAGAGCGAGCTGGGAGGCAACGTCGTGCATCTCGTCGAACATGCCGCGGATCGACAGAGGGCCAAAGGCAGGCATGAGGACGCGGTGCGCGATACCCCAATTCTCCTCCCCGTCGTGGGCCGTAAAGAGGCCATCGCCAATGCCGTTCCGGACTTGCTACTCTGCGGTCAGCGTCTGGTCGTTCTGGGGGGGCAGGGACAAGTGGTGCTTTGTACCTCTAGGGTTTTGTTAATGCTCTTGCCGAAGCGCTTCTCATCGCACGTCTCGTTAACGAGGGCGCGCGACGAGACAAAGACGATTGTGCGCCCTGGGAAATGGAGTCTGTAGATTTCGCCTGGTGCTTGTCAGCGGCTGCTCCAAAGGCGGCTCTTGTCTCCTCGACTGGCAGACGTACCGTGTTGTTCGGCCAGATGGACCATGGAGCCGAGGGGAAACTCCTCGTTGATGTCGAGCAGATTCCCCAGCAGGGGCAAGCCCCGCGGCACTGGAATATCGACAAGCTCTGTCATGGTTGTGTTGACAAGTGGATGTGATGATGTCGAGTAATTCCAGCGGCCTCTGTGCGAGAGGGGTTCGGGCTGTAATTATACGAAGGCGCATCCTTCAGCTTATGCTGCGACATCCTCGGCCCGCAGCCACACGTTTCGCCATGGCCCCTATTTTCTGCCAACGCATAAAGGAGACATGTTCCGTGTCGATGTCGCAGCGGTGGACGCAGTCCCGGAAAAAAAATGTCATCATGAAGCTCCGAAGGATGCGCGTCCGGTGGCATTAGGCTGGGAATCCCGAAATCCTGTCATGCATGGTGGATCTCGTCATGGGTCGGAGCCACCGACGTGCGCGGACTGGCGCACGCGCTGAGTGATCTGCCGGCGTCACTGCGGGCGATCTTTCCGATCCCTGAGCCGCATTGCCGTTGTCGAGCTGGTGCGTGTTCTGCGTCGCCTCGGCTCGCTGAATCCCGTTCTTGAGATGAAGTCAACGAAATGAGCGTGTGTCGCCACGGCCTCTCCTGGCTTCCTGGCCGTGCAGAACGACGCTGCGACGACAGTGAAAAGGTTTTTGGAGGAGAGGAGGAGGAGCAGGCAGCAGTGATACATGCATTCCTCATTCCATCTTCGAAGCACACGGGGCAGGTGCTACCAGGTGCCGTGCCTTCCGCAGGCCAGCCAGCTTACGCACGTATCGCGTCCGAGCTACCCGGCAGGATCACGAGATTGACTGCAGTTGGCATGAACTCGACTCCCACAAAGGGAACTGAAATCTCCAAGGCATATCAGCACATGCGGGCGTGTGATTGTGGTTACTGAGACAAGGGCTCTGGATCACATGTGGGCAGCCTCATACACGTAAAGAGTCCTCCGCGTCCGATACCTTGACTTGACGCTACACTGCCACGTCCGAACGTGAAGTATTTCCGTGCACGCACTAAGTGGACGATACAGAGCCCGTCTCGGAGTCCGCTTGCTCGTAGCGGAAACACATTGTGAAACGGCTTGCAGGAAACACGTCACGCGAATGGAGATGCCCAGCCAGGACATGCAGTACATGCTTGCGCGTCACGGCACTTTCTGCGACACATGAAACCAAGCTCTATTGGCCGTGTTCTATACTAAAAATGTACTATATATATTCATCCCGCCAACCGGACTCGCGCTCACACGCGGACGGGGTTGTAGAAGCTAAACTTGTTCTTGGGGTCGTACTTCTTCTTGAGGGCCTGGAGCTTGGTCTGGCGCCAGGCCTCGTCGCCGTAGAGGTTCTCATTGTCCTCGTTTCCGTAGGCGTAGTTGACGTAGGCGCGGAAGCTCTCGCGGTCGGTGGCTTGGTGGAGGGTGTCGCGCAGCTGGTTGCCGAGGTCCTCGACCTGGGCGTCGAGCTGGGGCCCGTCGGGGCCGTAGATGATGAGGGGGGCGGCGAGGATGTTGGCGCTGCGGTGGGCGTAGGCGGTCGAGGCGCCGTCGACGGCCTTGACGCCCTGGTTCGAGTAGGCCTCGAACATGAGGATGGAGTTGCCGAACTGCGAGGCGATGCCGCCGACGGCCGCGGCGTAGAGGTCGTAGGTGGCGCGCATGGCGGGCAGGTCAAAGGCGTCGAGGTAGATGGGGAAGCGCGGGTTGGCGGTGCCAAACTTTTGGCAGGGGGCGTCGTCGAGGGCGATGCCGGTCCAGGCGGACAGGTTGCGGTAGTCGCCGGCCAGGGGCGCGGCGGCGACGGGCCCAATGTCGCGCAGGGGCTGGGCGTACTGGTCCTCGACGGCGTCGACGCCCTCCTGGAGGAGGAAGAAGACGATGACGGGGTTGACGGGGTCGGCGTCGGGGTTGTTGAGCCAGTAGGACCAGTGGATCACGTCGAGGGGCTGGTCGCCGCCGCGGAGGAGGACCTCGTTGGCGACGCGGTAGACGTCCTCGACCTGGTCGCCGCGGAAGGTGAGCGTCTCAATGGCCCAGTTGGGGTGCTCAATGTCGTAGACCTTGGCCGTGACCGAGGTGACAATGCCAAAGTTGTGCCCGGCGCCCTTCATGGCCCACATGAGCTCGTGGCGGCCGTCGAGCGTCTGTACGCGGCCGTCGGCGAGGACGACGTTCATGGACACCCACTGGTCGGCCAGGAGGCCGTGGTGGCCCTGGAGCCAGCCGTGGCCGCCGCCCAGCGCAGGGCCCATGTAGCTGACGCACTCGCAGGTGCCCGTCACGGTCTGCTTGCCGGCCGCCCACAGCGCGTCCGTCACGACCTTGGAGTTGGTGCCGCCGAGGATGCGCGCCGTCTTGCCGTCGGCGGAGACGGTGACGCCAGCCAGCTTGGCCAGGTTGATGGAGATGCCGTCCACCATGGCCTCGAGCGTCACGGTGGCGCCGTGGAATCCATTGTACGCCAAGAAGGGCACATTCTTCCTGTTGGCAAACTTGACCTGCGGCTCATGTTAGACAGCGTCTCGTCAGGCGCGTTGCAGAGAGAGCCGACTTGCCGTCTCTGCGACATCCTTCTCCGTCGCGGGCACGACCACGGCGCTGACCGTCGGCAGGCCGAGATTCGACCAGCGCAGGGTCTTGGGGCCAAATTGGGCGCTGTCGGGACAGTAGATTTCCGAGTCGGCGCTCAGGAATGCGGCGAGTCCCGCGAGATCGGGGCTGCAGGTGCCGTCCACGGTCGCTGGAGGCCCGCGAGGAGGACACGGGGCTTTGGGAAAGGCAGCCGCCGTGGTGGCCCAGGCCGCGAGCGCGGACACGAGGGGGAGCTGGAAGCCGCGCATGGTCAAGGGGCCGCAGTCCACGTGGGAGGAGGGGAGAGGAGGAGGGGGATGGCGGGCACTTGGACTGATGGTTGAAGAGAGAAGCGATTGCCAGAGGCGGCAATTGTCTGAAGAGCAGTCCCCAGCTCACGTATTTATCGAAAGCATGCGCAAGAGAGATGCACAAGTCCGAATCTGCCATGCGAGCGAGTGGCGACGCCCGGTGGGTAGCCCGCCTACTTTGGGACTGGCACCTTGGGGGCGATGTAGGTGCTCCGCGCGTGGCCGAGCTGCTGCAGGTACATGCACGCACGCATCTCCTCCTCGTCTTTCATGGGGTCTACCGTCCCTGGGCATTGGGTAATGAAATGCCACCGTGCCGCTTCGAGTCATGTGGTGGTCGAGAGGAGGAGTACCAAGTGCTGTTATATTGGATCGGGTGGGCTTGGACGGTGCGCCAACTCTGCGCCCTCTCTCGAACGAGGCCAGTCGCCGTCATGTCGTGCATTGGCACTGTCTGTCTTTGGACCATGGCGCATGAGGACGCGCATTCGTGTCCGACATGGGCCCTGGAGAGACGATTTGGGAATGCGCCACGTGTGACGCGGCTGAGGAGCATGCTTCAGCAGCCACGTTGTCGCTGGGCAGGTAATTCATTGGGCTCCGCGCATGCGTCTACATGTGCGTATGTACGTGTGCGGGCTCCCACGCTCAGATCCAGGAAACTGGTCCTCCGTCGTTGTTAGTGTCCTGCCGAGACAGCGACTGGTGCCCTGGCAATGGCAATGTCTTGTCCCTCAAGGCCCAGCCCCATGGCTCGTCACGAGTGCCATGCACAAGTGGCAGCGCGGCCGTCGCTCCCTTTGGTCAACTCTGGGCAAGGGTGAGACACTGAGACTAGGCCATGCACGGGTAGGCATACGTGCAGTAGCGAACAGGTTCTCCTCCCTCGAGATCCCTGAAGGCTCCTCATATCCAGCCAGCGCCATCATAATTAATATCCTCTCCACAACCTGTCACGACGACTTCTGGCGCCTGAGCAAAATCATGGCCTCCCTCGTGACAAGAAGACAATGCAGACGCCAGGCACCGCCTACATCTGCCACGCCAGCTTGCAAGCCCGCAGTCATGGTGCCCACCAAGCAACCATGCCAAGCAGATTAGCCTCAAGCGTCGGAGACAAGGACGGGGGTCGTCCGGCGGCCCCTCATGTAACGTTGGACCAGGAGGACCCATACTGCTGCAGAAACGACTGCCAGAAGGCCTCGGTAGAAAAATCTCTTGGCGCGCGCCCAGTCTGGTGGACCGCGAGTCTCGTCCACAGATGGCAACTGACCTCGAGCTCGAGCGCGCCCAGCTGCCATGGTCTGTCATCACAGACGAGACCAAACGACATGTCTCTCCCTCCCTGGGAGCTCAGGCCCAGCTCCCCATACTTCAAGCTCGCGGCCTCTGCCACCCGCGCGGATGGCGCACCGCCAAGGTCGGGCGCCCAAGCCACAGAGGCCTTACTGTACCTGGCAGCAGGCGGCTCGAAGTTGGAGTGCCGACCGGGGGGGGGGGGGAGGGGCGGTTTCCAGCCTCCACAGGCGCGCCAAGGCGATGAGGCGGCCTGGGCAATTCCCTCGTACGTAATTCATTACAGCACACGAGCTCCAATGGCTGGTAGGTGGCTCGAAAAGAATTTCTCAACCGCACATTTGTCCGCGGGAGCGCTCCCGTATCCGCACCACCCCTGCGCCCTCCACACCTGGCCTGCAGCATCTCCCACTTTGAATGCCCACTAAAGACAAAGTTTTTGTCGATCATCTATGGCATTGCGCAGCCCAATGGGCAGGGGTGCCAGCGACGAAACGGGCGAAACACAAGCACACCGGACAGGCACGCACGCACGCACGCACGCCAGTCAGTCATGCGGCTGCGGTGCATGATTGTTCAGTCAAAGCCGCAAGATCGAGCAAGCAAGGGTAGGTGACCTAGGCCACGTCTGTCTGTCTTGGAGCTCTCGCTCTGGGCAAGACAGCTTGGACCGTCGGGCGACTGGGACTGGTGGCGACTCGCCACAGTATGCTCTCCGTGTACTGTGATTACCTTCCGTGGCCACCCAGCTCGCCAGCTGGACTGAGATCTGCATGATACACGCCAAGAAATTGCCATGATACGAATCCAATGGAATGCTGGTCATGCCAATCTGCGAGACGAGTTGGCCGTGTGTGTGGACCCTCGAGGCCCGAGGACTGCCCACGCACAGACAGTACAGTACATAGTGCCATCTATTATGCATGTAGAATGCTTGATCACAAGCTGTGAGGATACAGCCGGTCACCCAGCTTCGGTCTGAGCTGTCGGGGGTCTTTTCACGGTGCTATGCACGGGCATCGTACCTATCCCAGCGTCGATCGTGACGAGGCTGTTCACCGTAGCGTGCTGCACAGTGGTATTCCACGCAACGAGCTCTCAGGCAACCTAGTTCGAGCTCATTGGTACCCAGAAAAAGATAGCAGTCCAAGTAATTATCGAAAGAAATACCATCCACTGCGATCGGTCGGCGCCCGCTGCTCAGATGGGACCCGCGTGCGTTGCGCCGATCCACGCCTATCCGTCTCCAGCGCCTTCCAAAAAGTGGCATGTATGGAGACACTAGCAGACGCCGTTGCCGGAGAAGGGGGCACTAGAAGACGAAGAGTGGCCATCGCCGGGCGTCCCCATCGCAAGCCAGCCCGTCCCGGGCCAGGGGCGCGGCTCACGACCCGTCTCGGGACAACAAGGAATACGTACTTATGTAGTCAATATGGACTAAACTAACTTAGTTGTACGTAGTGTCGCAAGATTCTCGGTGTGTCACAGTTCGGCCAGACGACCTGTCCCCTGCGGCATGTGGCTATGGTAAGTTTCTGCTGTGTTCTATCAGGGGGGCCTCGACGACCGTGCCTGTACTCTATGTATAACTCACCTGGTGTGCCCACACTCAGTAAGAGGGTCTCTGTCCCCGGATTGCTTTGATCTATATCGTTTGATCTGTCGATCTGGTGCATCGCTTCCCACCGCGCAGAGCAACGAGTCTTGCCATCTACGATGGCCTCCCCCGGACCCAGCCAGGCTGCCGAAGCAGCAGCTGCTGCTGCCGCCGCCGCCGCGGCCTTCAGGTCGATGACCATTGAGATCTGGACACTCTACGGCGTGGCCGTTGCGTCCACCTGCCTGCGCACGTACGCGCGCGTGCGGGCTGTGGGATGGAAGGGCCTGGGCTGGGATGACTACCTCGTATGGGTGGGCGTTGTAAGTCCACGCTGCTGGGACGAGCCCGGTAACACGTCTGCTGACCCATGGCGACCCCAGATCTTCTACTCGTGCCAGTCCGCCTTGGGCTGGAGCATTGGCCGGTCCGCCCAAGGGCTCGCCAACAATGACATGACAGACGAGCAGCGCGCGACCCTCTCGCCCGACAGCCGCGAGTACGAGATGAGGTGCGTCCTTGCAATGTGACAAAGCCAAGTTTGAAAAGCTGACAGAAGCAACAGAGTCCTGGGCTCGCAGATTCAGGTCGCCGGGTGGACAGTCTACACGTGCCTCATGTGGGCCTTGAAGCTGTCCATGCTGACCTTCTTCACTCGACTGACGGTACGCGTCGACTCTCTCATGCCAAGAAAGAAATGCTGACAGATCGACAGAATGGCCTTGGACGCCCCTACCGAATCCGCATCAACATCGGCTTCGCGCTCGTGCTGGCCACCTCGCTCGCCGCCATCCTCGCCATCTTCCTCGGCTGCCGTCCCATCCAAGACTACTGGCAGATTCACCCGAATCCCGGCAGTACGTGTTCCCTCCATGGACGTCTTATCTGTGTCCTAGACGCTGACCATGCTCCAGACTCGTGCCAGGCCGCCATCTCCCTCCCCGTCATCTGGACCTCCTTTGCCGCCAACGTCACGACCGACATTTACCTCATCCTCATCCCGCTCCCCATGCTGTGGAGGTCCACCCTGCGGACTATCAAAAAGGTCGCCTCGTCCATCGTCCTCGGCGCCGGCATCTTTGTCCTCGTCTGCGCCACGCTCAAGAGCGTCTTTGTCCTCGTGGTAGGTCTCCTCTCTGTCGTCCATCAGCCCGCAACACACGCAGCTAACACCGTCAAGGACCCCGTAAACGGCCCCCAGCTCGCCGGCTCGTGGGGCATCCGCGAGGCCTTCACCGCCGTCATGGTCACCAACCTGCCCATGATCTTCCCCCTCTTCAAGACCTGGCTCAAGCCCTGGCTCTCTAGCGCCTTGCGCTCCACCTCGCAGAAGAAGACCTACGAGCTGCGCAACCCCTCGGGCTTCCGCACCATTGGCGGTGGCGGCGGCGGCGACACCTCCCGCCGCAGCAAGAACCGCACGGCCAACGGGGGCGGCGGCGCCAGCTCCCACGCCATGAGCACCACCATGACCTTTGACAATGACAGCGAGGAGATGATTGTCGACGAGCTCAAGATGGGCTCCATACAAGTCACAGCCGACCATCCCCGTGCTACACAGAACCAGCCGCCCAGCGGCATCATGATCTCGAACCAGATCGAGGTCACCCACGAGGACAGGACCAGCCAGGTCAGCGTCGCGCAGACACAAAAGGTGCGCGACGCGTGGTAGACTCGTCTCTTGGTTTTTATTTTTTTTATTCATGGTACCTGGTCACATAATTAGGCGTTTGTACATATAGACGTAGACAATTCAGGGATGCGGCACGAGCCGACTGTTTCACTACACATTGTGTAGACTGCGAGACCATGCAGATGTAGCATCCATTGTGGCTCTATCTAAAAGGTCATTATTCATTAGGCACGAAAGTCTGGCACTCTACAGCGAACGCCCCTCCACCCGGAGGACCTTGCGAATGTGCTCAAAGTTGAGCGTCTCCTCCGCCTGCCAGCTGAGCAGGTTGGCCATCTTGAGGACGTTCTTGATCTGCCGCCCGTTGAGCTCGAGCTTGCTCAGGCGCGCCATCTCGTCCTCGGTGACGGCGTGGGCGGCGGCGCCCTGCGCCGACTTGTCGAGCGAGACGGTGCGGCCCAGGAAGCCCCGCCAGATGGCCACGCGCGACGTCTCGTCGAGCGCCGGGTACTCGATCGAGAGGTGGATGCGCGACTGGAAGGCCGGGTCCATGGAGTTGACGCGGTTCGTCGTCAGGAACAGGCAGCCCTGGTAGTACTCGAGCAGGCGCAGGAAGATGCCCACGATGCGGTTGCGCTCCATGTCCTGGGGCGTCCGCTCCTCGAGGAACACGTCGCACTCGTCCAGCAGCAGCACCGCGTTCCACTTGGCCACCATGGACAGGATGGACCCCAGGTTCTCCTCCACCTCGTGCGCCGCCGTGCCCAGGTCCCCCGCGCTCATAATGTACAGCGGCACGCGCATCTCCTCGGCCACCGACTCGGCCGTCAGCGTCTTGCCAATCCCCGGCCCGCCCGACAGGAGCATGATGATGCCCCTGCCCTTGCCTGAGATGATGTCGTCAAACGCGTGCTTGTGCTTGACCTGGCTCTGCGCGAATGCCAGAATCAGCTCCTTGTAGTCCGCCTGCAGAACCAGCGAGTCAAAGGCCTTGTCGTTGAACTCAATCTCGGAGATGCTGTCCACGAAAAACTCCATCCAGCGCTTGTTGGTCAGCGAGTAGCCCCGGACAATGGGCGAGCACAGGAGAAGCTGCTCCTCCGTCAGGGGGACGCGGTGGTCCTCGTCGTCAGCGTCGCGCGGCCGCACCGCCGGGGGCCGGGCATGGTCGTCCTCGCTCTCGTAGCCACTGCCGCCGCTGGCATCGCTCGCCAGGCTACCCCGCCGACTGATGACTCGTTCTTCCGAGAGGGCGGTGATCCAAACCACGTTCTCGGGGTTGGCCTTCTCCCAATTCAGTCCGTCGATGACAATCCTCGACTGGACCGTCTCTATCCGCGTCTTGGCAGGATCCGTCTCTGGGTGGTACAGTGCAGGGCCGTTGTAGAACTTGTAGTGGAAACCGGCAAAGCTCTCGAACACCCGACCCCGCGCCTTGAGTGTGGCCTTGATCTTGTCTGGTTCGGGGTGGTAGTCGATGGGGTAACAGGGCAACGCGTGGAAGGATTTGACGCCGCGGTACTGCGGGATGCTCTGCGGACACGAAGCCCAGCCCATAATGTTGCCGTCCCAGTCGACGCACTGTGCATTGAGCGAGTATTCCTTCCCGCATGCCGTCTGGGTGTAGTGGCCGTAGTCGAATCGGGCCGCGACAGGTCTCCCAGATTTGGAACCCAGGACGTGGCAGCCTGGGGGGAACAATGTCCAGACGTGGTGCCACGCGACGACCTTGTTCTCAAAGTAGTCCTGGCGGAGGCGGATAATCTCTCCGAGCTCGTTGTGCATGACCTTGTACAGCAGGGCGATGTGGTCGCGCGTCTTGTCATCGTGCTTGGGGTCGTCTTTGGCGGCGGCGAAGCGGTCCCAACGATGCACAAAGCACTCAAACGGTTCTTGGAATGTCAGACGAGACACGCGCGTCGTAATGCCAGGATAGCCGTCAAAGATCTCCGTCAGCACGGCCTTGAGGTAGGGCGAATTGACCACGATGCTGTCGAGCACTAGGTTCTTGGTGTCACTCTCCTTAGGCTTCTCTGGTTCGGCGGTCAGCAGCTGCTCTGGGGATAGGATGAGATCAGGGACTTACTCTTGCGTGCGATGATTGCATACTTGTCCGTCTCCTCATTCTCCGCTGCCTCTTCGAGACCATCGGGCGGCGTCGACGACCACGAGCGGTCGCCATTCTCGTCGTACTTTGCAAAGAGGTCGACAGTGTCGACAATGGTGCCGACAAGCACCTTCTCTTTTTCCTCCTCCTCCTTCTTCTCATCTCCCTCATCCTTCTCGTCGCCATCGCTCTTCTCTGCCTCTTTTGCTGAGCCGTCTTTTGCGGGCGTCTCCTTGGCTTCGGTAGCCTCTACACCTTCAGACACCTCCGCCTTGCCGGTGTCAGACGAGGGGCGGCTGACGAGCACCACGGAAGCATTCTCCTCGCTTGCGCTCTTTGTGCGCTCCATCGGCTCAGCCATGACGAAAGCGTCAAAGTGAAGGAATCAGGGCGCTAAATCCGACTATCTTTTGAGGGTCTGTCGAAGGGGAAGAGGATCACAGCTTGATAGTAGAAGCCTAGGAGGGCAGTAAAGAGGGACGATGAGAGGGAGGTGAAGGAGGTGAGAAGCTCAATCGATATATAGGTGCATCAGGTCGGCCAAGAACAGAGCCACAGGTGCAGGCCAGATGGACGGTGACCATGTCAGCCTCCAGGGATGCCCGCGCATCATGGAACAGACGACGGGACGTTGAGTCACTGCTGTTCATGGTAGGGCCAGCAGTGCAGCCTGCTGCTGCCTACAGCAGCCTAACAGGCAGAAGGGAAGCTGCCCTGCCCTGGACTATCAGAGAGCTATGCAGGGGGCTACCCAGCACGCAGCCCTACCACTTGCCAATAGGCTGCGCGAGCTCGCGCCTCGCTGCCGTAGTTACTCATCGGCGAGCCACGCGACGCAATCCTCTCCAGCCAGCACGGTGGCAGAAGCAGGCGAGACTCATCGGCGATGCAATCTCTTCTCGTGCCAGGCACGATGTGAGATGTACACAGGACAAGGTGCGCTGCATAGCACGGGAAGAGTTCATCTGGAGAGCCCGAGCCTGAGGATCATGCAGCGGGGCAGACTCACACCGCCTCAAGGCTCTACAGGACGTGCTGCAGTAAGGCAGGCAGGCTGACAGGCCCCACCAGCATACAAGCCACAGTCCAGGCGGCCCGGGCCCCGGGCTCCCAGGCGGCTTGACGGCGGGTAGTGCTGCGCCACGGCCCTGTAGTCGCGTCACTGTGTCAGGGACTTGGACCCTGACATCTGAAGCCCCCCATTCTGCAATGCTGCTTACCCTGGGCAACGACACACCCAAACCCCTAAAGTGACCTTAAGGATGTTCTGGTCAATTATGCTAGAGATGATTTGATTCACCGTCGCCATCGCAAATGTGGGAATATTGTGTTTCGATCCTGACGTCAGTCTACATACATAGGTACCTTACTCAGTACACACACGGATCTGTGTTCAGGCATCGGAGCCCGTCGTGCACTCACCAACTTTAGGTCCCCTCCTCACTTCCTACATAAAGTAACCATGACATCAACCCCAAGAGACTCTTGACTCCGCTCACTGGCCGTCTGGACTCGCAGGGATCCTGGATATTCCGTGTTCTCCTTGCCCACGGTAATCATCACGTCCAGCAGCTTGTGCAGACTTGCCGCATCCCTCGTCTGGAGATGGTGCTTCAAATACACAAATCCCGCCAGAAAAACGGCAGAAGCAACCAAAGGCGAGTGGAGACGTGCGTTCCTGTCGTGCGCGTTGTGTGGGCTGAGGTGACAGGACAGCGTGCTGAGTGCGGTGGCCAGGCTAGTGTCGAGATGGTTGAAATGTCCCCAGAAGACCACCGCTTGGATCTCGTTGCGCAGACCAGTGGACAGGGGCTTCTGACCCAGGTCTATGTCCTCGTGGAATGGATGGCTCGCCACGACGAGGCAGGCGAATATGGACAACCCTCCAAGACCGCAGGTGAGTACGTGCAAAGTGAGACCGACGGCTCCACCAGACTGTTTCAGCTCGGTGCTGGGCAGATTGGCCATGATCTGGGAGCCATGAGCCAAGTCTGCATTGGTAGAGAACTCCAGAGCCCTGCGCACTCGAACCACGTTCATGAGCACTGGCCATATCGCCGTGACACTGCTTCCCTGATGAAGTGTAGACATGGCCATGAGCGGCCGAGGGAGCAGCTTCTCAAAACACCCAGTGCCTAACAGCTGCACTTTATTAGACAAGCTTTCCATGGCCTCGGGCCTCTGGTGGCCTTGGTCAGCAACACTCGGTCCAGGGACACGCGTGGTTGGCTGCCAACTTGATTTCCAGTCTTTGCAATGGACAGGTACAGAATCTCGAACAAAGCTAAAGCAAACTATCCATTTTGAGTACGACGATTGGTCTATTCATAAGTCTGGATACAGACTACCAGCACGTCCATGTGTCTACTTCCAAGTCGATGTGCAACAGAAGCAGAGTTTAGTCTAGGAAGTGCGGCCTCAACTCAACATTCTAGGCTTTAGTTTCTGTAGCGTACCAATCATGATTTGGAAACATAAGGCGCTACAATTAGGTCTTTCTTCCTGTTCTTCTTGTTCTTCTTCTCTGCACCCGCCCAAGAACATCGCATCTCCAGAACCAAACTGTCATCCACTGTGTCCAACATGGACCCAAAGTCCCTACGCAGTTCTTGATCCTCTCGGACACGCACGCGAATCCAGGCATCAAACCGCCTGCTTTCATTCCCCAGCGGCAAGTCGACGTGGTCATTCATTGCGGGGACCTGACGGACGGTTCAAAGCTCGAAGAGTTTCGGACTACCTTGTCCTTGCTTGCTCATGTCTCTGCCCCTCTCAAGCTCGTCATACCCGGCAACCACGATTTCACACTCGATGACGATGCATTTCACAAGATCAGAGCAGAGTCTCTCCGACTCAACGATGGCAGGCTGGACGAGCATTCTCTAGATGAAGCCTATGGACGATTGGGACAGGCCAAGACAATGTTCGCCGAGAGAGGCGTCACGCTACTTCTCAAAGAGGGCGTCTACAGATTCAACCTCAGCAACGGAGCCAATCTCACCGTGTATGCGAGCCCGTTCACACCATCCAAGAGTGGTAGCTGGGGATTTCAATACCACCCGGACAAAGGACACGACTGGTCCGGTATTTCCTCTACAGAAGGAATCGATGTTGTGATCACACACGGGCCGCCGCAAGGCATGTTTGATAGAGCTGGCGGGCGGCGCTTGGGATGTCCTGGCTTATTCGCCGCTGTTGCCAAAGCCCGGCCTCGCGTTCACTGTTTTGGCCACATTCATGAATCCTGGGGCGCCAAGCACGTGGTCTGGAAGAAATGTGCGGATACTGCCGTCGAACCGAATCACTACAACTCCATCGACAATGACGAGTCCGAGGTCATTGAGTCAGCCGCTACCCTGAGAACATCCAAGTTTGATAGTGAGGAGGAGATCCAGGCCAAGAGCGATAGGGAGAAGATATACCGCATTGACAAAGCTGTGAGTGCAGTGCACCGTCAGAATCATGGATCAGGGGCAGACGGCACACTTTTTGTCAATGCTGCAATAGAGTGTGAGGCTGAAGGCTTGGGCCAGCTGCCCTGGCTTGTGACAGTCGACTTGGACAGTGCCTCGTGACCAACATGAAGTTGGCACACGAGTTGTTGAGCATCTGAGGAGATATGTACGCCGCTGAACCGATGACAGTTGACACGAATCTGACGGGGATATTGAGATGACGCGACTCTCCCCGCCTGACTCGGCTTTGGACGATGTCATTCAGCCACGTCCCTTGACCATGGCCACGTCCTCCAGCGCCGTGGCTGCCTTCTCTTGCATTGAGTGCAAGACACGCAAGGAGAAAGGCGATCTTGAGCGGGCTGTTCTGCACTCGCTGCGTCCGCGACAATGCCGTGCGAAAATACCCACGGTGCGGCGGAAACCGCTCAACATGCCGTCGCGGTCCAGGATGATGGAGCTGGAGAAGCGCGTCCGTGAGTCTCATTGTAGGTCCGGCCCTGCGCGAAGCAACCAGATCACTGAGTATGTAGACGAGCTCGAGGGCAAACTCAGGGAGAAAGATGGAGGCGACAGCAGCTCAGGGGAAGATGCCTCCATGTCAAGGCTCGCAGTGTCTCCGCCATGGTGATCTCAAATTGTGCGTTGTCTGTTGCGGTCGAGGTATGAATCGCCAGCAAAACTGCAGCTGCCACTATCTCTCGCGCCCCCTTTGTGAACTGCGCGGTGGAATAGCTGGTTTCTGCTCGCAGAAATAACATTGCGGCCACATTCTTTCCAGTAGAACTATTTACATGTACAAAGCCGTCCTAGACACAGGTAGCGCAATAAGGAGCAGTGGATTTGGTCAACCTTCAAGGGCGAGCTGACCAATATGAAAATATCTTGCCAAGCAAATTGGTGCTCCTTTTTGGCGAGAAATTAACAAGAAGGGAGCAAGTCCAGTTTTGTATCATCTCAAGATGCACCATGAGCAAGCCCAGGGGCGTTCGTTTCACTTTGGCCCGCGCGGTGAGCCTTTATATTGAGTTACAAAGGGAAATGATTATTGGGCGGAAACAATCAAAAGAAGCACCTTCATGAAATCCACGCGCGCGGCTGTGAATCATCACCGCCTCTTCGAGTAGCAGGTAATCCACACTTGCAGGCATCCTGGTCGACAGCCCACGAACCCCCTCTGGACCAGGGGTCACGGGACGTCGTCCTGGTCCCCGTGTTCTGGCTTCACGCGAGGCCTACACTTCGCCGAGCATACAGAAGATGACCGCTTTATATTTAGAGAATGCTACCAACGCCAACATTGCCCCAAACGCCTGCCCATGTATTGTTACATCGCCCAGATGCACTCAAGTTGTATTTGCCCTCCTAGCACTCAGTTTCCGCCCGCCCGCGTGGCGGTGCGAGCCGCACTGATCGTCCGCTCCAGTGTCTTGGAGCTGAACCTCCTGCTCGTAAGCTTTGGGCGCTGCTCGCTGGGCTCCATCTCGCCCTCCATGTCCTTCTCACCATCCTCGACCTGCTCGCCCACAGTCTTGCCCGTGTCCTTTTCGCCCGCGTCGCCGAGCCCGATGATGTCGATCCAGCGCCAATACTCAACGTTGTGTGTACCACTGCGGTCAAAGATGGCCTGGTCGTTCATCAGACCATCGGCAACCTGCACCAAGCTCTCGTCCTTTTTGGCAGAGTCCAACTTGTCGATGTGGGAGCCGTCAACGAGGTCGCCAGTGTAGGTGCGGGCGACGGGGATGTTGTTCACGCGCAGCAGCTGCAGCTGGGCGCGCAGGTTGAGCCGCAAGGCTCGCTCAGGTTGTACCGCATCAAAGATCTTCTTGGTCAACCAGGGAAAGAGAATGCCAAAGTCAGACTGGCTCAAATGGGCCGAGTTGACAACATAGAAGAAATTGGGTTCAGACTGCTTGATACCGCTGGGGCGCTCAAACACAGTCGGTGACACTCTGTGTGCCTTGGGCTCCGGCGAAAGAATGCGTGCCTTGATGTTCAGGTGTTCCGTCCACTTGTAGAATGATTCGGATTCGACGGCGAGGAGACCCGTTCCCCCGACGGCCGATGCGAGATCGTCGTACAGAGGCAGGGGCAAGTTGAAGAGCGCTTCCGAGTTGGGTGCGAGGAGGGGCATGCACCACATGTCCAGCAGCATGACCACGTTGCGCTCGGTGACCTGCCTTCGGATCGCTGCATCCTTCTTGGGTGTGAATAGGGGTTTCTCCATACCTGCGACCCCCGGATGATCGGCGTAGTAGGTGCTCTTGAGGAGCTGAATCGTGGTCGCAGCCCCGAAGCTGTGGCCCCCGAAGATGATGCTGCCCGGCTCATGAACATTGAGCCGACCAACGAATTGCTGCAAGCTTGTCGTCGACGTGTTGAGGTTCCTGAACTGGGCGCCCGCGTCCATGGCAAGGACAGCCTCGTGAATCAGCCCCATCTCCCACAGGCGGATTCTCAGCTGAGCTTCACGCGCCTCATAGATTTCTGGGGATACATCGTGCGAGATGCGGTTGTATGCAATCATTTTCTTCGTCTTCACGCTGAGAGACTTGTTGTTCTCATCGGGCACCCGGATGAACGAGGCGACAGCGCTGCCGTCGCGGTGCTCGGGGCAGAAGACAACGACACCATGCGACGCCAGAGACCCGGCAACATACGAGTACGAGTTGCGAGTGCCTCCCAGGCCGTGGGAGAAGATCATTGTCGGCCATCTTTCTGATTTCAACTCTGGCGATCGAAGTTTTGCATTTTTATGTGCAGGAATGGTCGTGTAGTTGAGGTGTCGTGGTAGGAACCTGTGTGTCACCGTGCGCTTAGCCTGGGAATCCCCTGTCCATGTTCCAGATGCACTTACGACAGCAGCTCAGCCAACGTGTTTCCAACGCCAACAAAACGGGTGTATGCCGAGACGTGGTGTCTCTGAGGGTTTGGCAGCCAGGGAATATGTTTCTCTTGTGACTCGTCCACTGCTGGGTAGAAGACGCGGAATTGCACAGTCGGAATGTCGACCGCGTTCTCGGGCGCAGGACTGGGCGACGACAGGTCGCTCACGGGGATCTCGACGTCCATTGTTCCTACTTTAAAGGGGCCCGTGTAATCTGGAAATGCGGGCACAGGGCTGAGTCGCGACAAGTACGAGGCCATTTTAGCCGAAGCAGAGGAGGAGGAGGTCATCGTTGCTGGGTACGGCTAGTTCTATGGATAGGTACAGGAAGGGTAGGGTGATGGCTGAGATGAATGAAAAAATAAATAAATACACGTGCAACGTGTGGGTATCCAAACAATCGAGAACGCTTGCTGGGTACGAGACCAATGGGTCGGTGTGAAGAAGACAATGTCGAAAGAATGATGAAGCGGAAATGCATGTGAAAGGGGAGGGAGGGCAATGGATCTAGATATTCAGGTCAATTCCACCCTGATCGGGGCTCGGGCCTGTCAAACGCCTGCCAAGACTCCCAGGGGCGGTCGTGGCTCAGCCCAGTCGCCCAGTGACGCAATGCAGGTTGCATGCATTTCAGGGCTGCTATGCGCCACTGCCCAGCGCTTACCCCTGCCAACGTACCTTCCGGAAGCACCAAGAAGAAAGAAGCCTTTAGGGGACCTCGTCGTCACTATGATCAGCGCGGGCAACGCGGGACGATCCCGCGCCTCGACATCGAACAAGCCAAATCCCCTTTCTGTCGATGAGAAAATCAATTCCCCGAGTAGGTCTACGACTACAGAAAAACAAAAGCTTGGATCTACCTCGGCTTACGCTCGTCCTCGTGCTGCAGTGCCGTATTCAGTCAGTGACCCGCCTGTGTGCGGCGACCCCGATCCTGCCACGGTGGGTCGATGCAGACGTAATTATGACTTGTTGCGCAGTTGACGTCGTGCGCACCAGAAAATTCAACACAGACCCCGAAATCCGTGTCCGATGGTTTTCTGGGCATGATCACGATCCGAATCCCATGTCGTTTGGCGATGCTGGAGTCCTAGTGATTGGGTCACGCCTACTCTGACTTTGGTGGCGCTTAGAGTATATAGTAGAAGGCCCTAAAGAATCATCGACCCGTTGGTGCGGAGGTAGAGACGTGCTACCTCTTCTTGATGACCAATGGGTTTGATATCTGGTCCAGCCAGAACGCAGTGCGTCAATGACCAAAGAATATGCCACCAGGCACCACGAGTTTGCTCCGAGATCCTCCTAGAGGCCCTGGCTACCCTGCACCCCACGACATGCACTGCAGAGACAAGGTCCGGTCGAACTTGGGACATCAGCCTGCAGGATATCTTCTGGAGGAAGCCTTTGCCCATCTCAGGCGAGCCTTGCCTTTCAACGGCTGGAGAACAACTGGTTTGATTCCTGGCCAGTGGCCTAATCTTGCGATGCAGCGGGCAACATGCGTAAATCTCACGCCCTGCGGGGGATTCCCTGCCTCTCCGGCGCTTCCCCTCAAAGCTGCGCATGCTCTGTTAGCGGATTCACGGTCAGCTAAGACGATCCTCGAATTTGTATAAGACCTGCACTCTTCATCTGCGAGAATCTCTGACACCGAATGAACAATCCATACCGAAGTTCGAAACGTCACAATGTCTAATCTTGCTCAAGTGCTAGGGGCACTACATAAGCCAGCGCAGCCCCTTGTTCTGCCAAACATTTACGATATCCCATCGCTCTATGCCATACTGTCCCTTAACACACCCACTGAGCAGCCCGTGAAAGCAATCGCGACAGCCTCGTGGGGTATAGCTGCAACTCTGGGCATCGCCGACGAAGACTTGACCTTTGAGCAAAACTTTGCCTTTCTGGAGAAGATTGCTGCTCCTGTCAAGGAGGCCGGTTTGCCACTCAGTGCAGACTTGCAGGACGGATATGGGGAGCGCATTCACGAAGCGATCACCAAGGCCGTCGAGCTCGGTGTCCATGGCGCGAACATTGAGGATGCCATACCCGGGCGCGGCCGTGGCGAAGGCATCAACGACGCGCTGTATAACGTGGGCGAGCAAGTTCAGAGGCTGATGGGGGCACTGAGCGCGGCGGCTCTGGCTGGATGTCCTGACTTTGTGATCAATGCCCGCACAGACGTCTTCCTGTTAGAGGGACTCTCGGATGAGGAGCGGATGCAAGAAGCCGTCCGTCGCGGCAAGGCATACCTCAGAGCTGGCGCCACGACCGTTTTCGTCTGGGGAGGGGCGAGGGGACTGCGCGACCATGAGGTGCAGACACTGGTCCGGGAGCTTGACGGAAAGGTCGCCGTCAAGTTGGCCATGGGACCGGACGCCCTCACCACAGCCCAGCTGGCGGAGCTGGGCGTTGCCAGAATCAGCATCGGACCAAGCTTGTACCATGTCGCCATGAACGCTGTCAAAAAGTCGGCTTTGGGTATACTTCAGGGTGATGGATTGTCTCTTTAGGCCTGCCAACGATGGGGAGGATACTCTGGGCATCGATCTAGCGGAAAAATCACCCGTTATGAGCCCTCTGCTCTTGAGATACAATGCATTGTCTCGTCATAGTTCTTCAGGTCGCTGTGCCCCATCCACCATCCCCACCGCTTCTACGCGTAGGCTTAAGCTAACAGGCACCTAATATCAAGGACTCATGTCCTGCATCCTCACACTGCTGCTGCTGACACTTCCCTTGCCCGCTGCGTGAGCTGCTGTCCACGGCACAGTCCGCGGGGAATTGGCCTGCCTCAGCTGGCGGAGGCGCTGCTGCTTCCTCCTATAGATGATCAAGGCAGCCGCAGCTATGGAGCCCAAACCACCGACAACGCCGAGGACAATACCAGCGATAGCCCCCTTTGAGAGCCCGCCAGAGGAATCCTTGCTGCCTTCGTTGTCGGATTCGTCACTGCTGACATCGTCGCCATCGTGATAACTGCCTCCAGCCGCATCATCGCCTTCAGGCTCGGTAGCATTGAAGCAGGGGACACGGGCATTGAAGTTGGCGACCTCTACCCAGTTAATGTCGGCGCAAGCGTAGAAAGTCTGATTCTGAGGCGTGTCAAAATCGGACGTGTACTTGACTTGCAGCGTTGCCAGGTCTCCTGCCTTGACAGAGCTGGGAGCCTTGGGCCACGGGACACAAACATGGCCCGGGTCCAGTTCTCTGAATTGATCCTGGCTGATGATCACATCGAAATCATCATTCGAGGTAGGGTCTGCGAGCGCTCCATGAGAAACAAAGAATGACGAGGAGGCACGTGACCATTTTGCCTACCGGTCTTGTACGAGACGCCGAGCTGGACTTGCCATGACTCATCTTGTGCCACGAGTGCAATCCTTCCGTTTTCTGCCTATGATCAATTATTGTCTTCTTTCACACAAGTCGTGTGTACCCACCCAGAGGAAAGTCAGTGCGGTTGCCAGGGCCGGCTTTCGACCCGCAAGGTGCATGGTTATCGACAGCAGCATCCCATACACGGTCCTCGGGCCACAGAAAGGCAGCCGGGCCAAAATCACCATACTCGGGCTCTTCGTCCGCGGCATGAGCGGAGACTGCTGACAGAGCCAGGACCTGAAGGAGATGATTGGCGTTGACCATATTGACGAAAGAGATCCTTGGGTGTACAAGAGGGCGGAGAAAAAAGTGTAAGATAATACCTCGACATAATCAAAGGAATCAAAAGGAGGAGTCCTTTTATATAGATAATTCTCACGGCTATAGCCAACCCCTCTTCTGGAGAGAAGCCTGGCAGTCACACGCAAGAATATCAAAGCCACCGAGCGCTCCTTGCTGCGCAAATGCACTCACGAGAGAGCATCCGTCGGCCTGGTGCGGCTGCCAAGCGCCCACATCGCCAACCAAAACTCACATTAGTGCGCCACTGCTTCCTTTACCGCACAGCACTTCACTGATGGTGGCCAATGCGTCACAAGAACAGGGCAATGGGTCCGTTGCTCGAGTTGGACGCCCGAATGGCACCACAACGGCACAAGCTGGAGACTCTTAGAGCAGCTGAGCAGTGCTATGGCACATGTAAGAGCGGCAGGGAGAGACTAGGGGTGGTTTCTTACTCACACCTCTGGTGGCCCGAGTCATTCAGCTGAGGCATTTTTATCAGATGATCAGATAAGCCGGGATATCGATCTAATCAGATGCATCAACGGCCTCTGATTGCTCAGTTACATCAGCCCCATCATGGAGGCCCGCTCTTGGCACAACGGCTCGGGTTCCATGGACCATGGCTGCATCGACGCGACGGTAAGTGGCCTGATTTGCATGAACAGTAAGGTCAAAGGATTTTGACTAGGCTGAGAATTTTTCAACAGCTGGGACTTTCTTGGCAGGCGGCCGCTTTGGTGACGCTTTGCACGTTGAAGAATCGCGTAGTTCACGGCCCAGACGGGTATCACTCTGTCAGTGTATCTTCATTTCTTCTGGGCATTGGTCACATGTATAGACAGATAATGGAACCCACCAACAGTTCTATTCGGACCTTCGGTCAGGTTCGTCTGGGGTGAACCATGACTCTGAGGGACCATGTGGGTGCACCGCCCCAACCTGATGTAAAGCAGCGTCAATGGAGCTGAATCCACGCAAGGCCAGACCCGTAAGGTTCGGACATCCGATTCTCGGCCCATCTAATCTTATCAATCAGTCATGCCAAGCCCACAGACCAATATCCGTTCTCTCGAACACCCCGGCACAGGTAGCCACGCGGTATAAGAGTGCTCCAGTCTCAGCGCTGTCGTCTTTCTCTTGAGCATTTCGCGAAGACCACTATCAGTGAGCACTGCTTCCAGACTGTACTCGCTACATCTCAACGCCATTAGCTACTCGCCCAACATGCTGCTAGATTCTCTTGTCGCCACTGGTGCCATCGTGACGACGGTGGCCGCCATCAAGCTTGAGCGTGCTTTCACGTATCCTGCTAGTGTCCCTCACCATGAGAGGCGCCAGACAAGCGGCCCCAAGTATGAGTGCCATTCTAACTGCGGTGCGTCATTCTTCGCTTGCCGGATTGGCAGAATGGCTACTAATGGTCTTCAGGCACTGCACTTCAAGCTGTCCAGGCCGGGGATGAGGTGTGTAGCGACGGGGAGTGGAACGAGCTGTATCAAAGCTGCCTTGACTGTGCGCTCGAATTTGATATTTGGCGCTATTACGGCGGTGGCTTGGGCGCAGCTGCCGAGGAATGCGGTCTCCCAACCACACCTGATAATAGCAGCGAAGAGCAGACTACGGAATCGGTCCCTGCCGAGGTCGTACCCACTACCGCTGCGGCATCGGAGCCGATTGAAACAGTCCAGCCAACTCAGGTCGTTGGCGATGCGACGGAAGACGAGCACACCCATTCGGAAACGCCAAGTTGGGGCACCACATCGGTGACCACCGAAACCGTCGGATCCAATGGCGTAGGTTATCCAAGCTTCAAGGCGGCCAAGCAGAACTGACGATCCCAGACAATTGCTGAGCCCACAAGCGTGCCTAATGCCGCAGCCCGGCTCTGGCTCTCGAACGTAGTTGTCGGTGGCGTTGCCGCTGTGATGGCCTTCAACATGCTGTACCATGTGTCATTGTAATTGGGTCGAGATTGCGGTATGGCCCGTACAGAAGTACGCGTGAGATCAGAGCTTGGGGAGCTTAGAGAGCTGAGGGGAAAGGCAACCCATGACCGAGTAGAATCGCAAATGAGCACCCTGTCCTCCAGTCGCGTTGACCACTCTCATTTCATCGACATGCCGCCAAACGCCCTGTCCAGCTCTGCCCCTTCATCGGCCACAGCGGGCGCCCCCGACACCGCTGCCTTTTGCTCGGCAGAGTCGTTATCCATGAGGTTGGGCTGCTCCCCCATCGGTTTCTCAGGCTCCAGCAACCGTGATTCGCTGTCCAGCCACCCCGGCGCGACGCGTCTCTTCTCCGCCAGCTCTCGCTCCCTGATCCTCTCTTCAAACTCGCGCAGGTCTTTTTCAGCTTCCTCTTGTAGTTTCGATACGTGAGCTTGGAGCGCGCGACACGATGCGATGATGTCGTCGGGGTGGACTGCGTGGCCAGAGTTGGACACGATGAACTTGGGCTTTTGCGGCTGTGCTGTTTGGTCTGTGGCGTCGGATGATGCGGCAGGTATGCCGAGAGATGACGGGGGAATGTTTGACGGCATCGTCTTGTAGTTGTAGGACAGAGTCGTTGCCGTCGGGAGGGACACGAACGGGGAGACTGTCAGGGGAACCTGTTCGAGCAGGTGATGGGGGCCTTTGCGAGTTAGTGACTGTGGATACTTGGGAGGAGGTACATACGATTAGTGTACATGGTTGGAGGTGCTTTTACAAACGATGGATAGAAGCCTTTGTCAATGTCCAAGAGATATGGTGTATGGCAGGGCTGAAGGCTTCTCATGACGCGGGGACCTGATTGAACCCCTGCCATGGTCAATCGCGATAAGCCGATAAAGAGTGGGAGGACCCCACCATCCATCACCTTCTGTAGCTCAAAGCTTCACTTTCGTCAATTGAATTCTCAGGATACCTACTCGACATCCAAACCCTACGATGCCGCCGACGACAATTCGCTCACCTCCTTCTGTGGCGGACTACACACCTCTGGAGGAGTTTCAATCACAAACGCCCGCCTCGTTCACGGGCGGCAAGCCAGTGCTGTACCACCATCTGGAGGGCGCTAAAGCTTCCATACCAAAATCGCAAGCTGGTATCCTCGCCATTTTCCCGGCTGATGCGCCTTCGAGGGTGACGGATCAGTCCAATGGCGGGCAAGCACCTGAAGAAGTGATTGAGCGCGACGTGGACGTCTTTGTCCACTCCCAGTAGGAGGTGTCAAACACGAGTGGAAGCCCTTGGTGCTGACAGATGCAGGAGCTTCACCATTTTCAGCAAAGAGGCTGAAGTCGGCGTCTCGATCCCCTACCCTGCCATATCCATCCATGCCGTCAAGAAGGTCGGTTCCTCGTCGGCGATATGGATGCAGCTCGAGTTCTCGGACGGAGGTGATTCGGACGAAGACTACAACTGCGTCGAGCTCACCATCATCCCCCCAGACGCCACGCCAGAGAGCACAAAGTCATTATACGAGGCCATGTCTGCATGCTCAGACCTGCATCCAGATCCTAACGAGGAGGAGGATGAGGAAGGGGACTACAGTGATAGAATCGTCTTTGAGGGATCGCATGAGGCCGTGGAGGGCTACGAAGGGGTACTTCGAGGGCAGAGTGACGGCGGGCTCCCTCCGCCTATGCCAGGAAGCGGAGGATGGATCACGGCCGACAACGTGAATGAATACTTTGATGCCGACGGGAACTGGATCAAGGACGGTGATCAACACGAAGGCGCGGAGGAGGAGGAATTGGGCGAAGGCGCAGGGAGGACCCGTGGCCACGATGAGGTTGCCAAGGATGGAGCCAATGGTGATCAGAATGAGGAGGCCAAAAGGCATAGGACGGATTAATCACCCAAGTGTGGTGTCGTGAGATACAGATTAAAGGTATTTTGATCTGAAATATATCCTTGAAACAACGAATCTCCATGCATTCGATGCTGACTTGCCCCGCTTAGACAGAAAGAAAATGTGGCAAGGTGCCTCAACGACTGATTACCAACAAGAAAGGAAACGATTGTGACTGCCGAGTGGCCTCCTCAACGCCTTGTCACATCCTCCATTGCCCAGCCTTTGCGAGCGCATCCCGATCGGGCGATCCCTTGAGGAAGCCGTCCTGGTCGTACAAGCCAACGCTCTCTGCGCTGGATCTGTTGGCACGTCTCTTCTCCTCAGCAACGATGGCCTGCACGCGAGAGGCCACTGTCTGAGGAGGTGCCAGACCAGCACGCCGTTCTCGGCCCTCGCGAAGGGTCTGCGTGGAGGCCGAGAGATCGAAGCGGACTCGGGGTCCTGATGACGGTCCTCGATTCTCCTTTTCAGCGACACCCATGTCCACGTGCATCTTCTCCGCCCGCACAGGGATACCAGAAAGACTCTGGCCCCGGCGGTGGCCGACGCCTCTTCTTGGGCTGAATTGTGCGCCAACGTTCAGGTAGTTCCTCCTACCATCAGCTGCATTCTTGGAGAGTGTTCGCTCGGGGGAGAAGCCACCGCCTCTGAGGCTAGTCAGCGTGGGCGAGGGGTCGACACCACCACACGACGAGGCGATAGATGCCACGCTGTAGCTGCTGACGACGCTATTCATCCTGCGCAGCTCGGAGATGGTGCTGCCCACAGAGAGGTGGGCACCCAGGCCGGTCGTGGTGGCCCGGCGCCCGGGTACGGTGGTGAATAGATCCATGTCCTCATCAAGACTCTGATCGTAGTTTGACGAGGAGATGCTTGCAATCGACGCTCGCCTCGAAGCCGAATATCTCTTTTTCGGGCGCGGGCTGAGGGGCGTGGGAACGATGGCCTCGTCATTCAGCAGGATCCTCGCAGGAGGGCCAGGCAGTCCTCGGCCAGGACGGGTGCTTTCGAACAGGATGGACATGACTTCCCTCTCATTGAGCGGCGACGACGACAAGTCAAGACTCTTCATCGTCCTACTTGGTGAGATCAGCGTCGAGGTGGATGACTTGCTCCTGGTGTGTCCCTTCGCCGCCTTGGGGGTGGTCTGCTCATCCTCAGAGGACGTGTCGACCACCGTCACGTCGGTATACACTGATTCGCTGGCCACGCTATGCTCACTGGGGACGCGATGCGTGACGATCTTCGTATTCTCGACCAGTTCCGGAGTGCGCGCCTTGGGAGGGCTCAGGACGAGGTGAGGCTGCATCTTGATGGAGCCTCTTCGCACCACTTTCGAGTTGGCGGATATGGTGCGGAGCGGTGCTGGAATAGCACTGGCAGCATCACCGCTGCCTCCAACGGGTCCCTTGGTCCTCCGTGGACCAGCAATGCCATGTCTGAGTGAAGGGATGGCGGTGGCAGACTCCTGCGGCTGTTGCACGAAAGGATCATACTGTTTGTCTCGAGCAGTGGCAGCTTTCTTCGGCGTCGGCAGGGCGCCTTCTTCCTCTGGCTCGCCGACGCTGTAGAGAGTGGACAAGGCGCTCGAGATGTCGCTGTCTATGCTGTCCCTCCTCTTCCTCGGACTCTCGGGTTGAGAGGGAACGGCGATCTGCTGCTGCTCTTCCCACGCCATGCTACTTTGCTGCTTGGGACCAGCGCGCAGTCCCACCTGCTCCAGCTCTTCTGTAGCGTGGCGGATGAGGCTGTTGGCAGCGCTGCCGACAGTGCTGATGCTCGGGTTGCGGCCTTTGGTGGGCGTCTGCTGGGCGATGCTTCGCTTGCTTGGGCTGGCCGCCTTGGCAGACGCTGACTTGCCGCTGCGTGGGGTCCTTGCTGACTGCTTGACCGGCGACGCCTTGGGGGTCTTGACCGGGGACTGCGACCCTTCCCTGAGCCTTTGTTCCGTGGACGCCAGGATCACCTTGAGGTCTACCTCGGTGCCAGAGGGTTGTCCTACGGCGCGACCCCGGTAGTGGCTGACTGTCCTTGGTCGTCCCCTCTCCTCCTCGCCAAGCTCAGGGGCAGTTTGGCTGCTGACGAGTGTCTGTGTTGTTGGTTGTTGCGGTCTGATCTTGGGGACTTGGAGCACTGGCTGTTCCGCGCCCGCCTCCAAGTCGTTCATAGAGTCCACGTTGGGAATGGCGGGCTTGGCGCCGACCAGGACCATCATGTTGGTCCAGCTGTCCCTCCAGCTCCGTCTGTTGGTCTTGGGGTCGTGCTCCTGGTTGCCCGGCATCGCGAAACCCTGCTTCGCAAGCGGAGGCAGTGCGGGCGGTTTCCAGTGCACAATGCGGCCTCCATTCTCTCTCTCCGCCTCCTGGAGAGGAACACCTCCTTCGGCATTGTTGTCTTGGTCCACGTGGAGAGTGAGCTCACTCTCGGTCCGCAGGAACCTCCTCTTGGAGAGGACGGTCGACGAGTTGCTTGGCCCGCCTCGACGAGCCGCTACATCCACCGCGTACACTCGAGTAGTGACGGGCTCACCACGTTTGCGAACATGCCACACGAGAAGATAGCCCAGTGCGACGAAGCACAGGATCCCTCCCACAAGGGCAATCGCGAGGATCCATCCCAAGCCGAGGCCCGAGCCACCTTCCTTTCGCGGCGAGAGCATTTGGCTGTTTCGATATTATTCTGTGTATTATTATATGTGTATTTCGTATAAAAAAGCGTCCGAGGACATGAAGGAGGGTGTAAACGAACGGTGGGCGCGACGATGATCGCAAAGCGAATGACTGACTGGCTGGCTGGACTTACCGTAAAGAGTGACTGACGTGGAAAAGGTTGCCGGAAAGCGCACCAGAACGACGAGCGCAGGCTGTGCTTTTGTGACGCTGGTCAGCTGAGTGGGTGAGGCATCGTGGGCAGGTCTCAGTGCAATCATGGGTTGGAATGCTGCCATCCCCAGCAACGCATTCCTCACCTTGGGCTTGCGAGAGCCTGAAGCCACTGCATGAGGGCTCATCGAGTCCCTAATTTGACCAGCAGCAAATTTAAAAAAAAAAAAGGACGAGCTGGGCATGGTCCACGTTTGTCCCATGGCAACCAGGCCTCGAGCTGGGCTAGGCTCGGCGGTTGCGGTTGGCGGCGTAGCAGCTCGCCGGACTGTCGCCCGACGGACGACGTTGCGCGTGCCGCCCTTGTTCTCCCGCTGCTCTCAACGTGACCAGAAGAGAAAAGAAGAGTGTCGTGCGTGGGGTTTCATCTTGGCAAGTCGCTCGTCCCTTCTTGAGAGCATGGCTTCCAGCATGTTGTGGGCAAGTCGAATACGCCGGCATCACTGGGTTCACGAAGCTGCAGCATGCGAGGCGTCGAGGAATAAAAGACTCAAATAAATTGACAAGGTCAGCCAAATGTACGCATCTCCCTACTGAAGATCTGGAACCAGTCCAGGCGGCCAAACGATAAATCCAAATCACCAAGGACTTCCCTCCATATGGGTATGTCCAGCCACCAGCACGCTCTATCAATCCGTCGTAGCACACACACGCCGACCTCAAAACTTGTGGTGATGGCCGTGCCCGTGAAGATGAGCGGCACGACGCTTGCGCTGGGCTACGGCAGGCACCGGCTCGGCGACCTGCACCTGAGGAACAGGCTCGATTTCTGGCGCAGGCGGAGCGTAGGCATCTGGCGCAGGCGGAGCGGAGGCCTCGGGCGCGGCGCCTCCAATGGTCACCGTGGTCGTCACGTCGACAATCTCGGTGACCCAGACGGTTTCCTGGTCCCACAGGATCTTGGTGACCATGTTACCGTTGGTAACGTACTCGGTGCTGTCAAAGACAGGCTCGAGCTCCACGGGGGTGATCTCGGGGGCAGCCGTCGTGACAGGAGCAGGCTCCGACGTCGAGGTCGAAGTCGAAGGCTCGGCAGCAGCGGCGAGTGCGATTTCCTCACTGGTTGTGGAGGGCTCCGGGGCGACGGAGACCTTGGACTCCTTGAAGACCTGCCCGGGCAGAGGCGCGGCTGGGTCCTCGGGAATCTCGCCAGGCTGGTACGACGGCGCGGGATCGGCAGGCTGAGCGGCCTCCTCGCCCTCGACCACTCCATCCTTGGTGGTGATGGGGCTGTTGCCGGGAAGCGCGCTCAAGCCTTGCATCACCTTTTCGTTCTTGAGCTCATCGGGCAGCGAGTTCACCTGGCAGGACCTGGCCTCGTCCTCGCTGATAACCTCGAAGATCGGGCAATCCTGAATGCGACCCGTGTCGCTGGTGCACGTCTCGACGGCACTCTGGAGAAAGTCGACATCCCAGCCCATGACGAAGTCGCCGTGGTATCCGTAGCCAGTGGGATCGCCGTTGGACATGATGAACTGGCCGTCACGGCCTTCAAAGTCCTGGGTGGCCCAGATGGTCTCGAAGAGAAGGCCCGGGACGCTCACGGGGTGTGAGTCGGGACAGTTTCCGGTGATGACAAGGTCGGGGTAGGCAACGTGGGACTTGTGGTCATCACTCTTGACGTTCTTGCCGTCCCAGCACGACGGGAACATGAGCTCGACGCGCAGGCCGTTCTTGCAGTTGGCGTCCATGTAGGCCTTGTCGGGCATCATGTGGCGGTACAGGGTGCCTTCGGGATCCTTGGCGTAGTTAAGACAGTTGAAGCCCAGGGCGCGCTGCTCGAGGTTGGTTTGCGTGGTGAGGCCCAGCGCGGCCCAGTGCGACTTTTCCGGGTCTTCCTTGGTAGGGTCACCGGCAGTGAATTCGCGGCGCTTGGTGTCGCCAGCAATCATTTCGAAATCCTTGGGGAAGGCCTTGATGTTCTTGCCGTTCAGCAGGTAGTACGCCAGCATACCACCAACTTGCTCTACCATCTCAAGTTCGCCAGTGGCGGCATCCTTGAAGTACATGGTGGGCGTCCAATACGCGGACTTGTCCTGGGTGACACGGCACGATGTGCAGTCGCCGGCAAGCAGAGACGCGGTGTCGGCAACCATGTCAAAGGCTGCAAGGGCGTCAGCAGTGTAACGGCTGATGACCAGACGTCACTATGCCAGCGGACGATTGGAGGCATATATACCAGGGGAAAGGCGTTCACGTACCGTTGGAGCCATGAATCGTGTGCAGATGCGAGGAGAAGCTACCCGGGTTCACGATGGGGTCCAAGCGAGCGAGACCAACGCGCCCTGGGCACTCCATGCGCCAAAAGGCATGGGCTGTCCCAATGAGGCCGGCAGACGCCGCAATCAAAGACTTGCTGAGCATTGTGGCGGGAGAGAGAGGATAGTCTGGTTGCGGTTGTTTGTGGTGCGCTCAGCGCTGGAAGCTGATGATGTCGAAGGAGCGGAACGACGCAACGAAGCTGTCTGAGAACAAGAGGCTATTGTCAGTTACTTTCCTACAACCAGGCACAAGTGGATGGTCCTGAAGATTGTGTTATATGGCAGGCAGCCTCGTTTCTCCTGAAACTTTGACCGCTTGAAGGGGCTTTCGGTGCGAATAATAGGTTCGAGCATAGGGTATAATCCTGGAGAGGGATCAAGACGAGCGTGTGGATATGGCCCATGTCGACCAGGAGTTCAAGACGAAGCAAGGCAAGACATCGGGTCTTGGGTGTAAGCAGCGTGCATCAGGCGCACCCATGCCAGCCTCCTCGAGGCTTGCCAAGCCGCAGATCACAGTCCCAGCTCATCTCTGAAATGCGAGTAGCGAACTGGCTGATGACAGTGCGATCAAGAGACAGGTGTCTCCTATGATGGACACAATCGATCCGAAAGTAGTCGCACGCTTGTCGTTGCGTTCATTGTCATGAATTTTGGGCACCACAGCCGGCCATGGACACCTGGTGGAGGGGAAGAGGAGACCGCAGCAACTTACCAAGTGGCGTATCGCCCAATTGTTCGCGGGCCAAAGCAGAAAATCAATGGATTTGGCCAAATCCCATGAACGAAAGGTAGAGGACCCTGATCACAGACGCAAGGTGCCTTTAAGCCTGGTATCCCACTTGTTGATGGCTCAGCCCTGTTGACAGCGCGCACTGAGACCTAGAATTCCAGCGCGAGGTTGCGGCTCTCTCTGAAGCGAGCGACTTTTGCAGCTCTACGTTGATGCGGGCAGTCGAGGTGCGTGACGCAATGTGAATTCCTGCGGTTTCTTTTCCAAGATGTTCTTTCTTGAAGTTCTACGAGCGATAGACGGTGCTTGACGGGTGCAGCAGAATAAAGCGAATGAGAGCGATTGCTGACTTGAAGGAGTGATTCGGGTTGGGTGTCGGGTATGAGAGAGTGACAAGGCGCTGAGGGACCTCAACCTACGGAAGCGAAGGTGGAAACGCAAAGCAGAAGGGCGAGAACGAAATGACTGGCGAAGGAAGGCGGCGAAGGAGAGAAGAGGGATGAGCCCGCGGGAGTTGGTTTCATGATCGCGGGTGCGTGGAAGCACCATGGAATGGGAGCTCGGCAGTAGACGCTGAGACGCCCGGGGGCGTGAGTGGAGTGTCACGCACGCAAAGGGCGGCACCTACTGCACGTACCTTACCTTATAACAGTACAAACCAACAACTTGGTCAAACGCCCAGCCAAGAGTTCCAAAGAGGATCGCCTAACATCAAATTGCACTCTGCATTGCCGTCATTTCGAATCAGGATCATCCCCATTGATACTCCTTCTAGCGTGGGTGAAGGCGCGCCTCAGTGTCTAGCGTGCGCTGCCCCGGCCCCATTGTGGGCATCTTTGTGATCTCTCATGGGTTGTGGGCTCGCGCCAAGATGTTGAATTTCGCAACTGTATCCATCAACATCATGAAACGTGGGTCCGGAGCCAGTAGCAGAGCAAGACTGTCACCATAGGAAAGGGGGATCTTCCAACACGCTACAGGGGGTATGAGGCAGGTGTTGGGGCACGCGCTGGATACAGGTCTCATCTGTCCCACTGCAGACAAGCAGCGCACGTGCAACATGGGATTCTTGGAGATTCCACCATGAGCGCGCTGCTGGAATCCGCAGCAATGATGCGCCTGTGCAACATCGCCATGGCGTTGTGGAATGCAATCCCCAACTTGGTCGTGACCCCGAATGGACGGCAGTGGCGCTTGATGCGACGGACCGCATGGTCCTTCATCTTAGATCCATCTGCGCCCCTCTTCCTGCCTCATTGGGTGACAGCCGGCCCCCCCACCCCCCCTGGCGATCCGTCCTGTACCTGCAGTAGCGACATGACGTCGCCCAAATTTCCAGCGTGGGTTGGTGTCTCGGCACCGCCAGCATCTCTCGGTGCGAGAATGGCCAGCAAATGAGTCGCCTCGAGCATGCACGAGTTGCCCATCAACAGCACGGCTGTACTTCTGTGTTTTTCCTCCTTGGGCGAGCCTCAGCCCGCGCTGTCGTGCACCCCATTGCCCGATATTGCCCCTGCGCCAAGAAGCTGGGCGTCAATTAGGGGTGACTGTGATTGTCCAGAAGACGACTTCCTTACCCCTCTTCGCGACCTAGGCGCCGCTAAGGTGCGCACGGAGAGCAGCCAACTTGGGCTCTTAATAAGCGAGGACCCCTGTCGATGTATCCAAGTTATCGTATTCTTCGCCCGCGACACGCCCACCTTTCCGAAGGGAGCTCTGTTCCTGCATGAGGCACGCGCATGGACGTTGGCCCCGGAGTCGACTAGCGTCTTGAAGATGGGAGAGTTTTTGCACAGACCGGCTCATTATTGAGGTAGGTAGCTTCGTAATCAGCGAATTGATTGAACAACCACATTCCAGACACACCGTGTGCATCTGCTTTGCTGGATACCTATGTTCTTGTCGACAGACGTGACACTTGCGTGTCAGTTGGACCGGACACGCAGCGAACATGGCTAGATATTACTCTGCCTACCACGAAAATGAACAATCGTGTCACGGGAGCAGCGCAGCCTGCGAAGTTGATCATTGAGAGTCCCGAAAAGGGGCAGCCAGATTAATTACAAGCACACCGGTCGTTCTCGTTGTCCAGGGCGAAGCAGCCAGTGATCGTTCGGGTACGGTGAGCCTAGCGTGTCTTCTTGGGCTTAAAACACCCGACAGCTGGTGGTTTCAGGATGGGAGTGTCTGCCTCACATTGAAGCTCAGCATAAACTTCCCAAGACGGCGCAGACTCTAGCCGACTCATGACACAGCGGCGAGGACGGCAGTTGTTTCTATTTCGGCTTGGAGCCCGCACACTAGGCGCAACATGCGTGGATTGCTCGTTGGCGCATGTCACGCGACTCACAGGCCGTTCTAAGAGAACGCCTGACAACCGCTTGAGATCGAGCCCTGCGTACCCGTCAGGATCCTCTCGTATAATTAGGACAAGAGGGCGATCTCCTAATCAGACGTCCTTGGTACAGTGGACCCTATGTACGTCCTCTGCATAGAGCAATCGTAATTCACGTCATGTTTGAGTGACTGAATATCCGCTCATACGGACGGCAAAACGTAGCAGGCCCTAGTTTATCTAGCATGAGCGCCTTTCATCAGAGAAGCAAGCAAGATGATATGAAACAAACTGGTAAGTTTAGACAATATAAAAGAATGCATGTGTCTATTCCATGTAACCGCGGAATCATGCATGTCGCGGAAAATCCAATTCGCCCCAGGGTAGGCCAGTCGTGCATGTACCAATTCCACATCCAACACAACGACGCACTCATGTGAGTGGACCAGAGGAAGTTTGGCAGCCAAAAGAATGTATTTGATAAAATATCATTTCTGAAATATTCGGAAGCTACTGCGGGAGAAGTGGACCGTCACATGCTTTGTAGCTTGTGCTGTGAAGCCCAAGACTTAGGAGTCCGCACAGCCACCACAGCCACACTACCTTATCCACCGCGACGCCACACATACGTCCCCTAGCACCCCACAACGACACCATCCAGCTGTCCAGATATCCAGTCCTCAGCAACGTCTTGTTTCTCCAAGCACTGCCCTTACACTCCTTTAGCGATGAACGATCTTTCGGGGCTTGACTGGTCATCCCAGTCTCAGGGCAGCGGCCCCCAAAAGAAGCCACCCGTGAACCCAATGTCCTACTCCTCCTTCTCGACCCTCCAGCCGACACCATCGCCACAAGGCTCTGGCCGAAGCACGCCGCAAACCCAGGGCGGCTTCGGTTCCGCGTCGAAGCCGCCGCCCGCAAAACCTGCCCAGGACAGCTTCAGCAACTTGATGAAGTTTGGCCCTGCCAAGTCCAACCAGAACCTGTCCCTTGCCGAGCGACAGGCGCAGCTCGAGGCCGAGAAGAGGAAGAAGCTGGAAGAGCAAAAGAAGCTACAGGAGGCGCAGTTTGGGAATGGCCAGTTCTGGGATAACCTCGGATCGAGAGGCGCGACTCCGAGCCCTGCGTTACAACCACCACCTCCGCCATCGGCTGGCGCATCGAACGACGATGACGACCCGTTTGCAGCTTTTAACAAGGATACAAAGGTAGACAATGCGAGCCACTTTCCGCCTCCAGAATCTCAAAGGTCGACGCCAGCACCCGCAGCGCCGTTGAACCTGAGTGATCCCAGTGCTTGGGGATCCAAACCTGGGAGTGGGGGCTCGTGGGGCGTTGAGGACGACGACCCCTTTGAGCTCAACACTATAAAGCAGACACCATCGGGCGCAGCTCCTACACTTCCACTGAACAACGACGACGACGATTTCCTTGGCGATCTGGCCAAGCCGGTGGAGGAAGTCAGGAAACACCAGGCAGCACAGCAACCCGCCCCGCAGCCCGGCAAGCCGATTGACGGGGACTCGAGCTCGTCGGACGATGATGATCTGGCACCACCGGTACGACAACGCCCCGAGCGACGACCGGCGCAGCGCCAGACCGACTCTCAAGGCGACGATTTCGACGCGGCAGTCGCCAAACTGGTGGATTATGGGTTTGCCCCAGACGATGCGCGGCGCGGCCTGACCGAGAGTGGTGCCGGGCTCAATGTGCAAGCAGCGGCCAACTGGCTGCTCGATGATGCGCACCGCAAATCAAAGGCCAAAGCGCAGGGCAGGAGTCCATCCACAGGCCCCCCGCAACCCGAGAGGACAAACAGCAGATCCCCAGCGGCCGCCGGAGTAGGGGAGACGGCCGCGGCCATGGGCAGCTCTATTTTCAAAACAGCCGGCTCGTTATGGAAGACCAGCCAGAAGAAGGTGCAGCAGGCAATGAGCGAATTCCAACAGGATGGCAGCAGCGGCGATCCCAACCAACCAAAGTGGATGAGGGATGCGCAGCAGGCCCAGAGGCAAGACGCAGGTAGAGTGTCGGAGAGTGCGACCGAAGAAGCCATGGCTCTGGAGTCGGGAGGTCGGCCCCAGCCCTCCCGGCCGCAGAGTCGTCCTACGCCCGAGCGCCGGCAAAGCCCATTTGAGCAAAACCAGGTGCCGCGCCAGCCATCGTCCAGTCGTGCAAGCCCTGCGCCTCGGTGGCAGCAGCAGGCACCGCCGCCTTCGAGCTTTGACGCCAAGGCCAAGTTGAGGCGTCTCGAAGCGGATGATGACCTGTCTACGTACAAGAGTCCTAGTCGCAGGGCACGTCCGCAGCCTGCGCCAGCCGCAAAGGAAGTCCAGCCCGAGCCAGATCTGTTATTCGGCGGAGAAGCACCGAGAACAAAACAGCAACTGCCTCACAGACCGGCGCAACAGCCGGCGCCGGCGCCGGCCCCAGCTCGCAGGGTGCCATCGAAACCCGCCTCACCTGCGCCCGCCCCGCGCCCGGCACGACAAGTGCCCCCGATTTCACCGGACGCCCTTCAGAAGTCGACGCGTCTTCGGATAGAGGGTACGGCTCACTTTAAGCGCGGCGACTTTGCGGCGGCCCACGAATGCTACTCGACGGCGCTGAGTGTCGTGCCGGCGAAACACCCCGTTGCCATCTTGTTGCTGTCCAACCGTGCGCTGACTGCGCTCAAGACTGGCGAGCCGAAGCAGGCCGTGCAAGATGCCGAACATGCGATCAAGCTGATCGGTCCGAGCCAAGGTCAAGGTGAGACGGTCAGCGTGCAGGGCGAGTCGGGAGAGGCCGAGACCAGGGACATGAGGGACTTGTACGGGAAGTCACTGAGCCGCAAGGCCGAGGCGCTGGAGCAGATGGAGAGATGGAGCGACGCACTAGCAGTGTGGCGTGTCACGGTCGAGGCTGGCCTGGGCGGCGCCAACGCCCTCAAGGGCCGGCAGCGATGCCAGGCAGCCATCGCGCCGAAGCCGAAACCAGTCGCCAGGCCACGTCCTGCGCCGTCCGCCGGTGCCGATCTCGCGCCTGCCAAGAGCTCGGAAGCTGTGATCAAGTTGCGCGAGGCGAACGAGGCCGCCGCCAAGGAGGACGACGAGAAGTTTGCCCTATCCGAGGCGGTGGACGCGAAAATCTCGAGCTGGCGCGACGGCAAGAGGGACAACCTGCGCGCGCTGCTGGGGAGCTTGGACAATGTGCTCTGGGAGGGCAGCGGCTGGAAAAAGGTGGGCATGCATGAGCTGGTGATGGCCAACAAGGTCAAGATTGCCTACATGAAGGCGATTGCCAAGACACACCCAGACAAGGTGAGTCCTCTTGTGTGATGCGTATGTCGATTCTTGCTGACGAGACAAGCTGCCCCAAGACGCCAGTACCGAGGTTCGCCTGATTGCCAGTCTGGTCTTTAGCACCCTGAACGAGAGCTGGGACAAGTTCAAAGCCGAGAATGGGCTCTGAGCGCATCAAGACGAAGGCTATGAGGAACGATGATGATGAACAAATTTTTGGACATTAGAAGAGCGATGCGATGTATAGAGCACAAAGGTAGAGAATCGACTCGTGGGCTGGCGCGCCTCCCCATGACGTGCGCCAGCCACTTTATCACCAACGCTTGTCTCTCTATATGAACCCGTGTAACGCCTTACCTCCCACCCAATGCACGCCCCATCTCCCCGTCTCATAACCCAAGCATCCGCAGCACGCTGTCGCGCACTTTCTTCTCGTACTCGTCCCGGCGATCGCGCCACATCTTGGCGGCCTCGACGTTGGCAGGGCTCTCGTCGTTGGGTTCGGCGAGCATGCTCATGACGCTGATGAGGATCTTCTCGACGGACTGGATGGGGGACCAGCGCTCGGCGGCGAGCTCGTAGTGGTTGGGGTCTTCGCCGGGCGGGTGGAGGATGGAGATGCACACGAGGCCGCTGGGGTACACTGCGTCTCTTGTCAGCCAAAGGATTCTCCTGGCAACCTGTCTCGGCAGTCACGCACCGTTGGGATGCCACAGATCGACGAGGAACTTCATGGTCGGCGGCGCGAGGGGGTAGTCCTTGGGGAACTTGAGCTCGGCGGGGAACACGCCGCCCTCAAAGGGCGTGTCCTCGGGACCCTGGATCAGGCATTCCCAGTGGAGGATGTCGTCCTCGGAGACGGGGCCGGCGGTGATGCCCTCGGGCGGGTTGTTGGTGAGCGCGCGGTACTCCTGGAGGAGGCGGCGCTGGGCGGTCGACTGGGCCATCTTTGTTGCCGTGGTTGGGGGGAGATGGGTGGGATGGTTGGAGTGACGATGGCAGTCTATGTATGAGGTCCAGTTGAGGTGGTGGGGTTGCGTGATCGGGGTCCGTTGGGCTAGGCCACCAACAGCTAGCGTCGCACTCGGGAGGTTAGGCGTCATTGGGGATGATGTCTGGACGCTGGGCATACAAATCCGGGGAACAACAACAGGGGACTTTACAATCAGCCCATGGAGTGGCAGAGGGGACGGCTTGGCCATGTGTAGATTTCGAGCTTGGTTAGGTGCTCAGCTCTTCTGATGTGAACATTTACCTGGATGCAAGGGCCTATCTATTTACAGAACAATCAACCACTGTATCTGAACATCTGATCCAGACGTTGTGTGTAGCAAGCCAGCAGCGAACTTGTCATAGCTTCTAACAGTCGTTGATTCCATGCGCCTCATCTTTCCTTTACTGCTCTAGGTCTGCATAATGAATTATCCTTGTAGTGGGCATAACATTGAAACAATGGCTACTCTTGTTGTCTGTAAGGTAAGGAGTTTGTGCCTGTGTGCCAGGCAGTGCATTCGGCCCACTTTTCGCCTCAGGCTTCTTGAACGCGCCTTCCGCGTCTGCCCTCCTTCCTTCTTCACAGTCTTCTACACATAGCTCAACTGAAAGGCAAGAGCCGGACATCTACGGAACATGCTGGCGCGCCACAGCACTGTTTCTCACTGCCAAGGCAGTCGGCATCACTTGAGCCTCTCGCATCACACCTGCCGCACGGCATCTGCTGCGCGGCATCTGCTGCGACAATGTCTCCCTGATCGTTCCACCGCCCAAGCTCTGCCAATGACTCGTCTAGGTCCCGGCAGAGACGATCTCGCGTCATGATCTCGCAGTCGAAGCGAGGCTGCGTGACTTGCCGCCAGGTCCTTTGCCCTGCCACGTGCTGACGCTCCCTGGACGGACGAAATGCTGGGCTGGCCAGGTCAAGTGCGAAAAGCAGAAAATATTCTGTCCGCGCCGCGTCCAAGCTGGGCAATTCTGTGGCGCCTATCATCACCAAGTCAACTAGTCCTTGGCGGTGCAGCCTGCTCTCAAGTTCGGCGTCGCAGTGGACAGCAACACCGAGAGGCCGACGTGCCTCGCTGCCCGTGCTGTCTATGGGAGGAAACGCTGTCTTTTGCAGGGCAACGATGTTTGGGGCCGCGCATTCTTCCAGGCGTCGAACCAGGTTGAGTGTGCCATGGCTGCTACCGCGGCATTGGGATCTGCCTACGAGCCATCGCTTACTCCAGGGAACGCATTCGCGCGTTTCGTCGGGCTATTCAGATCATGAACACGAATCGCCAGAGTCACATAGACTCCTCATCTGCCGACACGCTCAGCATAGTCAATAATGATCTCGTTAGGGTCAATATTTTGCGTGCCAGCTATGGGCTGTCGCGTAACGGTAAAGTGGTGATACTATGGAAGCTCCCCCCCGCATGAAGCGTTGAAGCGTCGAGAGGAAGCCTCTGTGATAGAGCCACAAGGTTCTCTGCGGCTAATGACGGTGCCTGGGAGGACGTTTGCTTCTCGTTTCTTGCACGCAGAGCTTCATAAAACACCCATGTCTTGAGCAGCTGACATGCATATAGCCGTGTCCAATAGCCTGTATCAGGGGAAAATCCACGCCTCCGCTCGTATTTGCGCCAACGGATTGACGTTCAATCTCATTCTAGGGCTGACGCCCAGGTTGGATTGTGGGCCCGCCCCGGCGATATAACATGGGCAAATGTCACCGGTGACAAGGTTCCTGTCCTGGTCAACACGCAGAGTGCAGATGCTGTCCAGGGTGGCAGAACGAGGAGGAAGCTCCAGCAGGAGGCGGGCTTGTCATGAGTAGATAAGTACCACGGGTCTCACGCGCGTCCTCTTTGAAGACATTCATTGGAGTCTCTTCACTGCAAAGGAGGATTTGACAGTCATCGAACTGTTCCTGTTTGATCGCCGTGCCCTGATACTTGGCATCGTGTGTTGCCACTCGAACTACTCCCTCGCAAGCAGCCTCGAGGCCCGTTCCGCCAACATGGAGTGCCACAGTGATCGCGCCGGCGACTATTATGGCCTGGGCATCCGGATGGGCGTCTACTTTGCCTGGCTCAACGCCTACCTCTGTCACGTCCTGCTGCCCTCGGGCATCGGATCCGCCGCGGTCGCAAACACCGTCTTCCTGCTGACACTGTTTGTCGCGTTGGCCAAGGACAGCATGCGCGATCACCTGACGCAGATCGACGCGCTGGTGCTGATGCACATGTGTGGTGGCGCCACGTTTGGGATCCTCAGCATCTGGGGATACAGGACCCGGCTGTACACGGACACGGGGCCTAAGGCGGTTGGGTACTTTGGGAGCTACGGCACGCATATCCGGGTGTTCATCAGCTTCGCGATTAGCGTGTACGGCCTCTGGTTCTGGATCTATGGTGTGGTGCATGGTCTCCGCCCTCTTGGTCCTGACGATGGAATAGAGTCGGGCGACAATCCAGCGGGATGCGGCCAGTTGTATACCTTCTTCTTCACCAAAGTGCGCGCCGATCAAGGCATTCGCTACTATTACATTGTCATCTGTGCCGGATGCACAGTGTATTTCGGTTGCATGCTTCTCGCCTCATTGCTGGCCGCGTGGTTCTCCGTCGAGAGACTGCTGGGGATTGCCGGCGAGCGGTGGGCGCATGCAGCTCACGTCAACACCATGACGAGGCCGAGATATGCGACGGGCTTTTCTGAAAAGGAGTACGTGGATTTGTGTCACAAGGACATGCTGTGGAACGAGTACTGATGTCCACCTGTCTAGATTGAAGATGATGTACAAGGCCCTGCGCATCCTGAATCCCATCTGGCTCGTCTGGTCCATGGTCACGATTGAGTGCACGCTCAACTTCAACAACCTCAAGGGCGTTCTCGGCGGAGAGGAGAACGAATTGTCCAAGCCTGGCCAGCTGCTCCCGCTCCTTGTGGGCGCCTTTGGCTTCGTCGAGACAGTCTACAGGATCCTCAAGGACAGGGTGTTCCAGAAGGACGTTCACGCTGCGCCCGATGGATATCGTGGATTTGGGCCCTCGGTCCTGCGCTCGACAACCGATATGGAAGAGGACCAGCAGACTCGCTCGTTTGCGATTCGGTACCTTGTCGGGTGGCTCCCGTGGCTGAGTCTTTTGCACAGATACGACCAGAAGCTGAGCGAGCAGGGCATCTCCCGGTCCAACACAGCCCTGGCCTCGCCCGACACCCCTGGGTTCCCCAACTCACCATCGCCATGGTCCCCTGCTGCAAAACAGCGCATGTCCATGCCGACGTGGCCAGGGCCCGTGTCGCCAAGCGCTTCGACGTCTGCTGGTCCCCAGCCAAAGCATCCAGTCTCGTTCTCTCAGGCGCCCATCAACGACGGTCAACAGTTACAGTCGAATTAGAGGTGCAGCTCCTACTTATTCGCATTCGACTTGCTATTCGCTCATCACCATGCTACTGGTTTTCAATCTTGGCGCGCACGGCCTCCTCCCTCTGCTTCTGCTCGTCCGTCATGTCAAAGTCCTCCGTCTCCGTCACCCTCCTGACCTCGACTTCGGCGTTCTGGCTGCCCCGGAATGGAATCCTCTTGGCCCAGCTCAGGGCCTCCTCGCCGTCGCGGACCTTGATGACCCACCAGCCGGAGATGGTGGATTGCTCCTTGAGGTCAAACGGCCCTTGGGCGACGGCCACCTCGTCGTCCCCGGCGCTGAAGCGCACGCGGTAGCCTTCGGATGTGGGGCGCAGTCCCTCGCCGGCGAGGAGGATACCGGCGTCGGCCATTTCCTCATTGAACTTTCCGATACGGGTCAAGGTGTCGGGGGCAGCCTTTCCCTTGCCCTCGCTCGTGAGAGAGGCTTTGACGAGGATTGCGTAGCGCGGCATGTTGGCACGTGGGTCTGTGATGAACTTGGTGATTTGTGTCTGGGGCGGGTGCGTGAGCATCAAGTGTGCGGTCGGGTCGGAGAGATGGAAAGAGTCCTACCTTTCTTTAGCAGACTGACTAGAGAGTAGTAAAGTGTTGTTGTCGTTGTGAGGCAATGGGATCAGGCCACTCTGATATCTCCTTGGCTATTATATACACCTCGGGAATCAAACACGGGCCGGGCAATAACACGAGCGTTTCAGGGGCGCCGACGAGTCGTCCTGTCAAAGGGACCTCTGCATGGTGCGGCTGGGCCCGTTGCTTCGAGGTCCAGAGGGTGATGGGTTCCCCCGGACTCAGCTTGAACGGCGTGCGTGCGGGGACGTGCTTTAGTTGCAAGTTTGTTCACAATGTGCCGGCCATGTGTGCAGTGGCCGCGTGAACCTTCGTGTAAGCGGAGCGCGGCACAAGCAAAGGGGGCGAGCCAGATTCACGGTGGACATGGCCGGCGACCCGTGGTGTCCTGGGCCAATCACCCAATCACCGATGCATACCTACGGACCATCTCATGCCTGCCAAACACGTCGTTTCGTAACTACATTATTAAAATTACGTGTGGCGTGAACATGGTGGCGCCGGCTGCGTAAACGCACAGCACCATCTAAATGCGGCTACCCTACACAATGAAATGGGCCAAATCACGAAACAGTGTGTCGCGCCATGCCCAGGCAGCAGTTTCCCCACTTTGGGCGATTGTTGCTGGCCCATTGGATCTCCCTCTGTAATGAGGAACGAACCCTCCACGATCACGATACGACAGTCCTACTAGAGATTGCACGTGCGGCAGGCATGGTCCTGTTGGTGAACTGGTCATGTCCTCGCTCATGCGGGCAGGTGCCACGTGAAGCACTGTCGCGTCGACATGCCCATTGTCTGTCACGCCGCGCGCCCTTGCATCAGCGTCGGCTTGGGATTGAGTAGGAGGAGCTGTCATCTGGATACGTGACTTGGGCTGTGCATCATGGGCCTTTTGGAGCAGATGGGGTGCCGCCTGCCCGTGCCTCTCGAGGCAGGCTAGAGCAGGGCCGTGAATTTGGCGTGTAGCGTCTGGGTTGTGACACCCCAACTTTCATGTTGCCAGTCGTTGGTCGTGGCCCATGTTGACGTCGGCCTCGACAGCATTGACGTTCCCCGACAAGGCTGCGAGGTGCAGACTGACCATTCTCGCATCGATCTGTGGGCAAAGAAGCGCTCGCAGTGCTGTCGAGAGGTGGTGAATGCCCTCAAAGCATGTCCCTAAAACGCTACCACGTACAGACCACCAACAGCAGTCTCATCATCGTCTTTTGTACGACAGAGGGCCCGCCTTCCTCGAACGCGCAGTCTTGCCAACATTTCATGTCCACTCAGAGACGAGCAGAAAGACAGATCCTCATCTTTGAAAGAGATGCGCAAATGTATCCGGGCCAGCTGCCAGCAGCCGTGGTGTGGTACCGGGTAAGCCCGGGCCACCACCATGTGCAACGCCGTCGCCAGTGTTGCGTCCCTGGTTGAGCAAAAGACTCTGGACCTTCCAGGCAGGTCCACGTGGTGTGATGTAATCGCTCCACTGCGTCGCTCTCTGTGTCGATCACGACCTGACCTTCGCAAGGGGGGGGGGGACACAGGCTCACAGCCCCCGGAGCGACTCAGATCCGGCGTCTGGATCGTTCGCCAAGGATGGACAAGAAGTACAGGACCAGGATGAACTGGGGCAGATTAATTGTTAACGCGTCGACGGTCAGTAGACTCTGGAAAGTGCAAGGGGGCTCGAGTGAGTGCCGGGGAAGTGTTTGATTGAAACGAAGATTACTGGGCTACCATTCTCGTATGCATCACAGGGTTCATGTTTCCTTGCGTGCGTGTCGCAGCTTCGCCATTGAAGGCGTATCCTTTCGCCGTCCCACAGAGCCTGGTCTGCCGCTCATCATACAGACAGTGAGGGCACCGCAGGGCGAGGCCTGGTGGCAAGCGTGTTCAAAGCGGCCGTTGTTGTTATGATCGAGCCGCTGTTGCGACCAGCACCCGCCAAGACGATCGGGAACCAGAATGCCGCCGGAGACATTCCTATCCGGCGAGCGACGATCACCGGGAATGGGCTAGCCACCACATCCGCCGTCGCTCCCCGCATGACTAGGCCGGCGGATTGCTAACATGGTGTCTTTGATTGGTCGCGTGCCTGAGATATGCAGGCTGTGTCTCGGTTTGTGGGGAGCTTCCCATTTCCTTTTTCGCTCGGGCTGCCGGTTTGGATCTCAGTCCCAGCTAGATTGGGATCGTCACTGGGAAGAGATGCGGCCGCCTCTTGGGAGACCTGGGATCATGGAGGCTTCAGGCAGCATGGGTAAGGCATCGGACGCGCCAACTGCCTCCATGTGGTCAAGTACCAGCGCTTCAGAAACCAATCTGGGGTAATGACAGCATGCCAGCCGCGAACATGCTCGTCGTCATGAGAGACACGCCCAGCAACGAGTGTCTCTCGCAAATGAGAGCCGTGAGACTCTGGCAAGAACAGCCAAGCCGAACTAACCCAATCCCCCCTAGCAGCACGCCGGTGTCCTCCTCACTGCGTCCCGGCGCCCTCGCGATCCAACACTGCGCTGGCCTGGCCGCATCCCTGTAGCATTTCTGCCGGGACCTCAACATCCGTGCTTAGACTCACATCAAAGACCTTGAGACCAATCAAACGACACACGGAAGGGGTTAGATGCGAGCGGATGCTCGGCACATCGCTTTAAGAATGAGCCACGTCCTCCAGTTCCAGCTCTGGGAAACCATCCCTCTCGCTCTTTTAGATCACCGCTCCATCTCAAGCTCAGACGTTCTATCCACACGGGTCAACTCTTCCAAGATGCGTTACAACAAGGTTGCTCTCGCCGCCGCGGCGGCCACCGCTGTCAACGCCCAGCGTCCCGCCGAGGAGTCCATCTGCGACTACTACACCACGGCTCTCCTCGAGGAGAACACCGCCGAGAACCAGGCCACCCTCCTGACTCTTGTCGTCAACACTGTGGTCATTGGCAACTGTGAGTGGGCTATCTCTCCCTAGGACCTTGACCCGCATACTGATACGCGTGCTAGACACCCAGCCCAACGTCGGCGTCGAGGTGCCCGGTATCCTGGCCCCTGGCATGGTCGAAGGCGAGGAGGTCAACCTGCTTCCCTACTTCAACGGCGAGCTTGCCTCGACCAACAGGGGTGGCGACATGGGTGAGCAGGTCAACTTCCTCGACGGTGGAGGTGCCGAGCCCCTGAAGAAGAACATGCCAGCCGATGACGAGGAGTCCAACCAATAGTGAGTTGCCCGCTTTCGCTCCTGGACACTCCCAGTACTGACGTCTCAGCTTCCTCCTCACCCATCTCTACCAGTTCTTCGGCTCCCTGCTCGGCTGCTCCATGCAGGGCATGGCCGGCTTCGACGCCTACATGGCCAGCCCCTCCATGTACGAGGTCCACAAGTTCATGAACCTCAACCTCGCCGAGAACACCTACTTCATCCAGCAGGTCGCCCTGGCCGCCTCCTCCTTCGGCGTGGCCGAGGAGGACATTGCCGCCGTCGGCGAGGCCCTCAACTCCCTCTTCAACGTCCGCTGCGCTCCCCCCGCCACCGCCATCCCCGACCAGGGCCCCCAGCTGCAGTCCATCTGCATCGACGAGGAGACCTGCCCTCTCGCCGAGAACGCCGAGTGCGCGCTCTACGAGGAGGACGGTGCCGGCAGCACCCCTACCCCATCCACCAGCGGTATGCCTGCGCCCACTGCCTCGTCCAGCGATGGCATGGCCAGCCCCTCGGACGTCCCCACTGACGCTGCTGCCGTCCACGGACTCGGCCTTGGTGCCCTCGTCGCTGCTGTCGCTGCTTTCGCTCTGTAAGGGCTTGGACTAGGGTTCAACTAATATGTTCCTCTCGTATCTTCCTTTGTAAAGAGTACTTCTACAGCGTCTAGCAAGTTAATGGATATGAATTGGACTCGACTTGATCTGTGTGATGCGGTGCCACAAATGTACCTTCTCTTATTCGTATTCAGCCGGCACCGTGTGAGTGCGCGACCATGAGTACAGACGGTACGAGCTCAAATATAGGTCCTTCAGGCTTCCCCCCCCTGTGTGGAAGTGGTGTCTATTGTTCAATGAGACGTCGACTTCAGTGCCGCAACGTGCCTTGAATCGCTCTGCCTGCCCATTTCATGCTGTCAAATGTCTCGATCCGTGTGGCTCGGGAGTAATGGTTGATCGAGTTGATCAGATCAACTCCCTTGCGCGGCAACAACATCAATTGACACGTCTCCTTGTGGTCAGCAATGATGCAACCTGGAAAGATCACAAGTCGGGGACATTTGCACACCCAACATAGGTCACGCACTGTGCGGCTGCCACGCATCTACGCTCATCGGATTGACCTGGCAGACACCATCAAGATCTGGAGGCAAGCTGATCTCGTCTACCCAAGCATGGATCTCCATTGGAAGAGACAATGGTTCAGCAACTAGAGACTCAAGTGGTTGTCATAACCCATGTAGAATTTCTTCCAGCACATGCTGTGCTATCTCCATGTCTCTTTCTCTATACATCGACGTGCTGTTGCTAGAATGTCTTTAAACATGTCTACGGACGGGGGACTTTTATACCACTAAACCTGCAATTCCGAGTCATACTATTCGTGACTGAAGTAGCTGAGAATAGCGCATAACGTATCTTCACATGCATTTAATTTAATGATCCTCTGTTACTATTTTACATGTTATCCAGGTGTACAAGTTAGCACACTCGTGAAGCTGTATTATGTAATCCTAGCAACGTCTTCAAACGTCACACTGGCAATGCCTGCCGTACCTTTCAATGTTGGCAATTCGGTCACTCAAGGACCAACGCCCAAAGTCCCGTCCTGCTTGGGCGCGATCACGATACGGTTTGCCAAACGTTCCTAAATCCTCGGCCGTCCCATACCTGGCGGCCTCTGTCATTCCAACGTCGCTACCGCGCACGGCGTAGGCCCCTCGCAGTTCGCTTACCCTGATGCCGCCCCGTCGAGCATGCGACGTGTGCTACCAGAAAAAAGTGCGCTTCACATCTCTGACGGCCTGCTCTGGTCTTGCAATCTATGGTTCCAGAAAGACCTTCTGACATGTTTACTTTCTAGATCCAATGCTCGATACCGAGCCCGGGTTCTCCGTGTGACTGGTGCCGTCATCAGCATCTGGCTTGTACATTTCAGAGACCGCCGCAGCGGAAGCATGCAGAACAGTGAGTCAACACTTGGCAGCAGCCCAGAACAAAGGGTTCGAGATCCTCTTGACCCGCAGGGCTCATCCGTATTCGCAGGCTCAACCCCAATGCTGTACGCGACCTTTTCCGACGGGTGCAGGATCTGGAGGCCGAGCTGGGCCGCAAGAACGAGCAAGCCCAGGAACGGAGCGTGAGCCAGACGCCGTCCATTTCCACTGCCACGACGGCTTCTTCCACTGGAACGGCGGAGACATGGCAGCATTGGTCACCGCCGGCCAACGTCAGCTCCCAGACTCTTGGGCCGAACGCACTTGGGTCTCCTAATCCTCCGTTTCTACCGCAGTCGCCCATCTCCGGCTCGGACGCGGGGGGCTTCCGTGGCCTCCAACGACATGTGGGACCAATCTGGTATTCCATGGGCATGCAATTGATGTCGCCAGAGGGATGGGAGTGGATGTCGTCCAGGACAGGGCAAGCAACCCGCTGGGACAGATTCTTCTCGCGTCCTGGCCTGCTCCCCTCGACAACCGACTCGCGCGATGCGCCCACGGAACTTCCAGGCGAAAGCACTACACGGAAAGCCCTTGATGCCTTCCGCCAGTCTTCCTCTCCACACATCCTTCCGCTACTTGACTCTGCTACGTTGGAGGATACCCTGGGCAAAGCCTACAGCTATCTGCCGCAACCGTCCGCCCAAGCCTGTATCTGGGCGTTTCACGCGCTCGCGAGCCTCTGCCAAAGCGTTCGAGCCCTACATATCTCTGTCGAGGGAGAATCCTGTGCTGCAAACGCACAATCTCTGCTCGGACACCTCATTGGGGAGTCGAGTTTGGAGAATTTGCAATCCATCCTCATGCTGGTATGTCGAGAGGCGATTGTCCCCCGCCAACCAAAGAAAAGTTGGACGCAGGCTCATTGTACATGCAGCAAACCTACAGGGCCGCCAACGGTCAGCGACAGTGCGCTGATCTCTTGTCCTCTCTCGCGTCTCGCATGGTATGCGACCTTGGCGGACATACCCAGGAGATTGCGGAGCAGATGCACCAACGGGCAGCATCTTCAGACGCACAGATGCATGGAACACGGATGGCCTTCTGGTCGTGCTATGCGCTGGACAAGAACGACTCGCTGCGATCAGGCCAGCCCCCGGCCCTCGTTGGAGGGTATTGTGATCTAACCTTGCCAGATGTCGAGACCGTCGTTGGCGGGGTTCCGTCGACTGAAGCCGCCAAGGGCGAGGATTCGATGTGTTACATTGCTTACAACTTGCCTCTCAGCATCATCAAGGAGAGGATTTTTCAACTCTTGTACACCCCTCGAGCCTGCGACATCTCGGACCGCCAGCTCGTGCTCAACATGCGCCACCTCGATGACGAGCTGGAACACTGGCGGCTGTCGATACCAGCAGACATACGCCCCAGGCTCTCTGTCTCCCCGGGCCGGCCTTTGACGGCACCAGGGGCTGGCAAGTCGCGGGAGGAGTGTCGTCTCAAGCTGCAGCTGGAGCACCTCTACGTCTTGACAGCCATACATGCTGGCGTCAGAAGAGCCGGGGCGGCGGCCGGCGAGCACGCGCGTCTCCCAGATGATCTTCACAGTGTCATCCACTCCAGCGTAGACATTACGCTGGAAGCTGGTCGCTCCACGTTCGTGTTCCTGAAGGCATCCATGGACATGTTGCAAGAAGATGCGTTCCAGTACGTCTCCTCGCCCCGTCCTGGGCCGTCAACTTACCACAATGGCGAGCGAATCAGGGGGATAAGCCGCTTTTGTCCATCACTGCTAACCAGACCACAGCTACCTTGTCCTCTACGCTCCGTCCGCTGCCATGGCATTGTTCGTCAATGTGCTCGTACATCCCATGCACAAGTCGTCAGACGAGGACTTGAGGGCCTTGGAAGCGGCCCTCGGCGACATTCGAGGCATGCCACTGCGTGGACTCAGAAAGGGGGAGAGGGACAGGTTGCAGGGGCTGCACGACTTCATCATGGAGCTGGTCCGGCTGGGGAACTGCGCTGTTTGGAAGGCAAAGACGGATCGCGAGATCTAGCCCGGCAAGGACGCGTCTGATCGCCCACGGCACGCTTTGGACTGCATGTTGACCGTTGCATTCAGAGCTGGCCCCACGACCATGAGGACATCATCACCTCGACGCCATGAGAGAAAAAAAAAAAAGCCTAGTCCGATCGACGAAGACGCCACGCCAATCAAGTTGAGCTTAGTCAGCGGCATGTGCATTCCGCCCCATACGAAGAAGGGCTCCGCCCCACAAATCAAGCTCCACAAGATTCCGCCAAGGCGTTCCGTCCCTCCGTCCCACTTTGTCCTTGCTGCACGAACGCTTCCTTTCCTGTGATTGCCCCCCATTTCATCCCAGTTGCTCTAATGAAAGGCTGCAAAAGCCGACAGGGTCGAACCGACTTGTGCCACCCGGCGCTTTCTTTCGTGGAGAATGCGCGGGCACGTGGGTAGCTTCACTCGCCTGCAGCCTTCAGACTCTGACGCAGATGATGGGTTTGTCCAGTCTCGGTCCTACGTGGGGTGGTGTAAGAGCATTGCATGCAAGCCTTTGCCGAAAATCTAATCTGGCAGGACGGCTACTTATCAATACTTTAAAGTGACGCTTCCTGACCTTGTGTCGCACCCATTCGCGACTCTCGCCTCGCCCTCTCCGCCTTCTCTAGGCCACGCACCATACGCTGTCGGATGCTTCGCAGACAAGAACAACGATCCATCACACCAGCATGGCGGAAATAAATCGGGACTCGAAACGGGATGGCCTCGTGGCCCACGCATGGAACACGGTGAAGTACAACTGGCACCTTGGGTTCACCGCGTTCGGAGGTCCTCCAGTGCATTTCAAAATCGTGAGTTCCCGATGCCGCTCAACGCGAGGCTCACTACAAGGATCAAATGGGAGCTAACCGAACGTCCAGTTCCACGACAAGTTCACCAACAAACTGCAATGGATCGACGAGCAAACGGCAAGTGCTCACATGGAAGCTAAGCAACGACGACATGTGTGTTAACTGTCTGGGTAGTATCAGGAGCTGTTCAGCGTGTGCCAAGCCTTTTCCGGGCCAGGCAGCACAAAGATGCATTATTGCATCAACCTCATACACGACGGATTCCCCTCGGCCGTCTTGGGCTTCTTCATCTGGAGGTATGTCTTGACCTCAACTGCTTGCCCTCCCCCGGCGAACCTCACCTGCTCACTCGTCCCAGTCTTCCCGGCGCCCTAGGCATGTACGGCCTGTCCGTGGGCGTGTCCAACATTTCCGAGACCCTGCCCCGCGCCGCGTACGCCGTCATCTCCGGCCTGAATGCGGCGACAGTGGGCATCATCGTGCTGGCCGCCGTCGAGCTTTCGCAAAAGGCCATCACCGACAAGATGACCCGCATCCTCGTGTTCCTCGGGGCGGCGGCTGGCCTCTTGTACAATGCCTTGTGGTACTTTCCCCTGCTCATGCTGCTGGCAGGTCTGGCAGCCATTGTGCATGACCAACGGTGGTTGCATGGCCCGGTGCAGCGTGTCATCTCCCTCGTCAAGCGGGAGAAGCGGCAACCCAAGGAAACAGAGCAAGTCGACATGGTCGAGCGTGGGATTAAAGGGTCCAAGAAGTCCGAAACACAGCAAGCACCGACAGACGATCGCACACCCACGCCGACGCCTCCCGAGACGACGGACAATACCGAGACACCCGCGGCAGCAGAGGAGCGACCTGACGACGCGCGTCCGCGCAGTTGGCACATGCGGTGGAAAGCGGGTCTGGTCATCATCGCCGCCTTTCTTGCCAGCTTCATCGTCGTCATGGTCCTGCGAGGAGTGCTGCCTGAGAGCCCGCTGCTGTACCGCCTCTTTGCCAACATGTACCTCGCGGGAACCATCATCTTTGGCGGCGGGCCCGTCGTCATTCCCCTCCTGCGCGAGTACGTCGTCGCCGAGGGCTGGGTCAGCCCTCGCGACTTCCTCATCGGCCTGGCCATCATCCAGGCGTTCCCCGGCCCCAACTTCAACTTTGCCGTCTACCTGGGCAGTCTGACCGCGTCCGGCGCCAACATGAGCAGCGCCGTCGGCGCGCTCCTGGGCTATGCGGGCATCTTCCTGCCCGGGATGTGGCTCGTGCACGGTACGATGGGGATCTGGTCCGCGCTGCGGGGTCTGCCTTGGGTTAAGTCGCTTCTCAGGGGCGTCAATGCGGGCGCCGTCGGTCTCGTCTACACGGCCGTCTACCGCCTCTGGCAGATTGGATACATTGACGTGGACTATCAGCGCGGCACCAGCCTGGCCACGGAGCCTTGGTGGGTTGTAGTGACGGCCACGAGCTTTGTCGGCGGCAGGTGGTTCGGTCTCAAGCCCGCTGTGGCCATCATCATGGGCGCTGTGATGGGCCTCATCTGGTACGGGGTTGTGACCACTTGATGCCGCTGACGGGTAGGCTTTGTGTGTCGGAGATGACGTCTGTCATGAACACCGGGCTTGAGATGTTAATTCTTGGTAATAGAGTTGCTAATAGAGACGTACATCTACATGTCCCCATTAGGTGCCCTTGCTGCGAGAGCTTGAGATCTAGCGGCTCTTGCCCCATGTGACATATTGGTCTATCGCAGAACGCGGTGCGCACGGGACGACCTTTTCTCTGTGCTGCCGACCGTATTGCTATCAGACCTTCGCAACAGCCCGAGTCCCAAACCGCTTGTTATAGCAGAACCTCGTTGGAGCCTAGCGCCTAGGTGAGTCATGCTCACCATCACATTACCAATCTATTGATTATGGAATGGCGCCGCAGCTTGAGAGCCGCATCTGTCAACGGCTGCAGTCAACGCGGCGCGGAAGAGGCACGCTGCAGGCTGCAGGTCAACAACTCCACTCATCCAACGACGCACAGTCACCCTCTCAAATCTACAGCGTGCTAGCAGCCGTTATCGAGTGTGTTCATTTCCCAAGTGTCCATACGTTGGACGCTGTTGTCCCTAGTGCTGACAAGGCCCCTGATAGGTCCGATTAAGTCCGAAGCGACGCTGACAATGGGCGTGCTGACATTGACTCCGCGTCTCTATTCTCAGGCCGGCCTGCCGAGCAACAGACGCCAGATCATGGCGCTTACGCTGGAGCCAGACAGGGAACATTACCCATAGGACAAACATCCCGACAACGCCCCCAAAGAGCAACGGGGCTGGAGGCGCAGTATCCTTCTAGGGTGGATATATAAAGGGCATCCCTTTCCGCCTGAAGCGGCAGGACTCAAGCCAAGTCCTGTCCATCTACGTTCTGCCATTGGAGCCATGACTTCTCAGAAACCCGTTGTTCTCGTTGTGCATGGTGCGTGGCATCGCCCGGCCCACTACATGGACCTCGCCCGCGCACTGGAAGCCAAAGGCTACCAAGTCCATGCGCCCGCACTCGCCACCGCAGGCTGGCAGCCGTCCGTCGCCGAGGCCTCCGTCAGCGACGACGTCGCAATCCTCGACAAGGCGCTGGATAAATACGCCGCGGCTGGCCAGAAAGTTATCCTCGTGGCCCACAGCTACGGAGGCGTCCCAGCGACAGACGCCGCGGCCAGTCGCAGTGCGCCAGACGGCTCTGGCACGAAAGGAGCTGGAGGCATAATAGGCATCCTCTACATGACTGCCTTTGCATCCCCCACCGCGGGCTTCAGCTTGATCACAAGTGGTGAATCCGGCACCGAAAGGGAGGATCCAAGCTGGACGAAGCGCCAGGTGAGCTTGTTCACTCGCACGCGCGTGCTCATTGTCCACGGCTGACGGTGACTACACAGGGAAAACTGATCACCCTCCAAGGTGAGGCGTGCGAACTGATGTACTCGGGCATCCAGCCCTCTCTCGCCTCGATGAGCCTGGACAGCACCGTGCCCCAGAGCCTGGCCTCGTTCATGAGCCCTTGCAAGCATTCCGCTAAAGAAGTGACCGTGCCCAAGGTCTACGCCGGCTGCCGCGACGACCTAGTCGTGCCATTTGAACAACAAAAGGCCATGGCGGACGCGGCTGGTGCGGAACTCGTCGAGCTCAACTGTGGGCACAGCCCTTTCCTGGACCCGGAGGAAACGGGCAGCCTCGTGAGCATTATCGACAAGATGGCGGCCGAGGCATGATCAGTGGGCGCCTTGCTCAAATACAGAGCAGTTCCGCTTGCTGCGTGGCCCTTTTCTAGATAGACTGGGCCCGAGTGTCGCAGACTAGCTAGATGAATCAAAGCAGAGCGTCTTGTTTGATGAAGGCGAGTCACCCTCGCACTGGGTGATTGCGTAGCGTCTAGATCCCATAGCCCTGGCGGCTAGTGTTGTCCAACATGTTCTGATTTCATGCCGGTGGTAGTCTGCGTCACAAACTCGGTTGTGATCAACGTGTGAGAAGATATCCCGGTGATAAAATAGTCATCAGGGGACGGTGACCACATCCCTTCGCGACAAGCCACATGGCCGGCAACGGTCGAAACGCCGCCCCTCCGTTTCCACACTGCCGCTCCATGCACAGAGTGACCACTCACGATGCAAAATGATCCGCAGATCTAGATCCTGCAGGGCAGCAGGGCCAAGACGGTGCGCTAGTCAGATCGTGCTTTGCGCTAGACAGGGCCTTGTCAGCCACGCCACAGGCTACGACCGCGACTTGTGCGCCGCCGAATGAAATGACTTGAGAAGTAAGAAGGCAAGGACAATAGATAAGTTGATCCTTGCGTAGCCGAAGGAGCCAGATTGGCTTCAGACTGCGGTGTACCAACAGGAAAGACGGGGTGTATCTGCACGCGCGTGCAGAGAGGAGCCCCGGGCGTCAGAAACTTGCTCTACCTCCAGTCCGAGCTCCTTGCCCTTGAAAAGCAGCTGGCAAGCCTGGATGGCGAGGATGCCGCGAACTATGGCAAGGCAGCAAAGACGCAGCCCGGACACGGGAGACGCTGGTCGAGCGAGATGCGGCTGGTGTGTAGGGGGCCAGGAAGCGCGTCAAGCCACTCGTTGACAACATGTATACGCCGTCCTTGTCGTGTTTTTGAGCGGTGATCTCAGCCAAAAGCTCCCCTGAGATGAGCGCACGTGTCAACAGTCGTCGTTGTGGTGACACCAGTTTGAAAGTCATGGGAGCGGCGAGTGGGTTGTTCACTCTATGCTCGTCCTAGTTCTTGTCCCGGTAGCCGTATCATATCAGCTCGCGCGTAGTCGCCGCATGTACCTTGATATACATATCAGTTCTTCGAGAGAGATCACTGGCAGTGGGTCGCTGTGGTAGATTGATGCTCTATCCCTGCCTCTTGACTCCAAACTCCACCTTTGGTGCTCTACAACCCACCCTTTGCCTTCAGATCCTCGTGCGCCCGCTTCTGCTTGTCCCAAGCCTTCTTCAGCTGTTTCTGCTGACTCTTTGGCACATCGCTGCCGTCCTTCATCTTGGTCGGCAAGCCCTGCTCGTCCCAAGCGCCATATCTCTCATCGTTCTTGAACATCTCCTCAGGCGGCACCTTAGCCTTTTCGCGAGCCTCTTGCTGCTGCTTCTCCAAAGCAAGACGGGCCTCCTCCTTCTTCTTAGCCTTCTCAGCCGCTTGGGCGGCCTTCTCTTCACGAGCGGCAATGAGCTCGGCAGCAGGAATGAACTTGATGAGGGACGGCTGGTTGTCCGGCCGGTCGTCCAGATACACGCCCAGGTTTGTGAGATCCTGGTCACGAATGCGGTCCGTGAGGGCCAGGAGCGCCTTCTTGGTCTCGGCTGTTTGCGAGGACACCACGCGTCGAAGCTCGTCGCGGATACGGGACGCAGACCGCAGATAGGGCAGCGCTAGCTTCTCCAGGTCACGAGATCCCGCGTTCACCAAAGCCTCAAACTCGGCCAAGGGGTCGCTCGAAAGCAGTCCAGAAATGCCCTCGCTGCCGGTCACCGACAGGGTCGCGACGTCGGCCTTGATGCGGGTCAGGGCCTCGGAATACGGAGCGATCGCCGCCTTGGGGTCAATGTCGTCGGACAGCTGTGACGCCCACCCAATTCCGTTGTAAGGGGGCTCGGCACGCGCATCGAGACCAAAGATGCCCACAATCTTGGTGATCCAGCGCGCAATGGCCTCCACTTCGGCCAGGTTCACGTCTTTGTTGTCTTTGATGTAGATATTTGTGGCTGTGACCAGCTTGAGGATGATCAGCATGGCCCTAGGCGTGTCGAAGGAGTTCAGGAGAGCAGCATGGAGGTCAGACTTGGCATGCTCCAGCTCCGCAAGAAGACCCGCCTTGGGCGTTTCCCCATCTAACGATAATGCCTTGATGCCACCTATGGTGTCGGCTTCTGCCAGCCATGATTTCGTGTTGACAAAGAAATTCTGTAAGCGTTAGCGCAAGTGGGTACAAATGGTTCGCTCTGACGCACATTGACCGTGGTCTCCCAGTTGTCCGCTTGCAAGCGCATGTCGGGGGAGATCTCGACGCCATCGTTCCATTTACCCATCAAAAAGACAATCCGCATGCTACGCGCTGTGTACGAAGTCTGCAATGCATCCTGAATCGTCTGAAAGTTCTTGAGAGACTTGGACATCTTGGAGCCAGAGATGGACAGGTGTCCCATGTGAAGGAAGTAGTTGACCCAAGTGTGCTCGCCCTTGGTGTGGTCGCAGAAGTAGGCTTCGCTCTGGGCCAGCTCATTGTCATGATGGGGGAAGGCCAAGTCAATACCTCCCGAGTGAATGTCCATGCGGGAGCCCAGAACATCAGAGGCCATGACAGAGCACTCAATGTGCCATCCTGGACGTCCGTTGCCCCAAGGACTTGGCCAATAAGGCTCACCGGCCTTGGACTTCTTCCAGAGCGCGAAATCACCGGCCCCCCTTTTCACGCCCAAGTTCTTGGAGAGGGAGCCTTCGCCTTCGGCCTGAAGAGACTCGTCATTCCTGACATCGGGACGCAATCTGGCATAAGTGTTGCCGGCTTTTTCGAATGCAGCAATGTCAAAGTATACAGACCCTTCCACCTCGTACGCAAATCCTTTGGACACAATCTTCTCCACAAATTGAACAATCTGCGGGACATATTCTGTGACGCGAGTGATCACATTAGGGCGCAGCACATTGAGGGCGTCCATGTCCTCATGGAAGAGGTCTTCCATGCTCCGCGTGAGATCCGTGAACATGGTCTGGTCTGCCGTGTCAATCGTCTCCTTGTATAACGAGTCCAAATAGGGCAGCAGGATCTCGTCGCAGCCAGGAAAGATGTGATTGGTCTTGATTGCCACCGATGCGGCGTCCATGTTGCCAATGTGCATCTTCATCTTGGCTTCGTTGTCGCCCGGCTTCCCCTCGCCTGATAGAGTTCCTCCTGCCAGGACCTTCCCATATGCACCATCCCGCCTCTCATTGTAGTTGGACTCTGTGAGCTCCTCGCCCTCCTTGACCAGCAATGGCAGATTGCTCTCGGTGTATGCCTGGAAGGCCGTGCGAGCCAGCTTCTGCAGGTCCTCCGGGGAGTATTCCTTCTTCTTCTCCAGTTCGAGTAGTCTCTGGCGCCTCGCCTTGATGATGATCTTGTCGTCAATGTCGGTGATGTTCATGACAAAATTCACGTCGTAGTTGAAGTAGTGCATCAGGATGCGCCTGATGATGTCGGTGGACACATAGTTGCGGGCGTGGCCCAGATGGCTCTTGTCGTAGACGGTCGGTCCGCAGGCATACCAAGACACCTTCCCCTTCTCAATCGGTTCAAACGGCACAGGGTTTCCAGGCTGGAGGGAGTTGACGAGCTTGAGCGGCTCTGTGGCCATGGCAGCTGCTCGCGTGGGGTGGCTTCGGGTAGCGAAGGGAGCAACAGTTCGGACAAGAGGTACGGGACGGGGACGCGCCACGAAAGCAGCAGGCGTCACAGAAAGCAAAGGTCGAAGAGAAGAGGAATATGACCGAAGAAAAGAAAGCGAAGCTAAAAGAGAGAGTCGAGGGGGAAGAGGGGCCATGCAGGTGGAGGTTGCGATCGCAAATCCAACTGAGTCACAGCCAGTATGGAGTGCTAGTCGAGGAAGGCATTGAATAAATGCAGGCGCTGAGGGCAGGAGCTTGGGTCTCGTGGAGGCGGACTGCAGGCCTGCGACGGCGGCTGCCCCTCACTAACGCGATTTGGATGCGAAAAGTGGGACATTGTGCATGGACGACGGCAAGTGCTTTTTTCTCGCCTGGACGTCAACATCAATAGGCAGCCTTGCCACGATAAGCCATTGGCAGACAGTCCGCACGTGTCACGACTTGCTCGAGCATCAAGTATGGCGAGCGAATCGCCATTCCTCAATCCCAGCGCCCGCTCGCGGCCGGGGGATCTCGCCATCATTCTGCTGGCGCGTGACAGCTACCAGCCCATCACCCTCGAGGCGTCGACAGGCGTAGTGGACGGCTATGTCGAGGGCAAGGTCCTCAATACGCGATTCGGTTCATTTCCGCACTCCACCTTTCTCGACGTGCCCTGGGGCTCCCAGATTCGGGCATCGCATGTCGACACAGGCTCGAGGGGCCGCAAGCGCAAGCTGGAGGCGAGTGGCGAGGACACGTCGACGCCAGGGCCAGATGACGATGCCAAAGATTCCGAGGCTGGAAGCCAAGTCACGCGAAAGGCGGCGAGCGCGCCAAGCGGCTTTGTACATATACTGCGACCCTCGCCAGAGCTATGGACAAGCGCATTACCACATCGAACACAAGTAGTCTATACGCCAGATTACAGCTATGTCTTATCAAGAATACGAGCGCGACCTGGTACGAGAATCATTGAGGCGGGCGCAGGAAGTGGAAGCTTCACCCACGCCTCGGTGCGTGCCGTGTACAATGGGCTGCCACAACAGCCGGAGGAAAAGAAGGGCAAGGTCTTCAGCTTTGAGTTTAACGAAGATCGCTACCACAAGATGCAGGAGGAGATTATTGAGCACAAGCTGGAAGATATGGTGCATTTGACGCATCGCGACGTGTATGGCGAGGGGTTCCTGGTGGACGGCCAGTCGCCCGAAGCCAGTGCCGTCTTCCTTGATCTGCCTGCACCCTGGAAAGCTCTGAAGCATCTGTCAAGACGCCGGCCGCAGACGGAGGACGAAACGCCGAGTTCCGACGATGGCAACTGGATATCACCCTTGGATCCCAAGAAAAGTGTGCACATATGCACCTTCTCGCCCTGCATTGAGCAAGTCATGCGCACGGTGACAGAGTTACGCAGACTGGGCTGGGTCGACGTGGACATGGTGGAAGTGGCGCACAAGCGAATCAATGTACTCCGTGAAAAGGTCGGGCTGAACCTGCCTAGCAACAAAGGCTGCAACCTCACCCCAGCAAATGTCATGGAGTCCATTGAGAGGTTGAAAGAGATCAACGAAAAGACCAAGGACTTCAACAACGGAGTCAGAGGGAAGGACAGCGATGCGATGGCTGTGGATCCCAAGGAGAGCGACAAGGAAAATGGCCGCGCGAATGGCAAGGAGGACGAGGAGGGCAAGCCGTGGGCACAGGGCAGGATTGTCCACCGACCCGAGGCGGAGCTCAAGACACACACTTCCTACCTTGTGTTTGCCGTCCTGCCTCGGGAGTGGAGCGAGGAGGACGAGGCTGCCGCCGCCGCCAAATGGCCCTGCGGAAAGGAGACAAAGACGATAGGCTCTGTGGATAAGGCCGCACGGAAGCAGGCCAAGCGGGAGCTGCACCAGATGCACGAGAAGGGGCGGAAGAAACAGAAACGGTCCGAGACCGAGAAGGAGGCGATGGGAGGGGCTGTTGATTCGTCCGCATAGTGACAAGTCCTGGGGCAGGTTTAGGATACCCTCGTTGACACGGGCTGTATTTGGATATGGGATGTGCTGCGTGCCCATGAATGGATATCGCACTTGCTGACTCGCTTCTCGGGTTGAGCTGAGGCTCGAACCTGGATAAGGATGATCATACCGCGTTGACAAGGGCGTCAATTTGTAGATTGGACCAGTGTGATGTCTTCCTTTTGGAGAGTTGCGACATGGTTGATCCCAGGGCGACAAGCTGGTGCTTCTATGGCTCGTCGGAGGAGTTGTCGATGCCAGCTGTCAAAAGAGCGCAGCTCTTTTCAACAGTCTTTGCCATTCGAGCTGGCACAATGCGGCGGAAAATGTATACTCGTTATGTCTTGTGCTCATCTGAGGTCTCACGACTTGGTGGACAACTCCGGTCGAGGCTGAGGCATATAGGGTAGGTGAGTTTAATGTCATTTGTGCTGGAAAATCGTTGTTCCCGTCGATCGCGACTCCAAGCTCCAACCGACCACACCTCATCCCGCCGCGACAAATTTCCAGTGCGAGAGAGCTCCGTATACTCGCGAGCCAAAGCACTCCAGCTCACCATGACGTCCACAATCGGCATTCCGATCAAGCTGCTCAACGAGGCCGAGGTAGGACCACACAGCCACTGCGCATTGAGACCACAGCTGACCTCTACCCCCAGGGCCACATTGTGACCCTTGAGATCACCTCGGGCACCACCTACCGCGGCAAGCTTCTCGAAGGTACGTCGCGCACACGGCCGCTCTTCCGCTCCAGAGCTTGCTAACCCCTCGTGCAGCCGAGGACAACATGAACGTCCAGCTCAAGGACATCACCGTGACCGCGCGCGACGGCCGCGTCTCGCATCTCGACCAGGTCTACATCCGCGGCTCGCACGTCCGCTTCTTCATCGTGCCCGACATGCTCCGCAACGCACCCATGTTCCGCAGCCGCAACGTCCGGGGGAGAGGTGTCGGTCTGGCACGAGGCCGGGCGACCGTCAGCAGGGCACGGGCCGGCGGCAGGGGGCGGTAACGGCATCATTCGTCACTTGGAAGAGTTTGGTGGGGGGAAATGCACTTGCGTTCGGCGTTTGGGAATGCTTCATTGTGTTGGTTTTGTGCTCAGAATATGGCTGGCCGGCATGCCTGCCTGCTTGGACGCTACACCAAGGTCAGACGTGGAAGTTGTGGCTGCGGCGACGAGTGGGAAAATGCATAAAGAATGAGCAGCATGTCTTGTGCTGGCTACTTGTCTACAATTGATGTACAGGTGACACGGCGTGCGAATCTATGCATGTACGCCTCTTATTCCAGACGCCCCAGCGCATCTTCCGCCTGCTCGACCAGTTTCCTGGCCTTCTCCAATGTTCGAGCATGGCGGGCATCGTCCGCGCTTGATTGGCTCCCGTCGAGCACGTCGCCGACGCTCTGCTCTGCGCCACGGACGGCCTTGCGGCCTTCTTCCCGCACCTCGCCTTCCCAGAAGCCGCGCGCCGTCTCCCACTTCTTTTGCATCCGGCCGAGACCGTACACGATGCCCAGTGCAGCGACCGCACCAGCCTCGTAGAGTGAGGAGGCGAAGCTGGAGACGTAGAGTAGCGCGGCGAGCGAGGTGGCGACGGACGATGTGCCGAGCGATTGCATGACCAGCTTCTGTGCCAGAGCCTGCAGCGCGGGAACCGTCTCGTTCTGGAGGTACCTCCTTGTGAAAGCGATGTGGCCTGGCCATTTTGGCAGGGTCGGCGTGATCTCGGCCACCTCGCCTGAGCCAAGCTTGGTGGAGGTGCGCTTCGTGTCCGCCTCCCTGGACGTGGCTGGCTGGGTGTATGAGGGCTGGATGCTTTGGGTGCCTGCGATGCGGCCCGTGAGGTACACCAGGTCCTGCTCGGCCGTGGGGAGGAACCTGGCGCTCAGCATCTCGTTTGTCAGCATGGCGACGTCGTCCACCCTCCAGAACAGTTTCCACCAGCCCAGCTTACGCCATCGCCTGCCCGTGAAGGCGCGGTCGAGCTCCTCCTGGAGCTCGCGGTGTGCGCCCTGAGCCCACTCTGCCACGGCCGCCTTCATCTCTGCTGCTTCTGGTGACACGTTGCCCCCTGATTTCGCGCTCAAAAATAGCAAGAGCTCCTGGCCCTCAATGTCCGCTTTGGTCTGCTCGAGATGCGACGCAATGGTCTGGCGGACGATGGGTTTCGTCGCGTCCTCGGTGGTCACTAGACCCTCCTTGAGCCACTGGACCAACAGGGGCAGCCCGCTGGCGTACCACTCCCGCTCATACTCGATGCCGTGTTGGGGACCGCGGCGAAAGAGAGCGACGGCCTTCTCCGCCCGCGCCACGTCAATGACTTGGTTGCCGTTGCCCTGTAGTTTATCGGAGAGTCCCTCGAAATCCACGGCCTTTTGCACAAAGCCCTGGCTGTCGAGCGGGAGAGCAGATAAGCCCACGGCGCCTGGGAGCCCATTGGCCACAACAAGTGCCTTGTGCACGGGGGCACTGATGGGAGCGATGTGGTCCTCGGCTACGGACACCGCGAGCTGCGGGCTCAGAACGGCCTCTGCCGTGACTGGCCTATCGTGTTGGAAGAGGTCTGCGGCGCTGCTGCTGGCGAGGAGAAGCTCGAGGTGGAGACCGTTCCAGGCAGGTGAAGATATGGATAGTTCCGGGATGCTCTGGGTGCCTTGCGAGAACTCGACGTGGGTCTGGCCATGGTGATGCGGTTGTACGCGCACAATGAGCGGCGCCGCCGGGTCATGGGTATCCAGCTGCTTCTCCCATTCCTGCTCATCGACAAGGGGATCAGCTAGGAGAGCGCGTAGGATTTTCTTGGCAGTCCATCCTGCGCTGCCGTCCCGGCCATTCTCGAGCCCTAGTATGGCGACGCGGACAGCTTCTTGGCCGGCTCGCTGGCGCAGATTCTGCAGGACGAGGGCTAGGCGGGGGTTGTCAATGGTGTCGGAGAGATGGGCATTGAGCTGCGGCAGGATCTCGAGGAGCTCTGCGCGCGCGTCCTGCGGCGTTTGGACGGGAGTCGAATACAGTCGTCGGGATGCGAACTGAGCGGGCTGTGAAGGGCTCGACGGGTGATGGACGGTCGCGAGTGAGCATAGCAGGCAGGGCGACGGGTTGGCGACTGGCCGACGTGCGCAGGCTGCGCGCCGCCACTGCCTGGCCCGCGACAGGAGCTGTCGTTTTGCCGACATGAGACGGGCTTGAGGTGCTGTTGCGGTGCAGCTTGCCAGGTGGGATTGTGACTTTTGCTAGGAATTGAAGCTGTGGCGTTGCGAGCCTTGATCTTGGCGCGGAAAAAGCCGCGCTCTGGAGTCGAGACGCGGAACTGGCGCGCTGACAGCTTCCATGATTCCTCGCGACTTCAGAGAATGGCCTTGCCTTTCATTAAAGGACCTCGAACGCGATGCTTGCCATTCATTTGTTTCTGTGATTGCTTCCAAGGGAAGAATCTGTCGAGCACGGACCGTTACGAAGCGCTGGATAGGCTGCACTGGCACCATCAACGCACGCCTCTCCGCCTGGGAACGCTTCAGGCAGGATTCAGGCAGCGACCCTGCTTTGTTGAAGATCTATGCAATGAATACGGTCGCTTCACCGCTTGCTCGCTCCTCGTCGCCAGATTTCAAGGCAGAGTTGGGGTCTGGAGCTCGCACCTCAGATTCTCACCACAGTTCTGCATAGCTATCCTGGTCCACACTCAAAATAGCTCCAGCCTCACCTCCAAACGGGAGCACATGCGGGTCTGTGGAAAGAACGCTTCCTCCCCCTGTTCTAGATTACAGCCGGGCCCGCCATGCGACGGCATGTGGCAGCGACCCTGCCCTGCCATGTGCTGTGGACCATGGTCTGCCTTGATCATTTATTACTCAGGACACGCGTGTAAGGCCATCGCGCAGCACGCCCCTTTTCAAATCCGACCTCGATACCACCACCAAGTCCGAATTCCACGCATCGCGCCTGGATCACGTATTTGCGTGCTGATCAGGGCGAGTCGGACAGCTCGCACATGCCAAGACGTCCGAGTACCGACTTCGGGATCCACCTGTCCGGCTGGGACACTCGACGACTCGGCTGTCCTTCTCTTTCTGCGGGGAATTGGACGCATGGGCGAATTCATGTGTCAATTTCCGTGCAGTTTCCCACTGATTGTTGTGACGGACTTTTCGAGCTTCGTTCTGCACGGCATGGGGCCCTGGGGTGGCTTGGAACGATGATTCATGACCCGTATGTGCCTTAATTAAGCGAGCTGTCAGAGGCACGCAGGAAGGCCAGCGCCTGTGGGTGAGTGCTGTGGCTGACCTAGAACACCATGAAATATGCCAATTAATGGGGTCTCCATTTAGCTCGTGGAACATGGTGCGGCTCGGCCCACTCATTGATATCGCTTCGGTAATCATGCCCCGTGAACCTACATGTTCCTATAAGTAGTAGATGACCACACTGCGTCCGCCAAGTTGTGCTGTTTGGTCCCTGCCAAGCACAGGTCCTTTGCTGAATTCATCGCCCACACTCCATACTCGCCATGAGTGACTCTGCTGGCGGAAGCCGTAAGTTTCTGTCTCCCTGGGCGGACAAGCCAGATATGTACATAGACACCCAGGCTCACACACAGCGCAGCCCCCGTTGGCGGCTACGTCGACCCCAACTTCCCCAGCCCCGGTGGCCCCAATGACACGCCCGTCATCATATACGGCTACACGCCTGCCTTCAGCCTGGCGATCTTCGCCGCCATCTGGTTCTTCCTCTTCCTCATCGTCCACGCCGCCCAGGTCGGCATCTACCGCTCCTGGTGGTTCGTCACCTTCCCCATCGGCCTCGCCTTTGAGGTCGTCGGCTACGTTGCCCGCAGCCTGAGCGCAAAGAAGAACCCGTACAACCTCATCTACTTTATCATCAACTACTTCTTCATCGTCACCGCCCCCGTGTTCCTCGCCGCGGGCATCTACACCATCCTGTCTGCGCTCATCCCGCGCCTGGGCCGCCAGTACTCCCTCCTGCCCCCCAAGCTGATCCTCTGGTTCTTCATCGTCAGCGATGTTGTCGCCACCATCACCCAGGTCGGCGGCGCCGCCCTCATTGGCGTCAAGCAGTCGAACCGCGAGGATCCCACCATCGCCAACAACATTCTGCTCGGCGGCCTGGCCTACCAGGTCTTCAGCATGGGACTCTACGTCATCGTCACCATGTCGTTCCTCTTCCGCGCGCGCAAAGTCATTTCCGCGCGCCGTATGACCGTGTTCTGCATCGTGTTCGCCATAGCCACAGTCTTGATCTACCTCAGAACCTGCTTCCGACTGGCAGAGACGGCCGAGGGCCTCGGTGGCGAGCTGTATTCGAACGAGATCTACTTTGCCTGTCTCGAGTTTGCGCCCGTTGCGCTCGCGGTGCTGCTGTACGCTATATGGTTCCCAGGGCGATGCGTCGGGTCCAGGGTGCGCGTCACAGCGGACGAGCAGGACAAGGAGAGGCCGAGCGTGGCTTTCTGAAATGGCGTGATGGTTTCAAAAGGCGTCATAATTTCTTGTCGACGCAGACAAGTGCCATTTCCAGTAGTGCTCATCAGTCAGTCCAGAGATACCCAAATCTATACTCACCTTCTACTTTCACAACCTTACAAATACGGGCATGGTACTTGATGGCTCAAACATGTACTGGTCCTTGAGCGGGCGCGTGCCGTACTCAGAGTTGCCATCCTTGTCCTTGGTCGTGGTTGCGACAGTGATCAGGTCTCACTGAATGGCGGAATATGACGCGAGGCCACTACATTATCCTATTATGCCAACATCGCCTCGACCATACTCTGCGGAGCAGAATCCGAGGTATTTGTGTGGCGCACGCGTTGGGACGTTTCTGGTACCATCCGCGAGTGCTCCTGGTCCAATCGTCATTACAGAGGTTCATTTAGGCAGAAGACGGATGCGGATGAGTGTGCTTTCTCCCAGTCGTGGCCGCATCCTAGCACCTGGTCTGCGCAATTGTGCGTCCTTCAGTCGTGGGGAGGAGTTTCTGACGGCGACTTGTCAACCCGCACGCGTGCAGCTTCAGGCCCAATCAGGGCTTGCCTGCGACCGTAATTGATCAGATGAAGCCGAATAGCGATGGTCGAGTTGAGCGAGAAGCCTTGGACTGGAGACTGCAATGCAGAGTGGAGGACTATGGGGGGATAATTCTCGCCAGGCTCCTGAAGATGGAAAGTTCAGCTGAGCACGGTTCATCTGAGCACGGTTGCCTCCAGACATGTTGTGCTTTATGGCAGGCGGTGCGACGCAGCCTTCGCAAATTCATCAACATGGAAAGTGCAACTCAATTGTGTACCAGTAGTGTTCACTTCGCTACTAGCCTCGTGTGCGTCAATGGCAATCTAGTAAGGTGCCTTAGTACTTGTTAGCCTCGAGTCATGATAATACCAACCTTTGCTGAAGACGGACGCGGTTTTGTGGGGAAATAGAAGGCGCCTCGAACCCAAGGACCAAGACATCCAAAACTGGCGTTCGTACCTTGGCTGACCATTACTATGAACAATATCACCACTCTCGTTACAAGTAGCTCAGAATGCCTCCCATACCCCCGTCCGGCCGCCCGCGGTTGATTGTCTACTATCAGACGCACCACTCCGCCTCCAATGGCGCACCTATATCGGTGCTGCCCCTCGTTACACAGCCAAACATCGACCTCACCCATCTCATGCTCGCGGCCATCCACATCAATGAGGACCCGCAAAAGCTCACGCTGAACGACCATGCCCCCTCTCATCCCCGGTTTCAGACGCTCTGGGCCGAGCTGCGCGTGCTCCAGGCGTCCGGCGTCAAGGTGATGGGCATGCTTGGCGGCGCGGGGAAGGGCAGCTTCACGCGTCTCGATGGCACCCAGGACCAGTTCGAGCGCTACTATGCATCCCTACACGCCCTCATCAAGGAGAGGAATCTCGACGGCATGGACCTGGACGTGGAGGAGGAAATGTCCCTCAATGGCATCATTCGCCTCATCGATCGGCTCCGCGCCGACTTTGGACCCGCCTTTATCATCACACTCGCACCCGTCGCGACAGCGCTCGTCGACTTTACCAAGAACATCAGTGGCTTCCATTACGAGGAGCTCGAGGTGATGCGAGGGAGAGAGATTGCATGGTACAACACGCAGTGGTACTGTGGATGGGGCGACTTTAGCAATCCCCTCCTCTTCGAGTGGATGGTCTACAAGGGCTGGCCGGTCGACAAGCTCGTCATCGGGCTGATCACCAGCCCCGCCAACGGTCCAGGCTTCCTCTCCATGGATGTCATCGGACAGTCGCTGACGCTGCTGACGGCGCGGTATGGCGGATTTGGGGGTGTTATGGGCTGGGAGTATTTCAACAGCCTACCTGGCGGGGAGGCTAGGCCCTGGGAGTGGGCGCAGGAAATGACAAAGTTATTAAGGAGGCATGATACACCATCAGCGAACAAGGAGGTTGCGGACATTGACGGGGCCTGGACAGTCCAGGTGCCCAAGCAGTTTGATTATTACTCTGATCATAGCGACAGCGGTGATGAGGACAACTGATCTGCGGTTGGTCTGATTCACATGAGCGTAAATAGAAACTAGACTAGACTAGACTTTGGAACAATTCATATCTTGCAGTCTTCTCTCAAAATCTTATCATGCCCGCATTAGCTTACATGCCCCGGGGATGGACTTGTTCCAAGTTTCGACCTGAATGGGTTGCATGGAAAGCCATGCTGAGAGAACCATAGTCATGACCAAAAACTTATGCTGGCTTGGACAAGTATTCTCGAAGGGGATTGACGGACCTTCTCGGATCTTGCTAGACAGGAAATCCAGGAACGACAAAAATCTGAAGCATACCTATGAATCATCATTCTTAAGCCACCACGTTAAAGATGCTTACGGAGAATACGAAGCTAATTGCAAAAAAGTAGAATCTCCGGCCCAAGGCAAGCAATGGAAGCTGAGAATATCCATTGATCAACGCTTCGAGAGGGAGTCAGTACACCCATAACCCTTCAAAAGACGTTCTTGAGCCCATAACTGTTTTCTCAAGCATGGCAAACACACAATTCACCGCTTTCTTGTGCACCGATGAACCAGTATTGTTCTCTCAAGTGGACGGGGCCACTTGGCTAAGGGGTGTGAAAAGGAAATATACATGTAGTTACAAAAGATAAAGTGAATAGAGCAGACAGAAAAGAACAATCCCATAGAACCAACAGATAACATATTGAATTTTCGTGCCTCAGCGCCCAATATGACTGACAGTCTTTCAACAACTTCAGTCAAGGCGATTCTATCCTGCGGGTGGGATAGCTTCATTTTCATGGGTTCATCATAGGCGCAACTGGTTCAGTGTACAAAGGACTCAAGACAAGCTGCCCGCACAGCTTGACCAGTAGAGAGAGGAGACTCAAAGCCTGCTCCTCGCAAGTGCCGCGTATAGAAACAAATCTTCTTGTGCCTCAGTTCCCAGAATGACAGGCTTCTTGCAAGACTCCCTGCGTGGGCCATTCTATCCAGCGGGATGGATAGCTTCATTTGCATGGTTTCATCATAGGCGCGACTGTTGTATACGACTTTTAAGAGCACAGGTAACAGACAAGCTTCCCGCAAAGCATGTCCGTGAAAGGAGCCACAAAGGCTCCTGGTGAGTAAGGGGACAAAGTGATTGGAGCCTCAGTTCCCCATCTGACTGAGGGCCTCGGAGAAGCCCTTGCCAGTCGATCCTGTCCTGCGGGTCGGACAGCTTCATATTCATGGGTTCATCATCGGCGCGACTAGGTGTCGTGGCAACTGTCGACTGGAACCGCCCGCTCGGCATCCATGTTGGAATCGAAAGTGAAGATCAGGAACCATTCTGGGAGAACACGGGCTTTCATAGTCTGTACGAACTGAATTTTCCTCATGAAAAGCTTGCTCAGCCACTCAAGCCACCTATCCATTTTCTAAACGAGTTGTGCGTCGACCGTCCAAATGGTCGAAACACTCGGACCTAGAGTTCAACCCGCCTCAGGGTAAGCAACCGCCAACCAGCTCCACCAGATGCGCAATTGCCCGAGACGCTACGACTACGTCTTTGACTTCACCTCATCACGATATTACTTCGAACCGCCATGTTTCGTCCACGCCTCCTGCGGACATGGCGGCTGCCACAGCCCCTCTGGCAAAGGCAAACCCGCTTCGCCTCCGCCCAGGGCAAATCGGCAGCGTCGCGCATGGACCGCATCACCGCACGCCTACCGCGCCCATTGCAAAAGTACACCACAGGCCTGCGCAACGCACCAGTATCCCATGTGGTTTCGTTTCTCATCCTACACGAGATCACGGCCATCGTGCCGCTTTTCGCCCTGTTCGGGGTATTCCACTACACCAATTGGGTGCCTGTGACGTGGATGACGGAGCATTTTGGAGGATACGTACAGAGTGGTGTGGGGCGGTTCGAGAAGTACTTTGCTCGCAAGGGATGGTTTGGCTTCACGCGCGAGGATCTCGAGGCCGCGTCCGCGCAGGGAAACAGGGAGGAACAGACCCAGGAGGCACTGGCTCGCTTCGAGACCGGCGAGCTCAAGTACAAGATCCTCGTCGAGGTCGCGCTCGCATACGCCATCACCAAGGCCCTCTTGCCCGTGCGTATCATGGCGAGCGTCTCCGCCACGCCGTGGCTCGCTAGGATCCTTGTCAAGTCACGGGCATTCATGTCACGCAAATCGTAATGTCATGGCTTCATTTTTTGTATTCCTCGGTTCCCGATCAATCTAGTGTCCAATGTACGTGACTCGCAAGACTTTTTTCGAAAACTCCATGGATACGAGACGCTTAGGCCTTCTCGTAGATCCAGTTGAACTGGGAAGCCTGGTAGTTGACGACCTCACCCTCCTTGAACCAGAGAGCAATCTCCTTCTTGGCGTTCTCGACCGAGTCGGAGCCGTGGCAGACGTTGCGGCCGACGTCGATGGCGAAGTCACCACGGATGGTGCCAGGGGCGGAGGCAAGGGGGTTGGTGGCACCGAGGAGAGCTGGATTGGGTCAGCAGGTGGTCTGGCTGGTGTCGAGTCCTGGTGAAACTTACTGCGGCCGGTCTTGACGGCATCACGGCCCTCCCAGACCATGGCGCAGATGGGGCCAGAGTTCATGTACTCAATGAGGCCGGCGAAGAAGGGCTTGCCAGCGAGGTCCTCGTCTGTAAAGTATTGTCTCAGCATAATTCGGTCGATCCATGGCGGGGTTCAACTCCACGTACAGTGCTTCTCGAGGTGCTCCTTGCCGGGAGTCATGAGCTTGATGGCGACGAGCTTGAAGCCGCGGTTCTCGAAGCGAGACAGGATGGGGCCAATCAGGCCACGCTGAACGCCATCAGGCTTGATGGCAATGAAGCTGCCTCGGTGTTAGCTGCCGTTACCAGAGCAAGCTGCTCACGGATGAAGGGTCCTTACGTCTGCTCGGTGGAAGACATTGTGGATTTTGGGGAGTCTGGGATGACTTGAGGGAGGGAGGTAGGAATTGGTGATATGAATGTCGAGACGGAACTCTTGGACTGGGGTTGGAAGGAAGAAGAGACGATGCCAACAGCAAAGAGGAGGAAAAAGAGGCAGAAAAGTAGTGGGGTCCCCTCCAGTGAGAGCCAACGCAGACGGGCAGGACGAGCGGGGTCCTGTTGTTTTGCAGACCTCAACGTCGGCGCGTGGTGGGGTTCTGACATTGTGATTTTCAGGCCTTCGCACCGTGGCGTAGCTGCAGTGCTGAGCTTGTCGAAGTGCAGATGCTGGCCAATTCGAGCGGGCGGTCTGCTTCTGGAACAAAAGCCCGAGGAACAGGTCAATGAGGATATCACACTCGATTAAAGGGCAAGATGTTTCCCAATGGGTCCGCTATATCGATGCACTGATTGTGGCCAGTGGGGGAGAATAGGACAGACGCCTACAGTGCGAGACGTGACACGGAATGGTTTGGAACCGCAAGCTCGAAGTCGCAGACCGCACATTCAGGGTCTGTCTGCAAAGCAGTGTATGCAGCAAACGATACTGTCCGTTCTCTGACCGCTCAATGACATGAACGCAGTGGCAACGAACGAGCTTGCTGGGAAATAGAATTGCACTGTAGACTGAACTCTTGAGACAATTTTCAGTATTGATTATATGAGATTCGTTCGTGAGGTATAATAGTGCTCGCGTTGAGCTGGTGAAGCTCCGGCATCGACAGAGCTGGAGTGTAGCAAGGAACTACGCTAGCCCTAATCGGGATCACTCCTCTGGGTGGTCCCGGCCCAGGTGTCCCTCATCCATCCATCTTGAACCCCGTACCTTACCTGTCCCAAGCCCGGCCCGTGGTCAGTTGTGGCAGCCATGAGGACAACCAAAGGTGGTTCCTGGAAGTGGACGCAAGTCTTTGCTCTCTTGAGCGCGATTTTGTTTCTCGCTGCGCCCGTCGGTACGTTCTTGGCTCTGGATCTGGTCGCAAACCACCACTCTAACCCTGGCAGTGGCCGTCAAGGAACACGACTTCAAAAAGTGCGACCAATCTGGCTTTTGCAAGCGAAACCGAGCATATGCCGATACCGCTGCGGCTGAGGCATCGACATGGAAGTCTCCTTACAACGTTCTCCGCGAGTCCATCTCCTTCGATAACGGCCAGCTGAAGGCCACGATCCTCAAGACAATCAACACCAATGGAGACACCGAGCGGTTCCCACTCACCGTGTCCTTTCACAGGTCTGGCACTGCGCGGGTCGCGGTGGATGAAGAGAAGAGACAGAAAAAGGAGATCACACTTCGTCATGACAGCCAGGTGCGCAAGGAGCGCTACAACGAAGCCGATAGCTGGGTTCTCGTTGGAGGTGTAGACCTCGACCCTGAGGCCAAAGTCTCGCACCACGATGAGACACAGGTGAATATCAACTACGGCCCCGGCGGTAAATATGAAGCCGTCGTGAAACTGTCTCCTTTCGAGGTCGACTTCCGACGGGACGGAGCATCCCAGGTCCATTTCAACAGTCGGGGACTGTTTAACATGGAGCATTGGAGGCCCAAGGTCGACAGTCCGGAGCCCAAAGAGGGCGAGGACGACCAAGGCACCTGGTGGGATGAGAAGTTTGGTGGCAGCACCGACACCAAGCCTCGTGGACCGGAGAGCGTCGCTCTCGATATCTCATTCCCTGGATATGAGCATGTCTTTGGCATCCCCGAGCACACAGGTCCCCTCTCCCTGAAGCAGACACGAGGTGGAGAGGGCAATCACGAGGATCCGTACCGACTTTACAATTCTGACGTCTTTGAATACGTCCTGGATAGCCCCATGACTCTCTACGGCGCCATCCCATTGATGCAAGCGCACCGCAAGGGCTCCACCGTTGGCGTCTTCTGGCTGAACGCGGCCGAGACGTGGATCGATATCGTCAAGAGCAAGGACAGCACGAATCCCCTGAGCCTGGGAAAGGCCAAGACCTCGACTCACACTCATTGGATTTCCGAATCGGGCATCCTTGACGTGTTTGTGTTCCTCGGCCCGACGCCACGAGATATCACAACACAATACGGCGAGCTCACGGGTTACACGGCCATGCCCCAGGAGTTTGCCATTGCCTACCACCAGTGCCGTTGGAACTACATCTCCGATGACGATGTCAAGGACGTGGATCGCAAGTTTGACAAGTTCAAGATCCCGTACGATGTTATCTGGCTAGATTTGGAATACACGGATGACAGGAGGTTCTTTACATGGCAGCCCGACATGTTTGTGGATCCGATCAGCATGGGAGAGCAGCTAGCTTCTCACGGCCGCAACCTCGTCCTGCTGATTGACCCCCACATCAAAAAGGTGGACGGCTACGCGCCTTCCAAGGATCTGACGTCCCAGAAGCTGGCGGTCAACAACAAAGACAATGAGATCTACGAGGGTTGGTGTTGGCCTGGAGCCTCTAACTGGATTGACTGTTTCAACCCCAAGGCCATTGAGTGGTGGAAGACGCTTTTCAAGTACGACTCATTCAAGGGCACGATGGAGAACACATTCATCTGGAACGACATGAACGAGCCTTCCGTCTTCAACGGCCCGGAGGCCACCATGCCCCGCGACAACATGCACTATGGTGGCTGGGAGCACCGCGACATTCACAACCTGAACGGCTTGACCTTTCACAATGCCACATTCCAGGGAATGCTGTCTCGCAAGAAGGGCGAGTTGCGTCGGCCCTTTGTCCTCACGCGCTCGTTCTACTCGGGCAGCCAGAGACTGGGCGCCATGTGGACCGGTGACAACCAGGCTGACTGGGGCCACCTCGGGGCTTCCATTCCCATGGTGCTGAATCAAGGCATTTCTGGATTCCCCTTTGCCGGAGCAGACGTCGGCGGTTTCTTTGGGAACCCAGAGAAGGATCTGCTCACTCGATGGTACCAGACGGGTATCTTCTACCCGTTCTTCCGGGCGCACGCGCACATTGACTCTCGTCGTCGTGAGCCTTATCTGCTCGGCGAGCCCTATACCGAGATTGTCACCCAGGCGATCCGCCTCCGATACGCACTGCTGCCTGCTTGGTACACTGCCTTTTACCAGGCCAATGTCGATGGCAGCCCCATTGTGCGGCCCATGTACTGGACCCACCCAGATGAGGAGGCTGGCTTTGCTGTGGACGATCAGCTGTTCGTTGGCTCTACGGGTCTGCTTGCCAAGCCCATCACCCAGCAAGGTCAAGAATCGACCGACATTTGGATTCCCGATGATGAAGTCTACTACGACTATTTCACTTACGAGGTCCAAAAGACACAGAAAGGAAAGCACCTGACAGTCAAGGCACCCTTGGACACCATTCCGTTGTTGATGCGCGGCGGGCACGTGATCCCCCGGCGTGAAATTCCTCGTCGCTCAGCTGCCATGATGCGCTTCGACGACTACACTCTGGTCGCGACCGTGTCCAAGGCAGGCACCGCCGAGGGCGAGCTCTATGTGGATGATGGCGACAGCTTCGAGTACGAGCAGGGGCAGTACATCCACCGCGCATTCTCCTTGAAGGACGGCGTCTTCGCATCCGCCGATGCCGAAGGCCGCGACACCAAGACCATTCAAGCTGGAGAGTGGCTGCAAAAGATGGAGAATGTCAAGGTCGAGAAGATTTTCATTGTGGGCGCACCAGCGTCTTGGAACGCTGCGAAGGCTCTAGTGCAGTCTGAGGGCGAGTCGTGGACCACGTCTATGCAGTATCACAAGGCGGAACACGGCCGCGCAGCGTTCGTCACCATTGCGCGCGTGGGCGCACGCATTGGTCACGACTTTACGGTGACACCAAACCTGTAATATAGAAGAGGGCATATGAAAGCGCATTCGATTTAGTAGACTAGACGCCTGAACAAAGAGCACGGTCTTTCTGCGTTGTCGATCGTGATTGCCCCACGTCATCGTTTGGGGTCGCAGCTTCTGGGTCTCTTGCGCCCACACGCGAAATCCCGAGTACCTTTAAGCAGCGGAAGCGAAAAACGGCGATCAGCGTACTTTTGTTGCACCTGCTTGGAAAGGCCCGTGACTGAGCTGCCGGTGTAACCAAAGATAGACACGGAATGGGCCGGCTGGTCGACACCCACACCCGAGGCGTGGCTTGCTAAGTTAGTGATGCGCGCGAAATCGGGCCGTGCGCTTGGGATTAAAACGGCAAAGCCTGGCAGTGGCTGCGCATTTGACAGCGGCGTGAATGAGCCCCCGACTTCCCGAGGGTCGATCTCGCGGTGTGTGCTGGTGCCGTTTTGATCGATGCAGGAGCTCGAATCTAGTGAAGGGGATGATGGGATGGTGAGTGGGGGTTCCTGTGCGGTGCTCAAAAGTGATCGCATAGGAGGAAAAGGAGGGAGGCACATGGAAACAGCATCTCCGCGCCCTGATGCTGAACAAACGAGAGTACTTGCGCGAGGTAGTCGAGTACTGTACATCTGACAGTGCGTTAGGTGCCTCGCCTGGACTCCGTGGCAAAGTGGCTGCTTGGCGTGCAGCACTAGATTCTGGGCATAGAGCAACTCATTTACCACAGGGTGCAACACTGGGCAGGACGGAGAGAGAGAAACTGGCGTACTCCACGGGGCGGCCAGTGATGGCGGGATACTGCTGCTTGGAGGTGTGGAAACAGCATCGTCACAGTCTGAATTCGAACTGGGCGGTTCCACCTGTGCTTGCGTGAGGATCAGCGGTGGTTAGGTGGTCTGGAGAGGCATCAGATATTTGATCAACAACGCTACCGCAATGGCGGACGGAGTGTTCGAGAACATTGACTGTGCTCATTTACAATTGACTTTAATAGCCTCAAAGTTACGGAGGAATTCACACGTGTCGTTGTCGACTTGATTAGCCGGGAGGGCTGGCTGAGTGACGCCAGTGGCGTTCCCAGCTGCAGGGACAAGCGGTGGCTTGCGAAGACGTGCATGCGTGGCAGCAGCCCCCGAAAAACTTTTTGCTGGTATTCTTCGACAGACAGGTTCAGCAGGCAATACACTGAGCAGGCATCGATTTTTGCTTGGTTGCAAAGAGGCGGCCCTGTCCGCTGCCCAAGCTGTTGGGATCGGTTTGTTGCAGTTCCAAGGCCGCTAACGCCCCCAGTGCTCGTTGACGATCTACAACGCCGCCGTGGTTTCCAAGCTCAGCGAGGCCTCACTTCACTTCAGCACGTGCAAGTGGGCGGGTGCATCTGCACAGAACGGTACCTCTGTTATCGCTACTGCCCCATCGTGCGCAAGTCATTGCCCGATGCTCATGGTATCGGTCGCACAGTGTCACTCCGCTTGGTCCCAGTTCTTCTGCAAGCTGCTGGCATCCCACCCACCATCACGTCACAAGCGCCAGTCCCGGTTCGCTGCCCTCCATCTCGTGCTTCAGTTCCAGTTCGCTTGCTGCTCGGTTCCTGCTCGCGTCTTTTCGGCCTTTGTGTCTGTCTGTCTCTGTGTGATCTATCCATCCCTTGTGTTCCATCTCGATTTCTTTTTTCTACCACTCTTCACCCATCCCGCAGTCGATAAGCTGCTTGAATTCGTGCATTGTCTCTCGTTACTTGTCTTGATCACACGCAATCAACAGGGCTGCTAGCCGCTGCACGGTACCAGATATACTGCGTTTTTGCCGCAGTTTCCTCTGAGTGAACTGTACCAGACCACGACCGGCAATCCATGCGTCTGTTCGTTCCATACGTTCTTGATCTTTGATCTCCAAGAAATCACCAACTCCCGCTGCGATGGCTGGTTCATCGTCGGATGCTCGCCCAGAGCAGGCTAGTGACCCCCATGCTCAGGGCGCCGGCCACCACAGCCAGCAACAGGCAGTGTCTCAGCCTCAAAACCATCCACAAGGAACCCAACCCTCACCTGCAGAACAGCAGCTCCCACGCCTCCACATACCAGGCACTGCGCGCAATGATGGAGGACAGCAATCTCATCCACCTTCACCTCAACCTCGCCCGTCCCTGCGCGAGTCCATCGACGGCCCCCAACCTACGCCAAGCACGCAGTCGGAGCCTTTCCCGACACTTTCCAACACATACTCTTTCCCCCGGGCATCATCCTCGACCGACCATGACGCAGAAATTATCAACGAGAAGCGCCCCGAACCCCATCGTCTCGACACGTTACACTCTGTGAATCCGGCGCCTCGTGCGTCTGAGGATTATCACAACCTCAAATCCCCCTCCACCAACTTGCGTGCCGATGTCTCGCGTCTCGACGATGACCTGGAACTCCTCCGCGCCGAGCGCCTCATCTCCCATCAGGAGCAGGAGCTGGAGAAGAAGGGTAGCCATAGGGGCCATGAGCGTCACGACACCCAGCTCGAGGATACCTTCAACCCAGCAGCGGGCAACGAAGCCAAGGCTGTCAAGCGCAAGGACGAGACAGCGCCCTTGTACAAGCTCTGGCTCTTCATGAAGAAGTTCCCCCGCTTCTTCCGCTACTTTGTGTATCTCATCCCCGGTGCCGCTCTCCTGCTCATCCCCATCCTGATGGCGGTGCTCGCTATCGATCAGAATGAAAACCCAGTGGGCGGAGTCGGAGGTACGCCCCTCATGTGGTTCGGCATCTGGCTGCAGATTGTCTGGGGTTCTCTCTGGGTCTCGCGCATGATTACGAGTCTGATGCCACCCATGTTCCAGTCCATCGCCAAGGTGACGGGATCGACAAACCCGAAAAAGTGGAAGGATATCGGCCGGCACATGGAGCTGCACACCGCCCTGTTCCTGTGGATGCTCGCTGTCATTGTCTCGTTCAGGCCCGTCGTGGCGAACAAAAAGGTTCCCGTGCCCGAGGGCCGCGAGGACGATGTCGACCGCGACTGGATCGACATCCTCTTCAAGGTCATCATCGCCTTCTTTGTCCTGGTCACGCTCAATTTTGTTGAGAAGATTATCATCCAGTGGATTGCTACGGCTTTCCACGAGCGAACCTACGCCACCCGCATCGAAAACAACAAGGGTGACATCCGCCAGCTTGTGGCCCTGTACGAACATGCCAAGACGTCTTTGAAGGAGACCGACAGCTTCTGGCACGGGAACAGCAGCGGGCAACCGGCCACTGGCGCCCAGACGCCCATGCAGAACTTCCACGAGAATGCCCGGCAGGTTCTTGGCAAGGTTGGTCAGGTGGCTGGCCGGGTCGGCAACGACTTTATCGGCCGCAAGGTCGATGCCAACCACCCGCGCAAGGTGGTGTCTGAGCTACTCCGCACCACCGCATCTGCACACACCCTCGCCCGCCTCATCTATCGCAGTCTTGTCCAGCCAGACAAGGAGATGGTTTTCCTTGAGGACGTGCAGAGGGCCTTCAAGACGACTGAGGAGGCCGAGGCCGCCTTTAATGTCTTTGACAAGGACCTCAACGGCGACATCTCGATGGAAGAGTTCGAGGCCGTGACGAATGAGATTGGCATGGAGAAAAAGGCCATTGCCGCCTCACTCAAGGACCTTGACTCTGTTATCCAGAAGCTCGACAAGGTCTTCTTGTTCATCATCGTTATCATCACCATCATTGTCTTCATTTCCATCATTTCTGGGTCGGCAGCCGCTGGTCTTGCGTCAGCCGGCTCCTCTGTCCTCGGTCTGGCGTGGATGCTCCAGGCGACTGCGCAGGAATTCCTCCAGTCCATCATCTTTGTGTTTGTCAAGCACCCCTTTGATGTGGGAGATCGCGTGACCATCTACGGGTCCACCGGTGCCACCATGACCGGCGACGACTATTACGTGACGGAGATCTCGCTGCTGTATACCGAGTTCAAGAAGCTGCAGGGACACGTTGTCCAGGCCCCAAACTCGCTGCTCAACACACTCTTTATTCTCAACCAGCGTCGATCAAACGGTCTCGCCGACCCCATCCCCCTCAGGATCCGCTTTGGCACGCCCGCTTGGCAGATTGACGAGCTCAAGGCCCGCATGCTCGAGTTCTGCCAGGCCAATAAGCGTGACTACCAGCCCACGATCCTCATGGAGCTTTCCAAGATTGAGGACGTCCGCGCGGCCACGCTCACCGTCGTCTTCATTCACAAGAGCAACTTCCAGAACGAGCTGCTGCGTCTGGCGCGCTTGAACAAGTTCATGATGGAGCTCATGGCCCAGATGGCCGACATTGGCATCCAGTCGCCCTACCGCATCGACCCTGGTGGCAGCCGAGAGCACCCCGTGCACTGGACTGGCCCCCAGCCTCCCCCATCGTACAGCCAGAATGACCACGAGCACCCGCACCCGCCGCAGGATGCCCCCCAGCCATCGACATCGATGCGTCGTCCTTCGGTGACGAGCGGCGGTAGCGTGCGCACCCAAATGGCTCGGCAGAACACGACCACAGACAGGGCTCTGAACAACTTTGGAGATGTATTTGAGAACCGCCGTGAGCACTTCCTCGCCGGTCGTCTCGCATCCATTCGTGAGAAGACCATGGCGGAGAGGAGGCACGAACAAGCCATCAAGGAAGCCAGCGAAGCGGAGTCCGAAAGCCACGGCAGTACCTCTGCTCTGGCGCCCGCTGGCAGCGTCCACTCCCAGTCCCGCAGTCGAATGTGGCACCGGCCACGCGGTAACAGCCGCGTCGCGCCGTCTCAGTCGCTGGGACGAGGAGACGACCACATTGTCTGACGAAGAGAAGAGAGAGCCAAAGAGGCGCGGCGACCCGCCTAGCGCTGCGACGGGCTCGCTTGCGTGCATTATAATTCACCTCCTTGGTACAGTATAGACTGATAGATTGGCCCATGATTGGCTTTGCACAATGATTTCGCATGTATGGATGGGACGAGTCTGCTTGTTGCTTGTGCTGGGGCATAGTTTCCATAGAAGGATTCGCTCCTTGGACAGTAATTGAAGCCGAGTTATGCTGCTATCCAACATTCTAAACATAAAAAGTACTTCCACACCAGCCATCGCTGCCAATCCAGCCAGTTTTCGCAGTTGAAAAGCTGCGTACAAGGGTTTGGCCGGGGTGATTGGATTGCGGCCTCGGCCTCAGCCTCAGCCCAACCCCGCAAGATGATCTGCGGCAGGCCAGCTCAGGCGGCAGACCTAGATCTTGAGAGCTCAGCACATGCTACCTAGCTCTTCCTGTTTCCTGAAAGTGGAAAGTCTACCGTGGCGGGTGATGCACCTGGCAGACGTGAAGCAATCCCACTATATGCCGACTTGCACTTGGCGCACCAACCCGGGAACGACTACAGCAGTCTACGAGGCGTCATGAAGCGCTCCAGGCGTTTCATATCTGAGGATCTCGAGTGAACGCCATCGACAGTATAGCGTCACCGACTCCACGACTCCGTCTGCGCGGAGGCCTGGACATGGCTGAACTGCCACCTGACTGGGAATCGGACCACGATGGGAGGCGGTGGTTCTACAAGTACACGCCGACAGGGCACGTCCAATATCGTTTCCCCAAGGAAGGCGATGAATTCCCAAACTATTTCGACACGCTGGCGCCGGAGGAGAGACTAGAGAGTCGGCAACAGGCGTCGGCTGCGACGAGCGCGGGTGCGCGCCCCGCCAGCGTGGCCTCCACGGACTATGAGGACGACAGCTTCTTCCAGCCTGATGGGCTCATGTACATGGGTCCAGGATCTTATGGGGACGTCAGCCCCGTCGTTGAGGAGGAGGAAGAGGCTGCAAGAAGAGTCTTTGCTGGAGAGCAACCTGGATACCACAATGCGGCATGGCCAGCGCAAGAGCCGCCGCAAGAACCGGTCTCAGGGCGAGTGGAGCAGTATCCGCCTCCTGTTCCTGCATCCCAGGAGGTGCATATGCTAGAAAGCAGCGGGCAAATCCATCTCCTTGACAGCACGGAGCAGATCTTTATGCTTGATAGCAGGGAGCTGCCCGTGGAGCTTCCGGCAATGGAAGTTTACGAGCTCGGTATCTCTGAATCAGTTAGCCCGCGAGCTGTTGTGGCGCCCACTGCACGACAGGATGGAGTGGATCATGCTCTGGCTCAGGGAGAGTTCGTTGCAGAGCTCGATGCCACAGAAGCGGTTCGCGTGTCCAAGGATCATGCTCGCGAGGCCACAGTACCAAGAGCGCCCGCAACCACCGCCCTGCCAGTGTCACTGTTTCCGAGCCCTGGGGCTGGGGTTCAGCCCGATTCCATACTGACCAAGACGAAGGAGCCTCAGCCTGCCTTCAAGATCAAGCGCAAACCGACTGCCTCGGGTCGAGAATACCGCCCATATGTGCCTGGATTGTCCGGGACCAGCAATGTTGAGTTACAAGTCAGCAATACATCCTTCTCCACAAGTGCCAAAGCTGGTCTAAATCTTGGAAACAACCTCGGCAGCAGTGACCTACGAGCCGCTCCTTCGATTCTCAAACCGGCCAGGGGACTGAAGGAACACCAACCGAATCATCAGCCTCCGAGGAGACCAGTGCCAGCAGCAGCTGGGCCATATAATCTGGCTGTGGGCGAGCCAAGTGGTCCAGGACCTGGCAGTCTCGCCAAGGTTCCCTCGATATTGAAGCCAGCCCGGGGTAGGATCCCCCCGAATCAGACGAGCATAGAACAAACTTCATCGCTGACCCCCAAAATCCTTCCCAAGAAGGAATACGAGGCAGCCTTTGGGAGCAGGTCTCCCGTTGAGTCAGTGCCACTCTTCCAGCCATATAGAAAGGATGGCCCTTCTCCACGTCACGACAACCCACAGATGCCTGCTGCTTGGAGTCAAAGCCCTGTCTACGGGGTGCCCCTCGAAGCCTCTGGACTGCCATCGCGTGCTGGCAGTACACCATCGACCAACACCAAGAGCCTCTCGCCAGTGGGGCATGTGCGCCGTGCTTCATCAGCTGTTTCCTCAGCACGAAGCTCCGATGGCCAGCACACATTCACCCCCTCTCCAGTGTCGCTCACTCCTCCATCGGCATCGCATGGCACCCATCAAGCCAGGCCATCCGATCTCAGGCGATCATCTGTCGGCAACCGAGAGCAGGGAAGCCTGGGGAACAAGGAAGATGCAAGACAAGAGCAGTCCTATTTTCCCTCGCAAGCGCAAGTCAGGCGCCATAGTCTCTCCGCGGTGTCGCCATCTCGGCACAACGGGCAGAGCGCGCACGAGATGAGTCCAGACTGGAAGGCGCCTGGGGAAACAGTCTCCCCACAGCCGCGGATATATGCTGCGTCAGACGTGATGTCGCCAGGGGGCCATACACTTCATCGAATCGAGGAGCACGACGAGCCGAAGCCACAACTGCGTCCGTCTCTGCTGGAAGCTTCGCGACACACCGACTCTGTGCCTGTCCCCAGACTGGACTCACCTACGGCATCCTCTGTGGCTGGAAGTGAGTTATCTGCAGAGATCATGGAGGTGCAGCGCGCTATCTCAGGAATGGCGGTGACCGTTCCGCCACCTGGTGATCTTGGACAGACGAGGGTCGCTGGCGTGGGACAAACGACTCGAGCTGCCCACCCGGCTGTTTCGCAAACCTCGCAACTGTATGAACAGCGCATGGCTTGGAATCATCATCGGGTCCATGGACCTCCCATGTCGGATCAGCCACTCCTGTCTCACGCGACCCATCCACAGCCCATGGCAACTCAGCTTACATGTCATGGAAAACGCTCGAGCAATCCGATTCCTACAGCAGTGCCAGTTCACAATGATCGTAGATCTTCATGGAATCCACACTATGCTTCACAGCAGCTCTGTCAGAGTTCAACCGCTGCAGGCGCTCAGCCCCAGCCAACCGCACCTGCTGCAGGACAGGTGCAATGGAGCGCCGAGCTGGGCGGCTGGGTGAAAGTGCCCGCTCGCCCTCCAGCGGGCGCTCTCCAGAGACAACATGTGGATGGAGGAGGGCCTCGTGGTTCTGGTCAAACGAGCGCGACGTTGCGTGGGGCTCTAGATCTGTCATCGGGCCAGGAACGTCCATACCCAGGGGCTCAAACCCAGGCAAGCTTGGGGCAACGACGAAGTTATTACGGGTAAGAGGTCTCATTTGTAGAGTACAATAGACTCTGTCGAGGGTGTCAGTCCAGGATTCTCATGTCCTTTTAGACTGGAGCAAGAGGACATGGACCTGCCTTTGTGAGCAATACCCTTGCATATCGTGCGTATTGTAAGCGAGGACACAGAATCGGCAAGAAGAACATTCGATGCACCGAGTGCATCGCGATTATCCGGTCGAGGTTATTGTGTAGGCGAGGGAGGTCACGTGCAACCGTGTCACCATCGCGGCGCCTGGAGCGGCACTGACCATCCAAAGCCGCAGGGATGAAATGAGCCTTTGGGAGACCCCTCTTACAAAGGCAGACATGATGCGCCATCCGCGCCAACAATGACGCAAATCGGCTCGCTGGCCGATACCCAGGAGATCCAGGACAGCCTAATTGTTCTCGATGCAATCCGCAGCGAACTAGGCGTCACGGTACGTATCGGAGAGGCGGCACGCGTCGACTCGTGTGGGCGAGACTAACCGGAGCGGCAGTCCAGTGCCCAGCACGAAGACGTAGACCAACCAACGCAGTCGCAAGCCAGTTCCCTGCAATCAGAAGAAAAGTTCACGGCGCGCTCGAGTCCAGAGAGCCAAGGATGCCCTGCCATCGGCGACAGCGCGCCGCAGACCCAGACGCGTCGGGAGCGTGGGCAGCCTAGCGAGACCGGGGTCGGGGTGGCGGCAGCCGGCAGGGATCAGCAGGCTACACTCTCGCAAAAGCAACAATCGACAGTGCACGGCACCCACGACGTGACAAATTCACATCCCGCGTCACAATTCAGCATTGACATCCCTCGATCTCCTGAGCCGAGTCACCACGACAACGCCAACGATGCACCGTCCCTGAATCCACAGGTACAGCCTCCTGGGGCCGCTCCCCAGGCCAAGATGGACGTTTCCCAGCAGACACCGACCCAGGTCAACGAGGACCGCGACTACGACGCCGTGTGTCACTCGTTACCATCCAGCGGAGGCCTCGACGACACCCTCAACCCAACAACCGCTACCGAGACAACAGGCGATCGGACGCTGCATACAGACGACACGGGGGCTGTCCACTTTGGCAACCTGAGCGAGTTCAACCGACCCTCGTCCCAGGTGTCGGAAGACGGCGGGTTCGAAAATACGCGAGGAGACTGGAGAGAATCGCTGCAGCAGTACTCTAACCATGCTGCGTATACGCCATTCAAGCAAGGTGCCGGTGTGGCGGCGCCCGAGACGCCCGCCCTGCCTAGAAATCCGTTCGGCTCCAAACCAAGTATGGCGGCGCCTCTTGTCGGCAGTCAACTCTTTGGCCAGACACAATTCTCATCAGCCGTGAAACCCTTGGGATTCAGTCCGACGTCGTCAAGGCCATCGCCCAACGTGGGCCACGCGTCCTATTCACCGCAAATTGCCGAGACATCGCCACTCAAGAACCGCACCAACATCTCATCACCGACAGTCGTAGATACCTCGAGCCCTGGCCGGCTGGACGACGCACCGTCGACCGTTCAGAAGGCGAGGCCGATGGAGCGCATCGAAGAAGAGACACCGTCTGCTGCACTATCCTCTACCGAAGAGGCCATCCCTGCGTCGCCGTCCACGCGGCTCCCCAGGTCTTCCGCTCCCCGACAGCCGCAGGTTCGCTACGAGACCGTGCAAAAGTCACAGGAACGCAAGGTGTTCCGCAGAGACCCTTATGAATTTGTGGGCAGCGACAGCGAAGACGAGGCCATGCGACGGGCGGAGCGCCGCAGGCAGATTGAGAGAAGGAGGGCCAAGGCTACGGAGATGATGACAAAAGTCAGGGTTCCTTCACAAAGAGGGACTACCGCCATCGATACACCGTCATCTCGAAAGAAGAGAAGGGTTTCGCCAGGTGGCAAGGAAAACCTACCCATGCCAGACACCGTCACGATCATACCTGAGCCCTCCAAAAGCTCCATACAAGCCCCTGTGGTCGTGGACTCGCAGCAGAAGAAGCCATCTTCGAATCCTGCGCCTACCACTACCAGCCCTCCGAAAAGGACGTCGTCATCGCCACCGCCGCCGCCGGCAGATGAGCCAGTTGCGGAAGATCCCACCCCGCCTGACGGAGACGAGCTTCCTTTTCCCCCTGACCTGGACGACCGCATACCTGCCACAAGCCCCGCTATGAGTTCGGCTCCGAATCATTCTGCAGAAGTCGTGCCGCTTCCATCGGAGCCAGATCTGCCACAGCTAGATCTTGGTCCATCTTCGCACTTGCACCCGTCTACGGAGCCAGGGACCTCATCCGTCCCACTGGTCCGCCGAGTGCCGCAGACATCAACGCGGCGCACGTCTAGGCGAAACATAGTCGTGTCCTCTTCTGCGTCAGAGGCGCCTGTGAAGGAGGCAGAGGCTGTCATTAGTACTGACCAGGCCAGTGAGCCCACGAGTAGCCCTGCATCGACGGCGTCGCCTCCACATGTGGACGCGGAAAAGTCTGAGGTTCATGGACCGGCGCCCACGGAGACATCGAACAGCAATGACCAAGAGGCGCGAGAAACATCTTCTGCTCCGACAGCGACACCGCAAGCGGTTCGCTCATCCGGACGAAAACGCAAGCCAACGCTCAAGGCGCTGGGAAATCAAAGCAGAGCAAGTAGCGTGAACAGCGACGCAGCAACAACTACAGCATCATCAGACACCAGCATGCTCTCTTCGGCGCTTCCTTCGTCGGCCTTGTCCACACCTTCCGTGTTGGACTCTCCGCAGCCACAGAGGGCTGCTTCTGTGACTCTCCCTTCACCCCTCGAGGGGGACCTGCGCAAACAAGCGCTGCGGTTGGGCGATCACGGTGCTCGTGGGCCGCGGGCGAAGCGGCAGCGACGCTCCGTCCGGGATCCCAATTACTTTTACGACTCTCAGTCGACAGATGAACTGCAGGTTTCTCCATCCGCTGGTGCCCTGGAGAAGAGCATGGTGCACGCAAAGTCTGCTCGGTCGTTTCGCCCATCGCTGGCACCGCTCGTGCGCAGCGGCCAACTCTTTGAAGGCATGGTGTTTGCGCTTTCTTTCCAGGCGACTGGACCCAAGGCGCAGGACCGCGCCAAACTCGAGTCGCGGATCGAACAAGCCGGCGGTTCTATCCTGTCCGAGGGATTCGACGTGCTCTTTGAGCGGTCACCCATCATGGGCGCCTCGGAGCCCACGCTGGACGTTGAGGAGACGACTGTCGTCAAGCCAAGCCACCTGGACAAGAAATTCACGGCACTGATCGCGGACGGGCACTCGCGTAAGGCGAAATACATGCAAGCACTGGCACTGGGCTTTCCGTGCCTCGCTCCTCAGTGGATCCAGGCTTGTCTGAGCAAAGGCGCGCTTGTAGACTGGGAACCATATCTCCTGTGCGCCGGCGCATCGGCTGTGCTGGGCAACGCCCTCCGCTCACGACGCCTTGCGCCCTGCGACCCAGATCAGACGAGCCTGTCGGACATTGTCCGGCGGCGTCGCAAGCTCCTCGAGGGCCAGAGACTCTTGATTGTGGTGGACTCGAAAAAGTCCCGCAGCGATCTCAAGGAGCCGTATGTGTTCCTCATGCAGGCGCTAGGGGCCTGCACCTCGCGTGTCTTTACAGCGGATCAGGCCTGCGACGTGCTGGCAAGCTACGCCAGAGCGGGAACGCCGTTCGACTGGGTATACATTGATAATGGGACGACGACTGTGGAAGCGGTGCTCTGCGCACCCGCCGCGGGAGGGAGGAAGCGAAAACGCGGTCCTGCCGTCGCCGCGCCACTGTTTGGAAATATCAGGGTACTCGACGACGAGCTCGTGGTGCAGAGTCTGATCCTCGGACGCATGGTGGAGGATGGCGAGATGGACAGCTGACTACAAACGTAGCACAGGTCGACTGTGTGCGTGTTTACATTGGGGGCACACGCACTCTTCGTCATGCTGTGTTATCCTTATTTTTTGCAGATGCAGCCATTTTGCATAGCCGTTTGCTGCACGCAGGGACCCCTGCAGCAATACAGTAATCACTTTTCCATGTCGTCGCATTGGGGTCTGATCATGCATGACTCGTGGGAAGCTTTCTTGATGACGTCAGTAGCCATGATGGCGATGAATAGTGGTTCGCAGGGCCTATGGCTCTTCCATGGACGAACACTGGAGCTGAAGCAAATTTGATGCTGTCGTGCTGTCAGCGATATGCAGAAAAGGATGCGCGGCTGATGGACATATGTTGAGGCTTCTACGCGTAAGACTAAGGTTGGTCTTTTGACCCCGGGATTCAAGCTCGGGAAGGAGCCAAGGTCCGGACGCGCGTCACCGGGTCACCCGGAGAAGGTGCAGCACCCCACGCCAGCCTTCGAGGATGGGTGGAGTTCCTGCCTCGAGGAGCCCGGACCTGAACTTGTCAAGGTACGCCAGAGGGCAACAGCAGCAAAGGCAGGAGCGAAGAAGCAGTGGAAACCTCTCGAAGCGTCTGGTTCACGGTGAGGCGCTCCAAGTTGTGCAGAGTCGGTTTCTACGATACGCGCCGTCTGCACTCTTCGCCGAAGCTAGAGTCGGTTCCCGGCCCCGGCAGACCGCCGTTGTACGTGTATAATACCCTAGTCTACTGATGGGGGCCACCCTACTTAGCTTAGTTGGGCACGCGACCACTCTCCACGACAGGTCGATCCATGATCCCACCATGGCATTCTTCTTCTCGCCCGTCCTTGGCACTGCAGACCTCGATAGCGTGCGCACGTCAGTGTGGCTTGTACCAGGTAACACCATCCTTCGCTCTGGAGCACTGCCGCACTTGATCCTCGACAGGCCCACAGGGCGCTGGCATCAACGAAGCAACCATTCTGTCCTCCAGAGTTGCGCATGGGGGACTAGGCTGGTCCCGAGACTTATTCATGCTTACTGCCATCATGAGTGCTTGAGAGCAGCTCAAGTCCGAGGATCCCGCGGTACCGTATCCGGCGTCCTGTGTAGCCTGCCAGCCTCGCAATATCATGTCATGACACAACGCAGCTCCAGGTTGTCCAACGTCCGCCTCTTCCGTAACACCAACTGGTTGTTGGTGCTACTTGGACAGCAGCTTCAACCTCTTCCACTTCCCACGCACACCTGCTTGATCTTCCATCCCCTCGCTGGACCTTGCGCGTAAACCTTAACATTCTTTCACTTTGGCCACTGCCAACCGGAGCTGCTGATTGACTCATAGCACCCTGGACCCTGACCAACTTTACTTCAAGCTTGGGAATTGAGTTGCACTCTTCGTTTTCCATCGGCTTGCCTTGAACTGCGACCACCACCATCATCGCCTGACGCTGACGTTGCGTCACCATCTTCCGTGTCTGCTTGAGACACCGTACTTCGTCAACTGCGGCGCAAGAACTGTGCTTACTGACCATGGCCGTTGGTGCCTTTCTCGAACCGCTGGTCGTGGTGACCCTTCTCTTTGGGGGTGCGTACTTCAACCGCAACAAGGAGTACAGCCTCAGCTTCGGCAAGACCAAGACCACCACCGCCGCCGCCGCCTGGGGCCCTGTACAGACCCATCACAAAAAGTATGATGACCTCGACCGCAGCCGCAGCGTGTCGTCAGATGGTTCAAGTTCCAGATCCAGCTCCAGCTCCAGTTCCAGCACATCGCCTTCGCTCCTCGGCCACGAGATCCCGACGCACAGACGACGCCGGGTCAAGCTCTTTGGGTACGAAAAGTTTGTTACCACGCCAAACACCCTCGTCTTCAGGGAACGCTTCCTGAGCCGCGTCCTCGAAAAGCTCCCCTTTTTGGCCGAGTGCTGGTACTGGGCCCTGCTCTACTGGGTGTACCAGGTCGGCCGCGCCGTCACCGCGCTCACCCTCGTCGAGGGCACCGTCGACGTGGCGCGCCGCCACGCGCTGCAGCTCATCCACCTCGAGCAGAGGCTTCACATCTTCTGGGAGGTGGACTTTCAAAAATGGTTCCTCGAGCGGCCCGCCCTGCTGCGCTGGATCAACCGCACCTACTCCTTCATCCACATCCCGGGCACCATCTTCTTCCTCGTCATACTGTACTACCTCACGACCACCCGCACGCGCCGTGCCCTGGCTGGCCGTGTCAGCACCGACAAGGTATCCGCCAGCCCTGCCTTGTACGAGGCCCGTCGCCGCACCATGGCCATGTGCAACCTGATTGCCTTTGTCATCTTCACCCTGTGGCCCTGCATGCCCCCTCGCCTGCTGAGTGACCCCGACTACGAGGGCGAGGACGCCGCGGAGGCCAAGAGCTTTGGCTTTGTGGACACGGTCCACAGCGAGACAGGTGAGAGCAGCGTCTGGACCACCAACAAGTTCTGCAACCAATACGGTGAGTCCCTCTGACATTGAACCATGTTGCCAAAGGCTCCTACAGCTAACGCGCGTCGCAGCGGCCATGCCCTCGCTGCACTTTGGCTACTCGCTCCTCATCGGCCTCACCGTCGCGACGCTGCCCGTCACCGGGCTCCGGCCCATGTCGTGGAAGCGCGTCGCCATTGTCGTGGGCGGCATGTGCTACCCTGCCCTCATCCTGACGGCCATTGTCGCCACGGCCAACCACTTTATCCTCGACGCCGTCGCGGGCGCCCTTGTCTGCGCCGTTGCGTGGAACACGAACGACCTGCTCCTCAACCTCTGCGTTGTCGAAGACTACTTTCTCGCCATGCTTCGCATGCACAAGCCTGTCAACCACACGAACCCGGACACGGCGGTCGAAGTTGATGCGCAGAGCCCGCTTCTGCTTGGGGGCGATGTGGCGTAGATTGTGTTTTGTTTGGTACAGCGATGAAGATATGGCATTATGCATGCATTTTAATACAGAGGGATGTTACATCAAGACCTTTTTGGATCAAGAGGCTCAGCAAAAGACTGCGCAGAGGATCAGTGGTGAGAAAGGAATTGCGTCTGAAGCATGCAAATATGCCCGTAAAGACAAAAGGACACTGTTACATCATCCAGCATCGCATTGCATGTCACCGTCGTGTCAGAAAGATTATTGTTTCCTGCCTGCCTAACTACAACGCCCATTGATCGTCCCCAAGGAGCGCAGCATCGCTCTTCTCCCAAGGATGCTCGACCTGCACCTGACGAATGAGCTTCTCATGCTGTGCGCTGCGCGGGGACACCTTGAAGCGGAACTTGGCCGGATGGTTCAGGATGCCGTGCGTGCCCTTCATCTCGACGGGGATCTTGTGGCCCGCCGCGTCGACAGCGTGCTCCATGTTGAAGGTGGCCAAGGCCTGGACGATGTTGAGGTAGATGCTGGCGTCGGCAAAGTGTCTACCCGGGCACACGCGGCGCCCGTAGCCAAAGGCATCGCCGGCCGGGTCGGGCTCGCAGCGCGGCTCGAGGAAGCGCTCTGGGTCAAAGACATCCGGGGCGGCGTAGACGGCCGGGTCGTGGAGGAACCACCAGACGGCGGGGATGAGGTAGGCGCCCTTGGGTATGTGGTAGCCCTTGTACTCCAAGTCGTCGTCTGTGGAGTGGGGGAAGCCCATGGGGGCAATGGGCCACCATCGAAAGGCCTCCTTGACGATGGCGTTGACGTAGGGGAGGCGATCCCTGTCCTGGAAGCCGGGGAGGCGGTCGGTGCCGACGACGCGGTCAATCTCGGCCTGGGCCTTGCGCTGGACGTCAGGCCAGCGGATCATGGCGAGGGTAAAGGTGGTCAGGACGACGACGGTGGTGTCGGACGCGCCGCCGTAGAGGCTCGCGGCCGTCCAGACGATGCACTCGGTGTCCTCGTGGCTCAGCGTGGGGACGCCCGTGTCCTTGCTGACGGTACGGAAGGACTCGATGGCCTTGGAGGTGTACGAGGTCCGGCACATGCCGGCCTCCATCTGCCGCAGGACGAAGCGGAAGGGGACGTAGCCGACGTTGCGGATCGTCTTGCGCCACTGCCGCGCGATCCGCTTGAACCGCAGACCGGGGAAGGACTCGGGGAGGTAGCCCAGGATGGGGAAGAGGTCGACGGACCACGCGAGCGGCACGGCGGCGAGGGAGAACTCGTTCATCATGCGCTCAATGAGGTCGACGAGGACGTCGGGCTTGTGCGGCTCAATGGTGTAGTCGTACGTCATCTTGAGGATAGTCGCGCCGGCCGAGCTGTGTCTTGTTTAGGAGAGTGTCTAGTTGGCTTTCAAAAGGGGACTCACGTCTTGTAGTGCTCAAGCCACTTGTCCGGCTCCTCGAGGGCGCGGAGGAGGTGTCGGCGCACCTCGACCTCCTGGGCGTCGCTAAACTTGAGCACAGAGGCCTTGGTGCCCAGCTCGCGGTGCAGCAGCTTGCGGTACCGGCGAAAGGCGTCATTGTAGCCCTGCGAGCTGAGGAGGTCCTCGTACCCGCAGTACTTGTTGGCAAAGATCATGTCCGGGCGACCCGAGGTCTTGGCGGCGTCCCGCTCGAGGAGATCCTGCGCGGCCTGCCGGTCGTGCAGGATGACCAGCGTCATACCCATGGCGTGGACGGCGCTGATGCCGCCATACGTGTCCTTGTGCTTGAGCCAGTGCTGGTACTCGATGGCGTCGGAGGGGGGGAAGTCCAGGGCGTTGCCGATGATGGGGAGGGGCTTGGGGCCTGGAGGGAGGTTCTTGGGACGTTTGGGCAGAAGATGATAGACGAGAAGACATAAGGCGGCCAGAGTGGCCAGCGTGGCCAGGTTGAAGGGGATCATTGCGTGTGAACAGAGTAGATGTTGATTCTTAGTGTTCAGGGGTAAGATGTAGGGGTTTTTGTGTGCGAGTCACCGAGATGTCTGGGACAGACCGCAAGATATCTCAGCTGGCCCAGCTTGGAGTCGGAACAACCAATCTCGAGCAGACTATTACGATTGCATGGGCTCTTTTGTCAGAAGTCTTGGCTGGCGTGCAGATGGTATACGACACTGGGGACCCTGCCGCCCGCGAGACGCCAGCGACATGGAGCTGGCCAACATGGCCAACAGCATGCTGTCTGTTATCTCAAGGCGCTTTCATTCTTGGATGCCTATGTCGGCGGCACGGGTCCTATTGGCCAGGTCGTCAGACGATGCGTGGCGGTCAGGAGTTCATGGGCTTGCTCGAGGCACTGCGATAGGCATGTGGTGTGGGTGAGATCCAGGGACTCGGTACTTCAGCCGCAAGACAATAGGGATGCCATGCGAGTTGAATAGCAAGACATTCTCGTGCATATGCGCGGGAATGGGGGCAACTTCATGGCGAGGATTCCAGTCCACATCTATCCACCTTGTGCGGGAGCATTCGTCAGCTCTGCTTCACGGCAGCGCGGTGCGTCGAGAGTGTAATACGGTATCTCGGCTCTCTATAAGGGCGTGCATGATCTCTATATGACCGAGTCCTGGGGACTGGCCCAATGGCTGTCATGGATTTTGTGTCATGGCTTGTCTGGCAGCCCAGGCACGCTGCTTGGCCTGCGTCAAGGACAATAATTAAGCGACCTTCTCCTCCTTTTCGAAGGCCGCCTGCGGAATCCTGTCCAGGTTCCTTGAATACTGATCTGACGTGGCGCAAAGTGGGCCATGATGCTCGTACAGGGGGCCGAGACGTTGCTGACCCTGGTCGATTGGATCGACTAGGCCACCGACCCAGATTCCCGGGACGAGAGAACAAGCGACAATAGGGAGATGAACAGCCGCCCACCTAGCCATGTGATTGTCCTTTGTCTGCGCCGCGGAACGCACCACGTGCATTCCTATTCATGCGCGGCTCATCCTATGAGGTCGGGTCAATGCGCCTCCACAATGGCATCCCGTCTGCATCGTTTCTCCAAGGGCATGAAGCACGGATCACGGGGATGCGGCCTGGTCCTGCCGCCCATCCGCGACTCTGCAGCGTCCACAGGGACTCGATATGCCGCTGCAAGGGTCGAGCAGAGTCGGGGCATTCGCTGTCCTGCAGCCAAAATGCCAGCGAGACGAGGCAGACGACGCGGGTCTACGAGTATAAAAAGGGGCATGCGTGACCGAAGAGAATACGCTCGCTGTCTCATTACATCCTGCAACTCCAACAGTGAATCAGACTTGACATCCACCGAAACGAAAGCTTTGTCGCCATGGCTCTTGACGCCTTCTCCGCCGTTCTCAAGCCCCTGGACGGGAGCGAGATCCCCGGGTTCTTCTCCCGCTACCCGGTGGGCATCAGCGTGGAATCCGAGCGCATCACCAAGGCCCTCCTCCAGATCGGGCTCGAGGCGACCATGCCGGGCACGCGCGAGCGACACCGCGCCAAGGTGCGGCAGGCCAACACCTACGGCGACCCCTTTGCCATTTGTCACTGCTCTGCGTTTCCCGACCGGCTCGAGCTGGTGGCGTGCATCATTGAGATTATGTGGATCCACGACGGTGCGTTGGCTGGCCTGACTGAGACGGGTGGAGCTGACTATGGCCAGACATTATCGAGGAGCTTGACCACAGCATTGTGATTATACTTGTAGAGCATTGTCATGCCATACTGACCAGTACAGGCCATGAAAGAGCACGAGCTCCTGGCGCAGGTGCTGCGGGTGGACATTGACCCGTCCACGTTCCAGGCGGTCAATCGCAGACAGAGCGCGCTGGCGCGGATCCTGCGCCTGGCGATCGACATGGACCCTGCGCAGGGACCAGCGCTCGTCCAGACGCTGCAGACGTATCTCAAGGCGTACGACAGCACCAGTGTCGACTTTGACAAGTTTGAGGAGTACAGTGCCTTTCGCATCCTCAACTCTGGCTACGCGTGAGTTCTCTCTTTCTTTTCCTTCTCCGCACAGCCCTGACACAGATCCAGCATGTCCTCCTTCCTAATCCGCTGGGGCATGGGGTTCCAGCTCTCAGACGAAGAGTACGCGCAGGTCAAGGAGTACGACATGGCGATTGCGAGCGCGGCGGGCCTGACCAACGACTACTTTAGCTGGAACGTGGAGAAGAACCAGCCGACGGACCGGGTGCGCAACGGCGTGGCGGTGCTGCGGCGGGAGCACAAGCTGTCGGACTCGGCGGCGACGACGATGCTGGCGGGCGTCATTGTCGACGAGGAGCGCCGGGCGGTCCAGCTCAAGCAGGCGCTGGTCAAGCAGGGTCCGTCGGAGCGGGTGCTGCAGTACTGCACGGCCATTGAGCTGTTTGCCGGCGGCAGCTGCTACTGGCAGGCGACGGCGCCGCGCTACCAGGTGCAGGAGGCATGAGGATGGATGGGTAGCATCAAATGATGGGAGGCATGACGGGGAGAGGCGTGTATGCAGGCATGGATAGATGAATAGAGTGGTTTCTTCTGGGCTGACTGTTGTCCGCGGACTTTATCCACAATTACTCTTCAACTTACTATGCGTCCAACGTCATACCATGCAGATGCAAGGTCGATAATCAAGAATCACCGTCCAGAGTCTCCTGGTGGCAGCGGATCTGGCCCAAAGCCGGTGTAAGTGGCCTCGGCTTTCGGCTCTGACGGTCCGGCCGGCGGACCCACCCGGTCCCGCTTAGCGTCGGCGTCGGGACCGGCCGCGGCTCTCTGAGTCGTCGGTCGACGAGACAAGTCGACAGCTCTGTGCGTCGGGGATCCGTCGCCAAGGCCAGAGCCGCGCGCCCAGGACTCCACGCGCTCAGCCCAAGCGGCAGCAAATTTTTGTCTTTGCATGTGCTCGCGAGGTCCGTGTCCTCTGCAAGGTGGAGCGGAGCGTATATATACACGATCATGGACCCGACAGAGAAGTTCCTCTGAAGGACCATTCTGGTGCAGGTCAGGTATTGACGTTCAACTCGTCCAGCCACTCGAGATTCAACAGCTCGAGTGCTCTCATCAGTATTCACTGGTGATCCTGATAGAAAAAAGACATTCAGCTACCTTTAGCACATTCGCACCTACGATACCCACGACGCTCTCCCGTCTTGCTCTTTCACACGAATACACAATGGCCTCGAACCCCTTCAAGGCCATCATTGTGGGCGGCGGTCCCGTGGGCCTCACAGCCGCCCACGCCTTCGCCTTGGCCAACATGGACTTTGTCGTCCTCGAGGCGCGCGACACCTGCACGCCCGACGCTGGATCCAGCCTCGTCTTGAATCCCGCCTCGCTGCGCATCTTCCACCAGCTCGGCCTCGAAGACAAGGCCAGGCAGGCGTCCGCCGAGCACGCGCGCGCCGTCCTCGTCCGCCACGACGGCAAGGTCAGAAAGGACGTCAGGCCGTTCCATGCGTTCAACGAAAGGTAGGTCCAGTCCCTTGTCTCCTTGCCCTCCACCGCGACTCACACACGCCAGTGTCGGTCAGCGACCCATGACCTTCCATCGCCAGGACGTCTTGCGCATCTTGCTCGACAACCTGCCACCAGCCGCCCGCGAAAAGGTCCTGACCAGCAAAAAGGTGGTCGACGTGCACGCCACAGCCGAGGGCGTCACCGTCTTCTGTGCCGACGGCACGACCTACGAGGGCTCCATTGTCGTCGGTGCCGATGGTGTCTACAGCAAGACGCGCGGGTTCATGCGCAGACTGGCCCTCGAGGCATCGCCCTCCACGCCTGTCAACCCGGAGAAGCCCTACACGGCCTACTACAAGTGCATGTGGGGGACCGTGCCCATCCCGCCAGGCCTCAGCCCCGGCGATCACCTCGACTGCCACTCGGACGAGGGCGTGTCCTCCATGTTCCTGACCGGCAAGGACAGGGGCTGGTTCTTCCTCTTTGGCCGCCTCGACGCGCCCACACAGGAGAGGATGGACTATGGCGACAAGGACATGGAGGCCTACGCGCAGCAGCTCAAGGATCTTCACATCGGGCCTGGCATCGCCTTTGGGGACATCTGGCCCACGAGGCACAGCGCCGGCATGTCCAACCTCGACGAGGGCGTCCTCGACCACTGGAGCTGGGGCCGCGTCGTCATGGCTGGCGACTCGGCCCACAAGGTGACGCCCAACGCCGGCTGGGGCCTCAACTCGGGCATCCAGGACGTGGCCGTCCTCACCAACAACCTCGCCGCGCTCCTCGCCCAGACGGACCAACCTTCGTTGGATCAGCTGCAGTCCGTCTTTGCCGAGTACCAGGAGGCGCGCAAGGCCAACATGCACGCTGTCTTTGAGTTCTCTGCCGCCCAGACGCGCCAGTCTGCGAGGGACAAGAGCTGGGCTGGCCGCACGCACAGGCTCGTCGAGGCCGTCACCACGGTCATTCCCAAGTTTGACTGGTTCATGATCAGGTACAAGGGCTCCAAGCTCGTCAGCGCGGGCCACGCGTTAAACTTTGTTGGGGGTGACGAGCCTTTCTCGGGCGCCGTACCCTGGGCTCACCCCATCCGGCCCATGAGGGCGTGATCCATGGGCTTGATCCATAAAAAAGGCCTAGAAGGGTGATAGTCATGGTCGTGTATATGAAAAAAGGAAAAAAATAAAGAAAAGACACTTCAACCTACCACGCGACAGGCGACCCGTCCCCCGGTTATTCGACCATGTATAGGGTAATCCAGGTCCGTAGACGCATGCAGCATTCTGCCTGTGGCGCAGCGTCGTCATCAACCGCGTCAGCCACACCAGCTACTCCGCTTTAGGCAATGCCCCTCCAAACTACGTACGTGCCTGCCTCTCTCACAAGACTCACATGCCCGCCCAGTTTCCCACCAAACCACGAGCACCGTCATCATGACCACCCTTCCCACTCCCCACACAAACTTTCCGCTTCCACGACCTTCATTTGAGGTTTAGAGACGCCATCTCGAGCCTGCCGACCTGTACTCCGACCTTTGGCAGGGCGTGCTGCGATCGCAGCCACTTGTTCCAATGTCCAGCGTGGGATCTGGCGTAGATGCCCCTCCACGTGCCCACTCCCCGTCCAACAGCTTCTACGCCATGAGCGACGACGATGAGGGCGACTACAACACCATCATGCACACCCGTACCGGCAGAGGCGTGAAGCTGCTCTTTGCCAAGAGCAAGGTCTACATTCACCCCAGCCCCTCCGCAAAGGACAATATCCCTGGCTACATGGCCCTCTTGCAGCAGAAGCCCGCGCCCACCACGTCCTCGTCCACACACGAGATCGACTCGTCCGCCTCGGTAGACCTGCTGCTGGCATGGGTGGCCGAATCCGCGCTCGGCGACTCGGAGAGCATGTACGTCAAAGTCGACGCATACAGCGACGGCGACTCGCCGCCCCGGCAGACCTACCTCGTGCCGCCACCGCCCACCGTCACCACGAGTGTCGCCTCGTTGGCGGCCGGGTACTCCTTCGCCATCCCAGTGAATGCAATCTACTCGCTGCAGGTCCGCCCGCCGAGCCTCGGCTGGTGGTATGGCTCCATCATTGTCAACTCCCGCGCCGGCGACAGCTTCCCCGCCCTCTTCTTCCACGACAACGAGTGTCAGAGTACGATTCAGCGCAAGAAGAAGATCACCAGGGACACCTTTGACCCGTTTGGGGAAAGCGGCCAGATGTTCTGGGGCGGCGACGAGATCGTCCGCTGGCTGCGACAGTACGTCCGCGTCGAGAGGTCAGGGGCCGAGCCCAACATCTACCTCATCGAGCCCACAGCCGAGGACATGGAGGCCTTTGGCAACAAGCCCACGTCTTCCAAGAAGCATGGCGCCGGCGCCAGCTCAGGTGCCAGGGGCGATGCCGAGATGGACCCATTTGTCAAGTTCTTCAAGGAAACGGGCTGGAATCTCCTGAACCAGTTCAGCAAGGTCACCACCTTCACCCGGCGGACGGCCCAGGACCTTGCCGAAAACTCCAACTTGCCCCCGCAGGTCAAGAATCTCCTCCGAACACCCGAGGTGCAGACCCTCCAGGATGAGTTTGACAGCGCCCGCGTGTACCTAGCCCGCTGGGCCATGGGCATCGCCGAGCAGAGCGAGCGCGACAAGTACAGGCGCATGTGGACCGCCAAGGACGTCATGGAGTTGGAGGACACGGAGCTCGGTGAGTTTGAGCTGCTGGAGAGCAGCAGTGCCCTGTCCATGGAGGATCGGCGAAAGCCTGTCACCATGAAGGAATGGAAGTCCTTCTTCGACTCAGACACGGGTCGCCTCGCAGTCACCACGGATGAGGTCAAGGATCGCATCTTCCACGGCGGCCTGGACCCCGAGGACGGTGTGCGAAAGGAGGCCTGGCTGTTCCTGCTGGGCGTCTACGACTGGTACGGCACGTCAGATGATCGCCGAGCGCAGCTCGCATCTCTTCGGGACCAGTACTACAAGCTCAAACTAGCATGGTGGGAGCGCCTGGACGGCGAGGGCGGCGAGGGTGAGACAGGTGACTGGTGGCGGGAGCAAAAGGGGCGCATTGGTATGATTGACCTACAAGTCGGGATAGAGTGAACATCGTGCTGACGTGGAGTAGAGAAGGACGTACACCGCACAGATCGCCATGTGCCCATCTTCGCCGGCGAGGACACGCCCCATCCCGATCCCAACTCGCCCTTTGCCGAGACGGGCACCAATGTGCACCTTGAGCAGATGAAGGAGATGCTGCTCACGTACAACGAGTACAACAAGGATCTGGGCTACGTCCAGGGCATGTCCGACCTCCTCGCACCCCTCTACGCCGTCATCCAGGACGACGCCATTGCGTTCTGGGCGTTCCAAAAGTTCATGGAACGGATGGAGCGCAACTTTCTGCGTGACCAGTCCGGCATGCGCAACCAACTACTAACCCTCGACCAGCTCGTGCACTTTATGGACCCCAAGCTGTGGGACCACCTGCAGAGCGCCGATAGCACCAACTTCTTCTTCTTCTTCCGCATGCTCCTCGTCTGGTACAAGCGAGAGTTTGAGTGGCCGGACGTCCTGCGGCTGTGGGAGTCCCTGTGGACAGACTACATGAGTGCCAACTTTCATCTCTTCATCGCCCTGGCCATCTTGGAGAAGCACCGGGATGTCATGATGACGCACCTCAAAGCGTTTGACGAGGTGCTCAAGTACAGTAGGTTGGACGAGTGCCTTTTTTGTTGACTTGGAACTAATCGAATTGCGTGCAGTCAATGAGTTGAGCAACACCATGGACCTCCAGGCTACCCTCATCAAAGCTGAGGCCCTCTTCCGTCGGTTTCAACGGTTGGTGGAGGCTGTCGACAAGAAGCCCAACTTCCCTGCGCCGCGCAAGACGTCCACGTCGTCGGTCCCCACGACAGCACAGGGATCACGCTCGAGTGACAGCCGACCTGGCAGCAGTGCTTCTCCCACCGGTGATAATGGCAAGGACAAATTGGAGCCCACGAGGGTCATCACGCCCGAGCTGCGGAAACTGCTCAGCCGGCACGTCGAGGTCTTGCCGCGGACAACGGTGGCACAAAAGGGCGACGGCATGCCGTCAAAGTAATGAGAACATGTCATTGTATACTACGTACGCATGCGGATTTCGACTGGGTACTGGAACGAAGAGCGGCGTTGAGGAATCTTTCTTTTGGGATCATATACGGGCAGCCGATGAACGCAATATTATAATGAACTAAAGAGAACGGCCCTGACCATAAACTGATAGTGTATTATCCGAAACAAACGCCTTGCTGTAATATGCTGATGCACAACGTGCCAGAGACCAGAACCAGGACCCCTATCTGTAGCCCCTTGGGTTGCTCGGCAGTCCTTGCCGTCGTCCAGCGCTGGGCAATCCCGATCTCCCACCACTGCTGCTACCGCCGCCGCCGCCGTATTCATCGCCATTCGACCAAGGCGCGTTGGCACTCATGTACGGCGCGCCCCCACCGCCACCGCCCCCGCCACCACCACCCCGATCATCGTAGCCTCCCGGCATGCCTCCCGGCGGTGCCTGGTAGGCGCTGTGGCCCCCTTGCTGGGGACTGCCCGACCGCGCGCCCCACAGCCTCTGCTTCAGCCGGTCCTGGGCTGACGATCCTCCGCCGGTCGAGGGCGACGGGGCCAAGGGTGCGTTAGACGCCGAGTGGACGCTGTGAATGCTCCCCGCGCGTCCTCCCTGCGCAGTCCTATCGTCCAGTCTCTGCATCAGCCCCGGCTGCCCGGCGCCGCCCCTCCCCGCGCGCAGGCTCTGCGGCACCTGCTGTTGTTGCTGCTGCTGGCCCGCGCCATTGTTGTCCCATAGACTACTGAGACCTCCTGCTGCCGGTTGCGATCCTCTTTGTGGCTGCTGCTGGAGCGAGTGCATCGACCCATGGCCCGACTGGGCGTAGAGCGGCTGGACGACCTGCTGGGGCGGGGCCCTCGGGTCCGGGGGCAGCCAGGGGGGGAACGGGCGGCCCTTTTCGGTGTAGTAGTTGCGCAGGACGCGGGCGACGTGCGTGTCGTCCTCGGTGTCGCCGTCGGCCTCGGAGGCGAGGAGGGTCGAGCGGAGGTTGGAGATTTGGGACGAGGTTTTGGTGAGGAGGTTGGAGTACCAGGATGTCATGGCGCGGGAGGTCCCTGCTGTGGGCGACGAGTGTGTTCCGCCAGGGATACGTGAGTGGGTACGAGGATATGTATGGTGGTACGGTGTGGCTCTGACTGCGTGCTACGTTGTGCGCGCCTTGGGCTTGTGGTCGTGGGTGCGACTTGTGGTGTTCAAGGTGGTGGTGATGTGTGGAGGAGAGTTGTGGTGCGAGCACAAGCATGACGTGGGGTTCGTTTGACCACTGTCTGATGGGGGTTGGCAGCGCCACTTTATTCGGGGTTCATGTTCCACTCGTTGCTTTAACATTGAAAAGTGAAAGTGCTGTCTAAACGTGCGTTAATCTACCGGGCATAACTATCACATTCGTAAAGGTATTCTACTTTACGATTTCGATGTGCAGGCCGCCATGAGCATATCCTGGCAATATTGCCTACCCTAGAGATCTCCTGCACAGAATCCAGGTGATCTAGAAGATCGACTTCAAGTTTTGCTAGAGTTTAAGGTGACAGAGCAACTATCCAGTGGCTGTTGGTTGACTGAGGTACATAACTATACGAGACGTAATGGTAACAGCCTGTGTGTATGTTACAGTGCTTCTGGGTAGCAAAGCTGCATCGCAAAACAGCTGGTAGACAGCTCGACAGGATGAGGTCTGCAACGAAACTATTGGTAACCGGGCACTGATCGCTCTGAGTCTTCACAATGAGACAGCAAAAAGACTAGCCGCCATGTGTCCAAACGCCATGTTCATTGTACTCTCTTGCAAACAGACCAATGATGTGAATAGAACCCCTTTTCCCCCTCAGCGCCCAACGCCAGCAATGTGGATACATACACCATGCCAATGGAGATACAGACCATCACCAGTCCAGGTCGTTCGTAAGGGCAGGCAGCTTCTCCTTCTGCTTGTCCTGCTTGAGCTTCTTGGCCGGCACCTTGGCGGCGCGGGCTCTCTTGCGCTTGAGGGTGGCCTTGGCCGACTCGTCCTCGCTGTCCTCGTCATCCTCCTCTTCGTCATCCTCGTCCGCCTCCTCGTCGAACCAGTCCTCAAAGTCGTCGAGCTCCTCGTCGCTCTCCTCAATGTCCGAGACGTACTGCACCGCCTTCTCCGGATCGTCGACCTCGCTGTCGAGCTCCTCCTCGTCGTCCTCGTCAATGCCCTCGTCCATGTCCTCGTCGCGCTGGCCCTCGCCGTCCTTCTCCATGGCATTGAGAACCTTCTTCCAAATGTCCTCGCTGACGTTGAGGGGCTGGTCGCCGTAGGCGCCCTGTCGCAGGCGGTCCAGCAGCTCCCGCTCAATGGTCTTCTCCAGCTTGGCCGCACGCTCGGCCTTGCGCTCCCTCGTGGCCTCCCGGTGACGCACCTTGGGTGCCAGCTTGGGTACGAGCTTCTCGCCCAGGCGCTCCTCCTGCGCGGCGATCCGCCGCATGCGAATGGCCACCTGCGTCAGCCGCGTGAGACGCTGCTTGCACTTGTGCGTCGTAAAGTTGGGCCAGTACGCCAGTCGCTCGTCAATCTGCTCGAGGGCGCGCGTGTAGTTGTTGGACAGCTTAATCTTCTCCCACCACTTGGAGGGCATGTGCGCGCGCTCGGCCGTCTTGATGTACAGGTACAGCGTCGCCTTGGTGGGGTGCTTGCGCACGGTGGCGTAGCGCGAGTTGGCCAGCGGACATGATTGACGGTTGCAGAGACCGGTCACATTGTACTCGTTGCGGCAAAAGTTCTGTTTCTTATCGGTTCTGGAAGAGGACGTGGGTTAGCTAGAGTGTCGAGTGGCAGGACAGGCTTTCTCATACTTTAACTTGAAGGAGCAGAACTGCTGGTTGATGATTTGCCAGATGATCTCGTCAGACGCCATCTTGTCGATTGCTGTGCAGGACTCGTATCCTGGCAGAGAACAACGGAGACAAGGTAAGAGAAGAAGGGGTGTTCGCTCGCAAGACGCAGAGGAAGTGTAGGTGTATTTCAGCGGGGCCGCCTGGACTTTTTCTTCCTCGCCCAAACTTCCCAGAAATTTTGGACGAGGCCGCTGGCAGAAACAAGGATCCACTGATTGGCCGACCTGTGCAGGGGTCCCCAGCCACACCGCCTGCCCATCTGGCCAGGTGCCGGATAAACCCAGTCTCCGGCGCAAACCCGTCGCTAGTGCGGGACAAGGCCGGCATGGCCCAGCCTGGCCTGGCGCGTGCGTAGTGGCCGGACAGCTCCAGCCTCAACCTCGCGGCTGCATCATAGCATCCACCAACGAGCTCTCCGTCTCAACGACCACGCGATCACCGGGTCACGTCGAAAGGCCACACACCTTCACACGGAGCCTGCAAGACTCTCCTCGGAGAGCAGCCCTGACCGCCATGCCCACCGCCGGCCTCAAGACCATCATCGCGCTCTCCTTCGTCCTCGCCATCGGCTTCCTCCTCGTCATCCTCTCGTGCGCCCTGTTCAAGGTGTACTACCCCCTCCTCGTCGTGGCGACATACATCATCGCGCCGGTGCCCAACTGGATCTGCGGACGATGCGCCAACCCAGATGACTTTGTCGAGAGCTCGGGCGCCGCCGTGCTCGATCTGGGTCGCTTCTTCACCGGCTTCTTTGTGGTCATGGGAATTGGTGAGCCACACTGCTGTGGGCGGGCGGGCAGAGTATCCCGCCCGTCAGGTCCAGGACGAAATGCTAACCTGACACAGCTCTGCCCGTTGTCCTCGCGCACTCCGGCCTCATCCAGGTCGAGGCCATGATCATGTCCATCGTCGGCGGCTTGTTGATTTACGGCACCATCGTCAGCTTCAGCATGTTCTTCAACGAGGAGCAGGAATTCTAGAAACGCGGATATCAGAGGGAGGATGCGAACAATATCAGCCCCAGCGGCGCAGGATGGCAGGCTTCATTTCACAACATGCGCAGCTGTACTCATAGCGGGATTTCATGGCATGGAGTATGCTGCGTGGAGTATTGAATTATGATTTCATGTTGATCACCAGGAGTGTTTGCAAGGCTTTGCTTGTGCATCGGCACCATTGTCTATATGCACCTGCTCTCGTGCGGTAAAGTGTACAGATATATATTGACGAACGCTCATGCGACTTGATCATCAGCAAGGCTCACCCGTCCCTGTCGCGGACAGTCAGGATGAGCGGCTGCCTCGAGTGCCAGACTCGTCTGCCCTGGGTGCCAACCGCCGCCTCTGCCGCATTGTGCGAGTCGGACCTCGGTCTCCCTTCCATCTGGCTCTGCCTGTCCCTGCTTGCAGGGTCTTCGTACACCTGCACCTCCTCGACAGTAGCCGTGAGCTCGTACTGTCCCCTGGCCAGCGCTGTCATCCCCAGTACAAAGTCTGTGCTCTCATGGCCCTGCAGTTTGGGCAGGGCCCGCTGCAGTGTTCCATTCCACGCGAGTTTCCGCGTGAGGTCGAGGGCTGCATGCGTCGCGCGGTGACGGAGCGAGGGCACGACACGGACAAGGGGCGAGATGGGCCGGTTCGTGCGGTTCGTAACATGCACTTTGAATGTGAAAGCCTCGTCTGTGTAGACCGTATTGTGGGCGTCCACATCGTCGCCTTGCTCAATCGACATGTCCATGCCAATCTCGTCCACTTTGATGGCTTCCACCATCCGGGGCCTGAATCGGATATTCCTCAGCTCCAGTGTCCCGCTGCGCTTGAACCCCTTCGTGGTCGTCCAAGAGCCTCGCAGTCGATCGAGCATCTTCTCTCTGTACCAGAATGCTTCGCGGTTTTCGCGCTCGGATTCTGGCGAGATGGTCTTCGTGCTCACAACGAATTGCTTGTTCTGCGCAGGGTTCAAGCTGGGAATCGCTGCGTGCGGGTCTTCCAAGTACACGCGCTTGACCGGCACCAGCAGGCGGCTGGTGTTGCCGGGGAGAATGTCGTCCTCGACGACAACCCCATCGTCACCTTGGATGTGGACGGACATGAGGCCAGGCCAGATGTTCCGCAGGTCCAATGAGAGCAGGCAGTACTCGTCGGGCGTGGTGGGCGCGTCAGCGCCAAAGCTGGCCCAGAACGTAGAGGGGACTGTCGGGTTCAGAGGAAGAATGTCGGCGCGCGTAAGCTCGACACTGCCATTAACAGTAATGGCGAGGTCAAGCGAGGCCTGTCTCGTGTAGAACTGCTCGGTCACCTCCTCACGGGGTTTGCCGAGGTACGTATAGTCCACCTGTATAGTGGCCTGCGTCAAGCCTGGCTTGCCCAAGATCTCGAAATCAAACGTCGCCTCGCCACCGGCCTCAATGAAGCGTGTCTGGATCCCCTTTGGGATACGAAGCGCCTGCTTCTTCATGAGGATGAGCTCGTACTCGTGCAGCTCGGCCGGAGTCGCGTCTCGGTTGGCGAGCGCCGCCTTCAGAGCTTCTTGGGTGGAGTCTCTGAAAGAGAACAGCATAAAGTCAACAGGTGTGGCCGACGTGTTCTGCAACGTGACCGAAAAGACCTGTCTTTCCCCTTCCAGGGTCATGACCGATGCCTGGGACAGCGATGTCGATTTCACAGATATCAGCGGCTGTGCCTCAATCACAGTCAAACTCAAAGACTCGGGTACCAGCTGAGGCCCGGGCCGTTTGCTGATCTGCAACGACTCTGCCAGTCCGCCCACGCCCTTGACCTTGGACTTGGGATCTCGGACAGGATGCCATGACTGGGTGAAGATGGGGAACCGCCTCTCTCGACAACCGCGCACCTTGACAATGGCCCCCGTGACCCGGACCTGTCCCGCTTCTTTGGGCTTCCCCTGAAGCTTCAGCAGCTGGGTTCGATTAGGCCCGAGTCGCGTAGACGAGGGTATCGACTCAAACGCAGCGCCAGCCGTTTCGACGCGGATGCGCTCAATGTCAATCTCGGTGTCGTACGTGTTCTGCAACTTGATCCGAAAGGTCGCCATGTCGCCCGCGACCAGGATGTTCTGCGCAACCTCTTCCGGCTTCTTCAAGAAGGGGTTGTAGATGAATGGGTCGACGTCCTGGGACGCTCTCCCTGCCGACGCGCCCGGCAACGCGCTGTGCGCATGCGGTATGGGTGCCTTCATGCTGGGGAGCGGCTCGAGTTTCACGCCTCTGACCAGGAATTCGTCCCAATATTCCCCCTCGCAGCCTTGGATCCCCAGCTGCTGCGCAAGACTCCACGTTCTCGCAATATTACTGGCTAGACGGGCTTGTTCCTCGGCGAAGATGATGGGTGACGAATCGCCCTTGCGCCCCCCTGGGGCAATCCCAGAGCCAGCAGTCCTCAACAGGTCGCTCGAGAATTTGAGAACGCCATTGAAGTCCGGGAGGGCTTCGGCAAAGTTGATGCAGGCGCGGAGAATGTTCAACTTGATCCCTGTGAAGCCAAAGAATCTTGATGCAGACTGCCCGTGAATTCTGGCCACAATAGCCTCATCAGAATCGCGCGCCGTGGCGGAATCTGATTCTGTCATCTGCCGGGACTGGTCCAGAGCCACAATACCATACGACCTGCACAGAAGCTCAAGGAAGGCGTCGATGCCGTACTCGACATCACCCTGACCCAGATCAAGGGCAACACCGCTTCGAGGGTCGGAGCCGGGTGCCAAAGAGACGAGCCCAGCCGCTGGGTGCACGCCAGCGTCCGCTGCGCCCCGCGTGCGTGCCTCGACCAGTCCCGCTATGAGCACAGAGACTAGTTCACGGATCACCATGGCCTTCTTTCTCTGGAACCCAAGCGGGCCCAGCACCCCGGCGATGCCGCTCAGGATGGAGGCACGGTCGACCGTTGTCAACAGCTCGGCTGAGAAGCTCGGTGACGATGGGAACGCCTCCATCAGAAGAGAGAGAATCTGTTGTCGCGTGGGCACGATGTGGAGACGCGGAGATGTGGTCAGGCCCTTCTCTGGCAATTTGCCCGTGACAATAATATCCAGGGCGTACTGGTTCAGCTCGCCCTTGCTCATGTGCAGTGCGGTCAGGATCTTGCAGAACCGGATGACGGTTTCAGCAAAAGGCAGATTGGGCAGCTTCTCGGCTTCCGTGCGCTTCCGCGAGTAGAGATCGATAATCCTGTCGAGGAGATCGGGCAGTATAAGCTGTAGATTGCGCAGATGCTTGGGCTGGCCCGTCGTGATCGGCTGGGCGTCCACTTTGGACGACCAGGAGGACTTGCTGGGTCCATCCTGCGTAGGCAGGCAAACTGTAGGGACCTGGAACTCGAGCCCAGACCAGCCCAGGAGGAAGAGGTTCATCAGGATGAGCTCGAGAGCCTTGCCCTGCCAAACGTGGTCGTTGAGAGAGCGGGCTGCCGTCGCGCCCTCGGCCAGCTCCCGCAGGGAGTCACTCCACCGACCAGCCTGGAGATACATGGAGCCTACCACAATCGACGCCCGGCCTTTGCCTCGCAAGCGCCATCTGTCATTGGCGCCACCGGGGCCAAAACCTTGCACAGAGACTCGGTTGCTGGATGGCTCGCGCGAAGTGCGCGCTGTGTCGGGGCGGGAATTGGACCGCTCTGGCGTGGACGGTGTACTGCTCGCCTCGCTCTGGGCGTCGTGGTTCGTCGACGCGCAGCCGGCACCGCTCTTGGTGGGTGTCGAGGGACGTGCCGGGGTCGAACTGCTGGAGCCCATTGGAGGACGCGTTGGAACAGGAGGCATGGACATGCGCGCATGCTGTCGATCTGCGACGCCAAGGGAGGCGGACCGTCCATCACGATGCGGCATGGAGTACTGTGAATTCCGCCTGCCCAAGCCGTTGCTTCCATGTTCTTTCCCGGGTATCGCACGAGTGCCAGAGTAGTGGACAGGCGACTCAATGGCCGTCATCTGCTCAAACGACCTCGCCAGCGTGGTCATCTCTGCGAGGAGATGTGACGAAACGTCGCACATGACCGTCTTGATTGTGGTTCGGAGTGAATCCTCGGCCGGTGGGATCACAGAGATGCCCTCGGGTATGGGCAGTATCGTCGCCGCGGGCGGCACGTAATCGAATACGAAGACCTGGTGTACCAGGGTCTTGGGGTACTGGTCGCGCAGGTCCTCGAGCTCCTGGTACAGCGCGCGCATGCTCTTCTCCACCATGGTCTGGCCAGTGCCATTGATGGACTGCCTCTTGCTGAAGTTTTCTTTCCCGAGCTCCGTCCCATCTGCCAATGCGACGATGACCAATGGTTCTCGGTAGAGGTCGAAGGGGGTCAGCGCTATGTGCGACGGTGGCGGCGCGTGGGTTATGAGATCGTAGAGGATGGCACCGTCGGGGTACGCCAAGGGCGAGAACATGTCTGCGCTGTTCAGTTACTGCTCAAGGGCACGTCTTGCCAGAGGGACGGGGCGCGTACTGCGATTGGGGCGCCCATCAGGCGTGACGTCGCGGAGATGGACGACATTTTCGCTGTGCAACCGCTCCACAAAGGACGCGAACCGGTCTGACTTGATCTGGCCCAGCGGGAGAAGAAGCGCCTTCACTCTCGCGGGAGCGATAGGGAGCAGCGGGTCTAAGCTCATCCTATAAGGGCTCGGGTTGCAGCATGATCTGGCTGGCAAGGGAAGCTGGCGGTGGCGAGAGCTGTCTGTCGAAATTGAGGTCCGGGTCGGTGAAGCGAGGGAAGTTTCAGGGGGTCATGTCGCGAGGTCGTCACGTCGTCAGTTAAAGGAGTCGGTCTGGCTCGAGGGTCGTCGTCGTCGTCGTCAAAGATCCTTTGTAAGGAAAACGGTGCTGGGTGTAGCTTCTCGCACCGGCGGGGGGGACAGGGGAGCGAGCTCGAGGTCGAGGTCGAGCATTGGCGATGGCCCATGTTCACCGCACCCAATGAGCATGGGGCGGCCGTTGGCTGCGGCGCCGCAGACCCTCCCACAGCACGTGAGGCTTTCGTGTGCCTTACAGAGCATCCTGTTCTCTCCGCCATGGCATGTATCCATTCAGTGAAGTTTCAATGATAGATTGGTACTGCTCGCGGCATGGATTGAAGTTACAATTACAATAATTACAAAGATATCAGAACCATAATCCCCCAAAGCGCCTGACACGTAGAAACAAACCCCTTTCCCTGTGTGGTCATCATTGTCGTATCCAAATCACCATTTTTCGAGTCATAACGTCGCGGGAGAGCCCCCGACTACCTTGTCACCTTCGCGAGCCTCGTCCAAGACCTCGCTTTCAAAGATGTCGACAGCAAGGCTGGCGTCGACAAACTCCTCTAGCTCCTCCGACACGGTCTTGAGCTTCTCTCTGACGGCATTGGCGCCCTCGGTGCCCACAATGTGCCGTGCAGGCGGGTTCTCGTGGCCCGCAATAGCCGTGAGCGCGTGCACCGTTTCCAGCACCAGCGCGTCGGCCGCCCCGGGCGGGAGGCGAGGATATCGCTGACATATATCGCCTCGACCTAGGTCGGGCTCCAAGTTGGTGTCCTCTGCATCCGAATCGGGGTCCTCGACTGGCTCTGTACCCGTGGGACTGGGAGGCCGCGGTAGGGCGGTTTCGGGATCGGCATCGAGGACGTTGCCAAGAATATCCCGAATGCTCGGCGCAGACTTGTATGCATCCCTGTACGCGGGAATCTGGGGCGCGAATGTGATCTTGTTGGTCAGGTTCTGGATCTCCTGGTTGGGCTGCACAATGGTGATTTTGATATTGAATGGAGCAACCTCGTAGGCCAAGGAGTCGCAGAAGCCCTCGAGGGCCCATGTGGCCGCTGCGTACATGCTCATCCCGGGCGTCGCAATGTGGCCGCCCGTGCTGGTGAGGGCTATGATGTGACCTGTCTCCTGAGCACGGAGAACCGGCAGTGCGGCCTTGATCAAGTTGACCTGGGAAAAGAAGAGGTTCTCGAATTGGTCGCGCACCAAGTTGCGTGTCGCTGGTGTGGTGGACAGTTCCTCGACGGTGCCGACAACGGCTGGCACACGCATTAGTCTTGTTGCTCCAGGGGGCCGCATGAAGCCATGCATATCTACGTACCCTCTGACTTGCAGCACAGAACAATGTCGATCCTGCCAAAGACCTCGACGGCCTCCGCAATGGCGGCGCCACAGCCTGCCATGCCTCGCCCGTCGCATCGGATGCCGCGAATTCTCTCCTTCCATCCGTCGCGGTCGCGTCCTTCCGCGTCTCTGCCGCCCTCCTTGCACTCGGCAATGAGGTCCCTGAATTCGGCACCGCGATCCGGGTCGTCGATCTCAAGTGGGGGGAGGCAGGCAACTACGTAGTCGCCGTGGTCCAGGAGTTGGCGGATGAGGCTGACGGCCAATGGCGAGCAGGCCGAGGTCAAGAGCCATGTTCGTGGGGAATTGTGCGTTGCTGCAGGCGGGGAAGCATGATCCTGGTCAGCCATGTTTCCTCCTGGTACGGTATTGTCAAGACACGGGTCCCTGCTCGTCGAGCGCAGTCCTTCGTGGCAGGTATGGTGGGCAGTGGTGGGATGTCATGGTATGCGGATCATCATGGCCTGTAGATGGCGTGAGGGGAATTAAAAGGCCGAGCGCGCGAGCCATCCAAGCCAGATTGGAGGATGCTCGACCTGAAGGTCACCGCTCAAGTTTCACGTAGAGGGGTGCGCTGGCGCAGGGCCACGGCTGCCGATGCAAGATCCTCGAGCAGACTGGGGGAAAGATTGGGTAGTGACGAAACTGACACAAGCATCTCGTGCCGCGCCCCACCTGAAGGAAGGCAAGGCAAAGAAGACGGCAGTTCAAGTTCTGAAGAGAGTGGGACTGTGTCGGATTGGACTCGGCCGAGCAGGGCCCAAGAAGTGCGGACCGGAGAGAAGAATCAGAGGGAATATGAGACTCACGGAACGAGGACTGTGGCAGAGCGCTGTTGGCCAGCGGCTGCGGTTGCGTCTGCTTGGGGCTGCTCCGTGGCGTGGGCGTGACTGTGGCTGGGCGGCCTGGAAAGTTGCCTGGAAAGCCGCCTGGAACGCCGCCTGTCAGTGGGACGCTGGCAGTCCTGAATGCCGTGCCGCTCTTGGTGCCGGCGGCAGGCGAAGACAGCGGCATCGCTGTCGTAGGGTAGCGTGATGGTCGACGGACGGTTTGTGCTAGCGCCGCCTTACAAGGCTGGCTGACTGAGCAAGCGAGCGAGCGAGCGAGCGAAAGAGGCGTAGATTGATGAATGAGTGAGTATTCAAATGAATAATGGACGATGGAACGAGCGACGGATTGACTGGTGATCCAGCGAGTGCTCCTCCCCGAGGAGGAAAGTCAGGATAGTAGGCAATCTTGCGATCTACCACGCCAACAAGATCAGCAACAGCTGTGGCTGACAGGATTTACCTTTGCAAAGTGCTGGCAGACGCGAAGCAGCAGTGCAAACCCTCTCTACCCATACCCGTCAGCTAGAGTCGCAGTGTACAGGACGAGTGCAGCGTAGACACAGAGGCATCATGTTTCCCTGTCCGTCGTCTCCGTGGCGAGCGAAGCATGTTCTGGAAGATAGGACCAGGCCCCGGCGCAGCAAGATCATCATTATATACGAATGCGCAACAACGGCAGAGTGGCGCCAGCAAAGGGGCAGAGGAGAATGGCACCTCCTAGTGCTGTCAACCGGTCCATAATTGTGCTATTAAGAGTTGATGGCGTCTGCGATGCCGAGGGATGGAAGCTAGCTTTCTGGTTTGCAAACAACTTTGCCGAATTGACAACCTAATTCAGAGTGCCAGCGGACAATTAGAGTCCGCTGTCGCATGGGCGGACCGGTCAGGCCCGTGGGACACACCCATAAACGTGGTCATTTCCGAACAGAGAGTGGTCTTGCTCGTGAAAAAGTGGTCGTTCAAGCCCTTTTGTTTCTGCCCAGCCTGTCCAAGCGCCCTCTCGGTCGGAATCCGTGCACCTACTAGCTTGCATGAACGGGCTCCATAGTACCACTTTTATAGCATGGACACACCTGCATCGGCTCTTAAATTGTTAATCTATGCGCACTTATTATTAAGATACGCACGCAAAGAGCTCGCTCTGCCCAGGCTGTCACTGGAGGACTGGCAAGCTGCACGTTGCGTGGTCCTCCTTCCTCCTAATGACGAAAGATTCGTCGCTACTCGGCGGACGGCCCCTGAACGGAAGGCATGAACGAGCGGATGCGTGTCATTGCTACGTGGAGATTCCCAATCTGCACTCGCCGCCCTACTAGGCCCTATATCCGTCAGCAAGCCCGCACGAATGGCCCTCAAGTAGGCTCCTTCCCCAGAGCATGTTCGGTGACTCCTACCTCGGGTACTACATACGTGCCTGCCTCTTTGCAACGGGCCGACTGGGGGGTGCGATTGACTTGCCCCGGCGCCGCCTCCCGCCCTGAAGCTCGGGTCTGATAGCGGATTCAGTGAGCCTCAACTCCCCGCCGTCCTTCCAGAAGGCGCACATGGAAGGACAACGGTCCAAATGCTGCTCGACTTTGTGGGTAAGTGCGGTGCCCAGCAGGCTTGTCGTGACGCAATTGAAAAAAAAAAGTTCTGCCTCAAAGTACAACGGTACGGAGTGATACGCACATCAACATGTCGGACCGCAGACGGCCCGACTTTGCATGTCATGACGATCGCGCACTGCGATGCGAGCGATCTGGGCAATATTGCATTCATGGAGAGCAATAATGAGGGATAATAGCCATGGCGCCACACGAAAACATTGAACTCGTGTACAAACGTGGTGTCTCGACGAGACGAACACATCTCGATGGCCGATAGGCTTCCCCATTGACCAAAACAGAGCAAGGGAATGAAACAAGACAAGCAGGACGGTCACCACTATCATGTAGACCTCGGTATTGCGCACCAGAATGGCCTCGACGCGGTCCACGGTGGGCTCGTCATCGAGGCTCTTGGGTGACAGAAGCTGGCCAAAGAGTTCGCTCATGGCCTCTGGTTGTAACCCTTGGTCTCGGGAATGAAGAACCAGACAAAGACAAACATGAGCAGGCTAAAGGTGTCAAAGAGGAGGAACCTGCCCTTGCCAGCCTTGCCCATGGTTCGCTACATGGTGAGCACAGATAGTGACCATGTCAGCGATGAAGACAAAGGCAGCCGTGCGGTCGAGAAGAGGAAAGGGGCCACCAAGAGACACGTCCCCAACCAAGCTGGGATACGCTGCGAGGCACAGCTCAGCACTTGGGTTCAAGAGGCCAAAATTTGGGCAGAACATTCGCGGCCCCCTGGAATATACATGTGATAGTGACGTAGTAGCCAAAGGCAGTCACGGGCGCTCCCTCCATCAGGGGCTGTACACCGTAACAGGTACATGAAGGCTCATGACAACGGCCGTCCACAGCAGACTCCTGCGGCAACCATGTGAGTCGGCAGCGACAGAGGCCAAGAAACAGGCCAAGGCAACCATCTTCATGACACCATAAACACCAGTGGCGAAGAGACCAGTCTGGTTGCCAATGAGACCGAGGTTCTTGAAGACCTGGGGGGCATAGTACTTCTGTTCTTGTGGTCAGCACGGGCTTGTACCGAGGTGTTGACTGTACGCCTTGGTGCACTGGAGAGCCAGGGGAACGACGTATCGGGCCGGGTTGGGAACGTGCAGGAGGCAGCCGTAGTTGACCCAGTAGGAGATCATGATTCCTGTGACGATGAAGAGCTGGTGGAAGATGGTCAGGGCACCATGGATGGCACGGATACGCCCGAAATGGTGTCCGTGTCCCAACCAAAGAGCATACCGCCGAAGCAGGCGGTGAAGACGAGGGCGAAGACATGCCAGCCGTAGATCTCATCGGGATCCGTCTTCATGGTATCGTTGCGGATGACGGTCCGCAAAATCTTGACGAGAAGACTCATGGTACGATGCTGTCGGATGGCTAGGTCCTCGGTGGAAGAGTGCTGCTCGCAGCAACAGACTGGTGAGGCTTGTCCTTGCCTTGGAAGAGATGAATGGAGAAGGAAGCGACGGGATGAGGGGAGCCCTTATTAAGGCGTCGAGGGCGCCGGTGGACGACATTGGATGGGGAGACGGACAGAGACACAGGTAGACCCTGGAGGTCCGGGTCGGAGGTGTTGGCCATGCAGCTCGGCGACGGGCAACCGAAGAGGGATGGGATGGGCAATTCTCATAAATATCGTGGAATGTCGCGACGGCATGCCATGCGTGCTGTCTAGGAGAAGAGAGGAGGGCGCGTGCGACTTGCCGGGACAAGAGCCATGACCTGGCCCAGAGCGAACCCACGCCACAGACCTACCGGGTCCTGTAGTCTATGGAAGACCCTGGTGGAGGACAGCGCTGGCCCGCAGGTGCAACCTTTTCGCCTCACTGGAAGCTTATTCGTGAGGGTACTGTAGATTGAGCAAACGCGCCGCGCCGAATCGAGGAGCGCTACGGCAATCAACAAAGCTGGTGTTGGGCTGGCCCGCCACGCGACCCTCAGTTGAGGCCGCGGACGGCACCCCGTACGAAACAGGCCGGCCGCCGGCCGCTCCTGTGCCCAGCCGGGATCTTATTGGTGTGAAGATTTGCCTTCCCCGGGGCAGCTCTGGCCGGGCAGGGCTGGCCAGCCACAGTGACCCGGGATCCATTTCCTCATGCACGGCGGCTGGTGACGCTGTGCTGTATAATTCATTACCGTAGCAGGCCTGGCTCACCCGATGCGGGTCAACCATTCCACAAATTATGCCCATGCTGGACTGACTCGGGAACGATCTTGCCGTTTCCCAGCAGCGGCGTGATGGAGACACTCCTCATCAGCGAGTCCTGGGACAGGCGGTCCGTTGTTGATATCTGGCTACGAACCGCAACTGCAAGCCATGTCCAGTGCATCGTGCAATAATTGTCAGATGGATTCTGTCCTATAGATTGACTCGAGCAAGCCAAGAGAAACAAGTTGTATCTAAATTTGGATCGACAGGCAAAAAGTGCACGCCCTGACAGCTGGCCAAAAGAGAACAGCCCGTGTGCGGGCTGTAATGCTTTGTGCATTGGGGCGAACCGGGATCGAACCGGTGACCTTTCGATGATGAGACTGAGTGGAACTTCAGTCGAACGCGCTCCCAACTACGCCATCACCCCTGTTTGATAACGGTCTGCCTCAATCCCTAGCTCATACCCTGTGCAAACCACCGAACAGAGGCAGCAGCTTCCACGCACCGCATCCCCAGCTCCAGGCTGAAGCCGCCTGCGCAATGATTCCCGCAACTGACTAAGCGCGAAGCTCCATCCCACCATCATCCATCTGAGCTCCAGCTCCGACCTCGACAACACACAGCACTTGCGTCCCTGCTGCTCCCGTACTCGCCGTCATGTTCCGCAACAACTACGACAACGACGCCGTCACCTTGTTGGTCGACCGACTTCCCACCGCCCCCAGGGACCCCCGCCGCTAACCACGTCACAGCTCGCCTCAGGGCCGCATCTTTCAGATCGAGTACTCGGAGGAAGCTGTCAAGCAAGGATCCGTGGTCGTCGGCATTGCCAGCAAGAAACATGTCGTTTTGTGCGCGATCAAGGCAGGTTTCGTGTGATGGGGGAGCGGCGGGGAAGCACTTGTGCTGACGACGGGCCTAGCGTAACGCCGAGGAGCTGTCCTCGTACCAGAGGAAGCTCTTTGCCATCGACGAGCACTGCGGCATCGCCATAGCCGGTCTCACCTCGGACGCCCGCGTCCTCTCCAACTTTATGAAGCAGCAAGCGCTCGGCCACCGCCTCACATACGGACGGGCCATGCCCATCGCGTCCCTCGTCGACGAGATTGGCAGCAAGGCACAGATCAACACACAGATGTACGGCAGGCGTCCCTACGGCGTGGGACTGCTCGTGGCCGGCGTCGACGAGGACGGCACGCACCTCTTCGAGTTCAAGCCCTCGGGCATGACGGAGGAGCTCGTCGGCTGTGCCATTGGCGCGAGGAGTCAGATGGCGCGGACGTACCTAGAGAAGAACATTGACTCATTTGCCGACGCGTCCAAGGAGGATCTGATCAAGCACGGCCTGCGCGCCCTCCACGAGACCCTAGTCCAGGACAAGGAGCTCACGATTGACAACACGGCCGTGGGCGTGACGGGACTCAAGGAGGGGTCCACCCACAAGGCGGAGCCCTTTAGGCTGTACGAGGCGTCCGAGGTCAAGCAATGGCTGGACACGATGGGCGAGTCCAAAGAGAACGAGGGCGAGGGCATGGAGGTGGACGAGTAGTCTCACGAATAATAGACATGACTTTATGAGGCGCCGGCGTTTTGTAGACGTGGAATGGATCATGTTGCTGGTCATTTCTACAGATTGTCTATCCTTGCAGAGTCCCTAGAGAAAACGCCCGCCTATTGACTCCCCCACTGCAGCTTGTAGATGCCCGACGATACCTTGTACTCTGCCAGCGCCTTGACGGCGTCCTCTGGCGTGGTGGCCGTCACGAGGATGTTCTTATTGACCGGCTTGACGAAGCCCTCTTCGGACGCCTTGTCCAGCCACTGCACGATGCCGTCCCAATAGCCGTCTATGTTGAGCAGGCAGATGCCGTTCTTGTGGATGCCGAGCTGGTTCCAGGTGGTCGTCTCGAAAATCTCCTCCATGGTGCCGAAGCCGCCGCTGAGGCCGATGAAGCCGCTGCCGGGGCCGCCGGCAAAGACCTCCTCGGCCATCATCTTCTTGCGCGTGTGCATGTCCGGGACGACCGTCGTGCGCCCGTACGTGTCGCGGTCGGGGACGACCTGGTTCTTGTCGTTGACGGTCTGGTAGGTGCCGTCGCGCTCGTACTTGACGAGCGCCTCGGGGATGATGCCATGGACGGCGTCGGGCCCCCGGAGCGCGACCAGCGTCTTGGCCACCTCGCCCATGAGGCCCACGGTGCCGCCGCCGTAGATGAGGTCAATGTTGTTCTCGGCCATGACGCGGGCCAGCGCGCGGGCCGCCTCCATGTGCGCTGGGCTCGCGCCCGTCGCGGCGCCGCAGTACACGCAGATCTTGGTGCGCGGGAGGGCGCCGTTGCCGTTGCTGCTGCCGCTGCCGTTGAGGCGCGCGGGTGGTTGGGCGCTGTCGGATGTCATGGTGGCTGTGATGCGTTGCACGTACAGAAGCGGTGCGGTGAGTGATGGAGGAGGGATAGGATGAAGGAAGGATGGTAGTGTTATGGGGGATTATCATGGAGGTCACGAGGCAGTCATTGTCGGGTAGCACAAGCCAGGTACAGGAGTCTCACTCGGACACGGCCATCGGCCAGAGTATCGGAGGGCTGGCATTCGGGCGAAGTATGACAAAGACGGCCCCACAGAAGGCCGCCGTCGTGTCACACCATGAGCATTATTTGGTCTTGGGGTGTCGACAGGAGCCGGATGGCGGACTTTTTCGTCAACGTGTCGTCAAGGACTGGTGGTGACTGTGTGTCCTGGTCAGAGTCAGAAACCGGCCATCCGTCCACGTGTGGGCGAATCGACGTAAGCGACGATCGGCGAGTGCCCCCCCCCCTCCATCGCTCAGGAGGCTCAAGGTACAGCAATTACGTGCAGTGGCTCCAGTTTTTTTGCTTGGCCCAGGGCCCGAAGTACAGTCACATATTGTACTGTATGTGCAACGACGTTAGGTGCCCCATGATCAAGAAACAAGTCTACCAGTCGTCCAAAACTTCTGCTCTGGATGAGGTACTTGAAGCTCATGTCTGCTCTTTTTTCTCGCGCATCCAGGGTTAGCTTCAAAAAGTACAGAGCCGGCCTGAGACAAACCGATGCTCGACGTGAACGCCTAATACAGCCTGGACACCATTAGCCCATAGGGCAACTTCGTAGGCATGCTACAAAATCCAGGAATTTGGCGCTGGGGACTTGAACTGAAGACCATTCACAGTTATTTTATTGTTATGGAGCGCTGGGGGTGAACAAGTGCCGATGCAAGACAGACACCACAGGGTAGGCCAAAGCACAGGCAGGCCGACCGGACACCCGTGCTGATGCTGTGGCTCTTCATTCGCCAGGCGCTCGGCCGCCCCTCCCTGCAGTCCCTGGAGTCTGGTCCCTGAAGCTGCTGCCGCCTGGGCTAATAATTACATAGCATGCGATTTTGCTCCTCCATTGCTGCGCGACCTCTTCCTCAGGACATTGCGTTTTGAGCAGCGACACCTCGACACTGCAATCATGGCCGACCAAGTTCTGCCTCGACGCCCTGGGAACCGAGCGCAGGATGCGCAAGCAGGAGGAGGCTTGGGCTTCTACAAGCTGTTCCTCGGCGGCGCCGTCTACTTTGGCCTCAACTTCTTCATGAGCTGGTACAACAAGAAGGAACAGACAGGCATCACCGTCACAGATCCCAAGACTGGGAACCTGGTCACTGTCCCAGCCAACATGGGCGTCATGCCTCCATACCAGTTCCGCCCGGATCATCTCGACGAGGGAGCGAAGCACCGGGCCATCCCCAGAGTCGTCGGCCCCATCTGGCCCCAAGATGCCCACGTCGACATTGTCGTCACCCTCTCGCCGTCTTTCAACCCGATCCCGCTCTCGAACACGCCCAGAGAATACGTCGTGCTGAACGAGAAGGATTTCCACATCAACAACTACACCGACTCGCGCGTGGTGGAGACGATGTTCCCCGTGCCCAAGGCTGTGCAGAACAACGGCACTCTGTGGGGCCACTTCTACATCGGCCTGCCAGGAAGCCAGCTCGATCCCAAGCAGGCTGGCTACGACCCGGGTCAGGCCTACCACTTTGCCTACCCCCTGACGCAGTACCTTCCCAAGAAGAAGATTGCCAAGGTTCGCAACCTGCTGGACGAGATGCCTGGCCGAGACAAGGTCGAGGAGCACGAGGAAGAGGAGACCGGGCAAAAGGGGCCCATCATCGCCAGCTACTACCACCCCAACGCCAGCTTTGCCTTCGTCCCCGACCTCGGCGTCAAGGACCTCAACACCCTGCCCCCTGCTGCGAGACACTTTCTGCACCTGGAAGCTTCGGGCGCCCGCGACGGCACCGGCCAAAACGGATGGTATTGTACGTGAGGACCCTCCGCCTCGTTTGAGCCCTCCGCTGACCATCAGACCCCATGCTGTTCATCAACACCTTCTGGCAGCTCAACAGCCACATGACGCTCCTCAACGAGACGGTCCAGGAGCTTCCTCTGCGCATCGATCTCAACAACATGGCCAACTGGAAGTTCCAGCTCATGGCCAACATTGAGTTCAACTCAAAGGAGTCTGCGCGCCAGGCGGCCTTTGGCAATTCCATCTCCGCCACGGGAGACGGCAGCGAGATTGAGATGGTCAAGGAAATCTTCATCGACACCAACCCCATCCTTCTCGCCGTCACCGCCTTTGCGAGCATTGCCCACATGATCCTCGAAATGCTGGCCTTTGGCTCCGACATTGCCCACTATCGCAAGAAGAAGGACAATGTCGGCATCTCGGTCCGCTCCATCCTGGCCAACGTCTTCATGCAGACCGTCATCTTCCTGTACCTGCTCGACAACCAGCAGCACACCAGCTGGATGATCCTAGGCCAGCAGGTGATCGGCATCCTCATTGAGTTCTGGAAGATTACGACCGTGGTCGATGTTCGCATCCGGCCCTCGAATGGCATCCTGCCGTACCAGATCGCCTTTGAGGACAAGACCAAGCTCACCGAGACCGAGGAGAAGACCAAGGAATACGATGAGATTGCCTTCAAGTACATGTACTACGCGGGCATTCCCCTGCTTATCGCCTATGGCATCTACTCCCTCATCTACGACAGCCACAAGTCGTGGTACTCGTACGTCATCACGACGCTGGTCGGCTCCGTCTATGCCTACGGCTTCCTCCTCATGGTTCCGTCGCTCTACATCAACTACCGCCTCAAGAGCGTTGCCCACATGCCTGGAAAAGCCATGATGTACAAGTTCCTCAACACCTTCATCGACGATCTGTTCGCGTTCACCATCAAGATGCCGCTGCTGCACCGCCTCGCCACGTTCCGTGACGACATCATCTTCTTCATCTACCTCTACCAGCGCTACGCGTACAGGGTCGACTACACCCGTGTCAATGAGTTTGGCCAGGGCGGCGAGGACGAGCCCGAGGAGAAGATCGAGGTCAAGGGCAAAGAGCTGGCTGCGGAGAAGATCAAGGAGGTGGAGACCAAGGGCAAGGAGGTCATTGAGGACGTCGCGGCCAAAGCCACGGGCGCTGATGCTGGCAAGGCCAAGAAGAGAAAGTGAGCGAGGGCTGGCTAGGAGGCGGCCATCTAAGAGAAGCAAAATTACATAAAAGCATTGAACGGCCCTTTGAGTCTACATAAGCGGCAGTGTCTCTTGTAATCCCTTCTAGGCGGTCACCTTTGTCGATGCAACCTGCATGGTGGGCATAGTAGGGAGAGTCTCCCTAGCGTCAGGCAGGCCGATCTGAGACGACTCTCCTGTACTCCGAGATGATGAGGGCATGCAGGCTCCACAGACTCATAAAGCAGAGTGAGTATACGGGATGCTTGTTTCCCCAAAGCCTCCCGGCGCAAAGAAGCCGCCATGGCGTCTAAGCTTAGGGTAATCTTTTACTCTAATTCAACTTCACACCTCCGGTCAGCTCGTGTCGTCCCCACTACGTAATGGCTGGCAAGTACATGTATTCAGGAACGTCAGTCTATCCACGTAAATAAATGATTAAATGTACCAAATTGTGTCGGCAAGCCTGCTCTCGGCCCTCAGGGACACGTTTTCACGTCTCAGGAACATGTGGGCACCCGGTATGTTCTGTATGCCACCTGGGCACCCAGCAAGGCGCATTTCGCTGTTTCGTAGCGCGCCGTGCAGGCACGGCCGAACGACAGGGGTCCGTCCCTGTCAGGGACCCGTCCTGTCCCGCCAACAACACCACGAGCCTACGAATTTCAAGCTCGCCGCACTCGCACGCGACAATCACGACACGCTACACAACACGTTCGCCGGACCTGGACGACGTACTGGCCCTTTCAAACGCAGAAACAAGCCGCGGATCCCGACTCGCACGGGACCGCTACGCCTACGACGATGCAGCGTGCTTCCCCGAGCATCGCCTAACGCCGCTGCCCACCCCATTGCGACAGTAACGATTTCACACGACACGAGGAATGAGCAGCGACGTACGATATGGCGTCGCCGACTCGGTGGGCTCGCTGCTCGCTGCGATTGCCCATTCCATCACGGAGGCCCTGCGCATCATGAGCTTCTCCGACAAGCAGCTGTGGGGTATGGACGAGCACGAGCACCAGCGGGCGCTCGAAGAGGTGCTCGACGAGGCCAAGAAGGACTTTCAGGAGATGGGCCCGCTGGTCAATGGTCAGATTTACTACGAGAACGACCGCACCCGTATGTTCACCGTGCTCCACGACCGTTTGACGGATCTACTTTGCTGACCTGTGTGGTGGTGGGGGCTTAGATGATTCATTGCAAGAGCTTTGTCTGCTGCGCGACCGTTTTCGAACCCACTCCATGAACCTACGAGAATGGAGCCGGTCAGGAGGGCCCATTGACCCCATCTGGACACGAGACGCACACCGTTTGCAGCGCGACCTACACCGAGCGCAGTGCCGGGCCGCGAGTCGGATCTTCACATCGGCACGAGAAGGCTCGGGACGATGTCTGGGCGCGTTCCTGGTCTACCGCAAGCAGCGAGTGTGGTCGAGCAGGCAAGCCGCCGGCATAGAGGAGGGCGAGTACCAGAGACGCTACCTCGAGGAGCTGCGGACGTGCCACCGGATCGGCACCTTTCAGCGGTTCGGCGAGGCGGATATCGCCTTTGTCTGCGACTACTGCGACGGCCACCTGCTCTGGGATGACCTGGAGAAGATGCCCTCGGTACGCACGGCGCACGAGGCGGCGCTTTGGCCGACGACACCGGTATCTCCGGCCAGCGGGAACCCAGAGTGGCAGGCCACGGGGTTCTCCTTTTCCAAGCACGAAGAGAAGCAGGTCGTCTTTGCGCCGGTAGCCATTGCGAACCACATGAGGCCACACCCGGCCGACTGGCACGCGCGGGTCATCTGCCCCTTTTGCGAGGACGAGGCCGCCGCGCCGCGCGATAAAGATGACGAAGAGGACATTTGGCGACCAGAGGGGACGTTTGATGACATTTCTGCTTTTGAGGAGCATCTACTGTGGCAGCACACGGCGCAAAAGTCGTCGATACCGTCGACGGACAGCTGCGCAGTCATGTAGCCCCGGGAGCATGACTTGGGTTATCCGGCGTTGGAGGCGTACAGGCGCTCGACAAGGGGGGTTAGGTTTCTCACGAATTGCGATCGAGACGGGGCCGCCACGGGGCCATGCATGATATTACATAGACCAATGTGCGAAATGATACCGCTTGCTTTTATAGACAATGGGACAACACCATCCCTTTATGCAGCTTCTTCACCTTTCCGCCGCCCCCTTGATCCCTCTCAGAAGAACCGCAGCCATATGAAGATGAGGACGAAGAAGCCGAGACCGGCAAAGGGCGCGTACTGCTTGAGCAGCAGTTCCCAATTGATGCGCACCGCAGCCCTCCTGTACTTTTTGCTGTCGTCGCGCAGACGGCTGCTGATCTCGCCCATTCTCTCGAGGCTGTCGCCTCGGTACAGCAGGTCCTCAATGTTCTTGGTCATGATCTTTGTGACATCCTTGAGCTCGTCGTTGAGCTGGTCGAGGTTGGCGCTCGCGCGGGCGTCCGCGTAGACGGCCTTTGTCTTTGTGATGAAGCCGTCAAACTCCATAAAGGCGTACGGCCGCAGGGTGGGTGCGTGGATCTGCTGGAGCGAGTGGGACGTGGTGAACTCGCGCGCCAGGTCGGAGAGGTAGGTGAAGGCCAGCTTGCGCGGGAACGAGCGGTCGCAGATGGTGAGGAAGATGATGGAGTTGTCGATGAGGTAGTGGAGGGTGTACGAGGCGCCGCAGTCGATGGAGGCCTGCGGCTCGGACTGCGGCGTGAGCTTGCGCAGGACCTGACGGGTCTGCTGCTTGACTTCGGCGAGCTGTGGTGTGGCTTGGTCCTCGTCCACGGACGCGCACAGCATGAGGCCTGGGATGGGTTAGGCTTGGGGGTTCCATGATCGGGCAAAAAAAGGGGTGGGCAGGTCCCCGTGGTCGGGCGCATACCGTCTAGCCGCGCTATTTGCGTTGATCGGATCATAGTCGAGAGAAGCTACTCTGTAGATTTCGTGGTATCGAAGCGTCCTAGGTGTCGGTGCAAAGGGGCGCTGGGTGGTGCTGCTTGAGCTACGTGTCCAACTTTCCAGGTCACCAGGCACGCGGGCGAATCCGCTGTTGATGGCTGCGCGGGGCCTGATCGTTCGAGTGGCGGCCGTAATCGATTGAAGCTGGAGATGTCCAACTTTGGCAAATGAGCAATGCGTTCGGAAAGGGCTGGTCAAAAAACTTGGCAAGGCTGAGCTGTCAAATGTGAAGAAAGCTTCCAGGTTGGAGACCACGCTGTGACTCTGGCCGGGTGGCTTAGGTGCTGGCGGCCGCAGTCAATGTGCAGTGGCGGCACGTCATGCATCACCGTCGTCGACAAAGTTGAATCGCTGTCAAACGTACCCAAAACATGTATTGGGCAAGTCCTCGTGCACGTTGTTATTCAATTGAACTCTGCGCATTTATATTTCATCCTCTTCATCGTCAAAGTCGTCCTCACGGCCCATCTCGTACAATATTCTGCCGCCCTCGCCAGCTCCAATATCTGTCTGCGCGTCAAAGTACGGCAGCACAACCCCCTCGCGATCTTTCCTTTGCTTCTCGGTAAGACCAAGGCTGAATGTGCTCTGTGGCTGCTCCTCCCCATCCTCGCCTCCTGTCGCCTCCCCATCTGCCGGTGCCTTGAACATGTCATGTTCTGTGAGGAGCATCAGCTTCCCAGGTCGTTGTGGACTGGGCGTCAGGACGAATTGCTCTGAAATGGTACGTCCGCTCCTGCGGCGGAGCTCCATCGAGACGACGACTCCGGGCTCTTTGTTGGGTGTCTCTACCAGGCCGAAAAGCACGCCTTCTCGTTCCTCCTTCAAGCCGAATTCTGGCTCCACGAGGCTGCGATTCCGGGCCTTCTGTCGCTCAATCTCCTGCTGTAGGTTGGATAGACGTAGTATGGCTGTCGCAAGATGACATAGGATGGTGAAGGGATGTGGCTCGTACTCATTCCATGACTTTGGAAGGACGATGGGCACATCGGCGTGATATGTCGCAACGAGTGAGATGACAGGCGTGATGACTGCTGTGAGAAACATGGCGAGGGCCTCCGGATCCGACGACGCGAGACTGTTGATGGAGTCGATGATAACAATAGCCCCTGTGTATGGATTGTCAGTCAGTTGCGGCCTTGCTTCCGTGGTGCTCCAGACTCACTTTGCGCTGGCCTGTCTCTGGCTGTCGCTGGGTCGAAAGTCGGATACTGGGCCAAGAGCTCCGACCTCACGGCCTGGAGGCTCTTTCCGGATGCTCTGATGAAAGAATCCACATCTTTGGGCTTTCTCAATGTTTCAAATGAGCAGAATATGACTTTGGACCTGGATATCTAGACCACCATCAGCACCTGTCTGTGAACGCATTGACCAGCTGCGGCCACGTACTTTAGCCCGAATGATGAATTCATCCAGCACAGGCTGCGCCGTCTGCTCGAGTGAATCGAGAACTAGAGTTAATGGACTCGCCCCATCCCGAAGGTTGAGCAATTTCTGGAAGAGCAGCAGGCTGTGTGAGCGAGCATGGTCTTGGGCGTTGGCGGACGCCATCCCGAGGTCACGGTGAATCCTGGTTTATCGTGTGGCGCAGAAGGATGCTGTTTAGATTGGCGGAGTTGTCTTTGGAAATGAATTTTTTTCGCGATACCTCGTGCTGCCTGTGTAGCTGAATGGGTCCACGGTTGATCATAGAGTTGGGGAAGGCAAGTTTTCATTCATCACTTGTCGTGCCCCGCCACAACAAAGTTGGTGAACTCGACCTCGACAACATGAAGTAGCTACCTCACTATCATAATGGTCAACTGGTTGCACAGCACTACTCAGACAGTTTTCTACAGGCCGATGATCGAGTTGTCGTCATCGATGTTTTTCTTTTATTTGGTTGCGAGTGCTCGTCCAGCTCATCTTCATCGTGTATCTGCATGTCCGTGTCGCCGTTCCTGTGCCTCGACGCTCTCAGTGTACGTTTGAAGCCTCTCCGGTCAGCAGTAGGACCAGGCTGTGTTAGGCCAGATTATACCTCCCCGCTCTCGTTCATAATCTGGTCCTCGGCGTCTTCGGGAGGCTTCATCGCTTCGCCATGCGGGCCTTTCGCCCTCTTGGGGCTGTCGCTGCCACCTATTTCGGGTGATTTTGATTTTCTTTTCAGACACTCTGGTCCTTCATTGTGATCTTTACTTCTCTCAGTGGGATCATCGACCATTTCGTCTGGTGCATCTGCCGTTCCCCGCGGAGCTTGATGCACCCTCGTTGGCTTGAATTCCTCTGGCAGCTCCGTTGCCCAGTCCTCCTCAAACCTGTCGATCAAGTACTGATCGAAATCACCCATCTTGCGCCGTTCGTGCGCTATCCACGCTGACCTCAACCACTCGGGGTCAAACCTGCCCTGGGCGACATTGTCTACGTATGTCGCGCAGTCCAGACGGAAGGTGTCGTCGTTTCTGAGGACGTCGAAATCAGGCCTCGGTTCCCCGGACGCGTCCTGTGACAATGCTTGTTGGTCGGGAAACAGGGCAAGGATCTCCGCCTTTTCTGCTGATTCGAGGCAGTCCCAGGCCATTGGGCTGGAGAGCAGGCTCTGCGGCTGGTTAGCTTGGTGAAGATAGGTATTGATGTTCCAGTGAGACTGACCCGTAGATCAGCTGTCGCCAATGGAGACCTCGGGTCCGTGATGATTGTTTCGGCATCCCATCGTGACTTTTTGGGTCGACGCTTGGCGGGCGACCTTTTCGCCTGCACCTTGTGCTTTGCCACCCGACGCGCTTTTGGCGCTGGTCCTGGATTTGGAGTCTCTTCGTTGGCCTTTTCCTCCTCCTGCTTCCAGCGCTCGGTTCCTGGAACGCAAGATGGTGACAAGGAACGGTGCCCAGACCCATCATCCCGCGCATCGTGCACATCCTTTGTCCCAGCCTCGTGTGGCTCTAGAGTCACTGCAGCAGGCCGTTTCTGCTCCGCCTGGTCCGCCTCTTCCTGGCGGTCCAGAGCCAGGTCGCACTTTGGCGGCGAGGAGGGTATGCCATCTCCCGCTGAACTGCGCGCATCCTCAGGCAGCGCGTCCTCATGAAACCCCCACGAGCTCGGCGTCAACCTCGGTGAGGATAGCTTAAATCTCTCGTCGATGGATGACAGCGGAGACGAGTCTCCCTCGGCAGGCACCGGCTGCATCATGCGTGCGGCGTCACGGCCCAAGAATGCTGAATCGGCAGTGAAGAGTCGGTGATGTTGGCGTCCATGTTGGGGCGTTCTGGGAGAAGAAAGCGGTGGCAACATCAGATGAGAGGCTGTCTGCTGGGGCCCCATGGAAAGTGGCCTGTTGGCGACATTATTGCGCAACCGATATTGGACACGCGGGAAGCGACTGGCAACCCAGACAGCGGACGCTGATCCTTGGTCAAGTGATGGAATTGAAGGAGGCTGGGTGTATGGTAATGGTGCACCAACAGTAGACGACAAAAAAGACGCACGACTATTTTTGGGCGGCACTCTATTACTGACAAGATGACGATATTATACGCCTGCATAACGACTCGGCTACCGAATACAGACCAAGGGCACCTCTCGTTTATCAAGCTCTAGCAAACTCGTCGATGAACTTAGCCAAAGCCTCTGCGCCCTTCAACGGGATGGAGTTGTAGTTCGAAGCTCTGACACCTTTCGTTGACCTGTGCCCGCGTAGGCCCGTCAACCCCTGTGCAGCGGATTCTTTGAGAAAGGCCTCTTCCGGGCCCTCAAAATCGCCGCCCTTGGTCACACGGAAGCAAATGTTCATCCTAGATCGCGCCGCCTTGTCGGGGACAATCTTGTACACGTCCGGGTGCGCCTCCAGGGCCCCATAGATGAGCTGGGCCTTCTTTTCTGACACTGCTTCTTGGCCGGCCGCTCTGTCGGGATATGTGTTGAGAAGCTTCTTCAGTACTTGTCCGGCAACATAAACACTGGTAGGGCGTCAGTTCAGGTCAGGCCACTCCACGGATAACAGCGTGACTCACTCGAAGATGCTCAGCGTGTTGTAGAGGCTGTTGTTCTTGGCAATGATCTCATACTGCATGATAATGGGAGGAATAGGCAGGGCGAGCTGTCTCATCAGGGTCGCAGACGGCTGCTGCAGCTTGGGCGGCAGGAGATCCTTCTTGATGATGACGACGGTCACGCCCGTGGAGCCCAGGTTCTTCTGCGCGCCAAAGAAGATGACCGAGAAGTTGCGCACGGGGACTCTGCGCGAGAGGATGTTGGAGGACATGTCTGCCACCACAATGGGGCCCGAGCCGTCGGCCTTGGGCTCGAGGCACTTGGGGAAGGCGGGGAACTCGACGCCATCCACCGTCTCGTTGTCGCAGTAGTACACCATGGCTGCATCCTCGGACAGTTTCCAGGTCGACTCGTCGGGGATCTTGCCAAATTTGCCGTCGTTGACCTCACGCGCGTCGGTGACCGTGTTGACATGCTCCGGACCAAAGAGACGAGCCGCCTCGGCAGCCGCCTTCTGCGACCAGCTGCCGGTGACGATGTAGTCCAGCTTGAGTTCCTTGTCGATGGTCGTCTTGAGCTTCTGCAGTAGTGCTGGCTGGTTCAGCTCGTCACCCTTAAGGTCACCAAAGATGGACTTCTTTTTTCGCTCGACCCATGCGCCTACAAGGTTGTAGGCCGTGGCTGAGAACTCGCCCGTCCCCCCGCCCTGCATGAAAATGATTTCATAGTCCTCGGGAATATCAAGGTATTGAGCGAGGTCGGCTTTGGCCTCATTGATAATGTTGGTGGCCAGCTCGGAGCGATGCGAGTGCTCTGCAATACCAAGACCGGTGTCTTTGTAGTTGAGCAACGAGGCGGCCGCCGTTTCGAGGACGTCGGTGGGCAAAAGAGCCGGACCGGCGCCAAAGTACGTGATGTCCTCGCGAGAAGGCATTTTGGCTGCTGTGAAGATGAGAGAGGGAACCGATGTACTACTAGAAGTTAATGGGGCGGGTTCAATTAAATAAGGTAGGAGCTCGCTGTTGGAGTCAGAGCGGGGAGATGCACACCTTGTTGTCCCAAGTGGGTGTGACAGTCCAGGCAGGTTGCAGTAATAGAGGGTGGTATTCTATGCGATTGAGATGCAAGCCCCGCGTGGGTTGACTTGTCATCGATCAGTGTCAATATTGAAGCTCAAGGAAACTTTTTCCGCGCGTCATTGGCGCGCGCCGACTATCGCAAAGTGGGATGACGAGCATGGAGGGGTCCTCCCGCACCGGCTTCGGAGGTACTATTCGAGGCTGGTGGTGTAAAGTCATACGCGCCACGCCTGCGAGACTCTCCTTGAACTTCCATCCTGAAAGCTGTACGAAACGACGTTGGCACAATGGAGTATCTACAGTTCGGGTAGTCTGTTCATGGAAATACGAGGCTGTGGACTTATTAATAAGGGAGGATTTTCTGGTACAGGACAAATATGCACCCCACGCTGCTGGTGCAGGGTCTTTTGTGCCCCTCCTGACCTTGAGACAGCTACCCAACCCCAAGCAGAACGGGCTCGTTGGGACAAGTGGTTCATTTCAGGTAGCCTGCATTTGAAAACGCCCAAAGACACAAGTTTGGCGGCTGTTCGAGTGGTGCAGGGAGCGAACGCCAAGCTACCTACAAGTCTCGTGGAGAAGCTCGTGGAGCAGCATGACGGATCATCACCTGTGGGTCCTTTCGCGCTAGTGCTTGCCCAGAAAGCTACCTTCGGTTGGAGGCTTCGGATCCGCGAAGCACAGCAGCCTGACTACCAGTCTTAGAATTGACACGATACTTGCACATGAAACATTTTCTGGAAATGTATACAAAACTGTACACGCCTAGTGCAGTGCGTAGTCACTTGTCTCGTGAGGATTGTGAGCAGCGCCCGTGGCAAGGACTAGCAACTCAGCAGGGTCGTGCCTGACAAGCGACGTCATGCAGGGCTCAACGCGCCTGCCTTCTGGATCGCGACTTTTTTTTAGGGGGAGCATTTTACCCATTACAGCATCCACGTCCTTGTGCCTTAACTGTCAATGATCTTCCCATAGCATCTCCTGCACAATTCCTCCGTGTCTGTCAATTATCGTCGATGCTGCAACGCAGCCTTTGGCGAACGAGACTCGTCCAATGTGGAAGTCTGCTACGCGTCCACGCAGCTAGCCTCAACATAGCTCGTCCGCCATGGTCAGCGCAAGGACGTAAAATCATCTGCCGCAGGCAAGGCTCTCCTCAAAGTAGATTTTCGAGTTCGTTCGTCGACCATTCCGCGGGCGACACCATCTATGCACTTTCAACAGCGCAAGGGAGAGCAGGCATCGCCATCATCCGTATCTCTGGCCCAGCCTGCCTAAAGGTGAGAATGCGCCACCGCGTTTCAGCAACAGGTTCTAAGGGCTCAGCAGATCTACAAAGCCTTATGTCCGAGCAAGAAATTACCGAAGCCGAGATACGCCACCGTCCGAACGCTCTTGCATCCCAGCGAGCCTTCCACAGTTCTCGACTCAGAAGCCCTCGTACTCCATTTCCCCGCCACCCGGACAGTGACAGGCGAGGATGTTCTCGAACTACATGTGCACGGCGGTCCAGCCACCGTCAGAGCCGTCCTCGCGGCGATCCCGCTATGCGGCGACCAGATTCGCTACGCCGACCCGGGCGAGTTCACCAAGCGGGCCTTCTTCCACGACCGGCTAGACCTTGCGCAAATCGAGTCGCTCAGCGACACGCTGGACGCAGAAACAGAACAGCAGCGCAGAGCAGCCGTGCGAGGCAATTCGGGCGCCCTGGGTAGGACGTATGAAGCGTGGAGGGAGGAACTCCTCCAGGCCCGGGGTGAGATCGAGGCTCTGATTGACTTCTCCGAGGATCAGCACTTTGACGAGTCCCCGACGGACCTGCTAGACAATGTGACCGCTCAAGTCGAGAAAATGCTGCATAGCATCAGGGCGTACGAAGACGGTAGTCAAAGGAGCGAGCTGCTCCGAAACGGCATTCGCATCGCGCTGGTCGGCCCCCCCAACGTGGGCAAGAGCTCACTCATGAACCTCATTGTGGGGAGAGAGGCGTCCATTGTGTCCGGCGAGGCTGGCACGACGAGGGACATTGTCGAGGCGAGCCTTGATATCCGAGGCTACCTCTGCTCGTTTGCTGATACGGCCGGCTTCCGGTCAGAAGAGTCCGTATCCGAGCACGAGTGGCTGAACGGGGGACCAGTCGGGCTCGTGGAGAAAGAAGGCATCCGTCGAGCGCGCCAAAAGGCAGCAGAGTCTGACCTTGTCGTCGTCCTAGCTTCCGTGGAAATGGGTGCGGACGGGCCTTTTATATACTATGACAAGGAGACCCTCAAGCTCGCCGCAGCGGCGCAGTCGGCCATAATTGTCATCAACAAGGCCGACAGGGGCCTGCGCCTGGAGGGGCAACTCGCAGCGTTCCGGCGAGTCATAGCTGAGGAGGTCCCTTCGCTGACAAAGACGGACCTCATTACTATATCCTGCAAGGAAGCCAGGGGCCAGCCACCCTCGGCAGGGAAGGACGCCCGCGACGCGGACCCTGGCCGCATCCAGGCTGTCGTCAGCACCCTCGTGCGCGCCTTTGGTGCCATGACGGAACTTCCCGTCGACATGCAGGATTTGCTCGGTGTCACGGAGCGTCAGCGCCAGCTCTTGACCCGGTGTCGCGGACATCTCGAGGACTACATTGCCGAAGCCCAGGCGGAGGAAGGAGGGGAGCCTGATGCCGTGCTCGCCGCGGAGCACCTGCGCTACGCAGCCGACTGTTTGGCGCGGATCACGGGCAAAGGCGAGGCGGGTGACGTCGAGGACGTGCTCGGCGTGGTGTTTGAGAAGTATGCTCGCATTCCGCTTCTTCCTTCCCTCGCTCACTGTACAAATGCTGACAGCTGGCAGGTTTTGTGTAGGGAAGTGACAGTAGACACACGCTTTCGAGAAGAGATACCATTCTATTCGAAGTTGACTGTAGAGGTAAGAGAGGAGTGATCCAGTCCGCCAGCGGTTTCTATCTGATCCGTTCTTGTTCTAGCAGCCCCAAATACCCAAGATGCCCAAGTGCTTACTCCTTGCTATGCCGACCACCCAATGCCATTGAGAAAGAAAAGAGACCTCGTCGCCCATCATGATCATGAATGTCATTCTGCACAGGATGTGGTTCCGTGCGTGAGAGGAGCACGATGCTCAGTTGTAGCCGGAGCGGCCACTGTCCTCGCCACCCTTGCCGTCGCCACGGCCGTGGCCGCCACGACTGCCTGCCAAGCAGCTTGTGTTTGTGGAAGCCTCGGGCCGGCGTCCGCACATCATGCGGCCCTTGTTGCCCTTTGTGGACTCATCATCCTTGTTGTAGCCGCTTCGACCAAAGTCGCGGGTGGTGGGAGCAGCGTCAAGTGTGAAGGCGGCCATTGTGGTGGTAGTGGGAGGCTGATAGTTGTATGTGTGTGTTGGTGTGTGTTTGTATGTGTGAGTGTGTGTAGGTGAGGAGAGTCTGGTGTTTGGATGGTAGAGTGGATGATGTTGTTGGCGATATCAAACCTCCTCACGGCCGAGAGGGTCGTCGCCTTATATACATGGCAGACATCTTTGGCGACCTTGGCATGACGGACGTTTTGATATCGCCAGGTCGGGTGGCCCCCCCTTTTTCCGTCTGTCCGCCATTTGCTACCTAGCGCCGGCAGAAAAGCATGGCAAGCCTGCTACCCATTCTCACCACATACCACCCCAGACGATCGTGTCTGAATTCCGTGTGCGGATATAGCAGAGTCTCTGGTCCAAGTCCCGCCGAAAAAGGGTCCATCCAATCCAGGAGCGCAGATGCCAGGAACAGGGCTGGGTGGAGGGGCGTGTATGCACTGTGCGTCCAGGCAGAGGGAATGGGCATGTGTGTGCCTGTCATCATCATCATGGCTTCGGACTTCCGCTAGTGCCCTTTGGTTTATTAGACTGGTCAATCACAGCCCACATACCACTCCGATTCGCCCCATTCTGGCCCGGCTGGCTGTGGTATTTTGGCGGGTTTCTGCGCAGCCCCGATGCCTCGACTCCACACTGGATGACGCTTCCGGGTAGGGCTGAGGCGTGGCTGACGGACAAACTGACGGGACCCATGATGACAAGTGGCGCCACGATTCGACCAGGCACCCGGTCGGTAAAGGCTATGGTTTGTTTCGAAACGTTCGGGCAACATGGTCAGCGGCCCGGTCGCCGTCGAGAAAAAAAGTCCTACGCCTTGGCACCGGATTCGCAACGCCTGTTCCTCTGGCCACACGGGTTCATTCGGGGCGGGTTGGGGACCCAAATGTTGAGTCAGGCTTGGAATTGACACATACTTGACCGTGCAGACCACGGTCTACACCATGTATACGCATTCCGACGTGCTTTCAAGAGGATGGGGGCAGCTGCCCACAAAGAGCCATCCCCTGGAGCGCCACACGGGTTTGACGCGGGATGCCGACTCGCCGACCGTTTGGTCGCCTGCCTGCCTGGACCTGCCTCGTGCCTCTTACGCCTGCAGCACACGGTACGAACAATACAACGATACGACGACGACAACGACGACGAACCGGGACCACGGTGAGGGTGGCTTGACTTGGCTCTTACCGTGGGGTGGCTGCGCATTGTGGCGCCAAGGCAACCATATAGTTATCCCGTCAATTGCGCTCGCAGAACCTGGGCAAGTGAGCGAGCACACACCGTCATCAGCTGCGACAGTGCCAATGTCGCCCAGCTAATAACGTGTCATATCCCATGTGACTCAGCCCGCGTGAGGCGGATCTGAAAAAGGTCCTATGCGAGCCTCACAGGTCTGGCATGCATCACACTGTGCTGTGCAAGCGTGCACGTACTAATTACAGCACTGTAGGTGCCCTGGTTACTTGGTAATGCGAAATCCGACACGGACGGCGTTGAGTCACAGAGGCGGAACAGGCCGGGGGACCTGGAGTGGGGACCCTGGCTGGGGAGAGGCGGGCGTCCGGGCCGCAGTCATCCACGTTAGTGTTTACCTTAGGTAAGCACCGCCAAGCGGTGGATTGACCTGCCTGCTTGATGCAATGTCAGTCATTGATGCAAATGTCATATTCGGGCACGTACAGTATGTATTGTGAAGTGACATTTCGGTGCTGATTGCAACGCCTGCGCATGGCAGGTGTGACGACATTGCGCTGCTTGATGGAAGCCTAGAACCTGGGGGTTCTACAACGGGTAGGAGTCAGGACGGATGCCTCCGGCAGGCACGAGTCACTTGGGTCTTGAGTCTACTGCAAAACCCGCTGCCGTGCTTGGATACCTCCTAGCTTGATTGGCGCAATACCTATAGCAAGAGACTAAAAATAATAAAACCGGCTCACGATCCTTGTCCAGGACATGGTATTGCGGCTTCGTTTCATACCGCTAAATTCAAGCCCTGGAAAGTCCAGGTGCGTTCCTGGCACGAACGTTAGTGGGTCAGCCAGACTTGTAGGCTCACAGACCAGACAGGCAGGCAGGCACGCCAAGCGGTTCGCGTCTAATCTACCACAAGGCGCTAGTGCGGGGACCCCGAAATAGATAACCCCCCCTGATTCGCCCATAGACGCGACCCGCGTACCGACATCCAGGATCAGGCAGTTCGTGACATGCATCCAACGACGCCGGTTGTCGCGCAGACGCGGCACGTCATTGCACGTCCGGTCCCCTGGCTCATGTCAGCACAGCACATCAGCCCTTCCGACGCACGCTCGCTCGTTGATACCCCTGTTTGGAGTCTTTGCATCCAGCGGCCTCGCTCCCGCCGTCATTGGCCCAAGCGTGCCCTGCAGTTCGTCCACCGCCGCCCGGGTTTCAAATCACAGTCATCTTATACCTGCACACATCTAACCTATCAGACGCACTTATGCCGACTTTGTTACATTTTCTCGAATGGTTCCATGATGCTCAAGCTTCTAGCACTGTCGATGCCATATGCCACGCCCCTCGAAGGGGGTACACACCGGAGAGGGGTGTACGGGGGCTGGACAGGAGTCCCTCTGCTCGCAACAGCTTGGGAACCCGATGTCGCGCAGCCAGCCTGCGCCCTAGCACGGGGGCCATGTCTATATCCACGTGCCACACCTCGTAACCATAGCCTTGCTCGTTAATCAGTGTCCGAATTTGGCTTTCATCTACAAGAACACTTTTGCTCGAAAAAGGGCCTCACACCAAGTCGGCCGCTCGTGACTTGTCATGCCTTCATCTGTCCAATTCTATGAACCCGTCTTTTATACGAAAACCCAGATTCGTCATGTAGTATCGTCTTGGCAGTCATCACAGCTCATCGTGTTCGCCAATGCCACCCGTAGTCTCGACCAGCTCTTCCATGGCCATAATCTTGACAATGAGGCTGGTCCATCCAGTAAAGTGCTGCGTACGCTGACCAGCGCCCGTCTCGGGATTGTACTGCTCCCATGCAAAGCCCGTCTCTTTCCAGCTCGTAAAGACTGTGTCGACGAGATTCTTGCGCAGATCGTTAAACATGGTCCTCGCCTTGGCCTGGAACGGTCCCTGCTGGGTTGCCAGATTCTAAAAGCACGTCAGCAAAGTCTGCACACAGACAAATATTGGAATTATGGAAGCCCACCTTGAGCTGCGAGAGGATCATATAGTTGATGGGCATCCACACGGGGCTCCGCCAGTAGTTCTCGCCCGTCTCGTAATACTCATCCTGCTTGCTCAAGCTACGCACGCCGTGGGGGCTCCAGAGGTGGTCCTTGTCGCCGATGAGATCCAACATCTGGCCCACCTTGGGATCATCGGGCTTCAGCAGACCAACCAGGAACGGCATGAGCGAGATGTAGCCCTTGTGGCACACCAGCGCGTGCTCCTCAAATTCATCAATCGTGGCGTCGCAGTAGGTCCCTTCCTTCTCCGACCAGTGGAGGTCGTTCATGTTGTGCTCAAGCGCGTCGAGGTTCCGCGTCAGTTCGGCGACATCCTCCTCGTTGCCGAGCGCGTCTGCGATCCGGAGCAAGGATTTGCTCATCAGACCTACCCATGCCAGAAGGTCCACGTGCAGCTCGCCGGGGTGTGGCGGCTGCGGACGCGGGTAATCGTCGATGCCGCTCGTCAGAATATGTGTCTCCGTGCGGCCGCGCCAGCGGTAGGCTTCCTTGGACGAGTACGCCTCACGGTCGTACATCTTGATCTCTCCGCGCTGCGTCTTGCGGAACCAATCGTACTGGCGGCGTAGCAGGGGGTACATTTTACGCAGAAACTGTTCCCCGACCTCTGGGTTGTTCAGATGGGCCGTGCGCGGATCCTGGGGTGAGCCGGACGGCGTGTGCGTTGCGTTCGCGTGGCGCAGTCGATCCATGAAACTCTCAATGATGAGGAAGAGGGTGGGCGGGTTGGCGTAATGAGGATACTGCACCTGGAACTCGGCGGGCACTTTGCTCCGAGCTTCATCGCCCAGAATCTGCTCACGGGGAATCCAGCCACTCTCGTCCATGGTATTGTACCAGCTCTCCACAATCTCCAGCGTCAAGTCAATGTCCCAGTCAGCAATGGCGATCAGGTGGAATCCTTCGTCCCAGAGGAAGCCGCGAGGGAAGAAGGGTCGGGAGGGGACGCCCGTGTACAGTTGGTACGGCCCCTCGAGGGCCTGCTTGTTTCTGGCTCGGGCAGCTGCAGCGGCCTCCCAGAAACGCTCGTCTTCTTCGTCATACTCCTCTGCGTACGAGCGATCGATCATCTGCTTGCCGTAGAAATATCCAACACCGCCAAGCAAGTTGGAGAACATGCTCTTGCCAAAAACCTGGTACTCTTCCGCTGTGAATGGGGCTTTCAAGGCAAAGACCTCACCGAAGCGCTTGCCGAAGAGCGACTTATTCTCCTGTAGCCCCCGCGTGACATCTTCTGAAGCGAATGTCTTTCCGCCGGCGTCTGACGAGAAGATGACATCGAATTCAAAGTTGCCCTCAAAGGTCTTCTGCACAATGTGCACATTGCCAGATCCAGGACGATGGGGAAGGCGGTACACCTGCCACGGTGGCGGTGGGTCCTCTGGGTCGACCGAGCTCTGCACCTCGTCGACAGCCTCGCGCATTTGCACAAAGAGTACAGACTTGGCCTGCCACTGGATGTCCTGTGCCGCCTGCACACTCCGCACAATGGTGGTGTCGCCTTTACGGGTGGCCGAGATTTGGTGATCGCTGGTCGGGTGTCGTCCCTCGCCTTTGGTCACCACGATGGAATAGTGGCCAAGCTCGGGGGAATATCCCTTGAGCTTGACATCCCCCTCGAATCCAAACTCGCTACCGGTACCCTCCACGGAAAGCTCTGCATCCACGTCGTCCAGCTCGCCCTCCTGGGCGAAATAGTAAAACAAATTTGTCTTGGTTGTCGCGGGCGCACCGCCCTGCAGCTGGCCCTTGATGCGCGCAGCCCAGCTGCCGCCACTCCCGCCCCCAGGCATCTTCACCCAGGAGGTGGTAATGTCAATCTTGTTGCCATCGTCATGAATGGACTGTACGCCACCTGTGCGTGCATCGTACTCGTCCCAGCCGTAGCCATGAATGTCACCACCTTGCTCGCAAGTGTATCTCAGGTCTGTCTTCATCTTAGTCATTGCGTTTGCTCAAGTGGCAGCTTCCATACTTTTCGACACCTCCTCGTATGTGTTCACACCTCCCCACATGAGTCCAGTCCATAGGCCCTGGGGAATCCGAGGTCGCACGCCAAAGTAGAGATTCGGCTTGTAGGGCCCCCAGAGAAGGCTCTCCTGGTTCTGCACTGCAATCTTGTCCGCTGGCGTGTTGCCCATGCCGCATTCAGGGCAGGCCAATGCGCCGCCAAACGCAAGGCCCGCCACAGCCAGAAGATGGCTGATTCTCGCCATCATCCAAAGCCAAAGAGCGTAGGTGAGAAAGAGAAGGTGAAGTTCTGCGGGGGACGAACTGACGTGGGAGTAAAGGCGGCCAAGCTCATGTGGGGTGGTGGGTTCTACCTTGTGCAAGGCTGAGACGTCCCCTGAAGCATGGGCCACTCATGTTGCAGCACGCGCCACAGCGCCACACTTTCATGATCCACTTGCACTCCAAGTCTCAGCCTTCCGTCATCGTGCTTTGCCCTTGATCATCCATAGCTTTTCACGCCAAGGGATCATCAGTACATCAATCATGGGCGACCGGCGACCTCGACACCCCGACCACAGGGACAGAGACCCCAGAGCTGAGCGTCATCGAGACGATAGACCCCGCGACCGCGACCGCGACAGAGATCGCAGACCGTACCGTTCCCGCTCTCGCGATCGAGACCGACGTCGCTCGAGATCGCCTGGGCGTGACCATAGGGCAGGGGGAGGCGGTGGTAGAGACCGCGACTATGCGCATCGGCCACGACATGCAGACCGTAGTGGAAAGCGCCACGAAGACGGCGACGACAGAGATCGGCCCTACGGAAACCGTCGTGGCGACGATGGGAGACGAAACGACGACAGAGGCGGACGGGCCAGCAGCCCTCGCAGGCGAGACGATGACGCTGGGGACCGCGGAAGGAAAGACGGTATGTACTCGATTTGCATCAGGTCTTACGATTCACTCGTACTGACTAGCATAGACGTAGCGCGTCGTCGCTCCCCTTCACCAGAAAGGAAAGACGGCAAGACCTCAAAACCAGAACCCATGGACGAAGACAGACCTGCCGATGAGGACGAACCCGTAGCCGATGACGAGGAGGCCGCCATGGCTGCCATGCTTGGCTTTGGAGGCTTTGGCACGACAAAAAACAAAAAGGTCCAGGGCAACGATGTTGGCGGCGTACGCAAGGAGAAGAAGACCGAGTACAGGCAGTACATGAATCGCCAAGGTGGGTTCAACAGACCGCTCAGTCCAGGACGGTAGCATAAAGTCAACCAAAGAAAAAAAAAATCGAAAAAAATGAAGAAAGAAAAGAGAAACATGAAGAGATTATGAAACCACGGCAGTTGTAAGTGTGTATTAAATCCATCATCGTGCGCCCACCCTTGAACAGAGACTACAGCCCGACTGGTAAGCCACTTGTATATCCAAACGCAGCCGCCAACGGGTGGACGACGTAGACATGTAAGTGCTCGCGCCCACAATAGATCAGTGAATAACAATCGCGTCCAACCTATGCTACCGCCATCGCTGTGTCCATATGCATGCTGATGCCTGATTCAAACATGGCGGCAAATTGCCATGAGCCTATGCCTTCTCTTCTGCCTTCGCTTCTGCAGGTGTCTCGGTGGTCGGAGTCTCCGCCTCTGCCGGCTCCTCGACGATTGTACTCTCTCCTTCGTCGACTTGGGTGCTTGCCGCTTTCTCGCGCCTTCTCCTGCGGAGCCTGCGCTCTTCTTCGGCTGTCTGGCGCCTCGCCTTGCGCAGACTTTCCCTCCTCTCAGGGTCGTCGTCCTCGCCGTCGCCGCCCCGCATGCCCTGCAGCAATGCCGCTGCCCTGTCGGCGACGTCGTCTTCGCCCTCTTTGGACGATGCGATGTCTGGGCTCTTGAGGCTGCCCTCTTCGGCAATCCCCGGCTCCCTGTCGCGCGAGTTCCCGTCTGCCTCGGAAACCTCCCCCAGCTCTGGAATCTTCTGCCCGGATGCGACGCGGACCTGGTGACGGTCCTTGAGACGCGCGCGCCGTCGTCTGTCCCGTTGGTCTCTAGCCTGAGGGGCAGCAGCACGCAACTTTTCGAGCAGCGAGTCCATGGCGCCAGTGTTGGAGCCCATGCCAGGGCTGGTGGGATCGGAGCCGGTACCTTGGCCGGCCTTGGCCTGGGCTGCGTGCTTCCTCTTCATAGACGCCTCGTTGCGTTTCCTTACCTCCTCCAGCATCACGTTCTTCTCCCGCGACTTGCGCCACTCGCCCACGAAGGAGGCCAACTTGCCAAAGAAGTCACGGCGGGCATTCTCGTCTGTCGGATCCTCGCCGTAGAAGACCATGATGTCCTTGTACGTGCGCATCATCTCATCGACGTAGAGCTCCATCTGCTCGGCCTTCCGTCTGGCGTCCTTCATGCATCGCTGCACGATTTGGTAGACGCGATCTTCGGGATGGAACTTCTTGGGGTCGCTCAGATTGCCAGAGTCAAGAGACTGCTGGATGTTCTTGATGTTGGCCACGTACTTCTTGGCGTCTTGTTGCAGCTGCTCAACATTGACCTTTTGGATGGTGGTCACCACGGCAATGTCATCAACAAAGTTGCCCCATTCGGGGTACTGCGTGCGCACAATACGCTCAACGAGGTCAGCAAGCGTGGACTCGTTCTTGTCATCCTTGACCATGCCGAGACGTGCCAAGGAGCTGAGCTTGAAACCGCGGGCCTGCTTGTTCGAATCGTTCATGTAGTTACCGATATCCAGAATCAGGCCAAAGACATTCATCAGAGATACGGAATCGCGTAGGGACTCCGAAGCGGTCACAATCTGGCGAATATTGTCGCTCAGCTCATCATACTCCAGCTCAAAGGTGCGCGTCATTGCCAGAGCGCGCATTCGACTCTTCCAGTAATGGTGCAATTCGAAAGCAGTGTAGAGGAAGATCTGGTCTTGGCGTGTGAGCTCGGCAGGATCCTGTTCGCGGGCCTGGTCTTTGGCATCAGGACCTGTCCAGTCTTTGCTGTATGGGGCCATTTCTCTCGAAGTCTGGTCAGGGATATTGCAGAGGTCGTCCTTCTGGAGGAAATCCATGACGACTTGGTTGTCGAGCACCTCCTTGTCACAGTGAATGATCATCTGTGTAATCTTTTCGACGGAGTGCTGTGAAAATTTGGCAAGGGCAATTTCTGAGACGTTAGCACGAACTGTGTAATCACGTCTCATCTGCGGATGACTTACCAAACGCTTTCCGCAGGTCGGTGGAGATGATCTGCTTCTTGTCGTCCTTCTTGGCCTGTCCGCCGCCAATCTTCTTGATTTCCTTGGCCAAGAACAGCTTCTCGACTTCGTCCAGAATACCCTTCTTACTGAGCTCAATATACTTCTCCTCTCGCGCTTCTGCTGACGGGGTATGCGCTGCCCAATGGCTTGTTTCAGGGGTATCCACCTTGTCCCAATGCAGTGCCTTGAGCTTCTTCTTGGGCCTAGCCACGGGCAGACCAACAGATGGCGGCGTGTTGAAGGCTTGCTTCTGGGCCAAGAAGTTCCCAGACAGCATTGCACCAGGCATGGGCGGCGGTGGTGGAGGCGGTGGCATGCCGCCCATGCTTCCCGGCATTGGCGGTGGCGGCGGTGCGCCTGGTATCATGCCGGGCATAGGAGGAGGAGGCGGGGGAGGAGGTCCGCCTGGCAGTTGCCCAGGCAAAGGAGGAGGCGGCGGTGGTGGAGGAGGCCCTCCAAGACTGCCGGGCATCGGAGGCGGCGGAGGTGGAGGAGGCGGAGGTGGTGGCCCTGCCCCGGTGACCGTAACTTTAGGCGGCGAATCGCCATCTCCAGGTGTGATGGGGGATGAGAAGGATTCGATGCTGGACTTGGACGGCGCGGGGGTTGTCTCATCATGGTCCTCGTCATCACTGGCATCGTACTTCTGAACCTTGGCCCCGATCTCGTTCATCAGGTGAGCCTGCTGAGTTCGATCGACAGGAGCTTTGATGATGGGGGGCTCTTCTTGAATTGAATCAGGATCCACGTTGACAGGCTTCCGCGGGATCCGCGTCTGGCGGTTGATGCTCCCCAGAACACTGTTGGTCAAGTCTCGTGGTGGTGTACCGCCACCAGGAGGCGTGCCTGGCTCACCACCGACGTCCTCGCCTTCCATCTCCTCGCGGAGAGCACGCAATCTGTCAGATGGTCCGGCAGCCTCTCCCCATACGCGGCCCTCGAGCTTGTACTGCGTCTTTTGTCGCTCGATCTGCATCTGCAGTCGCTCCATGAGACGCTCTCGATCAAGGATACCCTGGGTCTTAACTGGATCTGCCGCGGCCGCATTCTTCGCATTGCCCTTGAGGGCATTGGAGGCCGCGACATCCTGGGCATCACGCAGCATGAGGTAAAGCTCACGTGTCTCCAACTCATTGCGCTGGGCCTCCTTTGCCCTGATTGTCTGGAGGTTCTCCAGTTCGGCTTTGAGGCCTTCCGCCTGCCGTTTTTGCGCTTCAATGAAACGGGTCTGCTCGTCCAATTGCTTCTGGAGCTTGGCGACCAATCCGTCGGCTCCCAATTCGATACGGGCCTTCATTTCATCCCGCTCAGCCATCGCTGCCTCAGCGATTTGGCGGGACTCGAGTGCTTCATCCTGCGCTTGTCGCGCCTCCGAGTCCGTGTGCAGCTTGTCTAGCAAGCCCTGTACCGTGAAATTCAGGCTCTGTTTGAGGTCCATGTTAGGCAGCCTCCTGTCCATAGCCACATAGCTCAGCATTGAGTCGACGAGCTGGAACATACGCAGCCGTTCCTCGCCATCGTGAGCTCGCATGAGCATCAGGTGTTGCAGGGCGGACACGAAGTAGTCGTTGGATTTGGTTCCCTGAATCCGCTGTTGGATAGCCTCGACAATTTGCGTGGGATCCGTCAGGTCTTTCACATCGCCCTCGACGTTGTCCTTCATGCTGCTATTCTCCCGCTCCAGCATATCTTCATAATCGATCCCTTCGTTATTGCGGAATCTTTCGATCTGCTTGTCCAGCAAGTCGTACTGGAACGACTCCATTTTCCCCAGGATTCGCTTGATACCCGTTGCCGTGAACTGAGCGCGGATGTGAATGCGCAGTTCCAAATCGCGGTCAGGAGCATCGATCAGCATGTTGACGAGCATGAGCGTCGTGAGCGCATACTCCATCAGCAAGTTTTCCATGCCGGTGCCACCAGTCCGAACTTCTTCACTTGCACCGACGAGGCTGCCCATCTTGCCGCGTCCGTCCACGGTGACCTCCACGAGACGCATCCAAGCGTCAAACCGTCCATTTTCTCCGTGCTGGGCTTTGACCTCGTCGAGAGCATTGATCACCTTGCGATGACCCTCGCCGTTCTCGCCCCAGGTGCAGAGAAACGTCAGTATCTCACTGGCCAGTTTTCTCGTGGAAAGCCGTGCCGAGATGAGAGACGTTCCAAGCGCCACGAGGACCTGTTGGTGAACCAGCGCGTCGTCAGCGCCAAATTTGTTGTTCATCAAGGCCTTGATACACTTGATAATGTCGTATTCCTTGTCATGGTTCTTATCAAGCTTGCCGGTGTCGGGTGCTGCTGGCCCTTGGGTTGTCTTGCGGTTCAGCTTAAGGAGCAGTGTGACGAGCGCCACTTGGCCCTGGCACTCGATGAAGCGCTTAACCCATCCAATCTGCTGGGTTCGCAGGTTCACCTCGAGACTTCCCAGGCCCTTGGAGTCCAGCTGATCGCCCATGACGCGCCTCACGTAGTATTCTGGCGTTCCCTCCTCATCAGACGCAGCAGTGATGTCGGGTGCTGCGTATTGGTTCGGTCGAGCCGTCTGGCGCCGTTTCTGTTCATTCTGCCATTCCGTAAGTCTGTCCTGATGGAGCAGGGTCCATTTCTTTTGCGGAGGATAGGCGTCCATCTGCCGTCTCGCTGCCTCTGGCAAATTATGCCACCCACGCTTCACCATGAGCTGGTGGAACATTTCGTTGACGACGTTGTCATCGTCTGGTTTGGGAAAGTAGAAACCGTCGGGGCTGGTCTGTCCAGTGCCGGCGCCAGGGAACCGGGTAAGTCGATGGGAGTCACGATGAGAGCCATAGGAGCTTTGAGCTGCGTACGATGAGCGATTGTTCCTGGAAGTGTCTCCAAAGCCTTGGGTACCTGAGTATACGCTGGCATTGTCATTGTTCGTCGACATGTACGAATCGTAGCGCGATCCAGAGCCATTGGCCGTGCTTGCCATGCTGCCGCGCGCCGGGCCCCATTGCTGGTATTGTGCCTGTTTGCCAGTGGAGGCCATTGTAAGGTTGGAGTAGCCCGTGATTGGCCGTTGTGACGATGCGTAGGGTTGCGATGAATCGCCAGATTGGTATGGGTAGTAGTCGGAGTTTCCTCGATTCATCTGGTGTGGTGGAAGGTCTCTGCGAACGGGTGTTTGATCACCCTTTGACAGGTAGTCCGCATGCACGGGTGACCGGGACCCCGAGTAAGGTGTATCATGCGGTATCGAGGACGTACCGCTTGCGTGGCCGCCTGGTTGCTCGGGCGAGTGAGCTCGGTCGATGGACAGCGTGGTGGAAGATTCCCGCTTGTGGCGCGAGGTGCGCGAACCCAACGAGAGAGAGCTCGAGTTGTCATAGGGAAAGTGTTCGGGTGGGTAGCGTGGGTCGGATTGCTTGTCCTTGTGCTTGTTCCTCGAGAAGATGGAGCGTCCTCCCGAGGACTGGCGTGACTTGTCCGCCATGGCGTCCCTGTCTGTGAGTCGCGTGGGCACGAGTCGCACAAGGTGTTCGGGACGTCAGAATCGTCAAGGCGGCGGAGTGCAGCCTGTGGCCGCTCGCATGATGAACAACCCGTCGAGCGGGTGTGACGCTGGAGAGCAGCAGCTTTCGTCGGTTCGGGCGGTGAGCGGAGAGCCGAATGTCAGGCACGCGACCGAAAGTCACTGCTGCGGGACGCGTGGTTTGCGAGAGGGACGTGACGAGAACCAATTTCCGGCGACAGCGCTCTCGTGTGGCGTGTCGGAAAGTTGAGCAGGAGCCGGAGCCTGGAGATGAGGATGATGGAGGTAGCGAACCAGTGGATTGATTCCTTGTATGCTGGTCCCACTACGGCGGCAGCGAGAGTGCAGGTGGCTGCCCAAAGCAGACGGAATAAGATTTTCACCCACGTGTCGGTTTGCTAATAAGGTAGGCTACAATCCAAGTTGTAAATGCACGCTTGCAGCTTCTCGGCAAACAAACGTTGGCATGCTTTCACGTGGAAAGTTTGTGCCACAATGGGCAGCTCGCGCTGCCGTCGTATTTTTGGGGGCGAAGGGCGGGGAAGAAGAGGCCTGTTGACCCCTGAAATGCAATGGGGACTCGCTCTGCTCCTGTGGTGGAGGGACGGGAACAGCTTCGCTGGCAATCTGTTACAAGTACACAATCACGAAGCAGCCAGCATTTGTCGCAAACCCCCTATCCGTTGGCTAATGACGACGCATTTGCGATGAAAGGGGCTCTCGAAACCTGAGGTCCTTGATCACGCCAGCTACGGACGTAAGCTTCGCTGGGCATGTACCTAGCTTATGCGTGGGATGCTGAGCCTCGGTTGGAGGTAGTTATGTGAATTGTTGTTCATGGAATGACCGGAGCCATCGAATCCAGAAACTCACTTGCCTCTTTCCTGCTGGATTTCTTGACAGCCCAACCGTTACCAGCGACTTGCTGGGCAGCAGAGCTCACCAGATGGAAGTGGGTGGAATCAGTGCCAAGGGGACCCTGGAGGTCAATTCCTGACTTGCCTTATGCAGCCTTGGTCCCCGGCTTGGCCCCAAACCGCATTCGGCGCAAGTTGAGCCAAGCCACCAGAATGCCTTGGCGCGGATGGCAGGCACTGGCTGCACCCAGTCGTCAGAGACGTCTTGATCGACTTCTCTTCGATATTCGATTCTGACCATCCCACCCCGCGCTTGTCGGTGTCATTCTTTTCTCTGCTGCTTCCACTTTGCTCACCATGCATCCATCGTACGACAAGTCTTAGGTACAAGCTCTGAGCGCATTAGCCACCATGGGGGACAAGACTTCATTCCTCAAGGTAGGTCCTCTTGCTCCCCCGTTTTAGCCTAGGACCGTACCAACCCGCAACCGGACCAGACTCTTGCGATTCCTGCACTTATCTCTCTCGGCCTTTTTGTTGTCCTGTCCTATGTCCTCATTCCGGCATACAATCGATACCGAACGCGCTACGCCCAATACCTGCCGATCGAGAGCATAGCAGCAACGGGAAGCTCGCTCCGCGAGCGCGTCATCACACGGATCGCGCGCTTCGCCAACCGTCGAGAGGAAAGACACATGAGCAGCGCCGCCCTGGCGATAGACAATGGAGACGAGGAAATCGACGACGGTGAGGGTGAAGAGCTCCGAGCGGTGGACGCTCATACGAGAAGGGTAATCGACAGCCATGGACAGATGGACTCGGTTGACGCTCCGAGGTTGAGTAGAGAGTAAGGCGAAAGGGAGCTCGGTCACACCTTTTGTGCGTTTCTGACTGACCTTCTTGTAGTCTAGAGGCTGGTTTCCGAGACGACAGCGATGACGACGAACCGCGACGATAACCACACCTTGCCCGCCAATTGAATTCGGCTACACACAATCCACCACGTCCAGAAAGCATTGCGCTTCTCCTGAGGTTTCTTTGGCTACGATCCATGCGGTTCCGTGCAACGCTAGGAATCCACAATGTGAGCCTTCGGGCCACCGGCCCTGCTGCCCTTTCGCGACTTCAGAAGGTCGTGCGTCTTCTCTGCTCTTCCATTTCTGCTGCGCGGTGTAGCGCGTGTGGCACCTATAGGCACGGCTCATCAGGTAGAGTGTAGAAGGCCCGCGGTCGCGTCCCAGAAGGCTGGCATCCCTGGAGTCTGTCATCTGGCCGGATGTACCAGTCTGGCGTTTGGTAGACTACCACGTCCAGCTTGGCTAGCTGCTCAACAGTCTTGTGGAACTGACGCACGTGATAATTCAGCCGGGCGTCTGCCGGCATTGTTTTGTCGTGTTCTGTCGGAGCAACGGTCACGCTTGGACCAGTCTTCATGATGTCTGGGAAACTCTTGCGCTGGCCGAACCTGTCATAGTACTCTTGCGTCTGGTTCCAGAGGTACTCTCTTGGCGCGCTTCCATCATCTACCTTGGTGTTTTGGTGTCGCTGGCAGGACAGGTCGTCGTCTTTCCTCTCCTCGAGGTACGCGGCACTGCAGGCGCTTCCATCGTGCAACAGCTGTCTTTTTGCGGGAGATGGCAACTCTCTGCTTGCCATTCTCTTGTCACGACTTGCCGCGCCACACTCGAGAGTGTCTGCCTCTCTTGTTGGACTCGGCGGGCTCTGTCGTCTCCTCGGCGAAATGTTTCTGTTGGCCATACTGGCAGGGTTAACAAGCAAATGCAAAATGTGGTAACGTGGAGCTATCAATGTAGACAAGGGTGTGTGTATATTCCAAATGTTGCTGATCTACGATGTACAAAAGTCTCTATTTTGATGGCTGTTAGGTATCAGTAAGTACTACTAGGCAGTAGGTTGCCAATGGTCCGAGCCTGCAACCGTTGACTGGCACTTGCTTCCATCTCTCCCGTCACCTCTCCGGGCGAAGGTAGTCGAGGTACTCTAGGAAGGTAGTGCTATATCGTCCTTGCTGGTGTTGAGGCATTCCGTTGGCATTTTACCTTGTCTTCCAGGTTTGTGTCGTCGGAGTAGCGACTAAGTCACGAGCAAGCGATAGGACTTGCGAGCGAATATTTTTATTCTCCTCGTCACTTTCTGTCCAGTCGTGTGGTGGTGTGGTCGGAAGACCCACGGCAGAGCAGCCAACATGGACAACGTCCTATAGATTCCATGCCCAAGGAGAATTCCAATTGAAACGAATAATAATCTTGCACCGTAGCCCCAGAACAATGTAAATAAACATGGCAATAGTGCGACACGTGCCATGGCTGTTCATCGGCGGCTGTAGGGTAGGCCTGGCCAGGTCCAGGCAACCAGGTAGAATCGACGTCTGTACTTCAAGTTGAGATCCCACACCGTGTCATCTCACCTTGTTCCCAGTTCTCACGGGAAATCATACATGACTATTCAAAGAAACTAAAGCGAGATGCGGTTTAGAACCGAGCTCAAGAACATACGTACCTTTGCCAGTAAGCGCTACACTCCGAGATGATTCACAATGTGAGACTGACCATCACAGAACTCACAGCAGCTCTCGCATCCCTCGAGAAGATAGCATGGGTCCGCCTTTCCGATGACACTGTCCGCTTCACGGTGATCCCCGACATGGGGTCGCAGGTGTGGGCCTCCCTCGCCATGGATTTCCTCTTCGAAGGCTATAACATCCAGTCCGCGGAAGCCAACAACACCATCAACCTCGAGCTGCCGCTCCAGCCGCTCCAGCGCGCCCTCAAGTCCGCGCAAAACGGCATGAGCGCGAGCCTCCGCTTGACAAAGAAGGACGGCCTGCCGATACTGAGCATGGTCATCACCACGAGGACGGGAGACAAGGGCACGGCCGGTGGGACGAGCTCGAGCGTCGCCGCCGCCGCTGCCTCGAGGAACGGCCATCCAGACGACCCCTTTGCTGAGGACGACGACATGAATCTCGGGCCCGAGCATGTCGAGACATCACTCCGTCGTGAGCATGAAAAGATCATCACACAGGACATCCCCGTGCGGGTCCTGCATCCGGAAACCGTCGAGACAATCATGCAACCCAAGGTGCGCGAGCCAGATGTGCACATCCAGCTCCCACCGTTACTGCAGCTCAAAGCAATATCAGACCGCTTCACCAAGCTGGCACTGGTCGGTCCGGGCAACAAATCACCCAAGCTAGAGCTGAGCGCGAATATGCATGGGTCGTTGCGCCTCCGCATCAATACCGAGACGGCAGACATTAGCAGCGTCTGGTCTGGACTGGAGAACCCTGAGCTTGACCCGGCGCAGCTCGATATGCCTGTCGAAGACCATCCAAGCACAAAGTTCCGAGAAATGGGCCCCGAGAAGTGGGCCAGCGTCCGTGTGGATGGAAAGGACTGGAGTCGAGTGCTCAGCGTGGGACGACTCGAGGGGCGGGTGATTGCGTGTTTTGCGGATGATCATGCGCTCATCCTGTACGTGTACGTGCCGCACTATGATGATGCGTCAGCGGAAGACTCAGTCGTCACTGTAAGTTGTCCAGGTCCCGTCTTGGGAAATGACCCCTTTCTAACCACCTGCAGTATTACGTGCAATCTTACAGCGCATAAGTTGACTTCGGATTTACTGCGTTGGGCATGCGCCTGGCTGGAGTATTGATGGCGCACAGGAGCTGCGACTTGAACTGACAGGCGATCCATTGATAATGATTATGATGATACCTTGCGAGCGACGTTTGCTCGCGGTGTAAGCTCTGTATAAAACTCATCCGGCTTGACGCGTGTCAAGGACTTGCGCCTACTGTTACAACGTGTAATGCGTGGCCAGGCTCTATCGTACACAATTCCGAATAAAAGAACAAAAGCAGAACAAGGGCCTCCAGACGCCGTATATGAGTTGCTGTTTACCTGGACCCGTCTCACTTGGCCATGACGTCGACATACCGGCCACTCTTCCTCGCCTTCTTCTGACCAGGCTTGCGGGGTGCAGCAGCACCGAGCAAATCGTCGATGCTGCTAGCATTGCTCATGCTGGTGCCAGGTCTGCTAGGAGGTGCACTAGGGGGTGCGCCGTTGCTCTGTCCAGAAACCGAGCGAGCCATGGGCGCAGACGGAGGCGGCATCCTCAGGTTATCATTCGAAGCCGTGCTGTTGAGGTTGGGCATGGTACTGGATGGAGGCACGGACCGAGGCGGCGGACCTCCTGATGCTGATCGCGCAGGCGGTGGTGTGCTCATAGGGGGCGGGGGCGTGCCCGAGACCGATCTAGGGCCTGGCGGGCCGGCGCGAGGGGGAGGAGGCGTAGCTGTTTTGGCCGGGGTGTTCTCTGCCCCCGGCTTCTTATTTACCCAGCGCTTCAGTTCAGGATCATAGACAAAGCTGCTCGATTCGCCCAAATTGGCACGGACGGGCTTGTTAGAGACTTCGCCAGGCTTGGGTGACGCGGGCTTCTTGCTGAACCAGCCGCCCAAGACCCAGCCCTTCTTGTTCGCTTTCTCGGCCTCCGCGCGCTTCGCTGTTGCAGAGTTAGCTTCCATGTGACGTTCAAGGTCAAAAGATACTGACCATCTTCTTCAGCTGCTCTTCTGAACATTTCCTCATTTTCGCGGTCTTTCTCTGCTTTGGATTGTTGCGACGATGGCCTCGGAACGTTGTCGTCATCGTCGTCCATCATGCCCTTCCTGGGCTTGCTCTCTTCTTCATCATCCGCAGTGAAGTCGGGTTGATAAGAGGGGGGCTCGTATCCATAGGATTGCTGTGCAGGAGGCTCGTATCCACTAGACTGAGGCTCATTCGTAGGGGTCTCCTCGTGACGAGGGACTGAGAAGTCCTGTGGCGGCGTGTATCCGTAGTCAGGCGAGGGATATGCGTTCTGCGTCTCCGCTTGTCCTTGACGGGCATCCGAGCTGCTGAGCATGCCTGGGGACTGAGGTTGAGCCTGAGGCTGATAACTCCCATAGCTGGGCGAGGCGGGCATTTCGCTGCCAGGTTCCGATGGCTGGTATCCGGATGCCGGTGCGTACGCGTTGTGGTTTTGCGCAGGGTATGATGCCTCTTGTGGTACGCCGGGGTATCCTTGCTCGGCCGGTCGAGGGGCGTATTGCGACATCAGTTGGTATGGCGAAGCACTTGCAGGTGCGTATTTGGATGGCGCTGCAGCGGCGGGGGGCGAAGAAACCATTCCATATGTCGGCGCTGGAGCGCCGTATGTTTCGAAATTGTTGGTGGAAGGTGATCGGCTTATCGTAGGCGTGCCACCTCCGATGTGGGAAAAGGGGCTACCATCGGCTCCCGGTCCCATTCCCTCTTTCTCATCGTCGCCCGCAACAAATTTGTTGAACTTGTTCCACATGCTATCCGAAACTTTGCCCATGCTGGGTTTGGAGATCCACGAACCCGAATCGCCTTTTGGTACTTGCTTGAGGCGAGTTATCAGATCATCAACAGAGGCCGTTACATATGGGTTGTAGTATGGTGACCTCTTCGTCTGCGCCGAGATGGAAGCGGCAATCGACTCGCAGTATTGCAAAGCCTTGTCTCGTTGACCATGCTCTGCAAGGGTGACTGCATGCTGGAATTTATAGGCAGCCAGATGAGGGAGACCTCCGACAGCGCCCGCCAGGGACAGGCCGTACTCAAACACCTCGCTCAGTTGGAGCGCCTCGGTTTCCTTGCCGAATTGCAACGACTGCTGTTTGTGATCGGATCCCAGGAGGACAAAGTCCGCGTTGGGGTCATCCAGGCCACCGCAAATTGACACAACTCTGCTGAAGATGAAGCAGACATGCGCAGCCTCAGCACGGCCGTAGCTGGCCAGAAGGTGGCCGAGAGCCTTCAGGCCCTGCACATCATTAGGGCTTCGATTGATCAGAACCAAAGCTAAGGTCTCGCGCCATTTGTCGAGACCGTCCATGGCATCCCTGGCTGGACCTGAAGCAGTTCCAGTGGCCGATAGTAGCTGAAAGCCAGCGCGGGCATGCGACGGCACGAGCTCGTCCACACAGTCCTCGTAATTTCCCGATAGGATCTTGTAGAGAGCCGCCATGGATTCGTTGCTGTGACCTGGGTAGTTGACTTCCTTGCGCACAAATTCACGTGTCACTTGCCTATAGAGATCCGGTGACACGGTACTGGCGATGAGCATGGCATGACCCCACAGGCGCTTATCAACTGCTGACCAGACTGCAGTCTCTCGGTCGCCCTTGATCAGACTGGCTCGAATTGTCTCCATGGAGCCTGGATCAACGGCATCTGCCTGCATTGCTGTCACAGACGCACCGGTATGCGCATCTTCTGAGCCGTTGGATTCCGGAAGTAGGATGTCTCTCAGAGCTTTATCCACGTTCGGCTTGCCTTCCAGTACACCATCGTTCTCTATAAAGAGTCGCAGAATCTTCCAAAGTAGCACACGCTCAAAGCTTCTCTTGACCTCTGTAGAGAGCTCGGGGTGGAAAGATAGGTCTGGCAATTCTTTCTCAAGAATTTCGATACCAGATGCAAGCCATGTGATGGTCTCCTTTTTCTTAGATTTACCTTTCAATGGGCCTGGGAAGTTGGTCAAGCGTCCAGGCAAAGGGTCGAAATCTCGGATGTTCGCCAGCTTGACCTCGCCGTGGGTCCTCGTGATTTTTGGCGTCGAAGATCCCATTGAGTATCTCGGTATGCTTTTGGGGAACGTGGTGACGACCGTGCCCCCCACACCCCAGGTGAAAATTGGCACCCCTTTCCACCGTTGCAAGGGATCCTGCTCACGACCATCCGTAGGGGCGACCATTGGCATGGTTAAAGATTGCCCACGAACACGGGAGTGATTGGCGTGGTAGGGCTGTCTTGTCGGTTTGGCAGGCTCATTGGTGGCAAGCGAATGCGTTGACGAAGAACGAGGGAGATGGTTCACTGCAGAAGTCTGTGCGATAGGCGCCGACGCTCCAGGGGACTGTGTTTGAGCTCGCGGCGGAGGTACGAAGCCGTGCTGAGCAGCCGGTGGCGGCTGCGGTGCTTGGGGAGCTTGGCTTGCCGTCGTCCGTTTGGGAGGGGACAAAGGCGATGATTGATATCGCGGCATAGCCGGAGACAGCGGTGTTTGCTGAGTGACTGTGGAAGGAGCATATTTGGAATCCACGGACGAGTGACGCGTACCCAAGGGTGCACCAGCACCAGAGTGATCATCCTCCTCCTCGACCTCCCTCGTTGGCGGGAGTGACGGCACCCTATTCAGCCTTGGCTCGTATGATGAGGCACTGGAGCGGCGCTCCACCAAGGAGCCCTCGACATGAGGTCTCACAGCGCTACTCTCGAAGTGGGCCAAGGGACTCGACGTTCTAGGCTGATGTGGGAGAACGGGTGGTGTCGAGTTGGAAGCGATTCTCGACGGGCTATACGTGGCCTGCCGAGGCACCTGCGCTGGGGCAGGGGAGTATCTTGCACCGCCGGCTGGAGGAATTGCACCTGCTGCCGGGGTCTGCCCAGGTGCCGGCGAGTAACGAGAAGCGTTGGCAGACGGCGGCGGGATGTGACCTGGTCCAGACTGCAATGCGGCATAGGGGCTGACCCTTTCAGGTGCCACCAGATTGTGTATCCCTGAAGAATCGGATGAGGGCTGACCCCTGGGGGACTGCCCCAGTGGGGAGGGACCCAAGGAAGGCTCACGAGGAGGACCTTGCGGCGGCCCAGGTTGCTGCTGCACTGGCGACTGAGCTCGGTAACTCTGTCTCGAACTTGGGCGCACCTTGGGCACCACGGGCAAGTCCTCAAAGAAGCTACCTTTGCTGCGAAGCGAGGTTGTGGAGGCTTTTTGCGTCAACGAGGCGCCCCCTGGCGATTCATGACTGGATTGCGGCCGCGAGTTTGACTGTGATTGCGGCGGCGGTGCCATGGATGCGCCCGTGCTGGGAGGCCCAGCAGGTGGCGCTTGTTGAGCGTGCGCGCCTGGCGTATATATTTGCTGAGTGCTCGGTCTCTTGCGAGGCTTCGGGACGCTCGCGATAATGTCAGTTGGTAGATCGTACGGCGATGAGTAGCCTCCCTTGGACTTGTCCGCAAAGCTCTGTGCCTTTGGTTGGTCCGACCCAGGCATGGGTGGTCGCCCGTATGGGGATCCAGCGTTGGACCCCGGCGCAGACTGGGGCGTCACAGCAGCAGGTTGCTGTTGCATTTGTGGAGCGTATGGGTTGTAAGTTGATGGCTGTTGTGAGGCCTGTTGTTGCGGTACAGAGGCGGGCTCATCTCCCTCATCATCCAGGAGGCCTTCGTCATCGCTTCCAAGGAATCCAGCAGGGTCCACGGTCTGCTTCGCGTCGGTCTCCTCATCATCGTCTAGGAGAAAGTCGTCGTCCTCGTCATCGATGAATGCCGCCTCCCACTTTGCTTTCAAGTCTTGAGTCTTAGTCCGTCTATGACCGCTGCGAGTAGGCGCCGAACCTGGCGCGTCTTGTGGATTGGCGGAGGTCGACTCGTCCTCCTCTTTTAACGACCCAAAGGCGTTTTGCTCTTCAGGCAGTTCGTCAGGCAGGTCCCCGATCACTTGCGCCGTCGACTTTCGCTCGAGATTTTGCATGGGCGGCTCTTCGGCTGGGTCAGAGTTTCCGATCTGACCAAAGAAATCATCGTCGTTGGTATCGTCTTGATCGAACAGGTCCGAACCGTGCTTCCCTTGAGTTGTCGAATCGGCCGGACGAGTTTCAGCGCTCGACAGGAGCGGCATACCCTCCTCGAAGCGAGTTTCGGCAGCATCGTCGCCAAGGGCCTGTGCGTCACCGCCCATCGACCTGGTGTGACCATGTCGGCTCTGCGATGGCTGGGCACCTGATGGCATAGGCTCCTGCTCTTGCTCACTACGGGAGGAAGACAGGTTTTCAGCATCGTCCTCGAGCTCCCATCCATGAGTTTTCTCAGATTCGCTGAAAGCATCCATCGCCTGGTTTGAGGGCAGGGGCTGCTCGATAGGGCCATTGGGGGCGATCGGCTCAGGGACGGGGAACGTGTTCGATCTGTCAGAGGGAGCCATGAACTTGAAGGGGTCGGTCTCTGTCCTCGGGAGCGTCCAGTCGGATTCATCCTCATCCCCATCTGCGAAGCTGACTTCATGGGATACTGTCCGCGCAAAGGACATGGAGCTGGAGTGCTTCGATGGATTCCTTCCTGCAGACTGTTCCACAGTTAGCATCACGCCGCCTTCATTTCCCAAGGGGGCGGACAAGATGGGTTGCGCGCACAGTGTTGTTGTCACTCATATTGTTGCGCTCGACCTGGCCGTCGAGGTCGAAGGGCTCTGGCTCTTGTTCGAGGGGCGTGCCGTTGTGGAGCGAGTCGGGGGATGAACCAGGCGAGAGCTGTCGTTGGAGCTGCGGCGATTGTTTTGTCGGCGATTCATGATCGGGCATCAGCGCCGGGTGCCATGCCGAGCTTGGGGGCGTCTCGGTGGCCATGCTGCGCGGCGACGAGGAAGGGAGTCCCCAGCGAGCAGTGGTGATACTGCTACGTGTCAGCGACCATGCGTGGTGACGATGCAACAAGCTGCACCCATCTTGCGCCTCGGAGGCGGCGCGAGGGAGGATACGCACGGGGAAATAAATGACGAGATAGACCTCTCTATACCTCGACTTTCATCGTGTCAGTGGCCAAAGCGAAATAGTTGAAAAGCCTATGAGGGTCTAAATTTGGGCAGACGCGGCGCAAGGAAACAGCCCGGGCAGCCAAGGGCACCCATCTAAAAGGAGCAACGCCTCGCTCGGTGTCATCATTAATGCTGTGGAGCACGCCCCGGGTGGCACCCGTTGAGGTCGGCCGGCGATTAGCCGGGCGTGCCTGAAGCCTCCTGCACAGTAGCAGAGCTCCGTGATGGAGGGCACGCACCTGCATTACTGACGAGATGAGGGAGCTCTGGTGGAGTCCGACCATTTAATGAACCCAGCGCGAACCCTTCAACTTCTGGAGAATGTGTACTTATCCTGATCATTGTCACGGATAGGAACTTCACCCCGGCGGCATATTTGAGCGGACGACTTCACGAGGTCTGCTCTGGCCAAGTCCTCAAGTCACCCTGATGGGTAGATCATTCTCAAAAGCAAGTTCTCTGGGCGGCGTCGGCAGCTACTGTATCACATGGCAAGGTCGTTGCTGATACAGCCACATTCGCTGCATTAAATTCGCAGCAGACCCCCTAGTTATTGATTATATGCTTTGCACATGAGCCTAACATGTGAAGGCCTATGATCAAATGAATTTAGTAGTTACGGCTGGTTCAAAGGCGCCTAGTCGCGTTTGGTCTCGAGAACGACTATGGTTAAGGAATGCCGCAGCCGCTCGCTCACAAGCTCTGGATGCACCGCCACAGCGAGCTTTAGCAGCAGGTAGTTTTGTGAACCCCTGCTGTAGTCGGTACCTCAAGGACAGCACATCTGCCCGATTACGTATCCACATGATTGACAGTACCCGCGACGAGCCGCTGTCAACCTCTCTGTACGCACAAGCACCTCGAACTCATTCAGACAAGATTATTGATATCTTCATCTGCTTTTGGACATCCGTTCCGCTTGCCTTCACTCCCGCGCTGAGCCCACCCCATGGGCATGCGAAGCCGTTGAGACGCGCGGCCGAATCGGATCGACTGACATGACCGCAAAGTCATAAGCTTCCTGTCACGTCTCACTGCGTCGCAAGACCTTGTCCATCAAGCACGCAAAAGGCCATGTCTTCTTCACCACGTCTACGACAGCCGCAGCCGCCCGACTCACCGACACACGATTCCGATTCCGACCTGGATCTCGACCTCCAGGAGCTTGACCCCATCTCCACAGAGCCAACGCGCGGCGCTTCGCATCAGCGCCCATCTGGCGGCGGCGACCACCAGGGAACCTCACGAATAGCTCTGCGAAACTTGCGCATGGGCGGTCTCCGACGTAACAAGCGCGGCCGCGGCTATGGAGACTTGGGTCAGAACAGGGACGGGTGGGGGGATGACACCGAGGGCCTGCTGGGCGATGCATCGCGACCACGATACTCGGATGGAGACGGCCACGGAGACGACGACAGCCCTCTCCTCGGGGATCACGGCCGGCGCCGGTCGCTCATGAGCGATCGCGGCTCACGAGGGGGGTCCAGGGTACGGTTACCGAGCTTCATGTCAGGATCGAAAAAGGGCGACGACGAAGACCACGACAATCAAGAAGAGGCCGACCCGTCCGCGTCACGCATGATTGCTGTTGGCTCAGTACAGGCCACCCGATTCCCGACAAACATTGTTTCGAACGCAAAGTACACCGCATTCACGTTCTTGCCTATCACGCTGTGGAACGAGTTCTCCTTCTTTTTCAACATGTACTTCTTATTGGTGGCGCTATCGCAGGCGATACCAGCCCTTAGGATCGGATATTTGTCCACGTACATCGCACCGCTTGCCTTCGTACTGGTCATCACCATGGGCAAGGAGGCTTTTGACGACATTGGCAGACGAAAGCGGGATACAGAAGCGAACTCGGAAGAGTACACCGTCATGCACTTTGACGAACCTTCCTTGCCCGGAGCTGCTAGGCCACGCAAACAGCTCAAGTCTGATGCGCATAGGAAAAGAACAAAGGGGCAAAAGGCTCAGCGCCACGATCTTGGCGACATACGGGAAGAAGATGAGGCCGACGAGGCACAGCCGTCTTCCCATGTCCATGAGATCAGCAAGAAATCGAAAGATCTCAAAGTCGGCGATGTTCTCAAGCTCTCAAAGGGGCAGCGGGTTCCGGCTGATGTAGTCATACTTCAATGCTCTAATGTCGCCGAGAACGGAGCTGTCGTTCCCGCAAAGGAGTACGGTGAGGAAGAGTCACTACTTGCCCTGGACGATGCGGCTGGCTCCAGTGCGAAAGGGAAGCAGCCCGAAGTCCAGGCACTGAAGGATGAGGAGCAGTCGGGCACTGTGGGGGAGACGTTTATCCGTACTGACCAGCTGGATGGCGAGACGGACTGGAAGCTGAGACTGGCCTCAGCGATCTCCCAGAATCTCCCGGTCGAGGAATTTGTGCGCTTGCGTGTCATTGGGGGCAAGCCGGACAAGAAAGTCAATGAATTTTTGGGCGCGCTAGAGCTTCTGCCATCGAGGCAAGATGCCATGAACCACGAATCCACTATCCAAGGGGAGGACGGAAAGTCTGCGGCACTATCGATTGACAACACCGCGTGGGCCAACACGATTATTGCTTCCCAGGCTACCACTCTGGCTGTCGTTGTCTATACTGGTCCACACACACGGTCAGCCTTGTCTACCTCGCCGTCCCGCTCCAAGACAGGTCTTCTTGAATACGAGATCAACTCGTTGACAAAAATTCTTTGCGCTTTGACGCTTGCTCTGTCGGTGATCTTGGTTGCTCTCGAAGGCTTCGAGAACACGGAAGGCAATCGATGGTACGTCAAGATCATGCGCTTCTTGGTTCTCTTCTCGACAATTGTGCCCATTAGCCTGCGCGTCAATTTGGACATGGGCAAGAGCGCATACTCCTGGTTCATCCAGCGCGACCCAGGTATTCCCGGTGCCGTGGTCCGCACGAGTACGATCCCCGAGGATCTTGGCCGTATTGAGTATCTACTCAGTGACAAGACCGGAACCCTCACGCAAAACGAGATGGATATGAAAAAAATCCACGTGGGGACTGTTTCGTACGCCAACGAAGCCATGGAAGAAGTCACATCCTACGTGCGGCAAGGATTCTACATTCAACCTACCACGGATCCTGCGTCGCAGACAGCACTAATTACACCTTCGTCAACCTTCACAGCTGCTGCGAATCAAGGTGCTACTCGCACTCGACGCGAGATCGGGTCCCGCGTGCGTGATGTCGTTCTCGCATTGGCGCTGTGCCACAATGTGACTCCCACGACAGATATTGAGGACGGGCGGGAAGTCACTTCGTACCAGGCGTCATCACCCGATGAGATTGCCATTGTGCGATGGACAGAATCCGTCGGCCTGCGCTTGGCATCTCGGGACCGCACCAGCATGACGCTAGAGTCAACGGAAAGCGGGCGGCCTGTTGTTCGAGTGCGCATTCTGAACGTGTTCCCGTTCACTTCGGACGGCAAGCGCATGGGCATCGTCGTGCACTTTCATACAGACACGAGGAACAGGAATCCCGACCTGTCGACCGGAGAAATTTGGTTCTACCAGAAGGGCGCAGACACGGTCATGAGCACCATTGTCGTGGCCAACGACTGGCTTGATGAAGAGACAGCCAACATGGCCCGCGAGGGGTTGCGCACACTTGTGGTTGGGCGGAAGAAGCTATCCCTGTCGCAGTATCAAGAATTTGCGGCCAGACACCAAGAGGCTTCCTTGGCGATCACCGGTCGTGAGGCTGGTATGCAAAAGGTCGTCTCGCATTACCTTGAGTCCGACCTCGAGCTGTTAGGAGTCACAGGCGTCGAGGATAAGTTGCAGCGCGATGTCAAACCTTCCCTGGAGCTTCTCCGCAACGCCGGTATCAAGATCTGGATGTTAACTGGTGACAAAGTTGAAACAGCCCGTTGCGTGGCCGTCAGCTCCAAGCTCGTCGCTCGAGGGCAATACATCTACACTGTTGCGAAGCTAAAGAGGAAGGACAATGCACAGGACCATCTTGACTTTTTGCGAAGCAAGATGGACGCTTGTCTGCTCATTGACGGCGAGTCCCTGTCTTTGTTCCTAACACATTTCCGCAAAGAGTTCATCTCCGTAGCGGTCACCCTGCCCACGGTCGTTGCTTCGCGCTGCTCGCCGACGCAAAAGGCCGAGATTGCGCTCCTCATCAAGGAGTTCACCAAGAAGCGCGTGTGCTGCATTGGCGACGGTGGCAACGACGTGTCAATGATCCAAGCAGCTGACGTTGGCGTTGGAATTGTTGGCAAGGAGGGCCGCCAGGCTAGTCTGGCCGCCGACTTTTCCATCGAGCAGTTCTGTCATTTGGTCAAGCTGCTTGTGTGGCACGGCCGCAATAGCTACAAGCGCAGTGCCAAGCTCGCGCAATTCGTCATCCACCGCGGTCTCATCATCGCCGTGTGCCAGACCATGTACAGCATTGCTCTGAAATTCGAGCCCGAGGGTTTGTACAAGGTGAGTAGGCTTTCCAAATTCCCAGATTGGCCCATGCTAACGGCCCAGGACTGGCTCCTCGTCGGCTACGCCACCGTCTACACTGCCTTTCCTGTCCTGTCACTCGTCCTCGACAAGGACGTCGACGAGAACCTCGCCAATTTGTACCCCGAGCTGTACAAGGAACTCACGTCTGGTCGTTCCTTGTCGTATCGCACCTTCTTTGTTTGGGTTCTCGTGTCGATCTACCAAGGCGGCATGATTCAAGGGCTTTCACAGATCTTCACCGAGGTGGATGGTCCAAGGATGGTAGCTGTCAGTTATACGGTTCTCGTCCTGAACGAGTTGCTCATGGTTGCTATCGAAATCACGACGTGGCACCCCGTCATGATATTCAGCATCGTGGGTACCTTCATATTCTACATTGGATCGATGCCGTTCCTGGGCCGCTACTTTGATCTCGAATTTCTCATCACATGGTATGTTCCGTCCCCCCAGTTTGATGCCCCAGTCGCTCACATCTTTTAGGGGTTTTCTCTGGCGCGTTCTAGCCATCGCGTCGATTTCTCTTGTCCCTCCTTACCTTGTCAAGGTGATTCGTCGGACCATGAAGCCGCCGTCGTACCGCAAGGTGCAGAGCACATGATTGTACGAAAACTAAGGCGTTCAGGCATGCGCATTATCATAGAAAGAAGCGTCGTTTTTGTTTACCAATGCATTTATAGACTATGGCGTGACTTGGCTTTTCCCGAGCACCTACTCGCGTACAGGGTGATGTACAGTGTATGTATGTATCTTACAGTTTCAGCACCAGCCATTCTTTAGCCAGCTGGGGGTATTTCCTCTGCAGCTGCGCAGCGACCCCCCCGACCGGGCCTTGCGTCTGCCGACCTCCTTGCCAGATCTTTTCCCCCGCGTAGTGGCTGACGAAACCGCCTGGTCCTGAGACAATGAAGAGGTTCTTGCCAGGCAATGTGCCCTCCACGGGCGAGCAGGTGCAGTTTGGTCCCGTGTCCCCCTCGAATTCGCTGGCGCGCTCGCTCAGCTTCTGATCATGCAGCGCGCACCCGAGCCCAGGGTTGGACACGATCTTGTCATCCTTTCCAATGTCGAGCAGTGCCTTTTGCAGGTGGACTGGCTGAAAGCTCGACCCCTCTTCGTCCACGACGACCTGGACGTTGAAGCGCTTTCCGTACTGCGCCTTCATGTCGACGAGCTGTCTCGCCACCGGCGACAAGCCCTCTGCTTCTTGTATCTCGGTTGGCCCTCGACTCCCCCACCAGCCGTTGCTAACCTCGGGGGGCGGCGAGCTCTGAATATCCTTGCGCGAGCGGACGGCCCACAGGAGGGACACGTTGGTGTCCTCGTAGCCATCCAGGGCGACCCTCGCGGCCTGCATGCCCGGCACGAGACCAGTGCCACCAGCGAGGAAAACAATATTCTTGCTCGCACCTAGACGCTTCACCAGGTCGAAGCCAATGTGCGGCCCTCGTAGTTGGACGGTATCGTGCGGACGGAGGCGCTTCAAGTAGTGCGACATTTCACCATCGGAATGTGCCCTGATGTAGAAACGCAACGCCCCATTTCTCTCGCTCTCCGCATCGTCCAACGTGCCATTGCCGTCCTTGGACTGAGGGGGGAGGGGAGTGTAATGCCGCGAGATCTGGACCTCTGGCTGCTTGAACTCCACACTCCAGAGGGGGTGACGCCAGCGATTTGTGCCGGGGAGCAAATACATGGGCTCCGGATTCGCTGTGTTGGGGACGAGCGTCAAGATGAACGACGAAGGAGACAGAGGAACGCGGGACGTGATCGTGTAGGGTACAAAGGTCGTCTCGTTCAGCGTCTCGGGCGTGGCAGGAGTGGCAAAGAGGAGGAATGTGGTGGTGCCGAGGAGGAATGTGGTGGTGCCGAGGAGGAGAAAGAGGATACGACGGCGTGTATGGGAGTATCTTGGCCGCGTGGGCGGATGTGAGGCGGCTGATGATGGGCGGCAGAACGTGATGTGCCCTCCAAGCATAGGCTGTGTCCGAGGAAGACCGATCCTCCGTGGCCAAGACTTGACGCAGAACCTCATGGCCATTTTTGCATCAGATATGGAAGAGAGTTTCCGATATCCAGATTTCTGAGAGAGCAGTTTCGTCTTTGACGGTCTCGCTTCAGCAACGACTTGGAAGATGAGTTTGTGGCGCGACTTGGAATCTTGAGCGAGTCATTGCCCTATTTTTTCATCTGCGCTACATATGCCGACCAAATTTGGAAGCTAGTCGGTCACAGAATGTCGGCATAGACGAGGTTGGTCTCGCTGTGCAGGTGGACGTTGCGGGCGTGGTGATCAATGACACGAGCTCTCGTTGGCGTCGTGAGTTTCTCGGACGCGAGATCACGTGTCACCCTGGTGATGACATCTTGCTTTGCACACCGCCAGCAAGCAGCGAATCTTACACTTTATGTTCCATGATAACTGCACACAATCCGGAATCTCCTCTCAAGTTTCCGGATTGTTGTTCTTATGAAGGTTCTACATTATGCCGCTGCGCCTTCGCCAACCTGAGAACCAACCGCCAGTATCCACGACCCGCTGGACCTCACCCTCAGCCCACAGCAATGCCATCGGAGACTGCTGCTGCTAAGATGGCTCTGATCGAGGCCAACTCGTCACCCAGGTTCAATGTGGCATCCCGTTCTATGTATGGTTTGGCTCTTCATAGCCTAATGATCCGTCTATTAGCGTCTACACCTCCTCTAAACTTGTCTGCGACAACATTTCCCTTCATCACTGTCTCGTTGACAATGCCTTCGACGTGCTTCGGCTCGATACGTCCGTACCATATTCCACAGCCCGCCAACGGGTGGTTTTTGATCGTAGGTGGTATGTAAATGATCACGTTGCCTGCGAACTTGTGGCCGCCGATATGGCTGATCAACCCTACCCTCGCTCCTGTCTGTGTCTGGGCATTGTCTTCCGTCATGGGTACAGCCTCTTGAAGCACCGCGTAGCCACTGGACCGTAGTTTCTCCTCAAACTCTGCGTGGAGAATCGGGCCCATGATCCCGCAGCGCTCGTCGCGGCCTCCATGGCCGCATATCAGGACGAGGACGTCCCGTACGTCCCGCACGCCATCCAACTTGGCCTGATAGGACTCGTCTCGCAGCAACACCTGCCGTTGCTCCGCAGACAGGACGTCGTGCATGGGATTCAGTTTCCTTGGTAACACGAAGCCCTTTGCCATGGCCTTGATGTCGTTCTTGTCCGTCCGTGATAGTTTCGGAATGTATTTGAAAGAGGGTAGCAGGTATGCCGAGTCCTCGCCTTCGCAGGTGCTGTGAAAGGAGGCGTTCAATGTCGAGACATTCCAGAATGGCTTTTTGATCAGAATTAGCAGGCGCTCGCGTCACCGTACAGGCTGCGTGCCACGCACATCACTAAACTCTCCTCGTCGACCAAACATGCCCTTGAGCCGGGCCGCTAACCCATCTTCGTCCTCGATTTTGCTCGGCCAGTCATCTTTCCCCGTGCAAACCAGAATTTGCTCTGCATAGCCTGTGATCACGCCGTTCAAGTTGGATTCGCGGTCAATGTCGAGGTCGGGTGTAGGCGCGCATTGACACGTCGGGGACGGACAGCTGGGGATCGTGGGGAAGGGTGGAGGTTTGGGGAGGATCCGGCTGGGCGGTCTCGCCGAGAAGAATCGGGAGCCTGCTATTCGAGAATGGGCGTCGATTCGATGCGCGAGGCGGCCTATGCGAACGAGCATCGTTGGAGACTGAGCAAAGTTGGGAATGAATATGCCTTGGAAAAACGGACGCAAGGTGGTGCGATGACGGCACCCGCATCCGCACACGCACGCGCGTCGTCGGGGTATTGATCCCCGATCTCCAGCTCGGAGATATTCGTTGGAGAAGACCGTTGATTGGAAAACCGCCGGTCTCGCTCCCCTTTGGACAGGCATTATGCGATTGCAAGCATTTGGACGGCTCGACACGCAACGCAGCTGGTGAATCTAATCATTGTCTCTATTTTAATGAAGGAGAGACTAATCTATGAGAATAACAGGCGCATAGTCTAACGAGAAAGTACATTTCCAACAGGGTTCGCAACGTTTAGAAAAGGCCCATGCCTTTCTTATCGCAGTAGCCTGGGTTCTTCGGCTCGGAATTCGCCCAACTAAGAACAGTCAGAGCGGTCGTGTAGCCCATGGCGACGAGGCCAAAGATGCAAAGCAGGATGTCCGAGTACTTCCAGAACTTGGTGCGCGCCACACCACGAAGATGGAGGAGGGGCTGTCACGCGTTAGCAAAGTGCGCATCGATCAAGGCGATTCCACTCACGGGGTAGATGTAGACAAGCGGGATGCAGGCAAAGTTGCCCACCAGAGCAACAAACTTGTCCAAGTGATCCGCGCCACCCCAGGCGATTCCAGCGCATAGCATCACCATGAAGAAACGAAACACGTTCTTCTGCCATTTGATGTACGGGTTATACTTGCCGCTGCGGGTGAACAACTCCGTTTCCACAATGCGAATGGCGGGGAAGATCTGCAAGGGCGTCGAGAGCAGGATGGCGCACGAGTACAGCAGCTGGACGGCGTTGACCATACGGTTGTCCTGCGGCAGGTTCAGCAAAACGACGGTCTCCGTGTCTGAGCCGTATGCTGCGTATGAGACGGCGCCCATGACGGTGAAGAGAACGGTGATGATCACCATGACCAGTAGCAAGACCTTGGGAAACTTTTCTGGATGGCGCATCGACTCTTGGATGGGGATGATGAGCCCAATTCCCTCAAACGTGAAAATGGCAGTGCCAATAAAGAGTGTCCAGTTGTTCTCGTTGAAAAGAATGATATCGGCAAGCCCCTCTGCCTGGAGCGTGATGATGTCGTAGTAGAGCAGATATGCCAGGCCGATCAAGATGAAGGCGTCGGCAATGAGTGCGGTGAACCCAAGCTTTCCAATGTCGCGAAGGAGGGAGAATGGTAGGAAGATGACCATCTGCATCAAGATGAGCCAAGGGATGCTGATGGACGTCTTGCAGTTCGACACGGCCTTGATAAAGGCCTGCAGATTCTCCGCCGTGAAAACAGTATACGCCGCCACAAATCCAATCTGGCTAATGACAATGGAAGACAGGATGATGAAACGCATCCACTTGCCATACAGTATGCCGCCCATGTCACCAAATGATCCCTCCACCCGAAGCCTCGTGTTGACCAGCAACACGAAGCAGTAGTAGCTGAGAATAGCCACGCCGACCAATACTGCGTTGCTAAAGATCATTCCGCCGTTGAGATAGGCACGTGGGAGAAAGAGCACACCAGTTCCCACAAAAGACTTCAGCAGAAGCATCATGGCGTTGGTGGGACTGTTGTTGCCGGTACTGCGGACCTTTCTCCTCCGTCTCCTCTTGGACGGCGGCAGCAGAGCACTGTCCTCCATGGGCTCGTGGTCCTCCCCACTGCCGTACCCATCCGTGTCCTCGCCAGAGGAGAAGTACTCGTTCGGGCCCAACGCCTCGTCATCTTCTTCGAGCTCCTCACCAGCGAAATGGCCATAGATGGTCAGGAACTCCAAGAAACTCGATGTGAACAAGGGAGGCTGCTGCGCTTCGACATGCGGCTGGTGGGCACCCCTGCGCTCTGTACCAGAGGGGCTGCCGGCTAGGCGGCGCAGGTGATTCCTTCGAAAACCACCGGGGACCTTGATCGAGTTGATGTCCAGGATATCGTTCTCGGGTTCTGGTCGGGGCTGATGAAAGCTTTTGCTGCGCTGCATCTTGCTTTGCCTCTCGGCCTGCTCTGTCCACTTGTAAATCGGCCGTGTGACATCGCCACCCTGGAGTTGCAGACTCGAAAACTCGTCGTCTCCCAGGCCGTTGTCGGCCACTTTGCCCTTCGAGGGCCCGCTGACCAGGGAGGCTTCCTCCGAGTCGGCAAAGTCTCCCGCATCGTTGGGCTGCACGAGATGCCTCTTGACAACGTCCACGTCCTCGTAGGGGGCGACGCTTCCAGGGCCTGCTTGCGAACGCGAGTTGAAAGATCCGTAGTTGGTGGGCGTCATTCGACCGGTGACGCTGGGAGAATGCGCCCGCGGAGGTGGAGTGCCAACGCGATGCGAGGGTGTACCGTGACGAGGCGGGTCTTGGCCCAGGGAGTCTCCCAGGGCTGCCGCCAACGCTGAGATGCCAGGGCCCCGGTAGCTCCCGCTGCCACCATTTGCCCCAGCCAGAGGCGTGTTGTCAGCTCCAGGTGCAGGCGAGCCTGATCGAGCGTGGGGAGGTGTGCCCACGTGTGGCATTGAAGGTACTGGGGATGCAAGTCGCGCTGTTGCATCGGCTCGGGGTATAGAGCCGACTATTGACCTCGAGGCCAAGGACTCGGGCACTGGCGAGCCAGACATGGCCAGTGGCTCGGACGCGTCTCGTGTTCTCGACGACATTTTTTCGCTGTGGCGTGTATCTGTCGTTTAATCCGTCCTCATAGCAGCATGTGAAGCGGCTCGAGGTTGGCGGCCACGAGGCAGATATTTAGAGTTTCCAAGGCTCAGGAACGTTGGGGTCGAGACCTCGAGATGAAGAGATTGTGCTTCTGTGGGGGAGGTGGTCCAGGCCAGGAACAGCTGATGGAGAGCTCGACGTCTCGCAAGTCTCAGGTGACAGTCGAAGTCGGGATTGCTTGCACGAGGCACGAGGCGTGAGAGAATGAAAGGAGCACGGTCGGCCTGGCAGGATTCAGAGGAAGGAGCGAGGAGGTTGTTGTGCCCTGAGGCCAAGCCCTGGGCTCTCTGGATGGAGATCGGCTGACTGCGTCACGACGGGAAAGACAGGGCACCCACCCGCCGTCTTCTAGCGGGTGCCCCCCACTGTCGGCCATCCGCACACCCCCATTGTGGCAGCTGCCAGTGGAGGTCAGCGGCTAATTGCAACTGTACCCAGTGGGTGCCTGGCACCTTGGTTGTTGTTACTGTCCATGTGAGATATTCAGTTACTTTGTCCTGACTTGAAGCCAAGCGCGGTAAAGGCGTTGGTCTTTTGATTTTATTTACCTTAGCTTCTTGAACTCCTCTTCGCGTCAGCACCCTTCATCTTTCCACAGAAAAGAATTTGCGTCCTGTTAGTCCTGGGAACTGGCCTGAATCGTATGGGGCAGCCACCCTGCGAAGAACAGCCACGCCACGTCCCGCTTAGAAAAGGTCAGCAGCGGATGAGCTTTATCTTATCGTGTCACTTGTCATGTCACTTGTCACGAGTCGTGCTCCACCACCGTCGAATCGTGAATGCTCTGCACTAAACTGAGGCTACATCGTGTCCGATTCGGGCACTGCCGGCGACGAACGAAAGTTCCGTGGATCCAGAGCGCGAGAACCGCGTTGGCTATTCTGCTCCGATGCAAGACTGACGGGCCAGTTGCATATGGCCGAGGTCTGCAAGGAATCTTTTATGCTGACAATCATGACACTGAAGCACGCATCAGAGAGAACCAGGTATTTTTTTTATACTGCCCACAAGCCAGAAGCGAGCACGAGGATCATCAAGCAGGTAGTTGGACGGGATTCCAATCACCATCCTCAAACAATACCCGTACTTCATGCACGCGCGCACGCTCGCACGCATGCGAGACGGCGGAGACGTCATCCCGCATGGCGCCCAGCCCGTGATACTGGCGCGCGGTCACTTTTGTATGGCGTCCGAACATTGCCAAGAACCACCGTGTCTAGCATATTCTGGAGATGGGCGGAGAGTGGACAACAAAGTGAGGGGAACCTCTAATTATGCCAGCAGCAGACCGGTCGCAAGTGTCCTGGGCGTTGATCTCCAGCACCGTGTGGGAATGTGCGTTGACCCAGTGCTGTGCACTGTATGAGCTGCAGCCATTCCTCACCTCCATCTCCGCCTCCCTTGTCGCACATCTGGACTCGAAGGGCACGACGCCTCCGGGTCGTCGATTGCCAGTCTATGTCTGATCTGACGCCGTAATTTATCCGATGCTAGACCTTGACACCGCAACTCTACTGTTGACGAGGGTCCTGCACTTATCACCAGCGGGCCACGCTGGGCACCAACAAAGCGACATCACTCACCCGCTCCTGGGGGTTCTGATACATCTTCTACGCTTTACAGGCTTGGTCGTGCCTGGCCTGTTTGTGTGATCCCTCGAACCACTCTTTTCTCCGTCATGGCCTCATTCTCTGGCTCTGGCGGTGAGCATGGAGGCGAGAAGAAGACCAGGCCCAAACTGGGCACCGTGACTGGAGTCTATATACCTATATGCCTTAACATCATGAGTATTCTCATGTTCCTAAGATTTGGGCATATAGTCGGTCGAATCGGGCTGGTTGGAATTATAGGTAGGAGAATTCAACGAGTGCCTCAGAATCCTCGCTGATCTGCGATTACAGGCCTCCTCCTAGTGGCGTACTGCATCGACTTCCTAACACTGTTCTCCTTGTCAGCCGTGGCCTCGAACGGCGAAGTCAAGGGTGGAGGTGCTTACTACCTTATATCACGCTCACTTGGGCCCGAGTTTGGCGGCTCAATAGGCATCATGCTCTACCTCGCATCCGTGCTGAACTCGGCCATGAATGTCGTGGGTCTCATAGACTGCATCAAGCTCAATGTCGAACCACACTTCCCCCAAGGGTACTGGCTGAAGTATGGTCTTCAAACGGCGACTCTCCTCGTCTGCACTGGCTCTTGTCTCTTGGGCTCCTCCAAGTTCGCGACGGCATCCAATGCGCTTTTGGCCATTCTCACGCTGGCAGTGCTCAGTATCCCGGCATCGGCATTCCTCAAGCACCCGTTCATTGATTCTGTGCAAGGTATCAATTTCACAGGTGTAAGTTTTGACACACTGACGGACAATTTCCTCCCGCACACCGATCGTGAGGCTTTCGATGGAATGGAAACGTTTCGAGAGCTGTTCGGAATCCTATTTCCGTAAGTGCGCCGTGTATCTGACGAGACCCTCGCTGAAAGTACCTACTCCAGTGCCACTGCGGGCATCTTGGCTGGCGCTTCCTTGTCCGGGGACCTACGTGACCCAAATAAGTCTATCCCAATGGGAACACTATGGGCCACATTGACCACGTTCATCGTCTACAGTATCGTTTCTTTGTCGATAGCTTCCAGCATCACGCATGAGTCTTTGCTGGCCAACTCAAACATTCTGTCTCTCACCAATCTTGCTCCATGGGTTATCTTCGCTGGCGAGTGCGCTACCACAGCCTTTTCAGCCTTGATCGGCATCAAGACATCGGCAGGCCTCCTTCGAGCCCTTGCTCGGGATCGACTTTTGCCCGGTATGGCCGTTTTGGATCGTGGGAGCAGGCGAAAAGATCACCCCATCGCGGCACTCGCCCTCACGTATGCCATCGCACAGCTGGCCCTCCTGGCAGACTTGAATCACATTGCTACGTTGATTTCCATGGGCTTTCAGATGACCTTCTTGGTCATGAATCTGGCATGCTTCTTCTTGAAGATCGCGGGTGCCCCCAATTTCCGGCCAAGCTTCAAATTCTTCAGTTGGCAGACGGCTCTTCTGGGCAGCATCATGTCGGCTTTTGCCATGTTCTTCGTCGACGAAACCTATGCTGCATTGGCCATTTGTATACTGATCGCACTCTTTTTGTTGATACATTATCTCTGCCCTCCAAAACGATGGGGCGACGTCTCCCAAAACCTCATTTATCACCAAGTACGGAAATACCTCCTTCGCCTGCGGCCGGAACACATCAAGCACTGGCGCCCCCACATCATCCTACTCGTCAACAATCCGAGGAGACAGACACGACTCATCAAGTTCTGCAACTCTCTGAAGAAGGGATCTCTCTACATCCTGGGTCATGTTATTGTCACTGAGGACTTTTCCACTGGTGTAGAGGAGGCCCGTTTGCAACAGCGGGCCTGGTCCAGCTACATCTCCGAGTCTTCCAGGATTAAGGCATTTGTCCAGCTCACAATTTCTCCCTCATTCAACTGGGGCGTTCGCAACTTGATCCTCAGCTCAGGTCTGGGCGGCATGAGACCGAACATAGCCGTGATTGGATTCTACAACATGCGTGACTTGCGAGTCTCTGGGTGCAACACGTACGTACCAGATGTACCAAATTTCGTGGCGTCTCAGATGAAGCAAGCACCGAATACAGCCGCAAGACGCCCGACCAGACGCAGGGGTGATACATCGGCACGCATTCTTTCGGGCGCGCTCCCGACCGATGTCATTCGAAACGAGGACATGATATCACCAACCCAATACATGACCATGCTTGAGGACCTAGCTTTGCGTTACCGTCTCAATGTTGCGGTCGGATTTGGGTTTGACAAACTCGAGGCGCCGGGGACTGGTCAGTCCGCAGGGAAGAAGTACGTTGATCTATGGCCCATCCAGATGTCAGCCGAGGTTACCGCTGATGGTCAAAACATATTGACTACTAACTTTGACACATGTAAGCCAGCGCCGCCTCTGTTGATATGGTCGACTAATTTAGCCAGACACGTTGATTCTGCAACTAGGACATATTCTGCAGAGCGTTCAAACATGGGGCTCGGCATATCGACTGCGGGTGATGGTGTTTGTCGAGTATGAGAGTGAAGTGCCGGAAGAGACCGCGCGCGTCAAGCAGCTGCTCGAAAAGCTACGCATAGATGCCAAAGTCGTGGTGTTCTGGCTCGCCTCCGGACAACTCAACACCTACGAACTGATTATCAATGGCGTCAGCAACGATATAGATTGGGAAATCGTTGTCAATGAGGCATTAAAGAACGCAGAGTGGTGGGACGAGCTTCAGAACTACAGGGGTCGCTTCGATCGCATGTCGGAAAGCTGGGGACAAACGCACATTGAGCATATCAAGGAATCGACGTCGGCCAGGCCTGGTGTTTACAACCCTCATGGTATTCTGGATCCGACAGGCGGAGACGGCGGCGTGGTATCTCAACGTCCAACAATCGCCATGTTGAAGAAACTAGGGGGCAGCGTGGGCATGCATACGCATCACCTCCTCGACAATCATCTGCGACGAGATGATTATCCATATTCGGACATGGAGTCCTCGACAACAAGCGACACGTCTGATGACGAAACGGGCACAGACGCAGAGGCTGACGTGCAAGAGTTCACGGAGGGGCGCGATAAGGATCGCCAACCCCTTCTTCGATCCGCAAGCAGAAGCGAGGATCGGGAAGCGCCAGAACCCCGCCACAGAAGGCCCCGTTGGCGCGGAAGCAAGTCGCGGGAGTCTTTGGTCGGAGCCCCCTTGTACGGAACCATGTCGACATCACAAACTCTCCATGAAATGGAAGAAGAGCAGACCTCGACTGTGCCGATTCCTCGCGTCGTGGCTTTCGCTGCTAGCCCTGGGAAAGACAGTGACGCAGCGCAAATCAGGGACACTCTGACCCGTCCAAGTGGCGTGTCGACTGGTCCAGGTCGCTCCAAGTCAGCGAGTCCACCGAGACCATCGGACGATGCCAAGGTCATGCCGCCGCCTCGTCCTGCCATTTCTAGGCAATCTTCTGGAGTTCGGTTCTCCAGTCGGCCAGTGCCGGAGACGACATTGACGACCGAGGGCGACGCCGTGAGAATCAGTTTTGCAGAGTCTGATACCAGCACGCCGAGGACGGAGAGGCCCTCGGCTTCCCGCCAGTCATCGTACGGCCTGAGCAAGCTACGTCCTCAGCAGGGCCCTGACACCAAACCCCCCGGCGCCGAAGGGCAGAGGAGTATCTCGTTTGCAGATCCCCGTGGCTCCACTCCGGTGATGCCGCGGTCGACAGCCACCTCTCCAGAGCAGTCACGGGGAGGGTCAAGAGCACACTCTCGTCGAAGCTCTGCTACGGGCGACCTGAACCTCAGCATGACAGACCTCCTCCAGTCCTACCGGATGGACGCGGGGGAGCAGGAAGGTGGCTCCAGCTACGCAACAGCCAATCTCTCTCTCTCCTTCAACGACTTGCCGAGCCGCGCTCAGCATTTGATACTCAACGAGCTCATGCGGCGGAACTCTGGAGACACTGCGCTTATCATGAGTACGCTGCCCATTCCTGCCGATGGAACCGCCCTGGACGAGCGGAGCACGATAAGCTACCTGTCTGACGTGGAGTTGCTGTGCAACGAACTTCCACCGACGCTCATGGTGCTCAGCAATAACATGACGGTCACAGTGAGTCTGTGACCGCATGAAGAAATTGCCGTTATGATCTACGATTTGACGATTTGAGCGTAAAAGCATCGCATGTCATTATTCCAACAATGTAAAGTAGCGTATAGATCTTTCTCCAGACACCATCAATATCTACAAGAACACCCACACCTCTATTCTATAACACCTTTGTCACGGTGAGGCTACCCTGGCTTGGGCCCTCGGTCTCTACAACGCCACCCGCTTCTATCAGTTTCTTCCACTTGTTGCTCTCGTATCTACCCGTGATAATTGTCATTCGTAGCGTCGTGTCGCTGCTTGATGCATGCTCTGTGCCGTCTGTGGCTACAGGGGTGTATGTCCATCGCCCGAAAGCCCAGTTGAGGATGTACCGTCCCTTAGAATGCGCCGTCGGAGAAGGCATTTCTGGATCCGAATTCTTTGGATGTGATGAGAGACTCACCACAGCCTTGATGCGGTATACTTCGTCTTTTGATGCCTTGCGAAGGAGGTTCGCCTCCAGTTTCTCGGCGGAAATGGCGACGCCAGCGTCACCCTTGAGCTCCACCGTCAACACTTCGACCTCACTCTGATGCCCGTGCTTGTGATCGTGTCCGTTCTCGTGAGAGTGGTTGTCTCCGTTTGAGATTGTCTTCGCAGCCGCCTCCTCCTCTGTCAAGTCCCGGGCCAACCCACCGTCCACACCAAACACAACGTCCATGGACACCCAGCCCTTATCGCTCTTGACCTTGGCCACGTCAACCTCGAGATCACCCAGCCGATCCAAGCACTCGTCATAGCGATCCTCGCCCGCAATCTCCCACTTGTTTAGCACTACAAGGTCTGTGTACCGGGCCTGAATCTTGGCTGTGTAGCTGGTGTCCTCGTAGCCCTGCCAATTCTCCACGTCAATCACACTGACAACTCCGTCCAAGACATATGTTCCCGTAGTTCTCGCTAATCGGTTGACTTCAAGGGCCAGTGTCGCCGGAAACGCACTCCCACTCGTCTCGATAATGATGCGATTCGGTTTCACGGTGGATTCGAGCTCAGCGAGCGCGGGAGAGAGAGAACCGACGAGATTGCAGCAGATACATCCCCCCAGCATCTCCTGGACACCCGAAATGGCGCTTGACGACGCCAGCTGCGAGTCGACAGCCACATCGCCGAATTCGTTTTTGAGGAGAGCGAGGCGATAGTCGGGCGACTGGGCGCGGAGTTGAGGGATAAGGTTTAAAATGAGCGTTGTCTTTCCGGAGCCGAGGAAACCAGTGATAATGGTGATGGGTATGGGAGCCATGACGCGTCCTGATTGAAAATGAGACAAATGAGCGTAAGCGGTACAGCAAGGCGATCAACTGAGTGTGTTTCTGTCCAGGCTTGACAGCCAAGTTCGATGGTGGTCAGAATTTCAGGCACAGGAATTTGGAGGGGCTGTCGAGCCGTTGGTGACGTTGAAAGGCGACCGGGGTTGAATCAAACGCGGGGCTGCTGCGAATCCCGGTCTGCTGGTTCAGCTTAACCTGATGACCATACCAGGTCTAAATTAACAACGAACATGTCTTCAGAAGATATCAGAGTACATGTACTTTCATTCTTCCGTGTCACACTATTGGAGACATATTCACATGTCATGGGCGATTGGGAGAAGACTCAGGGGAGTACTTATTTTGCTGTGCCCTCATGACCTGGCTTGCACGACAAACCAGCCCAGAGAATCAAGGCGTCGTCACTTGGAAAACATCTTCTACGCAGCCAGTTTGAATCTCGTAAGTTAAAGCAAAGACTGCATAGGAACCGATCTTCTGCACCCGTCAAGTTCAAGGCAACTTTGGCGAGATGGGAGACCATTGTTCACATCTAGATAGGCGGCAAGCCCTCAAACTCATCTGAACGACACAAGCACCTTATGATGTATGGAGTGACACCAAATCAGGCATACTGGTCCCGCGCAAAGACGGCATGAAGCATTGGCAGAGGCTTTGGTACCTCTAGCATCCGACGCATCGCAGGCAAGGTTCTAACTCAGTGCCCCGCGACCTGACACTTTGACGTCATGTCGATTACGCGTATGGCCCGCCAAGGCTTTCTTCAGAGATTGCCTTGCACTTAAAAGTTAAGCATTGCGATTCTGGACACAACAACCACAAGTGATTCTCGAAGAGTACGAGAAGAATCTTCAGCGCACCATGGCCGGACTACAACCCTCTCAGAACCGCGAGGAGGAGCCGCAAACCTACAAGGAGAAGCTTGACCAAGTCGCGGAGGAGAAGCGCAAGGCACTCCACCAGAAGCAGCCAAATCCGATTGTCGAGAAGAGCAAGTCGTCCCCGGCCCCTGCAAACAATATTCAGACTGACATGGAGTGGCTTCTCAGTCACCGAGTATGTTTCGGCAGCATCAAAAGTTCTCGGTTCTTCGACACCTGAGCCTGCAGTCGCAAAATCGGAAGACATTCCTGGACCGCCAGAAAGGCCCCACCACGACGACAAAATTGAAGAGTTCGTTAGGGATCAGCATAGGAGCAAGTTGGGGGATTGAGACGGTACAGGCAGCGCAGCCGCCTAATTATAGACCGTAGCACAATCAAGGCATTTCCCTTTGCGACCAGGCACGCTTGGTGCGCATAAACCCACCATCGTGGCAGCGTTTGAACGAGGTGCAGAAATGGAAAGCATTCATGTTCTTGGCAAAAAACATGATACGCTCTTCGAGCAGTTACAGTGTTTCTTCCAATTGTCAAATGCGAGATGTGCATGATGAGATGTCCCCCCTTCTTGGCGTCTCAGGCCTACGGTCAGTGTCCACGAGGAACAGTGGCAAGAGATTTCCTATATCCAAGGGTTTCTACTCTTCCGAGCGTTTCCCACGAGGGGAAAGGCAACACAACACCGTGGGACATCGCAAGCGATGCTAGGTGAGGGTCGTGGCAGCTCGGGTGCTTTTTGATGAGAAGAAAAGAAAAAGAAGGAGGAAGAAATTCGCAGCTGTCGAACGTTAATATTCGATTGGTGGTTGACGCTAGTCTATTCAGGGCGATGAGTAAGCTCTCGTTACGGTCTGTGCACGAATTCCAAGGTCCGACACACGTCTGCTTCCATCAGTCTCGCAGCCTGAGTCCAGATCATTCGTACAGTATAGAGTCGAGTGCATGTAGTTTACAATAAGCACCGGAGGATGTCAAATCCCAATTCTAGCCCCGAAAATATAAGCCAGCCAGTCTCGGTACGGCGAATTTTGTTGTCAGTCATGAACTGGTATAGGGCATTGATCTGCCGTCAGCGCAGGCATGCGCCACAGTGACTGGTGGTGAAGCCTCCACTGGCTGCCCCTGTTTCCGCTGCGGCGACAGTTGGCCACCCAGCTGGGGATTATGATTGGCTGGATCCGCCCATCTGACCCTGGTCGCAGTGCCTCCTATCCCAACTTGCTCTCGATGTTCAGCGCAACCCCTGGTCAGCCTACCCACCTTGATATAGGTCCAGCTCTCTTCATCATCTCTCTTTTCAAATTCTTGTCGCTCGCTTCTCGCCGCTCGATGTGTGACTTTGTGTTGGCGCCCTGAATTTAGTTTGCGATCGTCACCAATTCACGACCTCATGAGGAGATCGTCGGTGTCGTTACCGACGTCCAAGCAAGTTGCCCACGACCCCTTCGAAAAACCCGACCGATACGACGCCGTACGCGAAGGAGGCTTTCCTGCCAAGATGAAGGAATCCTGGAGAGCACAGTCGCAGAGGTCCAAGTGGCTGAAGATTGGCGGAGTCGCTTTCGCCATCATCTGCCTGCTGTACTTCATCACACCCTCCAGCTACCAGGTCTACAACGGCGTCGGAAGCAACAACGGCCAGTCTCCCGCCGACGACAGCTATGGATCAGCAAAATGCTCCAAGTCGTACTCCAAGGACAAGCCGATTGTGCAGTACGTCCTGATGATCGACGCCGGCAGCACCGGTTCACGCATCCATGTTTTCAAGTTCAACAACTGCGGGCCTACGCCAGAGCTGGAGGGCGAGGAATTCTTGATGACGGAAAAGTCCGTGGGAGGACTGAGCAAGTACAAGGATGACCCCGTGGCTGCCGCGCGAACCCTCGACCCGTTGATGAAACGCGCCATGGACACTGTCCCCGAGAAACTCAAGGGTTGCAGCCCGATCGCTGTGAAAGCGACCGCTGGCCTGCGTATGATCGGAGAAGATGCCGCCAACGTCATTCTGAAGGAGGTCCGTAAACACTTGGAACAGGACTACCCCTTCCCTGTCGTCTCCGAGGAACATAACGGCGTCGCCATCATGCCTGGTTCGGAGGAGGCAATATACGCCTGGATCACAACGAATTACTTGCTGAAGAAGATTGGTGGAACCGACAGGGGCGAGACGGCCGCCGTCTTTGACCTCGGCGGTGGATCGACCCAGATTGTCTTCGAGCCGACCTTTAAGGGGGCTGCGGACGGAGGCATGCCTCCTGTGCTGGCAGAGGGCGACCACAAGTACAGCCTCGACTTTGGCGGCCGCCACTTCGATCTGTACCAGCACTCTCACTTGAACTTTGGCCTAATGGCCGCGCGCAGCACTATTCACGAGACGCTGGTCAAGGATGTTGCCCAGAGCAAGGGTGACGACAAGTCCTGGATGAGCAAACCCATTACGCATCCCTGCTTAGCAGTGGGCATGTCTGCTGAAATTGAAGTGTCCTTTGAGGACAAGAAGAGCAGCTTCAACTTCACAGGTCCTTCGGAGGCTGCACCTGCGCAGTGCCGTGCTCTCGCCGAAAAGATCCTGAACAAAGGAGCCGCTTGCAACCTCTCTCCCTGCTCTTTCAACGGCATCTACCAGCCACCCCTGGCCAAGACATTTGCGAACGAGGATGTGTACATCATCTCCTTCTTCTATGACCGCACCAAGCCCATCGGCATGCCTGACTCGTTCACTCTCCGCGAGATGCACGACCTGACCAACACTGTTTGCAAGGGTGCCGGGTCGTGGGACGTGTTCGAGAGCATTCCTGGCGCTATGGACGAATTGAAGGATCGCCCGGAGCACTGTCTTGACCTGAACTTCATGATGGCTCTTTTGCACACCGGGTACGAAATGCCCATTGATCGTGAAGTGAAGATTGCCAAGAAGATCGACAACAACGAATTGGGCTGGTGCTTGGGAGCCAGGTAAGCCACTGATTACACCGGTCTCTTTTTTCAAATTAACGGGTGCTAATGATTGCAGTCTGCCGCTCCTTGGGAGCAATTCAGGCTGGGAGTGCAAGCTTAAGATGGTGCAATAAGAGCTCCAGCTGGAGCTTCATGACGATTGTTGATAGAATGCTCGCATCCCAGTGCAATGCCAGGCTGGTTTATGACAAAGGACACAAGGGTTTGGCGTTTAAGTTTATTCGACATGACGATCATATACATTAATCAAGGATGTGCCACTAGAGTGGTGCTGTTACCAGGGTCAGGACGTCCTCGATGACTTGCTCAGCTCCAACACCGTCCAGTATAGATTCCACGGCCCTCAGTTTGCTACCCCATTGCATGCTTCGGTCATTCTCTGGCTTTGCTATGCGAATTCGATGAAGATAGACCTTGCGCGCCGCGAGACAGACCAACGCTGGAGTGACAAAATCGACCTTGTGTAAGGGAGCGAGGCATCGGCACAATACCTCCAAATGCTTCGTGGCCGTGGGGCTGATGCCGCTTGCCACGGCACGGTGCATCCGTAAAAATGAAACAATGTTCATTCGGTATCGCTCGACGTTAACATCAATCTTGACCTGCTGGCTCAAGGTGGAGAGTCTGGCAATGTCCTGGCATATCAATCAGCTCTTGTCGCTTTGGGTCCGGTGAAGTTCAAGATGCTTACCGCCTCAGATACGATGGCTTCCGAAGCAGAAGCAAGCTGGTTCTTCTGCGTCTTCTTCACTTTCACAACGCTCGCCGTGGACGCTGTTTCGAAGTCGACATCATCGTCGTCTTCTAGATTCACATAGCCATCTTCCGGATCGTGCCAATGGCCAATAAATAGGTGATCATTCAAGTGTTTTGTGACCCTTGCCTCGCCGCCGCTCTCTGCGCCCAGGATGGGCAAGAAGATGAATTGCTTCGGCGCAGCATGAACTGCCGTGTGCGTCAAGATTCGTCTTGTCCTCAACAGTTCCAAAACTTGTATCTGCACCGCATGCGGAGCTAAGTGAAGGTCACACGCGAGGATGACATTCGCAATACGTAGCGAGTCTTGGTCGGCAGATGCCAGCGTTTGGGCCGTGGTATGCTCAGTGGCGTGCGAAGTGAGCCGATCAGCTGCGACTGATGAGTGTTCATGTTGAGTCGGGATCAAGATGGACGAAACAAAGGAATCCAAAGTTGTCTTCGCGTCACACTTAATCACTGCGCATTGAAGACCAAAGGTCCGACTGGCAACAAGTTGTAATTCTTCGAGCAGATCATCGAGGGCATGAACCGGTGTGCTGACGAGACAATGCTCTCGCGCGATGAGACTGAGCAATACGGCCAGTTCGAGGTCGCTGAGATCGTGGACCTTGCCAAGCAAAATGTCATCGGCCATCGTCGCGGCCCACAGACAGAGGGTGGTCCATTTGTGTCGTGCAGCCATGCGTAGTGGTAGTGGTCCCTGGAGCTTGCTGGCCGCGTTGGAGGCGATAGATTCGGGCAAGTGCACAAGGCACCTCACCTGATGATTTAGTCCCCAACATTACCTATGCACTGACATCACAGGGTAGCGCGGTTCACTTACGCAGCAATCCGCACGTCGTATTCCTCCCAAACGAGTCCGTATTCAATCTAGGCAAGACAAGAAACTCCCAAAATGCGAAGAGGAATGTGACAGATTGTTAGGCATGTGTGCTTTTAGGCTCTGCATCGTGAAGTCCAGCGATCGTGTATTGTCACGTGTCAAGTTGTGCAGTCATGCTTCCCCACAGTTGTCGTTTATGCATCATGGGTTGCCTGATGCGGCTAATGCTAGACGAGCATCATCGGTGACAGAAGGTGTCGACGAGCTGCAACCGCTATCTGTGTCTATCATCATCGACCACACATCAACCTGGCACTGCGACGGTTGCTATAACTACACCGCGCGGCGACAAACATTTTTTTCATCGCGTGTAACTGCAGCGCAAGAACGTGCCGTCCCAGATTGGACGCGTAGCTTGAAGCCCAGCAACAGACATTAGCAGCTTCGGCTACAAAAGCTCAAAATGTCGTCAAGGAAGAAGGTTCTCCTCAAGGTGCGGATTTCCAAATGGCTCGCGTCGCTCTGAGCGCCTGAACTAACCGAGCTAGATCATCATCTTGGGCGACAGCGGAGTCGGCAAGACCAGCCTGATGAACCAATATGTACGACAATGTCCCCGCAGACCGACGTCGCAACACCGACGCTGACAAAGGTGGCTTAGGTCAACAAGAAGTTCAGCGCGAGCTACAAGGCGACGATTGGAGCCGACTTCCTGACGCGCGAGGTCATTATCGACGACAAGCAGGTGACGATGCAGGTACGAGGCCACGGCCGCGCTCTGCCATCACAGGTGCAAGGGCTGATACGGTGATAGCTTTGGGACACTGCAGGTCAGGAGCGATTTCAGTCGCTGGGCGTGGCGTTCTACCGTGGAGCAGACTGCTGCGTCTTGGTCTACGATGTGAACAATGCCAAGAGCTTCGAGGCACTGGACAGCTGGAGGGACGAGTTCCTCATCCAGGCTTCGCCTCGAGATCCCCCCAACTTTCCCTTTGTAAGTTGCTGTCCGACGACAAAAGTGCCATTCTAACAATTGCAGGTGGTTCTGGGTAACAAGATTGACGTGGAAGAGAGCAAGCGAGTGGTGCGTGGACCAACTCCGTGGACAGAGAGTCGGCAGCTTACAGAGGGCAGATTTCAAACAAGCGCGCAATGACTTTCTGTCAGTCCAAGGGCGACATCCCTTACTTCGAGACAAGTGCCAAAGAGGCGGTGAACATTGACCAGGCATTTGAGGGTGAGCTCATTTCAGGATGTAGGATACGTTGCGATACTAACCTTCCGCAGTCATTGCCCGCAATGCCCTTGCTCAAGAGGAGTCGGAGGAGTTCAGCGGCGACTTTGATGACCCGATTAACATTCGCATCGATAACCCCAACGAAGGCTGCTCTTGCTAGGCTATTCCATTCGGTTCACAGGCTTCTGTCATTTACATTAGCTCTGGTCGCCATGACGAGCACAACTGCGGTCAGCGCTGCTGCCTTGCCTCCACGAAGGGCGTTTTCGGACTACAGTCGCTACCTTGCGAGTCGATGCTGTCAGCTGGGCAACAACTCGTGTAGACCGGTTTCCAACCGACACAAGTCGAGTTTCTTGATGCATGGTGGATCGAATGGTTAGGGGCGGCGAGCGAAGGCGCGGGGGATGACGCTTTTCATACCACACCAGTTGTTGCACGCACAGACAATAGGCGTCCAAGCATCTATTTTATTTCTGAGTAAATGGGTGCGTACGTAGCAGACCACTTTGACATCATCATCTTCTCCCCGCAGCGATGATATGTAGCGTACATGTAATAATAAGCACTGTAGCTTGCGCTGGTACTTCACCGGAGAGGCCTCGGTCTAAGCGGGGCCACAGCATCGACACCCTCATAGGCCGCGGCAGTGATGGGCGCACAGCGACAAGCCTCACTTAGGGCGGGCAATGAGCGCAACCAGCAATCTGGGGGGCGTGGGTAAGGAGGCCTTGGCTTTTACCCCAGGTACGGTCGATTTCCCCACCATCGAACCACCCGTGAGGAGGGCCAGTGGCTGAGGCTCTCGAAGCCGAACCCCGGTCGTGTAACTCGCCGCTCCATATTGAACCTCGGCTCCATCCTTCCCCCAACCTGGCCCGGGGTAGGATGGCATGATCTGCGGAGGACCTTGGAGAATAAAACTCGGAGTCTTCCCTCTGCATCAACTTTCCAGTTCTTCCCCAGCAACAAACAGTCGTCATAGTCTCCCAAGATGTCGGCCAGAATCCCCATTATCGTGAGTGGACAGAGGTGGCAAACTCCGCTGCTAGGCAATCGCTGACGTGTCCCGCAGGTATCCGACCGCGTCAGCGACAAGGCAAAGGCCGCCCTGGACGTGGTCGCCAAGTTCGTGGAGGAGGAATGTATTCCGTAAGCTTGTCCACGATGGATTATCCCGTCCAGTCCAGCAACTGTGCTGACAGAGAGTGACAGTGCCGATCCCGTTCTCGAGGCCCAAATCGGCCACGGTGACGACCGATGGAACGCCCACCCTGCGATTATCGAGGACCTCAAGGTCAAGGCCCAGAAACTCGGGCTGTGGAACATGTTCCTCCCCAAGGGTCACTACAAGGAGTCCCCGGGATGGACCAATCTCGAGTACGGTCTGATGGCTGAGTGGCTGGGTCGCTCCCGCTCCGCCAGCGAGGCCTGCAACTGCGCTGCCCCCGATACCGGCAACATGGAGGTCCTCGCCAAGTACGGCAACGAGGAGCAGAAGCAAAAGTGGCTCAAGCCTCTCATGGACGGCAAGATTCGCTCTGCTTTCCTCATGACCGAGCCAGATGTCGCCAGCTCCGACGCGACCAACATTCAGCTCAACATCCGCAGGGAAGGGAACGAGTATGTCTTGAATGGTAGCAAGTGGTGGTCCAGCGGTGCTGGCGACCCCAGATGCAGCATTTACATCGTCATGGGGAAGAGTGACCCCAACAACAAGGATCCCTACAAGCAGCAGTCGGTGGTCCTGGTGCCCGCAGATACTCCTGGCATCAAGATCCACCGCATGCTCAAGGTCTACGGTTACGACGATGCTCCTCACGGCCACGGACATATTACCTTCACCAATGTCCGCGTGCCCGTCGGCAACATGGTCCTGGGTGAGGGACGCGGCTTCGAGATTATCCAGGGTCGTCTCGGCCCTGGTCGTATCCACCACGCCATGCGCAGCATTGGCGCCGTAAGTTTCCACCTTCCCCTTGGACCTGGGTAGCGCTGACAAGTCTAGGCCGAGCGTGCCCTTGACTGGATGCTGATGCGCGTCAACGATGACCGCAAGAAGCCCTTTGGCAAGCAACTCCGCGAGCACGGTGTGATCCTCGAGTGGATCGCCAAGTCCCGCATCGAAATCGACGCGGCACGTCTGGTTGTCCTCAACGCTGCCATTCAGATGGATGTGCACGGCCCCAAGAAGGCCCTCAAGGAGATCGCCGAGGCCAAGGTTCTCATTCCCCAGACGGCTCTGACCGTCATTGACCGCGCCATTCAAGCGTTTGGTGGCGCTGGTGTGTGCCAGGATACGCCCCTCGCCAACATGTGGGCTGGCATCCGAACGTTGAGGCTGGCGGACGGACCCGACGAGGTTCACCTGCAGCAGATGGGGCGCAACGAGAACAAGAGAGGCAAGGAGGTCACTGACCACATCAAGTGGCAGGCTACCAAGACGGAGCAGCTGATGCAGATCTGGAAAGCCTCCAGCGCAGAGCCAGGCACCAACATCACCAGGGCTAAGATTTAAGACGCCATTGTATGTAGCGATAGCTGTGGTCAGTGTTGGAGCGCGCAAAATCTGCTGTACAGCATTCATCTTCGCCACCGTGCGCGAGGCACCCCTGACTCGAGTGAAGTGCAGCGTGGACTGTCGCCTGGCCGACAATGTGTTTGTGTGCTGCTCTATGCGTTATTGATGACAGGGACGCACGATCTCGTCGCATTCCGTACCATCCTACGCACGCCATCAAACCCAATCTGCCGGCGTGGTGCATTCCTCTTCGTGCGTTGCCCTAGCAACAGACCAAAACCCGCTCCCAAAGCGCCATCCCTGCAAACAAAGACCCTTCTGGGGGACGTCATTTTGCACACAGTTGTTAAAAGTTGTGAACCCGCCATTGATTTCGACATCCCACTCTCGCATCTGTCAATCGCGGTAAACACTCACGCAGTCTTCTCCCGTCTTCATCACTGTGTCTTGCCCTTTGCATTGAGCATCCAACCGAGTTCTTTTACGGGACCACAAGAACCATCCACAATGTCTTCCACAGTTCTCGTCGAGAGGGACATCAACGCACCTATTGAGCAGCAAGCCACTGTTGCAGGCAAGGACGTGAAGAACATGGAGTACCATCGCCAAATGCTCCAGTCGAAGATGGCCGAACCGTGTGTTTCCCCTGTGCAGCATGCGCGAAACCAAGGACAACCATTCTAACCACATGCGCAGATCGCCGCAATACGTATCTCCTTCCGACAACATCATGAGCCCTTGCTCTTCCAAGATCAACGCCTTGCGCAACAAGCACATCGCCAAGTCAGCGCCCACCTACAGACTCCCCACATTCACAGCGCTAACAGGATCACAGAGCCAAGCCCCGATCTCTGTTCGCCCAGGCGAGCAAGAAGAAGATCCAGAACGACGCCAGTGCGCTAGGTGCGCCCCCATCTAAGCCGTGATCATCCAGCTTGAGCGACTTCTGGCCCTTCAACGACTGTATTACTGCCTCATCGCCCTCCTTCTTTCTTCACACTATTTTTTAGGGCGTTTCGGATCGGCGCATCCGATGAATGTCTTTTCGAACTGGGCGTACCGGCTGCTTTGGTTGAGTTTACGCAAAGGATATGAAATGATGAAACAGGAATAAGGCGCTGCGCATCGTGTTATTCTTCCGAATTTGACTATTTTCTTATTGGCTCCCATCTATGCTCTCCAAGCGCTCACTATATGAATGACATCTTCGTCGGCCACTTGGTGACTCAATCCTACTCTTTGAGGAACATGTCGTGCGCTAGCCCCCCAAACCAGCGCATATTTAAACGTATCCTTGAGCGTCCGGTGGATGCGGTCGCATACATCTTCCACGGTACTGTCTTGCCTGACAATGAGGGCTTCTGAGAAGTCTGGATCAACTCCCTTCCTCTTGGTGTAGATTCGGATCAGCGCCAGCTCCTTCCAGCATCTCTCTACCACGTCTTGGATGCCCAAGTCCATCTCACAACTCATCACTACGGTCTGTGGCTCCCGTGCGAGAGAGTCAAGGAAGTCGAGTGACACGCCGTCAATCTTGTTATACACATACAAGCACTTGATGTACTTCCGGTGGTCTTTCATGATCACGTCGATAAAGTCGTCGATGGTGGCGTTTTCGTCGCGCACGAGCACTTCGCAGTTAAGCATCTTGTAGTCTCGGAGAATGCCAGAGACTGCGCGCTCGTCGAGATTTTTCGGGGGCGTCTGGAAGGTGATCTTCATGCCACCAGCCTTCTTTTGCTTCAGATAGATGTTTCTGGCGCCCTATTAGCTCCATCTTCGACGAGCACGGAACACAGGCAATGCTCACGGAGGCTCCCGATTCAAGCGAATTCCAACGGCCTCCAGCTCGGCCTCGAGTAGCGCTCTTTGCTCGGCACGCTTGGTCGCATCCAGAACCATGAGGATCATGTCGCTAGTCTTCGCCGCTGAGATGACCTGGCGGCCTCTTCCTTTGCCTTCTGCAGCGCCTTCAATGATACCGGGGAGATCAAGGAGTTGAATCTCGGCGCCGCCATACTCGAGCACACCCGGGATGGCGGTCAGGGTTGTGAAGGCGTACGAGGCTACTTCGGACCTTGTTTTTGTCACTTTAGACAAAAACGTTGATTTTCCAACGGATGGAAAGCCAACGAGAGAAATGCGCGCATCACCGCTTTTGCTCACGTCGAAGCCAGCACCGCCGCCACTGCCTGCTCCAGCCGCTGGCTCAAGTAGCTGGGCTCTGAGCCGCGCCAATTTTCTGCCTGTTGTTAGCCAGTGCTGCGGATTCCAGAATAGCAACCACATACCCCTTCAAAAGACCAAGATGATATTCTTCGAATCGTTAGTAGAGCTATACGAATGCCGCAAAGACCAGTATTACCTGTCGCCTTGTTCTCTATCGAATGTTAGCCTCCTCTCCTTTCGCACAGCTGGTCACACGAGTTGGTAAAGCTTCGAGCCTTCAATCCAACCCGATAGTGTTCGCACGTACTCTGAGTCCTCCTCATCTCATCCTCAATCCTGACGAAGTTAGTTGTTGCTCTTCACTCCAACAACCTTGAGCGCCACGTACTCCTTGATCTTTTCCGTAATGTTGACCATCTTGCCAACAATAGTGCTCTAGCACTATTTTAAAATCCAAGGGAAGGGCCTTTTAGTACAAAATGAGTCGAACGAAGTGTATCACACCAAGCCTAGCGGCCTTCATGAATTTACGTGGGGTCAAGCTGAAGCATGCGATTTCAAGGTGGCGGCAGAATTCCGCAGTGGGGGAGGATGACATCGGTTCGGGTTGCTGACCGCCTGCCGTTTTTAGCATCGCGACAACATTTCTAGATCCCATTCGCTCGGCTACTCGCGAAAGGCTCATCTGCACAACAATCTTTACAAAGCACTTCGCAACCACAATGACCGACGTGATAGAGCAGGCCACGACGGCCCAGATGGCCGCAGGTCAGGAGAACGAACAGAACATGGCGCTCGCCACCACGAATACCGATGTCGCCGCCCCAACTGAGAAGAAAGTCAAGAAGATCATTCGCAAGAAGAGGCGACCGGCGCGCGTGCAAATGGACCCCGATGAGCTCACATCTGAGCCTCCACCACAGACCGGCACGATTTTCAATATCTGGTACAACAAATGGGCCGGAGGCGATCGCGAAGACAAGTACCTATCCCAAACTAAAGCCAAGGGGCGATGCAACATCGCCAAGGACAGCGGCTATACGAAAGCGGATTCCGTGAATGGGAGCTACTTCTGTCTACACTTTGCGCGAGGAATATGCACAAAGGGCCAGGACTGCAACAACCTACATCGCTTGCCAGGCCCTTTTGACATGTTCAACCCCAATGTCGATTGCTTTGGGCGTGACAAGCACTCAGACTACAGAGATGACATGGGTGGTGTCGGAAGCTTCATGCGACAGAACCGTACCATTTATATTGGAAGGATACATGTCACGGACGACATTGAGGAGATTGTGGCCAGGCACTTTGCCGAATGGGGGCCTATCGAGCGCAGTACGTATTCTCTTGCAGCTCTGCTGATCTTGAAACGCTGACTCTTCCAGCTCGCGTGCTCAACAGCCGCGGTGTGGCATTCGTCACATATGTGAATGAAGCGAACGCGCAGTTCGCCAAGGAAGCCATGGCGCATCAGTCCCTCGATTCAGATGAAATCCTTAACGTGCGCTGGGCGACTGCCGACCCGAACCCGATGGCGCAAGCCCGTGAGGCGCGGCGCCTCGAAGAGCAGGCCGCTGATGCCATTCGACGCGCGCTGCCCGCCGAGTTCGTGGCCGAGATTGAGGGCAAAGACCCCGATGCGAGGAAGAGGAGGAAAATCGAAAGCAGCTACGGACTCGAAGGCTACGAAGCACCGGATGAAGTTCACTTTGCCCGGGGCGCCAACGCTGTCAACCCAATGGGGAGAGAAGGATTCGCAGTGGAATACCAGGCACCGGCCCTCCTGGAGGACGGCCAGGCGGGAGAAACGTCAGATGCACACGAAACGGAGCAGCAGCCACAGCAGCACCAGCAACAACAACAGCAACAAGGAAGCGGGATCTTCTCGAGCAGCACCCTTGCTGCCCTTAACAAGGCCAAGGTGGCAGTGGCTGCGAAACCACAAGCAGCAGCAGGGCCACTGGTGGCCTATGATAGCGACAGTGACTGATGCCATAGCATGTACATATATAATGACAACGCTCCAACAGCAGCTAGCTGTTGAATATCCTGGAGTACAAGACCTCGTGCCTCCCGATCCACAAGTCCATCATCGGGGTAGCCTGGCCAGCTTCCTCCACTGCCGTAGCCCATTCCCTCTCAATGACGACGTTGATCAGCCGCTGGACTTGCTCACTCGCGAGGACTTTCTGGGCCTGGTACGGGCCGAACATGCTCGCTCGCACCGCCGCGGACACCAGTGCCTTGACGTGACTCAACATGAAGACGTAGGCTGTCTGTCGCAGGCTCATCCCCACGAGCGCGCAAATGACGCCAAATAGCGGCGCCAAATGGGCAGAGACAAGGGGCACATCCTGGCCCTGGCTTTCGCGCAATAAATTCGAAAAGTCCCTCAGGATCTTCCCGTCACCGGCGACGGTCCCGCGAAAAGACCGCTCCCAGATGCCCAGCAACGCTCGGCCCTGGGCAACGCTCGCCCGCCTCCCCACGGTGCAGATGATGGCCGCATCAAGCTCGTCGTCTAGCTGTGCGAGTCTCTGCGGTGCTCGGTGCGCAGCAAGGACAAAGGGCAGCGTTGTGGAGGCCATGGACGAAATGGACGAGGGGAGGAAGCTGGCCGAGAAGGACGCGGCGCGCGGCGGCGTGTGCGCGAGATACGACTCGAGGCCACTGCTGAAGGCAAATGAACCTAGCGGCAACTGCGAGTCGGAAAGAAGCAGGAGGAAGTGCGTATGGGAGCCGAGCGCTGGGGCAATGTCGGTCGCGCTCCCTGCCGCGTCTACAGCCGCCAGGTGGTGGTCATCAGCCGCTTGTGCCTCTGTTAATTGCACTTTTTGGAGGCGATTCCTGGCAGCCTGTAGACGCGCTTCGAGAATATCAATCTCTTCTCGGATATCTGCCACATTGTCGGCGGCCATGAGTGCAGTAATTATGGTTCAAGGGCTTCACTTGATAGGCATATTGTCAAATTGTGGATTGGTTTCCTCCAGCGCAACGCTCCCACAAACTAAGTTACTGGTATCATTACTCACACATCCAGGATATCTTCTGGAAACCACAGAACGCCTCGCTTAAAAAAAAAAAAACAGAAGCCCCAAAATCCAAGTTCCATGTGGATTTACGCTGGTACAACATTTTCCTTATCACTGACCCCCAAACGTGCACGCGCCCTCAACTTCTCCGCTCGCCTCTGCTCGATCTTGGCCATGGCTGCTGCACGCCGTTCGGGAGGCAGCCTGCTCTTGCCTATGCCTTCTAACGATGGCTTGTCATGTTTTGTACTCTTGTGGTTTTTGAGCTCGTTGTGATCAAGTCGCGCTAGTCGGCCCTGCATTTCCACGGTCTCCGTAACTTCGTCCTGGCGGAAATCCAGACCTGGTCTGGAGGCCACTTTGGCCAGAGCTGAGAGATCTGCATCCATGGTACTTGAGGCTTTGACAGCAGCCGTTGGCGTGACACCACCGTTTTCGATGCGGTTTGCCACATCTTCACCAAGATAGTCACGATTCCGTGGTAATCTGGGTATGAAAGGCTGCCACTTGGGCTTCCCTAGGTCCGGATGCTCGCCCAGAGCACCTGACATTTTGGGGCTCTCCTTATCATCTTCATCTTCATGGAATTTATCGCGGAGAGTGCGCTGGCTCTCCGCTGACAATTTCATCAGCGACGCGGCTGTTGTCTTTTTGTCCAAGGTGCGATGACTGAGACGGACTGCAGAGGAAGTCTGCAACATGTCGGTTGCAGCGATGTCCTCGTCACCCGTGCCCTGTGCTTGCGGCTTGCCGTGAACGACGCTTGCAGATCTCGCAGCGCGAAGTTCTTTCCGGAGCTCTGCGATTTTGGAATGCGCGCGTTCCAAGACAGCTCTTGATTCCGCGTCGTGGTTCTGTGTGTCTTGCCGGTACTGCTCGAATTCTGCTCTGAGCTCGGTCAACTCTTTCTCCTTTTCCCTGTTTTCGACCTTGACCTGGCGAAGCTGGTCTCGTAGGTCCTTTGTCCTTGTCGATTCATTTTCCCTGTCACGAGTCTCGGTCTCCGCCCTCACCGCGCGTCTTTCCGCGGCCCGCAGCTGCTCCTTCAAAGATGAGACCTGCTCTCGAAGATTCTTGGTCTCCTTGGCTTGTGATCTTGCTTTCTGAAGTTCGCGCTGGGTTTCTAGCAGCGTTCTCTGGGCTCTCGGCGATAGTCCCACCTGCTTGCGTTGTTTGGCTCTCGCATCGTTGTCGTCCTCCTTCTCCCGCAGAAGGTCTTCCAACTGATCTTCTAGATCTTCTACGCGCTGTTTATACTGGTCCGCCAGGGCTGTCTCCTTGGATAGTTTCTTCATCATCTCAGCCGACGCCTCTTCTGCATTCGTATGTTTAGAGATGATAGCCGACGCATTCTCAGCGATCAGCTGCTCCATGCTGATCACCTTTGCCTGTTCGTCTCGAAGCTTTTCTGCAAGCTCGACAGCCTCCGCATCCTTTTGCTGTGCATACGACTTGGCCAGTTGCTTGTACTTAAGAAGCTTGGCCAATTCCGCCTTGGCTTCTTGGTGGTATTTTTCGAATTCCTCCTTCCAGTATTTTCCCGACGCAGAGTGCGGCTCGTTTAGGTCCAGCGTGATGTCATGATGGCAGAGATCCTCCTCCTCCTCGGCAGAGAGGTCCTCTTCTTCCTCCCAGTCGTCATCATCGGTTTGATTGGCTTTCGGGTTTGAAGTCGAAGGAAGAAGCGCCGCTGCACTCGCCGCTTTTTTGTTGGTAGAGGCAATCTTTTTTTGTCGTGCTTTCTCCAGTGCATCGTTCAATCTCGTGCGCTTCGGTTCCTGGACTCGGGCTTCCGAGGGAGCCTGGGCGTTCTTGACGTCTTCCCCGAAAGACACGCGCTTTGGACGGTTCGCGCCAGTTCCAGGAGTGAGGAGTATCCCTTGTGGCTTTGCGGGTGGTGTCTGCGATCCTTCTGGAGCTGTACTAGGTTTTGGCTGCCTCGATCGCGGCGCCTCACGGGGTTGCGCGCCAAAGAGAGCACTCTTGAAGGCGCGGGCGGCAAATACGGGGGCGGGAGTGTCGGGAATATCTGCCAGTGTATTGTCTGCGCCTTCATGGTCAGCATCGTCGGGCTTCGCAGGTTGAACACCTTACGCACCGTCGTTGTCCGGCGCGTTACCAGCCGCATCGCCGCGCTTGAGCATCCAGCCCAACATGGCGCCGCCGACAAGTACGATATAGAGCCAGATAGACCGTAGTTTTTTCAGTATTTGAAGAGCCTCGGAGGGATAAAGTTGTTGGTTAAAAAATGCTCCTGTTCTGCGGTAGGAGGGGCGTTGGTGCGCGGGTCATGTTGTTTGTGTTTACGTACTTCCCTTTTCGTGAAGCGAGGCGTGGTACGTACCTTATTTCCGTCCAGGTGGGAGTGGATCCGTCCCCTCTGCCAGTCTCTCAAGCTGCCAACAAGTCCCACGGGTGTGACCCCTGCTCTGCATAATAAGTGCTAGTGCTAACCCAAGGGGGGTACTAACGTCAATCGTACCGAGCGGGTGAAGGCAGAGTGCCCCAACTTGAATCCTGATATCCCCTCCTAGGACTGGAATAAAGCAGGGCTGATATGTGGAAAATCTGAGCGATTGATATCTATCCCTACTCTCAATAGTCATTAACTCTATCTCGATGATTGTTCGCGCATGTGAAGACCACCAGCAAACATGAAGCGCAAACGGACGCAAACAGCTGATGCTTCCGGTCCTTCTCAGACAACACGCAGCGACTTGACAGGACCACCCAGAAAACAGCCTGCACGGTCGATTTTCACCTACCTACAGTGAAATAGCGTCGCTCTTTGTGAAAACGTACACAGGCGCGACGTTTTTCTTCGATCTAGTCGTTTTGTTGCCCGATTGTGGAATCGCAGCTCAATTTGGTTCGGCATGTAACTCGGTACAGGGTAGTCGGGCCGCACGACAGGGTATCACAGTGCGAGGTCCAGCACTGCATCCCATCACCGCTGTTTCCTGCCCCGCCAAATGGTGAGGCAGCTACGTTGACCTTATGCTTGCCCAGCGTGGCGGCATCATTTCAGCCGCCTTTTCCCCTGTCACCATCAACCCAATCTCAAAGTCTCATTAAACAACCAAGGTCAAGTCGTGATTATGAGTCCCTCTCAGTAATTTCACGGCTGCGGCTGTGATAGTTAGTGGGACCTCACGCAAAGATGGCGTGGAACGCACATGCACACAACGCTTGGACGACTTCGCCCAACAAGACTCCAACCGAAAATGACAGCACCAGCTTCCCGGGCCTCAAGCCCACCAAATCCGCCGAAACGGCCAGAGTAGACCTGTCCGAAATCCAAAAAGATGAACTGCTCGCCCTCGAAGCTATCTACGCCGATGATTTTGTGAATCACACTGGCGAACAGAGTGCGTGGAAGGTAACCTCACCGACCATTGCCTGACCCTCCTTGACATGGCGCGGCCTTACTGATTGATTCAGAAAACCGAACCCACGTTTGACATCCATATCAGATCAACGATTGATGAGGACTTCTCGCTCACCGGCAGATTTGTGATGAACGCGTCCTATCCCAAATCGCCGCCTATCATCACTCTCAGGAATCATGGTCACCTCCGTGAGGTCATCAGGTTCAAGATTCAGAAATTCATTGAAACCCAGCCAAAAGTTTTTGCTGAAGATGGCGAAGCCATGATCATGCAGATCGTGGATGGCATTCGTGAGATCCTCGATGACGCCGCCCAGAAGAAGGTTGATGGTAAGGACTTGCCGTCTCTCGAGGTAGAGCGCGAGCTTCATGAAGCCCAACTCGCCAACGCGGCGAAGGAGAAGCAGGAGCAAGAGCAACGGGAAAAAGACGAACAGACGAAAGAAGAGGAGCGTGTAATGGCCGCCATGCTTCAGAAGGAGATCGATCGAAAAGCGCAAACTGCAAAGGAGTTTCGATTGGGACGCCAGTCTAATGGACACTCTCAAGGACCCTCCGACAACGATCCTTCCATTTCAGAGACGCTTGAGTTCGACCAGTACTGCCAAACTACCGACAAGAAGGGTGATCCCATATCGTTCGTTGCTGTCACCGACAAGGATGACCCCATACCAGGCCAAGTTTCCACGGTATACACAGTGCGGCCTGTCTTCACGCAAGGCCCAGGCCGTCATGTGATGGCTTTGAAGGAGGCCATCCTCAGGCCCAATGTGAGCAAGGAGTCGAAAGACTTCAAAAAGCAATTGCAGACGCTCGAGTCTCGATTGCAGGACTTGAAACAGGCTAAGCTGAAGCACGCACACCTCGTTGAAATCTTGAATTTCAAGGTTGAAAGCAGTACCACTGTGGATTCTCTCCCTTCTCATTCGTGGAGGATCAGCATCTTGATGCCTCTGGCTGATAGAGGCTCTTTGGAAGAATATCTCGCAGACTCGCCTGGCATTGAGCTGGGCAAGGTCAGGTCTTGGACCAGAGACCTGCTCGATGCTTTGAATTTCTTGCATAACAAGAACATCGTCCATGGTGACATTCATTCTGGCAATATCCTGCTATTTCGGGGACCAACTGGCACGATTCCGAAGCTCTCAGATGCAGCATTCCAGCGAGAAATCCACGACATGACGACGAAGCGCGGCATGCCTACCCTGCAATCTTCGAAATCCGCGTATTGGCTCGCCCCTGAGATTGCAGGAGTGTCGAAACCACCGTACACCTACAAAACGGACGTGTGGGACTTTGGCATTGTATTCGTGGAGCTCATCTTCGGATCGAATATTTTGCGGCAGTACTCTTCCCCCAGGAACCTCATGGATTCTCTCCCACTCTCGCGATCTTTACAAGAGCTCGTGGGTAGATTTTTCAAGGAAGAGAAGCAAAAACGACCGCGGCCGTTCGAGTTGGGATCCAGCGAGTTTCTGGCAACAGACGCACCTGTCATGGTGGAAGATCAGAGCAACTCCATCCCTCGAACACCCATGCATTCGACATCAAGTACGCCCTTGACACCTGGACACCGGAGAGACTCAATGTCGCGGCCGGCTGGGTTCTCTCGTTACGCAGAAGACTTCATCGAGGAAGGCCGCCTAGGCAAAGGCGGCTTCGGAGAAGTCGTAAAGGCTCGCCAGAAACTCGACGGCCATATCTACGCAATTAAGAAGATCACTCAGCGATCTCAACACAGTCTTACAGAGGTTTTGAAAGAGGTCAGACTACTTTCACGTCTGAGTCACCCTGCAGTTGTTCGTTACTACAGCACCTGGGTCGAGGAAGTTGCCGTAGATGCTGGAAGCAGTGACACTGCCACACTCACGTCAACGGAAGAAACCACAGGACGCACGGGTATGTCGGAGTCTCAGATCGACGGGTCCGGTGACATAGACATACAATTTCACACCAGTACTGGGGGCTTGGATTTTATCTCTTCCAACGCAGGAATACAATTCGGCTACGATGACGACGAGTCGGATGAAGATGAGAAAGACGATTATTTTGATTCGGATGAAGTCGACGAAGATGATGAGGGTGAGAGTACGGAAGAGGAAAACGACACAGACGAGCGCGCTGTTTCGCCACTACGAGAGAGAAGTGGTAGACGCTCGTCCCGGTTCCAGCACCCTTACAAGACTATACTTTACATTTCGATGGAGTACTGCGAGAAGCGGGTATGTTGAAACCTTATTTGAGTATTACTCCAGGAGAACTAACATTTGTTGAAGACATTGCGCGACCTGATTAATCGAAATTTATACAAGGATAACCAGGAGGTCTGGCGCTTGTTTCGGCAGACCTTGGAAGGACTTGCGCACATTCACAGCTTGAGCATTGTCCACCGTGACTTGAAGCCGGAGAACATTTTCATCAGCAACTCTGACGGATCAGATAATGTCAAAATCGGCGATTTCGGACTGGCGACCAGTGGGCAATTTTCCGTGGATAGAGTCCTTGCAAACGGGATCGAAACTGATGACATGACGAAGAGCATTGGCACAGCTTCGTACTCCGCGCCCGAGGTCAGGTCCGCCGTCAACGGAGTGTACAGCACAAAAGTCGATGTATGAACAACCGACTTACCGATGATTATTCATTTGCTAATGCTGTCAGATGTACTCTCTTGGCATCATCTTCTTTGAGATGTGCTACATTCCCATGGTGGGGATGCACAAGGCCGATGTGATCGGACGGTTGCGCCGCTCTGAGCCTTCTCTGCCGCCCGACTTCCAACCGCCCGATAAGAGTCAAGTCGACATTATCTTAGCCCTCCTCTGCCACAATCCGAAAGATCGACCATCAAGCTCTGCTCTACTGAAGAGCGGTAAGCTGCCGGAGCCTATGCAGAGTGAGACAATTTCACGGGCAATGGCCAGCTTGGCTGATCCCAACTCTCCCTACGACGGACAGATCCGGTCCGCGCTTTTCGCGCGTCCGCTGGAGAAGACAAAGAACTATGCGTGGGACCTCAACTCTGTAGAGCCAACCCCGCAGGAGCTGCTAAACCAGCACATAGTGGAGGGCAGGCTTACGTCTATCTTCCGTCGTCATGGTGCCTTGCCTTCTCGACGAAGTTCCATTTTCCCACGCTCGACGCACTATGGCGATAATGCCGTCCAGCTGCTCGATCGGCACGGAACAGTGCTGCAGCTACCCTTCGACCTGACGATGGGCCACGCCCGGATGATGGCCAAGTCGACGAGCACGTTGCCGGTCCAGAAAACGTTCTGTTTCGGCACGGTGTACCGCGATCGGCAAGATACCGGGCAGCCTCTGGAGTTCAATGCTGTCGATTTTGATATTGTAACGTCGAATACCCTGAACCTTGCAGCCCATGAAGCAGAAGTGCTGAAAGTACTTGACGAAATTGTCCACACATTTCCTGCCCTGAATCCAGGGCAGATGTGTTTCCAAGTCGGACATTCCGATCTGCTCAGGCTCATTTTCGAGCACTGTGGCGTGGAACCTCTCTGCTACAAAGCAGCGGCCGACCAATTATCCAAACTCAACATACACGGTGTGACTTGGCAGAAGATTAGTGTCGAGCTGCGGTCGCCGGCTGTTGGGGTTTCAGCGACGAGTGTGGATGAACTGCAGCGCTTCGACTTCAGAGACACCCCCAAGCAGACTTTTGCGAAGCTGAAGACTCTGTTTGAAGGAACTGATATGTTCCAGCGCGCGTCTTCAGTCATAGCTCATCTCAAAGAAGTTGTTGAGTACACGAGGCGGCTGAACATTGGCATTCGACTGTACATCAACCCTCTCAGCAGTTTCAAGGAGGACTTCTACACTGGCGGCATCATGTTTAGTTGCATCTACGACCGCAAGAAGAAGGACGTTTTCGCTGCTGGGGGCCGGTATGACAACTTGATACGCGAGCAGCGGCCGAAAATTGGCGGACAGCTGCAGGAGAAGCACGCCGTTGGCTTCAGTCTCTCCTGGGACCGGCTGTGCAAGACACCCAAGGCAGGCAAAGCATTCCTCAAAAAGGGCGAGGAGGACGCTTTGGGTATGTTTGACGCCAACCGATGCGACGCGCTCGTCGCAAGCTTTAATGCCACAGTACGGAATTCTGTGGGCTACGACATCTTGCAGATGCTGTGGCAGAATGACATTAGTGCCGAGCTGGCGCAGGATGCTCGATCGCCGGAGGATCTCATGGCCAAACACCGCGGCGACTCATACTCGTGGGTCATCATCATCAAGCAAGATTCCATGCTGAAAATCAAGAGCTGGCGTCGAAAGGACGTGCCAGACGCCGACGTGCCTGTTCCGCAACTGCTGTCCTGGCTACGAGCCGACATTCGGGAGCGGGATCCTAGGGCCGCTGGTAAGATCAAGTCGCACCCTTCCCAGTCTGCATCTGAGACGGTGTTTGGGGAGGCGAAACGCGAAACCGAGGTGCTTGTGCTGGCGGCACAGACGAAGAGCAAGAAGTTCAACCGACGCACCGTCGTTGAGCAGGCGCAATCCGAGGTAGTGACGCTCATGGGCTCCTATACGGATGGGCCGATCTTGGCCGTCGAAGGCATCTCGGACGCTGTGTTGGATGCGATCCGCGCGGCACCGCTCTCAAGCCCAGATAAGTGGCGACGTTTGAGTGAGTCGGTGGGCGGCGTGGAGAGGCACTACGTGGGCGACATTCGCGAGCAGTTGACAACCTGGAGGGCAAGACACGAGGCAGGTGGCCCGCAGCTTTGCTTCTTGTATAATTTCCGGACCAGTCACTGCGTCTTTTACGACTTGGGAGCTTGATGGAGGGCTGACGTCTCGGGAATATATTATCACACACCAAACCATATTTTGATCCAAGTGTCGCGGTGAATCGTCCACCTTGCCGTGCTAAACTTGTCACGTCTGGTCTTGCATCTTTCTCCTGTTGGCACTTGGCACTCATCGTGTGTTGCTCTTTGGACACCTGCTAGTAAAAGCTGCGTAACCGTTGCAGGTCACGGTCGCTTGGTCACGGGCAAGTCTGCATGTGATGTGATGCGCTGGCCACAGTGGCAGCCGTGGTTTGGTGGGCGCTTAAGCCTACCTAAGCCAGGCGACGTAAACTTGATTCGATTCAAAGCCAAGTGTATCGTGACATCCGCAGGCAGAAGAATAAACAGTTAGGAAATTATCGATAATCATCCTTTGATCGTCAGGATCATGGTGCTTTGTCATTCCACGAAATCCGGCATTTAAACCCCTGCGCCCCCACCCTCCCTACCTCAGGCTGGCCGAGAGCCTCGTTGATGCCCACCCGCTTCCGTCATCCGCCTCCACTCTCTTCCCGACTCTCACCTTGAGCGCTCAACTCGCAGGCCGTTCCTGTTCCCTACACCTACGCACCGAAACCCTCTGCCCGTACCTCAATCCAAGCCCACTTTGGCAGCAACGTGTCACGTCCTGGCCCCCCGTCCTCCCGCGATTTCCTGGTCGTCTTCGAAACACACTGGTGGTGTCCGCCAATCTCTACCACACGCGGCAGGCACACATCAAGACCGCAAAGATGGCGATGAAGCGTCTGACGCAGGAGCTGGGTCCCCTGCAGAAGGAAAAATGGGTAGTCATTGATGTAGGTCTATCTCGCGCACCATGAAATGGGCCTGGCTCACGAAACACAGCCCGACGAGAGGGACATGCAGCGTTGGCGGCTGGGGCTCTGGGTGGTCAACCCCGACAGCGTCTGGCACGGCGCGTACCTCAAGGTGAGCTGGGACTGCGAAATTTGGCACGAGGCAGAGTTGACATGCGTATTGCGCAGGCCGAGATGAAATTTCCCAACGACTACCCCTACGCGCCACCGACCTTTCGCTTCTTGACCAAGAACATCTACCACCCAAATGTCTACGCTGACGGAAACCTTTGCATCTCCATCCTTCACAAACCTGGCGAAGACGCCACTTCAGGCGAGCTGGCCAGCGAGCGGTGGAACGTTCTCCACGGCGTCGAATCCGTTCTCCGCTCCGTGCTGCTGCTGCTGGACGACCCCGAGATCAACTCGCCTGCCAACGTGGACGCAGGCGTTCTTTACCGTGACCACCGCGACGAGTACAATGAGAGAGCGAGGCAGACCGTGGCTGAGTCTCAAAAGAGCATCCCTTCGGGAGAACGCATGCCCACGGCAGAGGAGCTGTCACCGAAACCCGCCGTGTCTGTGGACGACGATGCGGACTTTTGGAACATGACAGATGAGGAAGATGACTTTGGTGGCAGCGACAGCGACATGAATGACTTTGAGGACGATGATGACGAGGACGACGATAAGAGCTCTTGATGCCTCGCAGAATCGGCACATCTGCCGGGTAGGAGACGGGGAACCACGACGACAGGCAGCATAGCGGGGAATTTGCGTTTAGGTTGTCTTGCTGGATTTGGTCATTTTTTTATCACTTTTTGGAGGCGTTCTTTGCCCTACTTGCGAGACATCTCGCTGGATTGGAGAGGTCATGACGCAGGTAGGAGTCTCGGGAAATGGTTCGCTCAACGTGCACGTGAGAGGACGTGCAGCAAGCAGATGCTTGGAACAACTGATTCTCTGGAATAGAGGAGTCGATAGACTACATGTGTTCGTGCTTTAGGGCTGAGCAAGTGACTAAATCTGAATCATTGGTTTGACGACAGTGAGTCAGGGTTTCCTTGTGGCATCCTCGATCGAGCCTCAGTCAGGGGAGGACATGGTCCTGGTCCATCACCTCTCGTCGATGTTGCACACGTACACATTATGCTGGGCCGCTGACAAGCGTCTGGCTTTTGCAGTCAATCGGGATTCGGATTTGGCGCGCGGCGGCTTTCCGCGTCACGCGCGCCTGCTGCTTTTGTCTCGTCATCACTGTGGACCTGTGCAACAGCAAACGGAAAGTACCAGGGTAAGGTACCTTCGCACAGGACCCCAAGCTACAACCCCGATTCATCGTCGCCGAAGCATGGCCCGCGACCTTCACCTCCCGCAGCTGGTTCGTGTTACATTTAGGGTCTGAAGAGCTGCATTTGCTTTTGGTATTTTAGCCCTCGTTTAATATTTGTACCTTGCGAACCGACAGGTTCAGGGACGTCGACCGAATCAACTCTGCACTGTTTTGAATATGGAGGGGCCCGACAATGACGATAACATTAACACGGTGTGCGGCATCGTAGCCCTCGACCCGATCAATGACAGGGCACTCATCGCCAATGCCCTGAGAGTATGAGGCACCCCTTGGTAGGTGTGCAATGGCAGCTTGCTGACACTCTGTAGAGCCTCAACAGCGTCGAGAGGGTTGTTGACGATTACTTCACAAGCGAGTCCTCCGTGAGCTGGCCCGTTGTTCTTGATACGCGCCGCCACAGCAACTAATGAGACGCATAGTTCCGCAGCAAATATTCTGGAACATGGAACGACTCGGCCTTCTCTGGCGATCGCGATGATTCGCAGGACCAGTCAGTATTCTGTGAGGATCTCGATTATCAAACCCCACATCAATGACCTCTGACGAGTGCTTCAGCATACCTCGTTCAAGGCCCCGATCAGGTGCCTACACCCCAAAGCAATACAGAACAAGGCCTCCAGCCGTTCCCCCGACCGCCCTCGCGCACGAACAACACGACGCCGTTGAACGGTCTCACCGATTACGCTGCCCAGAACGCTGGTGTCCCCCGGTCACTTGCCCAGCAAGAAGAAGACAACATACAGAGAGCGATCGAAGCATCCCGCCGCGACGTTGCCGATTTGCCTGAACTGGAGTACGATGACCAACATGAGGCCGGGGTGCTAGGCGCGGATGGCACAGAGCAACCTCATTTCGGCCCAGCCACTCAAGCACACTATGACGCGGACACATGGGGTATGGTTCGACTTTCAGATACGCATGCCGTCCCGCCCTCGCAGCGGAAACGACTGCCAACAGTCCCAGCTTTCATTAGTGGCGGCGACATCGGAGGGTACCTGACGATTTTACACTCCATACCCGCGGCGCGCAACCTCCTTCTGAAGCTGGGCAAAGAACCGCAGACTTGTCCGCACAGCCCCCAGTGGTGGAACGGTGATTTGGAGGGCACAAGTGCTCCCGTCCAAGACTCCGACGAAGAAGTTGACCGGGAAGGTCCATCATTCAACGAGATAGAACTCGAAATCAAGCGCCTGATGGCCTTCCTTGACAACACGGAACGCAGCTACGCCAGCAGCAAAATAATGTCTCACCACTTGGAATCGAACGTATTTGATGACGTGAGCTCACCTGCCGAGCGCTTCAATGCCTACCTCAACTGGGGCATTGAAGACGGCGAACTGAAGAAGACATTCTGCTCGGCAGTGGAGTCGAGGCTTGCGGACGGTCGAGTCGTAGGAAAGGCTCTGTGGTCATCTCTGCAGGCGAAAAATGAAAGGGACGAGAGTCGCAGCATGTCGACCTTGTATGAGCTTCTCGACTTGACGCTCTGGGAGCGACTGTATGATTACAATAGAGCTGAGGTCACGTCTGTTCTCACAGAGACCGCCGACGTGTTTACGGTGGTCGTCGACTCCACGCCAAATGCAGGCATGGTTGAGATCCCCGAGGAGTTCTACCCCGAAAGGTGGCTAGAATCCCGTTTCGAGGAAGCTTTGAAGATCCAGAAAGCCCTACAAGACACTCGAAAGAGCTATATCCAAGCCTCGAAAACAAGAATGGCTCTGCCGACCTTCAGCGATCCCATGACAGGCCTGCGAGTGAGGAAGAGAGAATACCTCGATCAAGCACGAGCTCGCTTTGGAATGTACAAGAACTATCTTGAGGGTCGGGCAAGGTTTCGAACTGTGGAAAATTCAGCCTACGAAGTCGATCGTTACCCCGACTATCGCCTGGCTGAATTTGACTTCACAGCAGAGGAAACGGCTCTCCACGAGGATATGGCTAGGGCAGCTGAGTATTGCACAGCTGCTCTGAAAGACCATGAGAGCAAAACGATCGGTACATCAAACAAGCAGTCGAGTTGCCATGGAATTCGCTGACATAGCCACAGCTGCCAACTCAAATCTTGAGAAGATCAGAGCCAAACAAAGATCTCTCGGGCATCTTTTAACTGAACCGAACAAGCCAGGCCGACCGAAACCGATGACCTGCAAAAAGTACACCTTGCGAGGAATAGCGACCGATGCTGCTGTATATCTCCGCCAAAAGACAGATGAAGATCTGATTGAGCTGGGCGATGTTCGGCAGACAACGGAGAGTCAATGGTGGCGGTTGGCGCACGATGCTAGGAGCAACCCGTATCCCGTCACAACTGAGGTATGTTTTGATTTTCTTTCTTTCTCTCTCGTGGCCGGCCATGCATCGTCGCTAATTCCATCCAGCTTTTGTCGTTTGAAGAAATGCACAGCCGGGTCTGGACAGATTCTAAGAGACCACTGATTGTGTACTCAACAGATGAAGCCATGCAGCAGCCAGCAGAGGCATTGCCCCCGGCGCTGGAGCGTTTCGTCAAGGTTGACAATAAAGCCTTCCGACAGGAATTGCAGCAGGAGGAGGCAGTTGAGGACCCACAGGAGCTCATGACTCTGACACACTGCACATCGCCCAGCAAACGCAAGCATCGCGATAGCATAGATTCGATGGCGAGCAATCGGCCTTCGGTTGGCGATAGCGAGCGCGATCCTTTTGCCAGCGACTGGGCGCCAGACTCTGAAGCGGACGAGCCAAGTCAGAAGCGTCGCTCGCCGCAGGACGCTGTCTCGTATATGGACGAAGACGTCCCGCCTCCACTTCCACAGCGGCCTGGCTCGGCACAGCCCATGGAGGTTACGTTACCCGTGATCGAGGGCGTTGAGCCAGACGAAGCCCCTGTCCGCGAAATCCACATAGACAAGCAAGCTACACAATCAACCGACTCCAAGGTGGTTGAGATGCAGGAGAGACAACAAGCCGGGATCACGCAGTTCCTTCCAAAGGAAAGGGACAAGTCGTCAACTGCAGATCAACAAGATCTGACACGTATGGACCTGGTATAATGGTGTTGAAATGATCCAGTCAATACATTTGGCTATGGATACTTGCGATTCAGCATAAATAGCAAGCATCACTGTCCGATAGTATTGGTAGGCATGTGGACAAGAGACTCAAGCGTGCATTCGATTGGTACGACTTCTCAAATGCACCTCAGTCTGTAGCTGACCTAACTCTACTCACGCCATCCTAGGGGCAGCAGATGGGTGTGCCCTGAATTATACTTCTTCTCATGCGCATAACGTTGACGAGCATCAACCCAGGATGGAGTGTATTGAGTTGAGATCTGGGCCCTCGGCTCAGGCTTGGTCGACAAACGTCATTCCGTACTTGTCCTCAAGAGTCAGTTTTCAGCTCACGATGCCATGGGCTGCGCGGATGTTTTTTGTGCCCATTGGCTTTCCAGTGTCTGCATTTCATGAACCAGGAGAGGTCCTATGCTATCATCTTCATTATAACAAACATGGCATTGAAATCCTAGTGATTGGCTTGGCGGCATCATTGTCTTCCCTATCCAACGCCAGTATTGGCCGCAGTGGCTGACAGATGCTGATGCCCTACTGCTTCTGCTGATCTGGTGATGCATGCTGAACCGCGACAAAGGAAAAGTGGACCTGTCTTGGAAGGTTCGAGAACATTCCATCTTACCACGTGCAGGAGAACGCATCGTTCTGGGAGCCATTGCGATAAAGGAGAGCTGTATCAGCAAGGCCTTGATGCTGTCATTATGAAGCTATCGTATCATAGCACCTTTCCTGGGTCCTTGGTGTCATCTCGGGATTGCAAGGCGTCTTGCGGTGAGACGCCAGCCGCACGGCAATGTGCGTTGGCTGCGTCGAGTCGAGGGAGCGCATGTCACAGCGGCAGCAGTGCAACACAATGAATAAATTATCGCATGTGCGGTCGAGATCAATCGGAATGAAACTTATTTTCTTCACTTTGAAGTTCCTAGAATGCAGGTTTAATACAATCTATGACTTGTGGTAGCGCAGCGGAGCCCGGTCCGGTAGAGCGGACTTGACAATGGTGGCACATACGTCACTTGGGCGAATCTTCCAGCTACACCGGCCCAAGATCAGTGGGGCCAGGCCGTCCAGAGCCTTAAGCGGCCTGCCTGTTGACAACTGGGCACCCATCCCGTACAACAGCAAAGCAAATCCAAAACTCCCTTTCCGTTTTATTCTTGATGTTGCCACTCTATCAGTTCATCTGATAGCGAAAATCACCACTAAGCGACGATACCTCACACCAGTTCCAGTCAAACTCAATCGCACGCCCAAACAGAAGCTCCGAGCGATTGAATCCCGACGACTAGTGGCGTGACGTTAGATCACAGCCCAGACATCATGGTGAAGGAAACAAAGCTCTACGATACCCTCGGTGTCAAACCCGAAGCATCTCAAGACGAAATAAAAAAGGCGTACAGGTAGTGAATGCATTTTCCCAGGACACGTCCTTCTTTCGGATTGTGCTGACGGTTCTCCCACAGGAAAGCAGCCCTCAAGTGGCACCCCGACAAGAACAAAGACAGCCCCGATGCCGCTGAGAAGTTTAAAGAATGCTCCCAGGCATTTGAGATCCTTTCCGACCCAGAGAAGCGCAAAATGTACGATCAAGTCGGCCTTGAATTTATGACCCGCGGCGGCGGGCCCCCTCCAGAGGCAGCAGGCGGCATGCCCAACTTTGGCGGCGCTGAGTATGGCGGATTCCCTGGAGCCGGCTTTGGCGGTATGCCTGGAGGCGGCGGCGCTCGTACGTTTCACTTCAGTACGAACGGCGGTGGTGGCCCGGGAGGCTTCAGCTTCACGAATCCCGAGGACATCTTTGCCGAATTCATGCGCAGCTCGGGCGGCGGCGCTGCCGGTGGCATGGGCGACGAGGACTTTGACATGTTTGGCAGTCCCTTTCGCGGCGCGGGCGTCGGCCGTGGGGGCCCGAGGAGACCAGCAGCTGCCAAGCGCCCAGAGACACCCGAGATGCTCTCCGTGGAGCGCCCACTTCCTGTCAGCCTTGAGGATCTGTTCAACGGCGTGACGAAGAAGATGAAGATCAAGGCCAAGCGTTTTGACGCATCTGGGAAGCAGATTGTTAAGGACCAGATCCTCGAGGTGCCAATCAAGCCAGGCCTGAAGAAGGGCTCGAAGATCAAGTTCAAGGGTGTTGGGGATCAGATTGAAGGCGGACGTCAGGATTTGCACTTCATCATTGAAGAGGTAAGCTCCGGCACGAAATGGCTGTAGGGGAGGGAAGACAAGGACTAACGAGACCACAGAAACCACACCCCTTATTCACCCGCGAGGACAACGACCTAGTCTACCAGATTACATTGGGACTCAAGGAGGCACTAACGGGTTGGAAGCGAACCGTCACCACGCTTGACGGAAAGAACATCAACCTCGACAAGTCAGGCCCCACACAACCCGGCAGCGAGGAGCGGTACCCTAGCCTCGGCATGCCTATCACGAAGAAGCCTGGCACAAGGGGTGATTTGATCTTCCGCTACAAGGTGCAGTTCCCATCGACCCTCACGGCTCAGCAGAAGGAGAAGTTGCGAGAGATTTTGTGAGAGACAGTCGTCGAAGCTGGGTCGACATTCAACGGGCTCAAAACGTTGAGGAGCAATACCTTCTTTCCATGTCTATTTTTTTTTTCATACACAAACTTACGATAGGGGTTACGGCGTTTGGGTGCTTCGATATATGAGGCAATTGTTTTAATACATACAGGGGACGCAAGCGGTTGGGTGGTGTCATTGCAGCGCAGCGTGAGAAAATTACCCGTTTTGAGCCGCTTCCGCGACCAGCTGCGTTGCAGACAGCCAAGTGCGGTAAGCAATAAATATAATTTTGTTTTCTTCACGTGTGAAAACGAGCCATTTGTGTTGCTGGGACCTTTAGCCGAGCCTCAGAATCCGTGTCCTCCCTCTCGGCAGCTCGATCGACGCAAGACCAGAGTGAAGGCCGCCAACCTCTGTTGAAAGTACAAATCCAAGACAACTGAAAGCAGCCAAGTACTTGGTGAATTAGACGTCAAGTAGTAAACAACTGGTTCTTGAAGAAACGACCGGAACTTGCCGTTCGTCCATTTATTCATTGAGGCTCTTCCTCACTTTGCGACTGGAGCATCCCATCAAATCTCGGCTCGATGCTGGCATGAGGCTGGAGCCGCTGGAGCCCGTCGGACGATGACGACAGGGAGGGGCGGATGCAGACGCGAGAAGAGGGGGGAGGGGCTTGGGCTGACTGAATAAGCGACGCAGCTCATCAACTGGCTGTTCGTATACACAGATCGACTTTTAATGACAGGCCTAGTCGCACGGGAAGATGGGACGCGCTTTCCTTGGTTACACGAGCTGCATCTTAAAGAGATGCGACTGCCCGCGATCCCGATGTTAGGTCTTGAGACTGCAGGCAGATTGTACGCTCTTGTCTGAGGGGTTTTCCTTCAATGGCACGGACGGGCCGAGTCATTACTTCCGTCGGTTACCTCAAGATTCCCCTCCTTCTCAACTCCCGCCCCTGGTTCTTCCCGACACGCACGGACTTTTGCTGTTCCTCGCGATAGCTTCTGCACTCTTGACCCACCTGCGCCTTGCTTCCGATACCTGCACCACTGAAAGCCAAGACAAATGTAAGTGTACTTCTCGTGGTGTGACGTCTCGAGCATCAGCCAAGGCTGCTTCCTAAAGTAACACCAGCGGGTCCCATGTATAACGTTCTGACCTAGCCTTCCCATCCTCCTCTTCTTCTTTTTTTCCCGCCTGCGCCTTCAGACATTGTCGTCTTGTTCCTTGCTCACTCTTCAATCAGACACCTAGACGTACTAGACTCTCGCTGTCATCATGTCTCAGGTAAGAAACTTATACGCGCCATTGGCGTGCACTGTCCTGACATGGCCCAGATCACCACACTCCTGTTCGATTGCGACAACACCCTCGTCCTTTCCGAGGAGCTGGCCTTCGAGGCCTGCGCCGACTTGATCAACGAGATCTGCAAGGACCGCAACATCGACCTGCGCTTCACCGGCCCGACTCTGATCCAGGAGTTTGTCGGTCAGAACTTCCGTGGCATGCTTCTGTCGCTCCAAGAGCGCTATGGTATTGAGATCTCGTCCGATGATCTCGAGAAGTACGTCAGGGCCGAGGAGGACGCCGTCATTGCCAAGCTCAAGGCCTCGCTGCGCCCCTGCGAGGGCGTCGACGATGAGCTCAAGCGCTTGAACGACACGGGCAAGTACAAGATGAGCGTCGTCTCCTCGTCTGCGCTGCGCCGTGTGCTCGCTTCGATCGAGAAGGTCGGCCAGGACAAGTACTTCCCGAGCGACGTCGTCTTCTCCGCCGCTACATCCCTGCCCAAGCCTACGAGCAAGCCCGACCCTGCTGTCTACCTCTTTGCCCTGGAGAAGCTCGGCAAGAAGGCAGAAGAGTCTGTTGCCATTGAGGACAGCAAGAGCGGCACCCTCAGCGCCACCCGCGCTGGCATCAAGGTGGTCGGATATGTTGGCCCATACGAGGAGGACAAGAAGGAGGAGATGGTCAAGGTCCTCACGGACGCAGGTGCCAAGATCATCATGTACAACTGGTCTGAGTTCCCCAGCATCCTCGAGAAGATTGAGGCCGGCGAGGCTTAGACGGGGGTAGCAACGCCCATCGAGGCGAATGGGATACATGAGCTATTGATACAGATCAACGACGCAATGAGAGCCTTTGTCATTTTCGCCAATCCATAAGGAAGCTGTTGACAGCTTGGAGTGTGTTCCTGCTAGGATTGCCCGCCGCGTATGCTGTCATGATTGTGCCTAGTCTGGTCTTGACCAGAGTCTTTGTAAAGGTGGGCTGTTCTCCTGCGCTGCGAATCGTGCCGGCATCATCAGCGAAAATATAGCAAGACAGGGCGAGTGCCGTGCCAACAGACAAATCTCTGCCGGATTCGCAAGCAATGACGATTCGATCCGCTCCCTTGTCGAGCCTTTGGGAAGCAAATTCGCACATGTTCGGCAAAGCCGTTCTCAGGTTTCGACTAGCAGCTTTCCCACTTCCAAGGCCGACCTCGATAAGAGTCGGTGACTTGATCCAGGTCTCCGGCTTGGTGATCTCGCTGCGCAAGCTGATGCAGCAGTCTGAAGCGTCAGGCTCCAGAGGCAACGGACATACATAGATCCTCGGCGTTACTTGGACCAGATTTGCATTGGTCTTCCTTTCTGCCTTGTCTTGGGCTATGAGTTGGGCTATGCGGTCCGGAAGGGCCTCCTCATCGGTCGCGAGCAGGTCGTCGACATGTTTCCAGAATAGATCGGGGGTGAGGCCGTGGGCCCAATTTTCCGTATCATCAGCGGCGCCTTGTATATAGCCGCCCTCGTCGCTTTCGCTTCCTCCGAGAACTCGCCTGCTGGCCGTGCAACAGATGACTGGTCTGTACTCATCGTACACTGTCTCCTGCGGTGTGTCGATTTGCGAATCTTGCGTCACCCAGTAGGGCCGCAGTGGCTTTGTGAGTGATGTAGGAACCGTAGACAGGTTGAGTGCCTTGAGAGATGCGAGGAACTCGGGGATCAAGGCGGAAATCTGCGCGTGTGTGCTGGACGAGTGACTTGGCGGCAAGAAGAGCTGGCCGGAGAGAGGGTGGTCAGGGAGGAGGAACAGGTTGATAACGGTGCACCATATGGGTATGGTTGTGGAGAGGGCGTCTGGCATTCGCTTGCCGCGCCGGGTCGAGTCGACAATGATGGCCCTGCTTGATGAGTATCGTGGATGGGCCCAGGCCAGAACGTGGCGCAATGGATGATCGCTTACCCATCGTGCTGCTCAAACGTGTCGACGAGATGCAAGTTCAACCGCCGAGTGCTAAACTTCCACGCACGCTCGTGGCCGTCGGTGCTCTTAAAGTAGGCGCTCCCACCCTTGTGCTCGGGAGGAATGTACCAGCTCCCGCATCTTTCGTTTGCAAGGAGCGGGCGCGAGGGGAAGAGGGATGCGACATGGAGGATGAAGGATGAGTCTGTGCGGATGGAGCTGAGGCGGTTGTGGATGGAGAGGTTGCGCGTGCGCAGGCTCGTCAGCAATGATGAGAGGGACGGCTGCGCTGATTGAGAGGGAAAGATCAGGTCTTTGTACAGCGGCTCCGGCATGTTGGCTGGTGATTGAGCCTACATATGTACGATGAGGGTTTTGATGATTTTGAACTCGGAAGCCTTGGATGATGTCTGCAGGGTGGGTCCGTGTCGCTGTCAGCTCTTCACACGCACCATTTTGGTCACTCATGCATCAGAAAGCGCCTTACAATATAAACACTATGAGGTGATGAGAAAATGGTGGACAGGGTGATTCGGGATCTCCAGAAGCGCATGGGCTAGCGTCCGCCACTTGACGAGAGTGACGGGTGAGAGGGGAGAACGTATCTCGGAAGCCTGTATTGACCTTCACAACCATACTTCCTTTGTCATTGACAAGAAAAACAAACGAAACGCTTCCATTTCTATGTACCTAGGTTCACTTCAACTTCCACGAGTTGCCCTCAATGACAATCTGCACATCACGGCCCTCGTCGATACTTCTTCGGCCCGCCTCGAGTATGGCCGTGGTGGCAATCGTGTTCTTGAGGGTGGGAAGGCCCTTCTTATCCATATCGTCCAGCGTCGCTTTCTTGTCGTTGATGGCAGTGCAGCCGTCGATAAACTTCTCAATCGACACGTAGCCGTAGCCGGTGTGGCCCTGAAAGTTGCCGTCCTCGTCAGGCGCGTAGCGCATGTAGAAGGGGTTAAGCCACTGGGTCTGGCCAGCATTGTCGTCGGCAATCTCGTAGCCGCGGTGCGCCTGGTCGACGCGGATGTCGCCGTCGGCGGCAAGGTAGTGGAAGTACTGGTTGGTGTGCACGCCGGCCTTCTGCGGGGCGGTCCAAGAGGAGGTGTAGACACCAATGGCGCGCTTGTTGGGGGCGTCCTTCTTGACCCATGTGACGAGGAGGGAGATTGTGTCTTCTGTTTCGTCCACACAGCCCAGGTCGACGGCCACGCCCTTGGAGGACGAACCGGATACCTTGACAGGGACGTAGCCACGGCCTGACACCATGGAGTCGCAGATGTCAATGTGGTGGCTGTTGAGGTAGTATGAAATGTCGGACTCCTTGCCAGCCCACGCCTTGAACGTCTCGAGCTGATACTTGGGTTGCGACATGTAGGAGTAGAAGTAGTTGAAGTCGCCCAGCTTCTGCGCCCTGAAGCGGGCATCTGAGTAGGCGGGGTCGAAGCGCTTGTGGTGCTCCACGAAGACGTAGACGCCCTTTTCGCGTGCTTTTTGGATCAATTTCTGGTGGTGCTCAAGTTCCTTGACGGCTGGCTTAGTCAAGAGGACGTGGATGCCGCGCTCGATGGCGTAGAGCGCGATGGGATAATGGCTCGGGTCGGGGGTGAAGACTGTAATGGCATCGCCGGGCTGGAGCCTGTCGATGGCGGCCTTGTAGGCGTCTGGGTCTTTGGTCTCGTTGTCCGGAAAGGAATCAAAGGAGGTGTCGAGGCCATTGTACACTTGTGTAATGTTCTTGTGGAGATGCTCGCGGATGGCTGGGAACTTGGTACCGTTGACGCTGGCCATGCTCAGATGGCCCACCTTGCCGCGCCTGCGCAGGTGAAAGAGGGTGAGGCCGACGACTCCGACCTTTTTGTCCGAGATGGAGGCGCCGGCGCCGACGAAGCCCGTGGTGTACTCGCCGGTGCCGACCATCAACACATTGGGAGGAGCCATCTCGTCAGTTGGGGGTTTTGACTTGGACAGGGGTCTGACCGAGAGAAGACTGGCAGGGACCGATGCGTCTGCGACAGGAGGCCGTTTAATGGCGAGGAGAAAAGAGGTCGAGGGAACCAGGCGTGCTACGATTGTGCTTCACGCTTCGAAGGGTCCTCCTCTCTTGACACGGAGAATTGGTAACTTGGAGAGCTCGGTCGCTTGTTGCGAGGCAGCAGTTGAGCAGTTGTAGGGAGAAGTACACCCCGCCTTCAAGGTGACAAGCTCTTTCCTCAGCAGTTGTTCTGAGAATCCCCTAGACCTTCCATTGCCTGAATCCTCCCTCCTCTGACGAATCACCACTCAACTGTTTCATGGCTCAGGGCGCGTACCATGTTCTCTGGTAAATAACTTGCGTACCAGTTGATTTCACACGTGCAGCCACCGTCATTCGAGTCAAAAAGCCAGACCAGGTGGAGGGTGTGTTGGAGGGGTGTCTGTCCCCCACACTGACCCCGCAGAGCATGAGACAAGCAGAAGGCCGCAGGCACCAAATGGGGAAGCAGCGACTTGTGCCTGCGTGGAATGCGAGCCGACGGCCTGCAAGCACGATTGACGAGCCTTCCTTGTTACGCATGATCAGCCGCCAGAGAGGTTTGCTGCAGCGTGAGTAGGAGAGAAACCCGATGGATAAGGGCGCCACCCCACCATAAGGTAGCTCAGCTTAGCATCTTCATTGCCAGGAAGCATGTGATTGGTGGGAGCCCAGACCGCGTGAACGTGCCCCTGCTACGCGTAGGTTCTCCGCGTCCCAAGAGCGCTTTTTTTCTCCCCAGCTGTCTATGGCAACAACAGCAGACGTGCCAGGTCATCCCACGCTCTCCTGCCATGCATTCTCTCAACTGGGATGGTCGCTATACAAGCGTGTCTCGCGTGCTGCTGCCACCTCACGGCTTCCCAGCATCTGCCGAGTCCTCCAGTAAATGGCCGCCAGGACGGGGAGCACGATGCCTTGATCCATCCCAGTTCGCCCTCATTGGTGCCTGGACGACTCTCAAACGCCCACTGCGCCTGGTTTTGAGAGATCCCTCGTCGCCCATGGACCTTTACTGACTGCATCAGAGCTCGCCAGCCCCAGAGACACGAGAGTCCACCCGACATGCAGTCCAGGCCAGCGCCAGGTGTTTGAGCCTCCCCAAGGCCCAGCCTCAGCGAGTGTGGTGCCCCTCAGATCCATTTATAAGTGAATCTCCCGAGTTCCTGAGAACTACGAGTGATCCTCTTCCTGTCCAAGCCAGGTACGTGCTTGCTGCAGCCAATTTCCTCCCTCACGTCGTTACATCCACTCATCATGGCTACCAACGGCTCGGGCCCTCGCGCGCTGCCATGCGGCATCTCCATGCCCACCATGACCTTCTTCGACCCCGAGACGGAGGATCTCGACATTCCCACCATCAAGATGGATGCTGAACGCTCGGCGAAGAGCCGTCTCGTCGTCGGGCTTGTGACCCTGGGCTCAAACGGACTGGCTACACCAGCGCCCGCGAGGAGAAGATTGTCATAACGCAGGCGACGCGCGAGGCACTCGACGAAGCGGGCTTCTACTCCATCGTCTTTGGTGCCATGGTAGTTTGGAAATGAATGCATTCATTGCACAACCTCGCACTATGCATAGCGACTTTTAGTTGGTCTAGTTTCCGTCCATGACCGCCTTTGATCGCAAGGCTATCCCATCTCCCAGTGATGTGAGTGGGCGTAAACGAATTGTCAAGGGGCCAGACGCCGCGGCCACCAACGGGCACAGTGTCATAAAAGCAACAGCATAAATTCAGCCTGTCGAATTCATGATGCGACTGATCGTCAATCAACGTTGGTACATGGCAATTGCGGACGAAGGAGTGTTTGCCCCGGTCGCTGCACAGACACAGGAAGTGGTGCAACTCTGATATCAGTGGGGCGTCATCCGGCTGCCGTTCGTTGTTGAGAACGGGATGCCGCCGGATTGTGCGGTAGTGCCCAATCAAAGGACAAAGATTGGTCATACGGTGACCCCATTCAGGGCTCTGCGTATGTAAATGGCAATTATGCTATTGCGTGGGCATCGATGGCTTTGCTCATCATGACCTAGACGTGCCTCCCGCGAACACGACACTGATGTCAGCAATGCGAGTCCCTGCCATTCCGCTCGAGGGGTGAGTCGGTACCATGTACTAGTAGAAACGCAGTATAAGTACGTGCGGCCCTGCACTCATCATTATCTCACTTCACCTGACACCAGCATGCCTCCTTTCCGCCCCCTCACCACCCAGCTCAGCGCTTTGCCCAAGCTCCACCTACGTGCACTAGCCACCTCGCAGAAACCCACCACAATCATGTCTACCATCTCGGCTGCCATCGCCAAGGACCACAGGGAGCTGGAGGAGTACTACAGCGAAGTCGTCAACTCCACCAACCATGACCACCAGCAGCGCTACGGCAATCAGTTTACCTGGGAGCTGGCCCGCCACTCCGTCGGCGAAGAGCTCGTGGTCTACCCTGCTTTCGAGAAGTACTTGGAGACCAAGGGCAGGGAAATGGCCGAGAAAGACCGCAAGGAGCATCATAAGGTACGTTTTCCGTGCAGGGTCCTGCGCAGGAGGGTCAACGTGCTAATCTAATCCGCTGCAGGTGAAGGAGATGCTCAAGGTTTTCCAGGGCATGTCCTCGACCGACCCCAACTATGTGGACAAGCTCAAAGAACTTTGGGGACCCCTGTCGCAGCACATCAAGGAAGAGGAGGAACACGACCTCCCTGCCCTCGAGGAGGCACTGGAGGCCCACAAGGACGCCTCCCACAAGATGGCCACGAGCTTTGGAAGGACCAAGATGTTTGTCCCCAGCCGAAGTCATCCCAGCGCGGGAGAGCACCCGCCATTCGAGACAGTCATGGGTCTCTTGACAGCGCCGTTTGACCACGTTGCGGACTTGTTCAGAAAATTCCCCGACAAGACCATTTCCCCCAATCCCTCCACCAAGTGATGAGTCGCATCAGATACGCCTGCCTAGGACCGTCGCGATATCCAATTGTTTGCGGGCTTAGCCATCAGAGTCTTGACAACCGACCAATGAACGATTAATAATTCATCTTACATTGGACTTTGCCCGTGTACTCGCGTGAACAAAGGGTGATGCATGATGTAGCTGCGAGCGCCCTCAAGTTGAGATGACGACAGCAGACCGAAAAAATTGGGAAATTATTGAGCATTTCGCCAGCAAGTTCCATCATGAAGCCACCAATTATACTCTTTGCTATCCCTGCCGTCCTTGTCTGTAGGCATTGTTAGCTGGGCTGGGCATATCGAGGCACAAGAAGGGCGCAGCCAATGATGGTCATGGGGTCCTCCGGAAGAGGCAAGTGTGGGTCCATACTGCATACCCTGCAGCCGCAACGACGTCAAGCTGCCCTCGAGGACACCGTGATGAAAATGCATAGTCTCATGGAAATTGCCACTGCTTACTTATTCAATTTCAATTTGATGCTGGTACCTGCCCGAACTCCCCTCAGGAAGTGCTATTTGCTCGTGTGGTGCAAAACTCGGGCCAAGGCTTGGATGCAGGGTCCCGACCCCGAGCCGTGGGACCCTTGACCTCCCCACACAGCCCACGGCGCCGGCTCTATATCCCGCAACATCGTGAAAAATCTTCATCAACCATCCAGCACAGGTCGCGTGGCCCAATGGCAAGGCGTTTGACTACGATTCTCTGTACATCAAAAGATTGTGGGTTCGATCCCCACCGTGACCTTTCACTTTTGCTCGCGACAGCATCTCTTGGGCCTCAAGTGAGCGAGCGTCTCTTTTGAACTTTTGGGTGTTGGAAGTGTGGATTCAGAGACTAGGAGGACACCTAGAATGTCCACGCGACGAGATCTCTGAAGTGTACAGAGTCTGAGAGCCGGCCACTTAGACATTGTACACAGGCATCGAAGGCACCTTGCCCACGAGCTTGTTCTCCGTCGACGGCTGGAACTTCTTCTCCTTGTACCAGACGTGGGCCGTCTCGGCCATCTCCTCTACCTTGTCGAACCCAAACTGAGGATCAGTCAGCCCATCGTAGACGCCTCGCGCATAGTCCGGAGCGATGTTGTAGATTTGCGCGAGATACTTGTACTACGTTCTTGTTAGCTGGACTTCCCAATGCCAGGACCCATCCTCGGAACCCACCTGGATCTCGGGAAACTTGACTCGGCGCAAGCCCTTGGCCGTGTTGTAGCATGTGTTCTTCTTCTCTTGCTCAGACATCACCCTCGTCCATAGCTCTGTGGCCTGGGCATAGTCACTCTTCTTGCCCTCGTGCCAGTAGTGGCTCTTGCGGCTGACAATGTTGTCGTTGACGGCATAGGGCGCCTCGGCAGCATCGGGCCTGAACTTGTGGGCGAAGCTGTTGGGAGCATACTGCTTGTTGCCAGCATGGTTGGCATCGACGCGCATCTGACCATCGAAATTGAGCGAGGCATAGGACTTGGCCATAAAGGGGCAGTTGACAGGGACCTGGTGTAGGTTGACGCCGATGCGGTGGTACTGCGCATCGCGGTAGAAAAACATACGGAACTGCAGCAGGGGATCCGGTGAATCCTCGATGCCGGGCACCATGCTGCCGGGGGAGAAGGCGGCCTGCTCGACGTCGCGGTGGAAGTTCTCCGGGTTCTTGTTCAGAACGAGACGCCCAAACTTGCGCATCGGGAATTGGCCACGAGGCCACACTTTGGTCACGTCAAATGGATCGAAGCCCAGAGACTCGGGATCAGCTTCGTTGGGATCCATGACCTGCACATGGGCGGTCCACTCAATCTCCTCGCCTTGCTCAATGGCCTGCCAGAGGTCGCGCTTGGAGTAATCTGGGTCCTCGCCACACATCTGCATCGCTTCACTGTCGGTGAACTGCTTCTGGCCGTGCTTGGCGATGAAGTGGTACTTGATGTACACGAAGCGACCCTCTGCGTTGACCCACTTGAAAGTGTGGCATCCATAACCGTGGTTGAATCGCCAACCCTGTGGTGTGCCATGGTCACTGAAGAACATGAGACCAGCGTGGTTTCCCTCTGGTGTGTTGGCGAGGAGATCGAACAGGGCATCGTGGTCGAGGAGGAAGTTGTCCGGGTTGCGGGACTGAGAGCGGATGACATCCGGGCCTTGGATGGGATCGCGGCAGAAGAAAACGGGCTTGGGAGGTCAGATCACTGTTCTCAAGCAAGAGACTCCCGTTATGCACTTACAAAATTCAACCCAACAATGTCATAGTTGCCCTCGCCAGTGTAGAGCTTGATGGCGAACCCACGAGGGTTGCGAGCCTCGTCAGGAAATTCACGACCAAGGGTCACGGTAGAGAAGCGCACAAATGCAGGGGTCTTCTCTCCGACAGTTGAGAGGAAATCCGCTTTCTGGAACACGGTCAAAGATCGCAGCCTCATCTTCCATTGCCCGTGTACCTACAGTGAGCTCGGTGACGTCGTCAGTGCACTCGAAGAAGCCGAAGGCACCAGAGCCGCATGGGTGAACCATTCCTGTCTCGCGTTAGATGTTTTCCAAAGGCTTCTACTTCTAATCACTAACGCTCAAGATTTTTGGAGCGGTTGAATGTCTGCTGCTTCCTGTCTGTCATCAGCTACCCGCTCACCAAGATGTCCAGGATTGCGTAGAGGCAGGACTCACTGAAACAGGTAGACGTCGCTCGCGACGGGGATTCCACCCACAGTTTTGCTGTGTGCTCTGTTCCAAGTTAGCCTGCTGTTTCGCGCTTATATGTCGGTGCCTTGCATACGGGTCCGGAAAGGGGTGGCCCTCGTTGTTGGTGAAGTATGCACCGTCATCCACTCTCTTGCCACCCTGCGAAGCCCCAGAGACTTTGGAGATAATGTCGGCCGGGCCTTCATTGGCGCTCTGCATGTGGCTCATGCGAGGAGCACGATACTCTCCTTGCGTGCCTCCGGCGATGGCCTCGGCAGTGGCCCTCAAGGGGTGAACGGTTGCTTTGTTCTGGTTGGCAGACATGCTGATCAGTCGGGACAAGAAATCTTCTTTTGGGCAGGTTCCTGGAAGCTGTATGTTTCGAAAGTTCTTTTGGTGGGTGGGAGCGCTGGTACTTTATGAGCCCAGCAGATGACTTCCATCATAATAACCGCAAGGACACCCGGGGTAAGCGGTCGCCTCTAGTGACATATTCGCTCGCCGCTTGCATTGCTATGACACCGCATGTCGTAGTGATGAGACGTTCAGAGAATCCTAAGCCTTCTGAGCGAATGAACATGGACATATGTCGGTTGATTGAGCGTTGGCATTTACCCCGTACGCACGGCTGACGTCAACCGGCAACGCCCGGAGCAAAGTCTCCCATCTGAGGCCATCTCGAGTGGGACTTTGATTCCCTTCAGCAGACTCGGAGGTCTTCAGCTGGAGATGAACGACATGGGTCGGGTGTGATTTACATTGCGAGCGACGTGTGCGGACCCTCACCCAGGCCTTGCTCGAGCCCTCGCCATCGATTTGTGTTAGACAGTAAGCTGTCCTCGATTGGCACTGGTGGACCTGCTTCCAGTTCACATGTCAAAGTCGTTCTTCCGCGCTGCCCAAAAAGTATCCACAATCTGGCCGTGACAGGAAGCAAAAGTATCTCAGGAGGGAGATTCGAACTCCCGACATCCAGATGGCTGCGGTTACAATCTGACGTCATAAACCAACTAGACGATCCCAAGGGCTACTAAGGGATGGGTCCCTGGCGCGCACAGTCTCTACATATACGCCCGGCTGTCTAGATGAACGTGTAACTACTTAGCTGACACTGGTAGCGGGAAAGGCTGAGGGGGAGCGGGACTATCCTAGCGCCAGGACTCACAAAACCAAGGCAGTGGCATTTTATGTACATATACATCTCTCGCACAATAGTCAGCGTTCCTACCAGTTGTTACGTGCGATGTGTGTGAAGTGAATGTGTGATCTATCTGCTTAGATACATGTGTCTATCCAAGTGGATCCACGATGAATCGATCGAGGCGGATGCCTCGCCCATCTGCGCCCAAGATGTCACGCACGATAGAGCTTCTCAATCGCAATGACCAAGTCGTCAACACTCGCGCCATTGGGGCAGTCTTTCCACTCGCCGCCATCTCTTATGCAGTAGATTTCGTTGTTCAACCGGACCGTGCAGGACTTCGTCACACCGGCATTTGCTGTCCTGGTGACACTATTGCGTAGCAATTGAAGACCGTGGGCACCGTCGTCACGCGTTACGCACTCGTTCAAGGCGTTCAAGTCCAAAGCATGCTTAACGGCACAGTCCTTCGTAAGGGCAGGCTCGGGGATTCGCTTATAGTCCTCCGTAAGACACATAATGAAGCCAAGGCTGAGCTTGTCGGGGTACAGCTCGCGGGCGCAGAGTTCGATGATATTTCCCATGCATTCAGGCGGACCGTGCATGCACTGGACGCCATCGTGAGGTGCTGGCTTTCCAATGAAGGAGAGCTTGAAGTCAACCTTATCGGAGACACGTTGCATCAAGGGAAGTATGAGCTCCCGCAAGGCGTCCTTTGTGTCAGGGCACTTGCTGACAATATGCGCCTCGAGAGGGACCTTATTACCAAGGGCAATTTCGCTGTTGCCTGTATGGTCTTGACCTGTGGACGAAGGCACCGCTTGCACAGTACCGAGCCATTGGAAATAGGCGCAGTATGTAGAAAAGGCCGTGACAAAGGTCGTAGTGAAGATACGCGTCAGGCCTCGGCGGCCGGTGCGAGCGCCGTTCATCTTGCTAGAGGGTGCTGATGCTGAGCTGATCGTTTGCGGTATTGCGATGAGAATCGGTCTGCCCTTTTCGATCTATTATGTGATGCTTGCCGGAGGCAAGTTTGAGAAAAGGTGGCCAAAATTGTGCCATTTTGGGGACATCGAGATTAATATAGCAGTGGTGTTGGCGTGTGGGACATGTTGAGCGTTTTGATGCCCTTGGTGGCTGCGCATAGTTGTCCAAGGTGCTGTGGCCTGCTCAATGGTTTTATCCAAACCTTGATGGGTTTGATGGAAGAGAAATTTGGGGAGGGGACCGGAAGGACTTGGTGAGAGGTTAAGAGTTCCTTCGCACTGGTATGAGGCCCACGGCAAGTGCGCCTACCTGCTCATCAAGGTCCGCTGGTGACAGTGGTTGGCCGACCAAAGCGTCCTGCTACCTTGGTGTGCTGTGGGCACATCGTAACCTGCCGCCTGTGACCCGTCTGACCAAGTCTTCCTTTTATCCTGTTGTTTGGCCTGAATAGCACGTTATCGTATCGTTCAGCGAGTCTTCAAGCGCCACCAAGAGGACAACCGCAAGAAATGTTTCGGGGGATGGGATTTGTAAAATGGGCCCTTCGGCCGACGTGGACATCCGGAGGTCCGGTAGCATTCGGTATTGGTTTCTGGGCTTGGATTGCTCACCCTAGAGTTAGAATAACTAACATTGCTTATTGCTATCGCTCCTGGTAAGATACATAAAAAGAAGTTCTACTTCAGCGAAATAATTCTAAAGGAGGCACTATTGTATCTATTCGCGTTAGATAAGTAGGAAGTCAACACAGGCACCGACCAAATGTGTTTTTATTGACTCGCCAGTGTCCACATCTCCAAAATCTTCACAACGGAGAGTGCCCGGGTCTTGTGCTCTTCCTTTATAAGTTAAGAAAAACGCGCAGTCGACGTGCAAGGTCGCGTGGCCCAATGGCAAGGCGTTTGACTACGATTCCTGTACATCAAAAGATTGTGGGTTCGATCCCCACCGTGACCTTCTCCTTTTGCCTTTCACAGCGTTGGGTTGCTTTTTGTCCCGGCCATCTCATTCTTTTTTCATTGCCTCGGACATATGTGCGCCTGGCTGATACATTCACGTCTGAAAAACGCAGCAAGACAGCCTGTGGCGTCTATGAACCACGAGCAGTTGCCGAGTCGTGCTGCAAGATGACTCAGCTTGCAGAAGCGAGACCCGACGCCGATGCCGCCCACAGCAGGAGCCTAGCGGATTCGGCTTCGGCTCAACCTCGCCATGGACTTGGATTCCTTATGACATGAACGCAGTTGCAAACCGCTCTGTTGCTCTCCATCCTTTTGATCAGTCAGCCGCTCAAGATGGCCAACATATCGGAGGGCTCCTCGCGAGCCGCCAACGGTTTGCCATCCAACGAACGGTCGCCATTGCTCAAGGCAGGCGGTGATGCTCACAACGCGTCTCACCAGCATGGCAGTACTGAGGAGGAGGAGAGGGTCGTCATTGCACAAGAGGTGTCGCTTACGAGGATTGCTTTGATCATGGGGACGACTTGGGTCGGCGTCTTCCTCGGCGCGACAGATTCCACCATTATTGCCACCTTGTCGGCGCCCATTTCTAGCGAGTTCAAGTCCTTGAGCTTGATGTCGTGGTTGGCTACGGCATACTTCATCGCCAATGCCGCCTGTCAACCCATTTCCGGCCGTCTGACAGACATCTTTGGCCGCGGTCCGGGCTTGGTTGTGAGCAACTTGCTCTTCGCCGTGGGCAACCTCATGTGTGGCCTTGCAAAAGACGAGCATTCCATGATCATTGGTCGCGTGATTGCCGGCATGGGGGGAGGAGGTCTCATGAGTATCTCCACGTTTGTTGGATCCGATCTTGTTCCTTTGCGGCAGAGAGGCGTGGTGCAGGGCATTGGCAACATTTGCTACGGGTCGGGCGCCATGCTCGGAGGCATCTTTGGCGGTCTCATCAACGATCACACCAAGATGGGATGGCGGCTGGCCTTTCTGATCCAGGTCCCTCCCGTCCTCGTGTCTGCGGTTGCCGTGCACTTTCTGGTCAGGGTGCCCCCGAAGCAGTCAGACAAGTCATATCTTGCACGCATCGATTTCCTGGGCGTGTTCCTCACAGTGTCGTTTCTCGTGCTGCTCTTGCTCGGGCTGAATTCTGGCGGCAACCTGGTCCCGTGGATGCATCCCCTTCCCTTGACCACGATTCCCTTGTCCTGCATCACCTTTGTGGGGTTCCTGTGGTGGGAGGGCAAGGCTCGCCAGCCCATTATCCCCGTCCGCCTGCTTGCGACGAGGACGATCTTGGCGGCGTGCCTTTGCAACCTGCTCTGCACCATGGTGGCCATGACGGGTGTGTTCTACGTTCCCCTCTTCCTGCAGGTCCTTGGCTCTTCCGCGACAAGTGCCGGCCTGCAGATCCTACCTTCGCCGGTCGGTGTGTCCATCGGCTCACTCGCTGCGGGGTTCATCATGAAGAAGACGGGACGATATCTGCGGCTTGGTATCGCGAGTGTTCTTCTCATGGTTTTTGGTGTCGTTCTGTTCACCTTTCAGAACGAGACGAGCCCCAAATGGCTCACCCTCGTGGCCTTCTTCGCCATTGGCAGTGGCTACGGTGCCATGCTCACCACGACTCTCCTCGCCTGCATCGCCGCGGTTGATCACTCCCAACAGGCCGTAATCACATCGGCAACCTGTAAGTCTTGTCCTTGGCTAGCTTCATGATTCCGACTGACGCGTGCCATCAAGATCTTGCCCGCAGCTTGGGCAGTACCATAGGTGTGACTGTCGGCTCGGCTATTTACCAGAACATCCTCAAGGCCCGACTCTGGGAACGCTTCGGCGACTATCCCAACGCCGAGGAGATCATCCGGCGTGTACGAAACGACTTGTCAGAACTCGACCATCTTCCCAAGGGCTGGCACGATGGTGTCATCAAGTGTTTTGTGGAAGCGTTTCGCGGCGTGTGGTTTACGTTGCTTGGCCTCGTGCTTCTGGCTCTCATCAGTGTCTCGTTGTTGAAGCAGCATACACTGCACTCAACATTGACAAGAGAAGATGCCTCTCGACGCGACGAGCAGGAAGAGTCGTCGACATAGATTTGGGGGCAATCCCCTAGCGCAGGGAAAGTCTTGGCAGACTGAGCGTGGGTTATAGACGAGTCGGACGTGTTGGCACTTTCCCTGTGTGGGCAACCTGACGGATGCGTCTTTGTTAGAAGCGTTCTGCAATTCTTTGCGAATAGATTCATCACAAATGACAAGCAACTTTGTGTGAAATAGAGACCTGACGGTTCTGGGCCACCAAATCTCAACATGCAATAGCTCTCAAATGAGTCGTCATGATCACGAATTTGCAGGAAGATTGATTCGTTCAGACATGGCTGACGGTGCAAAGGCTGTGGTTGCTCTTATGTGGTCTGTATTGACGACTCGCAGCACTCTCTAAAACTGGTAGTTTCTGCTTCAGCTTCCCAGGAGATGCAAGTGTCTGTCACGACGAGGCAGCCATGGACGCACCGGGATCCAAAAATAGCAACGTCGGCTCGTCAGCCACGCGTGGCAATGGGTGGTGCCTAGGCCTTGGCGGGATCACCCTCTGATTAGCTCCGCATCACCCGCTTTCCAGCTTAGCTTATCCTTGATGGAGGTGCGGCTCGTGTTCTTCGTCCGGGCGACAGGGTCGCTGAGGTCAAATTCACCGTTTTGACACTGCTCAGCAAATAGCTGGCGACAAATGAAGAATGCCCAACATCAATGTGCCGTCTGTCATGTGCATGCCGCGTCCGACACAGTAAGCCGGTATCTCTGTGATGGTTTGAACTTGAGGCTCAGCGTGGCGAAGCACTTGAGGTCCCGCTCTTTCGCGCGGGGCGCTGGGCAACCAGCAGAGACGCCAAGCTCAATATTTCCCTGACAGCCCTTCCCGGGCAGCCTGCCACAGTGGTGCAAAGGAGGGCGGTCCCCGTTCAAACGCGCGGCAACTCAAGGCTGAGCCGCGTTGCAAGTCAAACGGACAATAAGAATACGGAATGCAAATGTCCTTGGTCTTTCTTGCCCACAAATTTCTGAACTCATCATCTTGAAAGAATTTTGCTTTTCACAAAATACAGCAGAGCGAAGACGCTTTAACCACTCATATTCGCTAGTCGCACTACAGTCACAGCACTGCTTCAGCTCGACCCCCCCAGTGATTGGGCGCACTGATTCCAGGCAGCATCCGGAACCTTAGGCCGTCGCCCCAGCGACCACAATTCAAGCCAGGGTCCTTGGTCACTGCGTCACTGCTCGTATCGACCTCAGCAAACCATCCGTTTTTCAGCCTTCCAAACATTTGCTCGCCAAATTCCTATAGCCAAGTTCCCCTTGCTTGGATCAAGTCCCTGGAATATCAGTGTCCGCATCGGCCAGCAACTACAGCAATCTGCAAGACCCGCCGCACTCGCTCCACGGTACTCAACCACAGACACCTGCGACTCAAGATGGCTTCCTGGGAATGGGATCCTAATTACGTGCCGCCCGTCAAGCTCGGCCTGCACAGCGCCCAAATCTTGCTGTCATTCGTTGTCTGGTGCCTGGAACTCGCTGTCTTCGCAGGAAAGGGATCGGTCATCACAGGCAGGAACGGCTGGACCTTTGGCGTGGTAAGAATGCTCAAGCCAGGCTCGGCATCAATCAGAGTATGCGGAAGCTAACGGGCGCAGACGTTTCTGTCGGTACCAGCATGGATCTTCCTCGTCATGACGCCCCGATTCGAACGCACGAGACGATTCGCCAACGCGTACGCCATGTTGGCCGTTGATTTGCTGTTCACCATCATCTGGATCTCGGCCTTCGCGACCCAGGCTGCCTACAACGCGGCTGGCAGCTGCGGCAACCGCTGCGCGCTCAGCAAGGCCATTGTGGGCTTGGGTGTCTTCATCACGTAAGTGCTCTTGGACGCGCAAACTGCAGAAGAGGCGCCCCCTGACTCTCCACAGCCTCCTCTTCGCCATGACAACCCTGGTGAGCGGGTACACGATGCAATATTGGAAATTCCACGGCAACCTGCCCGGCTACGACCAGCGCAAGATTCGAAGCGGCGAGAACATTGACCCGGACAAGGCCGCCTTCTCCATGGCGCCCCATGATGACGACGCATATGAGCGAGTCAACATGGACGACAACGAGACTGCGTACGGTGGTGCCGGCGAGCCATATGGCCATACGAACCCGTACAGCGCAGACGACTATAACGACCCCAACCGCTACGGCGGACTGCCATCCAGGAACAACGACATGCTCGACGACGATGCCGAGTATGGCGCGGGCGCCAGCAGTGCCCACCCCCATCCCGCCCCCACGGCCTCGGACTTGTCGTACGGGTCACGGTATGATGACCCAGCACGGTTCCCCGCGGGCAACTACGACCGCATCGAACGGTAATTAAGGAGGGGTTGCCTCAGAGAGGATACAGGAGAATACGAGCGGGTATCAGGTTGTGTACGGTATTACGTGCTCGGAGGAGTCTTTGGCGTTTGGGTCGTAACGAAACGTGGAGGATCAATGTTTGCCGGCATGAATGACCAATTGCATCATAGAGGTAGCATGCGCTTTGAATTTGACAAGTTTTTGTATCAGCAAGGGTCTCCCCATTTGATATCGTCCCAAAACGCCCCAACGCCTGACATATGCCCTGCCCGTCGTCACTCTTCTGTCTATGCTTTCATCTTCTTGATCCTTCGTGCAATGTCGGCGGCCGTCTGCTGCATGGGATTCAGCTTCCTGTCCCTGAACATGGCGTCGTAGTCGTCTCCGTGCTTCTCCACAAGGCTCGACAGCCACTCCCTCTCCCTCGAACTCTGGTAGCGAGGTTTCTTCTCGGCAGGGTTCTTGGCCTGCTCAATCAACTCCTTCACGACCTCTGTCTCGTTGCCAGTCTCGCGGATGCCGCCCCACTCCTCACAGTGCTTCTCCTCCTCGTGCGCTTCGTCGTCGCTCAGCGCGTTCAGAGGGTCGTTGAGCGGGTTTGGGCGGGTCAGCACACGGATGATCTTGCCGTCCGCATCGCGCTCTACCTTGGCCTCGGACAGGGCGATGACGGGCTCAATATTCTTGACGGCCAGAGGGTCCTTGTCGGCAAAGGAAGACTTGGAGCCTAGGGCTCGCTCGGTGCCGCCCGTCGGCGCGCGCAGACGCGCTGCGAGGCCAAGTCGGCGGTAGTTCTGCGCGAGAGTCTGAGACTTGTCCCTGGGCCCAAAGGTGAGCACATGTTTCTTCTTCGCGGGGTGTGCGTTACGCTGGGGAGACGAACCAGTTGGCGGCAATGGTGCCATTGCCGAGCGGGTTGAGCGCCTTCTTGGGCTTGTTTGACTGACGGACTGGCTGGCGCTGCGAGCGACGCTTCTTCTTCTGGATTTCGCGACCCATGGTGACTACTGTGGATGGTTGTGCTGTTCTCTGCAACGAGTCGCGAGTGCGAGTGATGGTGGTTTGGGGGCCCGCCAAAATTTTGTTAGATGTCTTATCGATAACGATGCCATTGTGAATTGGGGGTCTCTGGCATGAGCCAGGTTCACATCCCACAACGCATGTACGACCATGATTTGGAGTTGCCTGTGAAAGATTTCTTTCCGTCTAGAGAGGGCTTTATCTGAGTTTGAGTATGGCGTGTTTTCATGCAGAGGTCTTGATTTTTCAGGCTCTGTGCACGTACTCCTGGTCTCGTCAGACCTTGAACCGGCGCGGGTCAAGGCTGCTCACATCCGCACTCGTCGCCTTGCCATCGAACACAAACTCAGACATGAGCTTGCCCGTCCCTGGGCCGTTTTGGATTCCCCAACATGTGTGGCCAGCAGCTAACCACAAGCCTCGCACCGAAGTGCCGCCAACCAGCGGTCCACTCTCCCGGCCGAACCGAACGTGTTGTGGTAGATAGCACGCCTGCTTCGCTTTGACGGGCGCAGCGTGCAGAACAGGGCTCACTGTTCCAATGTACGAGATGATGTCGTCGCACTGGGCTTCATCGCACTCGACCATGTCTGCGAAGTCTGGCAGAGGAACATCTTCGTCGGGCTCACCTAGACATCAATGTCAGTTGGGCTGTTGTCGTAGCTTGGCGCAGAACGTAATTACCACATGCGTAGACCTCTCCAAACGGCCGGGCGTACATCTCGGGGTCGACCGAGCCTTTGTGCCTGCGCCTCAGGCCCAGTCTTGCCCTGTGCTCCGGGACAAAGTCAGACGGTAGGGCAATGTCGGTGAACACGGCGTAGGGACTGACATCCGCCTCATACACGACGCTGTGAGCCCGGAGCCCGTCCACCTTGGATTTTGGCACCAATCGGCCAGTCCATGGCCCAGCACAGACCACCACGTCGGTCACGTCCCGGATATGCATTATTCTTCCGGTTTCGCGGTCGAGATACTCGACACTCTCCACACCTGATGCATTCGATTTGAATCTGATGACTTTGGCGTTTGTTCGAATGTCGACTCCTCCGCTCCGGGCAAGCTCGCCAATAGACGTCGTGAAATGGTACGGATGCACCTGCGCCGTCTCGGACGTCCCAGGACCGCCCATCTCTGCATACCCTTCCACCACATCTTTGTCGATCCAATCCAGGTCTTGTGGCTGATTGGTCTGCGCAAAGAGCTCCTGTGCTGCCTCGTTCTGCTTCGGTAGCTTTTCCCATGCTTTGGCGTCACCATTTGACGTCTGCATGTGCTGTATACGCTGCTTTGTCACGGTAGCTGAGATGCTCCCGCACTTGAGATGTCGATATCCCCATTTCTGGGCGCCATCGTGCTCGGCAGCGAGTTCTGCGTGGAGCTTGAACGATAGCGGCACAAGGCAGGCGGGATACGCCCAGAGGCCCAGCAGGCCACCCGCCTTGCCAGATGCTCCCGGGGCCAGACCAGGGGCGGCCTCAAGAAGCGTAATGGTGTGAAGGGCTGGGTTGAATTTGGAATGCCGACTTAGATAGTAGGCCGTGGTGCAACCGATGACGCCTCCCCCTGAGAAAGAGCGTCAGCCACCAATCTCTCGACTGTGCTATTCAAGGGACTACTCACCGATGATGACGATGTTTCGTTTGCCGTCCATGAGTAGTGAGTCTGAAGAGGCGATCGCTGAGCGCGACTCCGACTCTATGGTTCTGCCCCCTGCCTTGGATCACGGCTGGCGCGGGGTTCAAGAGGTTCTAGGGCAGCACCAATTGAGGTGTTGCGAACAAACAAGTTGAGCAGTTCACCACGCCTCTTCTAGAATTGCTAACGAACGACTAGATCGTGTTTTCTTGCAATGTGAATGTTGATCGGATGAGCTTCGTTGCTGGCCCAATTGTCTCCATCGGCCTGCGATTCTTCATTCTGAATTTCTGAGATCATCCAAGTGGGGCGCCTCCAGATGGTCGAATTCGCTGACAATCGCACTGATTGGCATGGCTGTTGTTCCCGGCTCAATGTTGCACAGAATGAGATCCATCACAAGCCCTACTTAGAATCACCTTAGAGTGACTCTGAGTTCTTGGATCGGATAATACGTACTGTAGCGCTATGGCTTTGCTAACAATGAACGCCACCTACCTTGGGACCGGAAGTCTGGAACGGCGCTGCGGAGCTACGGAGCTCCTGGCGCTTTGCATGGCAACTGCCGTCTGAGCTTGCGTAGGCCGACATGTGACAGGCGTGCAATTCATTACGTCACGATCCGCCAGGAGGGAACTTTGCGGTACCTGTAGTTTGGTTGTTCAGCCAAGCCTCGTCGTCCCGATCAGGCGGTCGTCTCTAAATTAATATTGCCAGTCGATGCTGGGTCGAAAAGTGCGTCGCAAGGATCCCTCTCGCGAGAAGTAAAAATGGCGGTTGCGCTGCGTGCGTCAAACCAACTCCGAATCTCCTTCGGACGCATCATCATCCTCGACTGTCCCCATCACGTTCCCAGCGCAGTCCACAGGGCCCCTCAAGCAGCGCCGAGGCAGATCTATAGAGCGCACCACCGCTGTCGCAGCCGCCTACAAACGCCGATTGCGAGACCCTCCTCCTCTCCACTGCCCACAATGTCCACCGACCGAACTTCTTCCTCTTGTCTTCCCATCAGCAGCTCGCGCAAACGCAACTCGTCAACCATGTCGTCCGCAACTACCTTTTACAACTTCAAGCCCCTCGACAGTGTGTACCCCGCGCCCTTTACCAGGCGCACTCGATTGAGTCCACGGTCAGGCCGCTAACAATACACAGAGAAGGGCGAGGAGGTCCCCCTCGAAAACTACAAGGGCAAGGTTGTCCTCGTCGTCAACACCGCCTCCAAGTGCGGCTTCACACCCCAGTACGCCGGCCTCGAGTCGCTCTACTACAAGATCAAACAGTCGCACCCCGATGACTTCCAGATCCTCGGCTTCCCCTGCAACCAGTTCGGTGGCCAGGAGCCCGGCACCGATGACGACATTCAGAACTTTTGCCAGGTCAACTATGGCGTGAGCTTCCCCATCATGAAGAAGATCGATGTCAACGGCGACAACGCAGACCCCCTGTACCAGTGGCTCAAGGAGGAGCAGCCAGGCTTCATGGGCTTGAAGCGCGTCAAGTGGAACTTTGAAAAGTTCCTGATCGGCAGGGACGGAAAGGTCAAGGGTCGCTGGGCCAGCATCACCAAGCCTGACGCTCTGGAACGCCCCATCCTGGATGAGCTGAGCAAGAACCCTGCCGATACTGCAGCCCCCGCGGCCACCGCAGACGCTGCCGCGCCATCCCAGACCACATCGGCCGAGGCTCCCGCCTCCGCTGAGCAGAAGCTGTGATCGGTTGCTAGGGGAAGGTAATGGGCAGGAGGAGAGAGCGAGGTTGATAGCCAAGAGATACCACTACGCAGAAATGCAAGCCTTTTTGGATTTCACCACAACTGACATTCTGTATATCCGCCAAGAGCAAATGTGCATTGTGAATCGAGCACTGCCAGCTCGCTCTGGAGCACCAGGTTCCCTTGCTTGGATACGGAGCCGCCTCCATGCCAGCAATGCGGAGTTTTTGGCAACCACGAGGTCGTCACTTCATGCTGATCTAGTTCAAGTTGCTTCATTGTTGAATCCAAGTTGTTGTCGTGCTGGAGAACCTCTTCGCCAGCTCAGATAATGCAAGGCATGTCCATTGTGCTGGCACGTCATTCGCTACGACTCTTTTTGCGGACCATATCCTTGAACTCATTTTTGAACTGTCGCCGCTCATCGCCGTAGATACGCACTCTGAACGCAAATTTCAAGACCACGGGATCTGGGCGGCTGGACAAGTCAAGTGCTGGGCCACCTCAGAGTCCCAACTTAGGCTGCGGTTCATGCTTCACAACGTCTGGGGAACAAGAGTTGGCGGCCCCAGAGCAGCCGACCAGAGAACCGTGGTGTCCCCAAGCACGTGTCGATGAGCTGGTGACAAAGTTCCTAGCCAGTTGATGTCACAGAAACCCCAACTGCAATGAGAAGTATCATCCTCAAGAGGTGCCTCACCCGTCAAGGAAAGCTAGATCCGATACATGTATACTGCTTCCAAAGTTGAGAAGTGTCATTCACCTGCGTATCTAGTGACGACCTTCTGTTGAAACTATCGTGTTTCTGTGAATGGTCTGAAAGGAGCTTCTAAATGACCCACGGACCGGGTCTACATCACATACAAAGTTGGACTGTCATGAATGTATTGAACTCTTCTCTGTTTCCTCTCTTTGTTGAACTTGCGCCTCGACTCGACACATCTCCCCGGGTTGTGCCTTCACGATGGGCTAGTAAGGAGCTATGACGCAAGCATTTCGAGAGGCTCCAAGTATGGTACGTTATGTTTCGAATCATCATCTCATGTCTCGATCTTGGTCAAGGCACGGTAGGTCTGGCAAGCTGAGTAGTTAGACGGCGTCTCTCCTCCAGGCCAGTATGTTGACCTAACCTCATCATCATGTAAGAACGAGCCTCTTGTGACATATCAGGACTTGTGACGGCAAATAGCTTCAAATCTTGTGGGTGAATCCCTTTCTCTGTCAGATTTAGTCAACTTCTGCTGCTCCGCTGCCCACACTTGATGCTGTCCCTGTTCTGTTTACCTGGGATTTCCACTGTCCATGACTGAGAGCAGGAATCGACCAACCAGTTTTAAATATAATGCTTTCACTCACTCAATTTTCGTATTCTTCGTTTCTCGGTTTCCTCCCTAACATGAGCCACTCCTGACTTGATTCCGTTGTCCCAACGAAGCCCTCCAGAACTGGTTTTCTGTCGGGCCAAACCTCAGACACAGACCAGCCATCCAGGGACGGACATTGATATGAAGAGAAAATTGCCATGAGATCAAGAGGTTCATCAAATGACATCTCTTCGAGGCCCCTGAATTGATTGGCACGTTGAGTGTGGTCACTTTTCGCGCATGACACTAAGCCAGAACCACCTTGTTGATCAAGACCTAGACAATACATTGTCGTCTTGAAGTCATCAAGACAGGATTACCAAGGCGCGGTTTCCCACTCAGACAGTGTTCCATGTCACCAACGATGATCTGCGATACCTGCAGGTCAGCCACATCAACAGACCCACGAGGGAGGAGCGGACATGGAGCCAGGAGGATTCACTTCGCAGGGAAAAGGCCATGGCCACGGTCAGCCCGAGAGACCATGTCAGTTACAGATGACAGAAGTGGTTCCGGTACCATTCATGCAATGCGCCTGTACAACCCGACACCGGACGCTGCCGATGGCTTCTGACCACATCAGACGCTGTCACGGCATCCAACAGTGGAACATGTAAGCCGGAACGCGTCCTGAAGACAAGAGAAAGGTTCAATGTTCCATCATTTAGATGTGTCAACCGTGTGCCGAAGCGCGCATGCAAAGAAGAGGGTGAGCGTGTGCTTGAGCCGCCTGAATAGGGCCATAGCAGTCTGGACAACCACTCGAGCCCCAAAGCCACTGCTCGTCTCAGGCATAAGAGGGCTGCTATAACCTGAGCACATCCCTGGCACGTCATGTGAGTAACATCGTCTGACTGCAGGCTATCTGGTGACAAGTTCCCCTCCGCGGCCCATGACGATGTGGGTGTCCATGCCAACGTTGCAGCCGTGGGTCGCAACATGATTTCGTACAGTGCAGGTGATCGCCATGCTACGTACTCCGTACTACGTACCCAAGCGCGACGACTCGCGCGGTGATCAGGGTCTCAGCGGGCCCTCGGTGTGCTGCCCACGCCCCCTCCTTCATCGTGGTGCTCTCTCTCGAAACGCCCAAATGACACATTGAACATTATGCCGACAGAGATGACTTTGATGGATTTTGGTCACGCGGCTTGTCATCCTTGTGAATGCAGCGTCATACTGCTCATGGGAAAAAAGCGGCCTATGCACGTCGATTCCATGAAGGATTTGGATGCATATGCACAATTTTCCGTGCTTTATTCGCTCATCTTTCGGGCCTCTTGTCTTAACCCTCAGCCTATTCTGATGGTAATTACATTCAGGCGAAAATTGGACTCTACGTCATCGTGCAAATGTTTCAATGAAGTCTGTTCCTGAGAGTCAGGATGGTGGACCGTCAGCATGATAGCCGAAGAGCCTATCTGTCCAGGATTGCCGTCAACCACCGTATCTCTGGCTAGATAAGACTCGTCACACGCAACGTGGTTGCTTCGCCGGTTGGAGTAGGCACTCGGTTGATCAACTAGGGCACAAGGGCATGATCGTCGACCAAGCACAAGGGTAGTGCGATGGACTTTGTGCTGGCGCCTGCCGATCCCAATTCACAATTCACAATGGCCAAAGCCTGTTCAGATCACAAGAATTTGGGAGTAAGGTCGTGCACATGAGAGTGTTGGACAAAGTGAATGTGCTGGAAAGACTCTATTCATTGCCTGGCTCGCTTCATGGTATCTCAAGTCGTCGCTAAAACGCCTGTCAAATCCCTCTTGACCTTGTTTGAACCCGTAATCATACACATTGCCATCATAAACGTCGTTCGTCCCGCTCGTTGATTGAATAGAGTGCCAAATTTTTTCACATAAAAACGAATGCGATCAAAACATGATCCATTCCACATCGCCAGTGCCGCCAATGCATTTGGCCCAGTTGAAGGGACTTCTCCGTCCCACAATGTGCAGTCTGGTGCCTGGACTCCTGGCTTCCGACTCCTTGAGCTCCGTAGCCCACAGCTTCTCCAGTACGTCGAGGGATGAGAGGTTGTTCATGTATCCGGAGCGACTCATCATGTCGCGGCACTTGTTCCGGATGATATTTTGCTGTAGCTCGTTCACACACTCCGACCCGGCCACGAAAAGCGGCCAAAGCAGGAACTTCTCGGCGCCGCTCTCATTTTCAAGACTCGTAGCGTAGTATACCACCTGGCTAACCAGGTTTTGGAAATTGGTGTGACTGGAGGGTAGGGTTGGGCTTGCCAGACGTTCTGTGTAGAGAAGCGCTGCATAGCGAAAGGCCTCGGAAAGGGATCCAAGGTCTCGAAGCTGGAGTTGAGTGGGCGGCCCTGGCAGGTTCGCTCCGACGGTGCACGAGTCGAACTGCCAGCTCTGGAGCGCGGAACGAACCTCTTTCCATTCTCTCCAGAAGATGGCCCGATTGGCATCGTAGCCACCAGTGGGCCGGGGCGCGGATGTCAGTGCGTCCTCCTCGTCAAGCAGGCCTCCAAAGCCATGGCCATCCAAGCGAGATCCCAGTGGCGTGCCACGCACTTCGCTCATGGGCTGGTTCACAGCGTGGCTGATGCTTCCACGGTGGCCGTGACCCATGGACATACCGAAAGGCGAATTCGGGCGACAGAATTCATCGCTCATCGCTTGGTTCTGCACGGGGCGATGCTGCGATATCAAGTTGAGTCGACCAAGCTTGCTAATCGTCTTGAAGAGCTCGCGATCGCAGCCCACCAGGTTCTCGATGCCAAAAGGCAATGCATCGACGTTGTCATGGCTGCTCTGCAGGCCACCTGATCCTGACAGCTGCGGCTCCCGGTCATTGATGCTGGCTGAGATGGCATCGAAATGATGAAAGAGGAGTGGCATCCACGACGGCTCGGTGGTCTCGAGCTGCTGGGCCTTCCGCATGGCCAAGATCTTCGCAATGCCAGCGAACTGGGTCTGGAACTTGGCCACGCCAGACTCAACCATGCGGTAGTGGCAGAGAAGGAGGATCGTGGCCAACACCGAGTCATGGGTGGACTTGACAGGATCATTGAGCTGCTGGTTCAGCAAATGCACAGCGAGGTTCCTGTGCTGGTACTCCTCAGACAGTGCCGGGTCTTCAATCTGCGAATCGGCATATCCCTCGGCCGTCTGCTTCTCTATGAAAAGCTTGGCCATGAGAGTCTGTGTGTCCTGGCCGAGACTCAACTTCCGCTTCATTCTCAGATTGCAGGCCGAGAGAGCACAAATTGCGTGCTGGAGACTCTGGCTGGTTTTTGCGAGCTTCAAGATATCCTCTCTGAAGGGATTGGACGGGCCATCAATGAAAACCATGGTTGGGCACAGGGTGCTGTGGTAGTAATCCATGAAGAAAGGCATCCGCGACGCAAGATCATGGGAGACGCTGGGCGGCTCATTGGTCCAACTCGCTGATGGCTCGCTGCGAGGAGATGATGACCTCTGTTGAGGTGGTCGCAAGTGGTGTTGGTGCTGGGGCTGGGGAGACCGGCTGGAGTGCAGCATGGCAGAGTTCCGGCCTTGGGAGCCGGCACCAGGAACATCTGCTAGCCAGTTAGAAGGAGTAGGCGATGCAAGGAGCTGGATGGTGCTCACTGAAGCCATCACACTCTCGCATCATTTTCTGGCTGAACTGGGACTCGAAGACGTCGAGGTGGTGGGAGCCCAGGCTGGAACCGTGCTCTGAGGGAGTGTAGACGATCCCAGGGTATGATGTAGGCCCGCGAGAGTGATCCATGTTGATGTTGGAGGGGGGGCTTTGCGGCGCCGGTGAGCTCTGGTGCGTGCTGTAGTTGTCGTACATGAGCGAGGGGCTGTTGACGAATGGCAGCTCCTCGCGAGGGTATGACTGGCTCAGGGGGGACATGTAGTCCACATCGCTGTTGACGGAGCTGACCGACGATGACAGCCCGTCCGTGACAAGCCCCAGGGGAAACTTGTTGAAGCGAGCGTGCGCGTCGGGAGAGTGAACAATGCCTGGAGAGTAGGCCACATGACCCCAGCTCCCGTGGCCCATGGGTGGTGTGTTATCCGGATGTGACATGGAGAGGTAGTCGTACCCAGGCATGCCATAGGGGGTTGGTGGTCCCGAGTCGGCAGGAGTGTGCGAGACGGATGGGATATCAATCGGCCCTCGAGAAGACATGGGCGGCGCGGCGTGAAGCCTTGGATCCTCGCGTTCGGCCCATTGCAAGGAGCTCGTTGAGCTTGTGCTGAGGCGGTGACCGTGTTGGGTGGTGTGGGGGTTGGTGCTGAGGCCCATGTTCATGTTGGCTGTGGTAAAGGCAGCGCTGTTGGCCCTGGCACGGGCTCCAACAGGTGATCGTTTTGGCTCGCGCGCAACAGGTGGTGCCTTGGCAACAGGTAGCGAAAGCCCTCGAAGCTTTCCCCGACTGGCGACCCCGACGCCCCAGGTAAGTTGTGTCTTGTATCCTGAACACTCGTTGCTGACTTCGAGGCACTGCGAGCAGTAGGGACGGCGACGGTCACACTTGACACCACGCTTGAGGCAAGTGAAGCAGTCATCAGAGGCACCACCGGCAGGGGCACGTCTTCTGCGCTTACGAGCCGCTGTCGTATCCTTGGCCTGGGGGGCCGTCTGAACGGCAGAGACGGTCATGATGATGGCAAGACGTATAATCGAGTATAGCGGGTGGGTTGATGGGTAAGGTTTGCAATGGTCAGACTTGATGTAGTACTTTGACGTAGCTGCTGTAACACGGAAGTATATGTACGGGCTTGATATCTCATACGTAAAACGACGGAGAAGGTAACGGCGAGTGGAGGGAGGCAACAGATAGTTATGTATGCATACGTTTTGGCGATGGGCATGAAGGGTCCCAGTCCGATGTGCGTAGTGAGTGTGTGGGAGCATGCTGTAAGAAAGCCGAATGGGGGTCAAGATAGGCATTGTGGAGAGCGGAGATGGCGACGGCTCTTGCAGGGGGTCAGAATGTGAGAACTTGCATCAGCCAGTTGAAGATGGTCCAGTGGGGGCATCCTCCCATGCTCGAAAAGCGACAAACGTTGGAGATAGCCAGGGGACCTGCTAAGGTGATTTTGGTATGGTGTGCGGTTAACGCTCCTCGGGGGGGGGTGAGCGCAGCAGCCTCATGCATGGTTAACAGATCGGCGCGACCAGAGCACACACACTACACGTATTACCAGGGTCGCCTTACGCCGGCCGGAGAGACGCTGAAAAGGATGTTATCCGCTCGTCTTGCTCTGATGCTGGTGGCTCAACCTGGCGACCACGCGCCGGCTCAGCTGGCCCGAGCGTCCTTGTAAGCCGGCAGGTTCATGTAGAGCCATGTCTTTCTGTCCACGTGCTTTTTAGACGATCGACTAAGTATGAATACGTGACATGCACTTGCGCTCGTCCACGTCGTTCTCTACGTGTGGCGCCACCAGGCAACCAAGAGGTGGGCAGGGGGCGGTGATGCAAACCAGGGCACGACTTCCAGAAGTCGACGAGAAGGCTGGCGAGAAGCAGGCGGGGGCGCGCAGCGCTTTAAAGCCGTGCAGGGGTGGTGGTGTCGGAAGGCCAGGAGCCTGTCAGGCACAGCAGTTGGAGTCGTCGACTTTTAGGCTCATGGCGAGCGAAGGCCTGGCGCGAGGGCGATTGGAAGGTTGGGGGGGGGGGGGGGGTTGTGGCTGGCTGGTGGCTGATGCAGGTGATCGGACGTGGACCTGGAGCCGTTCGTTCTGCCGGTGGACTTGGCGGAGATTGAATCTCGGTCGACGTCGTTGCCGCTATCCAGATTGGCTAGACGTGAAGCGCAAGCGCAAACGCTTGGGAACAAGGCGCCACAAGAGCCGGTTCAATCATGTTCCGGAAACGGGGCATTCATGAATTCATTCAACATCATGTTTCGCGTCGCCGCAACGAGGCTCGGCAGGAGCGCAGCGGCAGGCGCAAGGGCCATCCATGCAACCAAGTCAGGTACCTTGTACTGGCGTGTGCAGTGGCAGGCACGAGCGACAACATGAATTACAGGCACGTCGTTGCATCCCAGCGAGTCGTTCCTGGCTACGAGCACGGCCAATATGATGCCATGGGTGACCAAAAGCGCCATGATGGTGCCATGGGAAAGGCGGGCGACACATGGGATTTCTATCTGTGACGCTGATCACTTTCGGGAGGCACGCGAGAGGCAGTGTGCCATTGTCTCTTTTTCTTTTCGCCCCATTCTCACTCGTGTCTGCAGTTGATATCAATAGCGTCCTGGATGGCCTAATCACCTAATTAATCATCATGAGCTGTACTGATAATAAGTCCTTTTCACATCCAAAACATGCACTACTTCAAGGTCCGGGCCAATGACAGAGCCTCACTTGTGCCAAAATGGTCCGGTCCACAAGCTTCTTCAGTCGTCGCGGCTAGGCCTTTTGTTCGACCCGGACGTGTCGTACGAATGACAACAGGCTACTGTACTTGAACCATTGATACGACAAGTCGCCTGCCCGCACATTGTGGTCTTTGGCAACATGGGAATCGCAATGGATCAGACTGTCCGTGCGCCCGCTGCTTAACAGCGATTTCCGAGCCGATGGGAGGGCAAACGATGAGATTCAAGAGCGGGCTGCAGCCAGCCAGCCGCCAGCCACCGACGGCATCATCCATAGGTAGCGCTTGGGGTGGTGGACATTCGGTACCTTGCTCTGTCGGCGGGCTGGCGCTAAGCTGTTCGCGCTCTAGGGCCGGCCTCATCTTCTTGACGCCTTAGCGGCCACCTGCCATTGGCTGCGTCTACTTGGTCAGCAGCTGGGCTGCCCAACCGTCCATCCACTCACAGGCCCTCACGAGGCCCGGCCAGCTCGCCAACCCTCCCCTCACCACGCACTCGCTGCCTCTTTTCGAGGTTCTTTTGCAAACCCACAGGGCCACCATGGCGCGTTTCAAGGGTCATGCATTTCATCTCATGTCATGCGTTCCCACCCCTGGGGCGTCGCCTCCTCGGCACCCAGCGTGGCGCGGGGTGCGTGAAGAAGCGTTCCACGCTGCACCACACACTTCAGAGAGCCCTTCTTTCATGTGAGTCTTTGTTGCCTTGTGCGCCTTCGGCACGCGGTTACATCCAGATCTAGAGCTTCCCCAGACTAGGCCGTTCGCCCGATGGAGCTCTGCCAGGCACGGGAAAGCACGCAGTCACTCGCGGGGCCACAGCAACGCGACATTGGCCCTCTTCTCACAACTGACTGGAGAGGTTCCTTTGACGTTTGCACCAGAGCAGGTCCTTTGACCCCATGCTCCAGAGCTGGCTTGCACAATGCATGGAGCCATTCGACTCGCTCGCGTGGTTCGAGTCGCTGCATCTCGGTGGGTGTCGCGACTCTCGAGTAGTCATTCACGAGACAGACGTGGCTGAGGGCGCTTATCACCCAGTGACATTGCAGGGCGGGCATCGTGAACGGCAACAGCCGCTAGCGAGGAAATTCCGGTGCGTCTACGGAGCACAACCCGCGCCCCAAGCTGAGGGTAATAATGATCAAGCCCCCATCGGCCCCGTCCGCAGTCACTCTCATGAACGCGATAACGTACGTTTGGAATGCGGGGCCCTCGGCCGCCCCTTGTAATCTGATCCGCGTTGATGTGTGTTTTGGAGGCCGAGGCCTTTTTTTGGATGATGGATCATTTGCCAGAGGGAAGCGGAAAAGTTATGGCGCTTTCAGGCCCGGCGTGTCCCTCCACCAGCTAGGGGCGAAATCCTGCATGACGTGCAGTTGCACAGATGCCCTGCTCCGGACCGAGAGGCGTCCTTTGGTGCTCAGTCAGGGCTCTCCTGGCCGCCCTGTCCAGGGCGGAGCAGGCCGGCTTATTGCACATGAGTTTTCTGCCACACGTGCAGGCAATTATCAACAGCGACGGACCACGCACTGCAGTCTTGTTCCATCTTGTTGCGCATCATCCCAACGCACGGACCGTAGATGCCCGAGCTGACGAGAAACGCGATTCTGCGAAAGATAACGCCATTGCCCGTGCGCCGTGCCCGCCGATGACGAAAGAAGTCGACCAGGATCGAGCAAAAGGTCCTTGCGCTGGGCTGGGATGGGACGTCCCTATCGACGCACCAGCGCGGCTGTCCCTGGTTACCGAGCTTGATGCACCCAATAGGTCAATGCCTGCTGGAGATTGATTGGAACACTACGTAGCCCCAGTACCAGCCCGGCAGCCTCAAAAAATGATAGTACCGAGTCATTCCTACGCAGGCGACATTGGCCCATTCGCAGCTTACTATCACTGCGGCGTGATCCAATGATGCAGGCAGTTGACCAGACAATGGTACATGTAATCGGATCCGAGCAGAGAACCGTAACACTGGCATCCGAGGCATGCCGTAGGGTAGGCTGTGGCAATGTCTCATCTGAGGTAATCCACAGTCAAGCCACAGTGGCGGGAGGCGAGGGCTAGGACCGGACCTTTCCCAACGACGATCCATGAGCTTCGAATTCCAGCTCTACAGTAAGTTAGAAGGCCTCAGCTGCCTGAATCCCATCTGCATGACACACCCACCACATTGTGGCCACCATCTCCAACCCATCCAACATCTGGTCATAGGACACGGCCAAGTCATAGACGGCCTGGAGTTCACGATACTGAGCGGCAACAGCCCCAACATGACCGCTGCTCAGCCACCAAGCGACATCTTCATCGGAGAATAGGGACTTGAGTAGGCAACAACCCTCCATTGCCCCATCAGCTTCGCTCAATTTCGGCCGCGAGATCTATTTGAAACACCTCTATCTAGGCGGCCGCGAGAACCTACAGTACTGCGGTCGTTCCGACTGCCTCTCCGCCCTGCGTTGTCGTCTACAATACGGACATGGTGCCTAGAAGGGACCCCCGTCGATCCGGCACTTGCACCGCGACCAAGCATCGCAAATCCACCATTTCCACAGAAGCGCCTGCTTCCCACATGCTATCTGATTGGCGCATGAATTGCCCTGTTCTCGCGGCACGCCTCTCGCACTGCGCATCCCAAGCGACTTGGGTACGTGTACATTGTATTTTGCATGCAGACCCGCCCCGCTCTGGGACTCTGCAGCAGGGCAGCGCCGCTAGACCAGAAGCGGGCCACACGCCCGGTACTTCAAGGACCTCGCCGCTGCGTGATGGATGCCCACCATGGCGACACCTGGGGGCGACCTATTTACAGCAATCATGTTTGCGCGAATCCATAATTACCCCGGCATGCGATTTCTACGGTGATATCTGCCCGCTGTTCGAGACTGGTAGGCGGCGGCGGCGGCTGATATCGACGTGCTGCTGCGATAGCCCCTCAGCAAAGGACCTTGCAGCCAATTGATACCCGGCGGGGGTTACTCTCCTCCTGGCCTGGTCGGGGGGTCGATGCTTGGATTCTGAAAGTGCGCCGAAGCGCAACGAAGGACGGCGCTCCCTCGGTGGCTAGGCCATATCCAGGGCAATTCCTCCGCTGCCGCCGCCGAAATAGGGGCCTGCGTCGTGACGATCTCTCGACGTGCGGCTGCAGGGGCGATTTCAACAGACGACTGGCCGGCTGGAGCCTCGCCATCGGCCGCTCCCGACAGCGGCCGTACGTGTGTCCTGGTCATTCGATTGGAAGATGGCTAACCTGCTCAAAGTGATCTACTCTATGGTTATTTGCACAATTGCATTTTTCCGCAACTCAGCTTGTCAGCAGCGACAGCCGTCGATCACCTGGATCTTTCAAGTCCAGTCGACACGCTTTTAAAAATCCATGCCGACTGACCTCGATGCTGACAGCTACGTATTAGTGCATTTGCTGATGCATGTGAGGCTCCCACGCTTGTCACGGCATGCAACGCATGGACGCAGTACTCCCCTCATTTCAGGCGGCATTCGTGTACGCATGTACATGCCGCCAAGCATCGGCAGCATTCACATCACTCACCTTCAACAGGCCTTGTTTCTGCTAAGACGGTTCTATAGTCGCTCTCCGAAAAGCCCCCCCACACCAGTCGCGGGGACAAATTCACGGAATGACGGCAGTCGGCGGCATCACATGCTCAAAGGGGCCCATCAATCGTGCATTTGGAACAACTATGTCAGGCAGCGCTCTTTGACTGGCGCCGCTGGCCGCAGGACTTTGGGCCACTGCTCTTCCCCCCTCCACGCTCCGGCAACGTCACGACGTTTGTTGTCCTTTGCCATGACCCATTTATTATGGTGCTTGAGATCGAGTCATGATCAACTTCTACCGAGTGCCGAGTCAGCTCACGGTTCAACCCGTAGCCATTTCATCATTGTCTCAACCAAAGATAGAAACAGAACGTACTTGGTCTCGGCAGGAGCCTCGTTCATCGACTTCGCATTCGCAGCATGGTAGACGCCAATATCGGCGGCCCCCGCGCTAGAAGAACCGACGAAGACTGCACCGAAGAAACCACGGGGCGTCGGTCAGCCAGCCAGCCAGCCAGCCCGCAGGTGTGTTGGCTGCCTGCTGCAGGATGCGAGCAAGGAAGTGCCTGCGCCTCCTCTGCAAAGATCCCTCCGACAAGGGACTAGCGTGGATGGGGTAGCTCACCGTGACTGTCCACTCATATTGGTTGCCGCATGCGTCCCGCGCATGCGCCCCACAGGGGGGGGACCCCTGGCTTGCTCGGCTCGCCTTTTAACCTTTTTTTTCTCTTAAAATGCCCCGCGCGCCGCCTTATGACTGGTGGGTGCGGCACCTGCTCTCCTCAGGAACCATATGAGTCCACACAGGCGTCGTGTCTGGGACGATGATGAAGCTCCAGGCACGCTCGTCGCTGGCGCCTCAGCATCACTGCCTGGCAACGCATACGTACCCGCACTTGCAATAAGAATTACTGAACATGGCACGGGCACAATCTGGGCTGATGACGTGACATGGCCAGGCCAGGCCAGCCAGATTCGCCATCTGTTGAAGCTCCACACAATCGCGTTGCATGGTTGCGACTATCACTGCTGATTCCATCCGTGGCCCGCGACCACAGTGTGCACCTCCAGCTGCCCTTGTCGCCCCTCGTACAGACTCGTCACTCAAGTGACCTGCGAGTTGTGCGCAGCTGGAGAAGGGTTCCTTTGCAGGCGGAATGGCGGGATAGGCACGCCATGCCCTCACAGTCGACAAGTGATTTCTTGGGGCAGCCTGCTTTGGGTAAAAAAGTGACGGTCAATGGACCGAGGGGCAAACATGGGAATTCCCGCACGCCTTCATCCGACGCGGCCTAGCGCATCTCTGGAATTGCAGGGCATGAAAAGAAGCGGTCTGCATCGCGGTGCTAGCTGGGCAGGTTCCCTGCGAATCCTGTCCAGGCCAGCAAAGCGCGGCGCCATTGTAGAAATGATCCTCATCTGAGGGACTGATGACTGCACGGTCATTTGGGTCCGTCCCTTCCCCAACGCCTTCAGTGGCGCGCGGTAGTCCTGTATTCCGACAAGGGCTCTGACACATAGTATTCCCCGGACTTGTTGCTGCCGCGTCTTGGGGGCCCCTGCGCCTCGTCCGCGCGCAACCCCAGAAAATGCGGCCAACTTTCTGAGTTTTGAGGACGTAATAACAACCGTTGGGTTCGGACGCGTGCGTGCAATGTACAAGTCTTGGTCCGGGGAAGCGCCACGCCCCTCTCGATTACCCCAGGTTTCAATGTCGAAGTAAGAAAGCCGAGACGGGGGACGAATTCTCAATGCTTGTTGGGTCCCATGTATCGAGGGGGCCGCTTGGATGATTGTCCATGTGCCACTGCGACACGCAGGACCCGTTGCCTTGGTTCCCTTTCAGTCGCGCTGCCGCGCCCGCTTGACAAGTGTGTGTCTTTCACACACTGAACATCGATGGGACAATGCGCAGTGATTGCTGATTGCTGTCGCTGGCAACGGGGCCTCGACTCGCAACCGGGCTGGCGTATGTGTGGCGCAGCCCCCCGGCTGCCAGTACGTTTGTAGGGCTGCAACCACACACAAGGCAGGGCTGGCAGGCCAGCTGGCTCGACACCATCTTCGTTTCTCCAATATGTATACCCCGCGTTCATTCGCCCGTGTCCATCCGACGATAACCATGGGGCTCTCTCGCCCAGGAGCAATTGCTTGTTTTTCCCCTGTCGAAACCCATCAGCGTCGGTCGCGCTTCATCATATCGCAGCCTGCGCAGGGTTTCGCAGAGTCGACGACCCAAAAGAACGCATAGATAACAGCGAGGCCGCCGGCCGCTCGGTCGAGCGAGCGAGCGTGCTCGTCGTGCGGTCTGCCTCCAATTGGGCCTGCGCGTACCCGCATGCATCTGGGACCCTCCCTGCCCTTTCCCACCATCACCAGTCCAGTTCATGGCGCGCGTGGTCCAACAATTGACTAGCCTCGAATCGCCCTCGACGACAAAGTTGTAATAAGTGCAAGACTCGATCGAAAGAGCGTTGCGGCGCCAAATTACACAGACGGCTTGATGGGGTTCGCCCCAATCACCGACGCACACTGTTGGGATGGCCGCAAGCGCCTGTCATACGTAGGTCGTCCCCATGGCACTTGACGCGGAGATACATTAGTTCACATGCACATACCGTCGCATTGCGTGCAGAGCCGAGTCACAGGGTAGCATTGCAGAAGTTCTAGAAGAACGAGCCAAGGGGTAAGGAAACCCCTCACGGACAAAAGGGCCAGGGGGAAATGGTTCTGTATGTATGTGCTAGGTAGGGGGATGCGCTCGACTCAGGGCGCAACCCTGCAGACTTATCAGTTTTGGCAGCGTGGGGGAGGTGCGCGCGGCACGCCTTTGGCCGGATGGGTTGCGGCGGCTGGAGGAGGGCTTGACTACATCGCGATGGTCAGCGTCGTCCTCGTCCTCGCTATCAGCTGAGCTCCATCGAGGTACAGCATCGGATCAAATCTCCCTGGGCCTCGATGGCCCTGCTGCGAGAATGTCATTGCACATGCAGCGATGCATCGAGGGAGTATGATTAGTGAGGAGGCGCACGGCGCCTAGGGGAGCAGGCATTGTCCATCATCACATGCATTCTGTATCCAGAAGAGGCCTTTGATCGAGGCGTGGTAAAACGAGCAGGCATGAGCGCGGACAAGACCTTCCAGCACGCTCCCGTCACGAGAACCCACTCAGGCAATAATGTGGTTCCGTGTTTCTCTAGCGACATGTGCGAGCACACCATTCTGATTCTCCCGTGTTTGCTTCCTGTCGACAAAAGGGGGCCCTGGGTCGAACGACTCTCGTCCGTCCCAGAACCATGCCATGACACACACTGAACAAGGGTGCCTCATCACGCAACATGCTCTGGTCTTTGTGCCGTGTAGTGCACACTGGAAAGTTACCAAGGACACACTCCCTCCTAGCCAGTGCACTCCTCACAGGACATGGTGATTGTGTCACTGCGTCGCAGCCAAGCGCGGGCTGGACCTATGAATAACTTCTGCGTCACGCTAACTCTGAGTTTGTCAGCTACTTCATGGATCGGGAAGCCTGTATTGATCTGCCAAGTCCTCTTGAGGAAGGACGATTCATCGGTGACGCGAATCAGGCAAAAGTGCGAAGGCTTATTATGGGCGAACTATCGATACAAGCAGACGCCCACATGGGGAGCTGGCAAGTGGCGTGTGAGCAACTATGCCCACCTCGTACGACACGGCTCAGTGAGGATGCACACCAATGAGGATGATCCGTGAGGGGACTGTGACTTGAGCGCCGGCTCTGCACGTTACATGACTACTTCGTCTGTAGGAAGGGACATTCGATGCGATGCGCGATGTGCGATGCGCCGTTGCCATCCCCATGGCCGATACAAAATCGACGCAAGGCTGGGCGTTCATGCCCCGGAGATTAAGACGCTGTGTCGCATGAGGCTATCGTCTAGTGTTCGAGTTTGCTCCGAGTTGGTGGGTTTCAACCTCAATTGCCATGCGTTTGCGATCTGCCGAGCCGGCACGAACTTCAGTTGAGATGGAATGGGTCAAGTGCGCTAGGATAGAGCACGAACATCCATTGAGGGCGGCGAAAGACGTTGCCAAGGTCTTGGATGTGCACGAGGTGAATGCCTGTGTTTCAGATGATGCACTGAGCCTCCGGAGGTGAGGCGTTTCGGAGTCCAACCTCGACATCGCTGGCGAGCTGGATACTTTAAACGCAAAGCCTTTCCGGTGGAAATCCAGAAAGACCGAGGTCCTCTTGTCAAGAATGATGACGGAATCCAATTTGGAATTGATACCTGACTTGTCTTCTTGCTCATGCACTGGACATTGGTGGCCCAGTCGAGCATGAACGGCGGCAAAGACACGGAGCGAGTGAATTCCCAATAGCGAAGAGCTCCGAATAGGTGAACTGCGTCTGAGTGGCTTGTCGAATTCGTGGTTTGGTGCCCGTGTGCTCGTACCGAGAACATACTCGAGCCATCAGCGATATCGACCAACGCTTGTGACAAGCACGCCGCCTAATTCCATCAAGGCTCGAATGCTTCCTGAGTCATTGAATGACCGAAAACCATAGCCTCCCACGCAGAAAAACATTTCTTCACGGTAAGGGTATCAGCTGCAGACCATCCTTAATTCCACCCGATCACATATAGAGCGGCTCAAACTCTGTTGAGAACCCAAGGTCTGGCTTTTTGGCAGGGTCAGACCATATGACTTCTCAGTTGCCGGCGTCTCCCGTCCTTTCACCTCGATGCCCCTTGCAGAGGCGCGGCTCGTGTGCCAGGAGCCGTCGTATGCGCTGAGAAAATTGACGCTGCGGGTCGACGGGCTATGTCTGGACTCAGGCTCCTGCTCTCCAACGACGATCCTGCAGCTATCTTCGGTCCATTGTGACCAAAGTTTGAATCGATCGCTGGGCTGGAGGAACCGGCGCTCTGGGCCTTCTCGTTTGTGACGAGACCCTTGGCCTGGACAAAGGCGCTAGAGCGGACATGATACGGATCCCTCTCGTAGTACTTATCAAGGATGGGATGCATCATGACAGTCTGCCGGTGGATGGTGAGGATGGAGTTTGTGGGTACATTCACCCAGTTCTCTGCGGTACATGATTAGCGAGTGCCGAAGCTCGTCATGAGGCACTTGCTCACCTCTTTCAAATGTTAGAGGCTCGCTTGCGACCAGCACAATGTCAGCCCCCTTGTCTTTCCGTTCCATGTAGTAGTCGTGATCGTCCGGCGAGGCCGTCCTCGTAACCCACTGAGTACCGGAGGAGTAGTATAAACTCGCCGCCTCATCCTTGGAACTGCTAATGTATCTTGTGCAGATGACACTATGTCCGTCCGTGACCGCAAAATTCAGCAAGCTCCGTGTATCGACATCCTCGCTTTGGACGATGCTCTCGGGGATCGAGTCTGTCAACTCGTTGATCTGCGAAATCGTCTGTTTGATAGCCTCCCGCAATACCGCATGGCCGAATCCCTTTTCTGGACACGAGTCGGGGTCGTAGCCCATGCGTTCGAGTGTGTCGAGGAATAGCGCAAACGCCCATTCGCTGTCGGTCCCGCCCTTGACTCCTAGGAACCACTTGTCGCCCAGTCGTTCGCCGAGTTTTCGCTTGATGTATTTCCACCCGCCCAGTCCACCGTTATGCATCCACATCAAGTTTCCATGGGTGAAAGGGTGGCAGTTGTCTTCAGCCAACGATCCTTCGGTGGTGGCGCGAACGTGACCGAAGATCAGCCTCGATGCCGTTTTCGAGGCGATTCGCTGGAGATTTGTGCAGTTCCACGCCGGCGTGGTCGAAGTGAACAGGCAAGGCGTCGAGCCCAGTTTGGGGTCCGTGTAGAAGCCGATGCCAAATCCATCCGCATTGTTCTGTCCTCGTCGTGTATCCTATGTCCTGGATCAGCGCTATGATCGGTTGACGCGGTGTAGCTCCATACGAGTCGTAAGCGCGAGTCGAAAGACTGCTTCAGAATCGAATGTGTGGGTTCAAGGATTAGCTTTGACAGGAGAATTTCATCGCTGCCCTTGTAAACCTATTCAGGAGGTGCGGTTAGCTGAGTGACCTATCAACAAAGCCGAGCCACTTGGGCTCCGGCGTCGGAGGGCGGTGGACTTGCGAGGAAGCGGCACATGACGTCCACAATCTAAGAAACGAACAGCCGTCCAAGGTGCGTGCTTTCGAGGGTGTGTAAACGATAGTCTGAAGGTAAGGGTTGCTAGTTGTACAATGGTTGGATTGGCAAGGAGCAGGTGAGGCCAAGGGCTAAAGAAGGGTCCCGTTGGCAATAGGCAATCGGGGGCGGATATGACACCATTAGCCTAGCCGATAACGGGAGATCGACCAATTGGTGGCACACGGTCTGATTCCCACGCGTTGTATCGGCCATGGGGAGCTCTTGGCTTTGATCGAGAAACAATGACAAGCTGATTCAGAAATAAATTTTCTGCCCTGTATTCAGCCTCTACAGTCAAGGACCTCGTGAGCTGCATCTGGATTGCAGGGACAAGTCGTCAACTGCAGAGCAGCAGCAACACAGGGAGCACATGCATGTTGAAGGTGGCAAAGTATCCTCATATACAGCAGCCAAATTTCATGCAAACTAAGTTAGAATACGCTCTGGATGGTCGAAGACACCCAGATCGCTGAAAAAGGGGCGCTAGGCCTGAATATTGACTCTTCGTAGGCTACCTACGTATTTGCTTTCATATCAAGGGCGCTGTATTGGCTGGTGTGCCCCGCCAAGTTGGGTCACCAGAGCCAGGTCTCTCATCAGCGGCAGGAACGAGCCTCAGCCGGCGGGACGCGCCTCCCATGCCACTTTACACGCTCCGCGTTCGCGACGCCCTCTGGCCGCGTCTCTCCACTATCACCAAAACCACTCCCAACCCCGGTCATGGCAGGCTCTTGGTTACTCCACCAACCTCACTTCCGTTCCTCTTCTCCTCTACTGCGTCCCGACTTGCTGCTTATGTGTGCGAACCATTGACATGATTCTGGATTTTCACTTCTTGATTTGATTAGACACCGACTGATCCCCAACCCAAACATACCTATCAGCCTAGCATGGACCTCGACGGCTATGACGTGAGCCATCCACAAACTTCCAGTCCCGTGCTGCCATCCTCGTCGCCTGCCAGCAACCTGCTTTCGCCCACAAGATCTTCCCGACGCAAAGAAAGACGTGCTCCGTCCGTAACACCAAGACGATTTGGCCGGTTCTTCACACCACGAAGCTCCGCGCCCATCTCAGGTCGGCGAATCCTCGCCAGCGTCGACGCCGAAGAGCTCAATCGGCAGCCCACCTCGCCACACTCGGTCTTCAGCGATGCTTTTCATTCGGATGCTCTCGACTCGTCCCCCATTCAGAGCCCCAGTGGCCGTAAAGGGGGCAGCTCAAGGAATGGAGAGCCGATTGCGTCTAGGAGAGGCGTCGTCCTCAATGATATGGCGCCTCCTCCGTTAAACTTCAACAACGGGCAAGATGTCCTCGGCGAGTGGAGGAGCAAGACCCTGGTGAGGACTTTCGATGCTCTGAGCGATTCGACACTGGTGCTGATAATGCAACCTTAGAACCGGTTCTTCAAGACCTGCCGCGCCCAAGAGACCTCGCCAAAGGACAAACTCATGCGTGATGCACTCTCGGGGCCGCCGAGCAAGCGTCAGCGCGCCGAGGTTTGCTCGCCTGATTCCGTTTCCAAGCGTTATGTAGCTGATCTCCTTAGTCACCCGAGCGCCATGTGCCTGTACCCATCCGGAAGCTGGTAAACAGGGGCGTCGAGTCGCAAATCGTCCGTCGGATGCATGGCGATGCTTACTCTCCCCACAAGCGATACGTCTCGTATCCTGCTGCTGATCCACGATTTGAAACCGCCAACTTTTACAGCAACAAGGAGGATCACGAGACTATACTGAGCTATGAAGGACCTGGCGAAACCACGCCATTCTGCCAGGCAAGCTTCAACAATACGCCGGTGACGGCCATTGGCGATGAGCAGGGTTACGTTAGACTGCTCAGAACCGATGGTTGGTGTAGCAGCTCCGGAAAAGTTGAGGCATTCTTCAAAGCACAGGACAACGCCATTATCGACATGGACATATCGGCCGATGATATGAGGCTCGTTACGGCATGTGGTGACTGGTCAGGTCGCGTATTCGACATGACGACACAGAGCGCAGCTGTCAACCTCCGAGGCCACGGCTCCGGCATGCGGCAGGCCATTTTCCAGCCGGGGCGAGCCAATGGCGATGTCTTAGCAACAGCGGCGAAAGATGGGTGCATCAACATATGGGACCTGCGGTGCAGCTCCCTTCCAGTCAACTCATTCTCCACAGTAGCTGGCGACGAAGGTCAGCAGGTGAGACGGAGAAATCTAAACCTGGATATCCTGGATGCCAAACCAACCAACTCGATGAGGCTTGCCCACGTTCGTGTTGCGAATGGCAGCCAGAACCCTGCCTCGATCACAGCGCTACAGTGGTTCCCCTCGGGGCGCGAGCATCTCTTGGTCTCAGGGTCCGAGTCGTCTGCTGCCATCAAGTTGTGGGATATGCGCTGCATCCAACCGCGTAATCGTGAGCAAGCAGTGCCCCTAGCGATTACGGCCGAGCCCAGACACCACACCTTCCGCTCGTACGGGTTGACATCTCTAGCGCTGAACGGAGATGCCACTCGTCTGTATTCTGTCTGCAAGGATAACACCATCTACGCATACTCGACAGCCCATCTCATCCTCGGCCACGCTCCAGAGCTTGTGGACAGCTCTGTGAAACGCAAGCCTCGTGGTGTGCAGGGCATCGGTCCCCTCTACGGTTGGAAGAATGAGCGTCTCAGTGGAATCACTTTTTGGGTCAAGAGCGCCCTGCGCCGCGCGAATGGATCTCAGACCGAGTTGTTGGCTGTTGGTGGCAACGACAAGGCACCCGTGCTCTTCCCAACCGATGAAGGGTTCATGAAGAGCTCTTTTGCGCAACGCAACCACATCATGGAGGCAAGCGCGCCGACGTCGACAAACCCTACACTCTCAGCGTCAAAGTCGACGCCTTCCAGCTTAACCCCGTCTTCCGCCAACATACCCCTCTTCAAGTGCGGTACGGCCCTCATCAATGGGCACGAGAAGGAGGTCTCCACAGTCAGCTGGACTTGCGAGGGCAAACTTGTGTCGCTGTCGGATGACAGTACCGTGAGACACTGGCAAGAAGATGACGAAGGGGACAGGGCGAGGTACCTCAGGGGCGTGGGTGACTTTGGGGGTGAGAGGTGGAACTGCGGCTGGGCTGATGTCGGTGCCGACTGGGACGAAGACGAATGTTGAGAAAAAGTCCTTCATGGCGTATTTGGATAAGCATGGGCTGAGGCGTTTGGTCGTTGTGACCTGATGTGATTTGGCGTTTGACGCTTGGTTAGCACGGCATGGCATAGCATAGCACTGTAGGGTATCGATGATTCACGGCGACGTGGCTTCGTCAATGAGGACAACGTTGACTTTATTATATATAGATATGTTTCTCGATATGTGAAGGGGTATTTCCATCATTCTAATGCAGAACATGTGGTGTATCTCGTGCAGTTGTTGCCCACAACCCGTCCCGAACTAAAGATGCTGCAGAACCCCAAACGCCTTGCGTGTATGTATGTAGCAGTGGTATCATCCGCGATTTCCAATGCTGGCCCGTTCAAAAAGGACGAAAAAAAAAGGCAAAACGCCCCGAGGTGTCACCATTACGCCGGTTCACCGACACTCCAACAGTCGCCGTCGGCAGCTCACATAGGCGCCAAAGACAAGGAGTCCTACTGCCACGATGACGATCCAATGTAATTTCTGTGCGAGACGTATCCCATGGCGCGGCAGCCGCAGATTGCCGGTGAAATCCTCGAGTGTTCCATCGTGCGGCGACGGTAGGCCGCCCATGCCTGGCGGATGGCTGAGCTTTTGCAACCGGAGATATCTCCCAGACATAGCTGGACAGAGCTCTATATTACCCCCATCGCGTCCAGTGGGAAGCCTTTGCGCTTTGGTAAGAGTTGGATGCGTCGCGTGTAGCCTTGCGTGCATTTCTTTCGATATGCCTGAGGATTTCGTCGTCCCCTCGCCTGACTCGGGCTTGCACGGTGCTGGAGTTGCCCACATCTGCCCCTCAGCCGCTGCCATCATGTCTCGCAGGCGCGCGGAAAGCATCGTCGGTACCACATTGAGCGTGCGGTGGAAGTCCGTGGCATTCGATTCGGCCGGTGCAGAGTCACCACACACGTCATCCAGCTGCTCTATAAGGACGGTCATGGCTGCAAAGATGAATTCAGCCTCTTGCACAATGTCGTCCCATTCGCTTTGGGAGAGCAGCGCCTCCGAGTTCGCAAACTGCTTCTTGAACTCTGTTCTCAGATCTTCGCCGCCCGCGGGGGTTGCGAAATGGAAGAACCGTAAAGGCATCGAGTGTGAGGCGTGAGACCCGTTGCTGCCGTCTGCCTCCACAGCAGAGGCTGGTGGTTGTTCAGGATGCGCCTGCATTGTAGGCTTCATATTCTCCGGCGCTCGCTTCCAAAAGTCATTGCCCACTGACTGCAAGGAGGCTCGGATGTATCGACCGCCTGCGAAGAGTGCCATGAAGAAAATGTAGGAGTATGCCAGTAGGACATGTGGCCGTTCCTCCACGGACTGCTTGATGTGCTTGAGGAACGCAGCGAGTTGGCCTTGGGCACTGACGACACTCAGCTGCTCCTCCATAGTATGGTTGGGCCAACCGGTGATGGCCTGAATATCCGCCCTCAGTCTGTCTGTACGCATGAGGCCTGGCAAGCGCAGGTTTCGCAGTACGGACAGCATGCGCCCTGACACCAGTGTCTCCGCATTCTGTGCACATTGTGGCCACAATGGGTCCTTGCTGCTGTGCGAGTCGTCGGTGGCAGCAGCATGTGTGGTAAACGGATCGCCAGGCGACATTTCGAGTATTTCTTTCCATAATGATTCGAAGGTTTCGAATATCGGCGCGATGTGGAGAAGCCCAGAGGCGTACAGCGATGGATCGTTGGCGTGAGGAGGAAGGGCCAGTGGCAGTCGAGAGATGATCATCTTGTTCAGCCTGGCATGCGCAGCACGTGTAGACGCCGCGATGGACTGTGCAAGGGACGTCTCCGAGGCATCTTGGTTAGCCCTGCGTCTCCCCGTGGCTGCCATGGCGGAGACGAGGGATCGCCAGGCCCTGCATCCGAAAAGTGAATGTCTCGAGGATGTCGAGCGCCAGTAGGCAGGCTAATCGGCTGTTCGCAGACAGATTTCGCGAGTTTCTAGGAGCAGTTTGGTTTTGAGGTCTTCGGGGCGCGTGTGGACAGCTTCGATGTAGGAGATTGAGGGGGAGTGAGGGTGAGCAGGGTCCTCGTACCGATCTGGGCAGGATCTCAGGTACGTAGCGCTTTCTTGTGGCAATAAGACGGATCCTTCGATAGTTGATCCTCGGTCGCGGGGTTGTGGCGTGTTCTGGACCCTGGAATGGAGCGAGCCGTACCGTAGCCCTGATGGAGTCGGGCGCTGCAAGTGATGGCGTTGAAGATGTCGGTGCTGTGGGATTGGACTTTGCGAAGATACAGGAACTGAGGGTTCGTGCTGCACTGGACCCTGCAAGCCTGCAATGCTGTCTAGCAGATAAGTGATCCTGATTTCGGATGGCTCCATTGCAGCAACGGCGTGTCATGCTGCCTGTTCACAAGTCTTGGATTGGTGGGGTTTGTCACGACCTGGTTGAGTCTCATTATGAGCATTCGCAGCGGAGTGATGTCCGAAGATCGAGGTTTTGGAGGAGGATCGACATTGGGGGGCCGGAGTTCGGGATACGGAGTTTGCCCCCCCATGTGGATGCCGGTCCCTGACGCTAAAAAGACAATCAATCCAATTCTGTGCGGATAGTCGCCGGTTCCAAGTTCTATCGATAATAAGACTCCATTACGGCGCCTCTCTATGGACGTGCTCGTGGCTGTCCTCGTCGTCTGCCTCCCGGCTTTCGTGGTTGACAAAAATGAACGATGACAGGACAATTATGGCGCCTAGCCAGTAGATGAAGCTCGAGTACATGCCATACTGCACCATTTCGCCGATCAAGGACAGCGGGATTGTCAGTGACAGACCAACGGTCACCACCAGCGGTGTCGTCAGCAGCATGGCATACGCCCATGCGATGTCACTGATCCACGAGGCGCAGGAGTTGACAGCAATGATGATCCATACCCTTGGTGTCGGTGGCATCTCAAACTACCGAAATTAGCCAGGATGTATGCCGCGGGGAGTTCTACACGTACCGGTTCAATATTTGTCCAATGCAAGACGAAGAACAAGGGCGACAAGAAGATGAGATTGAAGACGCCCACCATGCCGAAGAAGAGCTTCATGTCAATCCGATCCTCGTTGCCCACGCGTCTTTTCATGAGTGTCACGTAGACGCCGTACACCACCGCACTGAGGATGGCCATGCAGTCGCCTAGGGCGATCTGCGCTGTGGTCTTGTCGGGAAAAGAGCCACGATCACCCTCACTGGCACCCGTCAGGTCGACCGTCGAGATGAGCACGACGCCAGTCAGGGATGCCATGACACCAATAAACTTTCGCACGCTGAATGCCTCGATGCGGACCATGGCACAGAAGATGAGCGTCCAGATGCTGCTCGTGGAGGTCAGGATGGTCACACTGGCAACGCTCGTGAACGCCAGACACGCCGACGCAAAGTAGTTTGCGAGAGACCAGAGCATGCAGAATTCGAGGCTCAGTCTCGACGTGTCGCGGAAATTGAGCTTGTCTAGCGAGTCGTCCTCGCCGGCGACAGTGTCATCATCGTCAATCAGCAGTCGCTCGCCCGTCTCGTCCGACTCGAACATGACTTTTGGAGGGGGGATGCCCTGATTTCGCTGCCGCCATAGTGTCACCACGTCATTTCGTAGACCGCGAAGCCCGCTTCGCAACATGTATCTCGTGAATTGCGGCACCAGTGCCAGGGCGAACACTGAGGTGTTCGTGTAGAGGAGGAAGAACGGCTTGTCGTAGGTTTGGTCGGAGAAGATTGACTACGGCGGTTAGGCTTCTTGATGGGCCCCATGCTTCAGTGGCGGTAACCTACGCTGGCGAGAAAGTTGGAGAGCGTCCAGAGGAACACGGTGACCAGCAGCAGAGCGATGCCCAGTGTCCGCCTTGCGTAATGTCCCAATCCAAGTTTAGCCCTCCAGCCTCTGGCCACGGGCGAGCGCGACCTTGTTCGGCGCGAGGACCCGACCGACACAGCCAGGCCTGCTGCGTCGTCGGAGAATCGCCTATCGACCTCAGCCATGTTGACCTGTCTTCAATTTTGCTTGGGCAGGCGTGTCGCGGGCGCGTGCACGTGCGGCCATGGACATCAGACCATCCGAGGCGGAGATGTCGAGTTATTCGAATCACGTTCTTCGGGTGAAGGACGCAGCTGTACTGCTTGGATACGACATTGACGCGATCGACATCTTGGGGCCCAGTAGAAGATACGGGGCAAGGGTCGTGGATCTGTCGCACGTGCTGGAAATGGGTCGAGGGGTTTCTCTCGCCGATGACGGTTAGCGTCACGGGACAGATGCCGCTCCTGAGGGCACTGCCATGGGAACGACATGCGCCGCGAAGTGTTGACAAGGTTTTCTAGCTGACTGAAATGCACTGTTTGACAGATATGGACTTTCATCTGAATAAGTCTGTCATAGATTTATTGGCATGAAAACCGGCATGAGTTCATGCCTCTGACGTCCAATCTCGCAAGTCCCCGCATGTTCGAGGCTACCCTGTAGATATATCCAACTTTCCATTTTCAAGTTGGTCCTGCTTTTGCTCCGCCCTGCTCTGTCGTTGTGGCCGTGCCTTTTTGCATCTATCGACGTATTATGACCTGTAAGTCATAGTCTTCGGCTCCATCCCCTTACCCTCCTCCAGCACTCCAGCTTTCCTCAGGATGGAGACGCAGTTGTCCACCACCTCCGGCTTGACTCCCTCTGTGTGGAGGGGAAACTCGACGGTCTTGAGCCACTCGCGCGCGTCCGGCTCGGTGTATCCCAGCTCTTTCGAGATGTACTTGACCGACTCCTCCTGGTTCTCGTTGAAGTGCTTGATGCCCTGGTCCAGCTTTCCGAACAGATCCGCCACCCTGGGGTCCAGGCCACCCTCTGTGAGCCTCGTCGAAGCGACAATCTTCCAGCTGCTCCACGGTGTGTAAATCTCGCCGACTCTCCTGATTTCGCCCGAGTCGTAGTACTTTTTGGATGTAAAGTGCTCCCACATGAAGAAGTCGGCCTCACCCGAGTTGACAGCGGCGCGCAGCTTCTCAAAGTTGTGAAGGACGACAGTATCCGAGTAGGGCTCCTTGCTGTCCGGGGTGAGCCAGCCTTGCTGATCGGCGAGCACGTAGCCCATGACATAGCTGCCCGAGCCGATCCTCGAGACGCCAATCTTCTTGCCCGCGAGCGACTGGACTGAGGCAATCTCAGGACGATCCTTGCCGGTGGAGATGGCCCAACCTGGAGAGTTAGCGACGTGAAAATGTATGGGTTGGCCGGCTTTCGATTGCTTACAGAGAGGAGTATTGACATAGGTCCCTACGAGACGGTAGCCTCCATCGCCCTCCACGTCCTGCTTGCCAAGTCCCGCGATCCAGCCCTCTGTCAAGCCAATGCCAACGTCTATTTCGCCTGCGCGGATTGCCGTGACCATGTGGCCTGTGCCAGAGGGAAAGGGAATGAGCTCTGCGTTGAGGCCATAGTGCTTCTTCGCAAAGTACAGAGGGGTAGAGAAATGCTCCGGCACGAAGCCGATGCGCAGGGGTTGAGAAGACATGGGCGGTATTGGTTAAAAGGTTGATGAGACACCTAGCTGCTGCTTTGAAAGTAAGAAGCTTACAGCGTCATCGAGGCTAAGCCTGGAGAGCTTGTGGCGCCAGCATGCCCTGTCGATGCGGGGGGTTGGTGGGGGTTTCACATGATTTTGGCGAATTGATCGCAGCATGATCAGCCAGGGGCAGAATAATTAATACGACGAGTCAACATGATGGAAGCAACTTGTGCAACCCTGCCGATCGGCTTCAAATCTCAAGCTGTGGATCCGCAATACATACATTCGTTTCCGATTGTGAATCATGGACTGGCAAACTCCATTGGAGGTGCAACAGCGACCTGACGCGTTCGCACACGTAAGTTGCGCTAGACTGTTGCCTAAGCCCCGTGAGGCTCAGCAAACCCAGCCGGGGGTCCTGCATTAGCCTCCTTCTGACGTTCTTTTCTGACCTCAGCCCTGCATTTGTTACCGACGAATATGGAGCGCTTCTGGAATCCTTCGCGCTGCGTTTGAAAAATCTCCCAATCCATCTCACCAAGTATTCGCCATGTGAACACACTCACCACCATGCCCATCTCTTTGCCCGCATACGACCATGAGAACGAACCGTTTCTCAACCACCCAGACGAGCCCATTCCAACACAGCCACAACCACACTACCGCAGGTCCGCGTCGAGATGGCACGTCCGACGCCCATTGACCATTGTGCTCCTCATAGCCGCCGTCGAGTTTGCCCTCATACTGAGTGGCTCGATGCTCCTCATGCCCGTCTACCGTCTCATTGAGGACGCGCTGTGCCACGCGCACTACCACGACGACTCACCTGACCTCATCGATGAGAAGAAATGTAAAGTCGACGAGGTCCAGTCCCAGCTCGCCTTTCTCCTCAGTTGGGTGGGCGTCGTAGGATCCATCCTCAGTACGTTCCCTTCCCACGCAACCCACAAGACACATCTGGGCATCGCCAAGGCTGACTGGCAACAGACTTTCTCGTGGCCTATCCATACGGGCTCTTGGCGGATCGCATCGGCCGAAAGCCGACAGCCCTCTTCGCCTACGGCGGCGTTGCCGTATCTTTCCTCTTGTCACCCGCCATGCTCGGTCCCTGGGCCGCCACGGTCCGCGCCAATCCGTATTGGCTCATATCCGGCACCATCTTCACTGTCTTTGGTGGTGGCGGCCCTGTGCTGTTCAGGGCCCTGTACGCCATGGCTACGGACGTCAGCTCCGCGGAAAACAAAGCGACACACTTCCTGTACCTGACCATGGGCACGACGGCTGGCGCGTTACTGGGACCGCTGGCTGGTGGCCTCTTGATGGAGTGGCATGGTCCGTGGCTTCCCATCTGGATCGTCGTCTACACGGTACCCGTGGTTTTCGCCTTGTTCTTCTTCCTTCCCGAGACGCTCGTCGTTGATGCCAAAGAGCAGCAAAGGAGAAAGACGCAGCTCACCGTGCGCCAGCACGTTGGCCAGGCGGTCCGAGACCTGGTCCAATCCATGCAGATGCTGCGCAACATGAATATTGCCCTCTGCATGCTGGTCATTCTCTCCATTACTGCGGCCGAATCATCAATTCTGGCCCAGTACATGAGCAAGCATTTTGGATGGACCTTGGCCGAAGTGACCGTGCTCCTTTCCCCGACGGGCGTCATCAGGCTCCTGGTTCTCGGCCTTTTGCCAAAATTGGGGGAGTATCTCGTCGCCCCGAGATTCGGCTACACAGCGTTTGGCAAGGATTTGCTGCTCGCCAAGGCGTCGCTGTACGTCATCGCCATCACATCCCTGGGGCGCTTCCTGAGCGGCAGCATTGGGCCCTTTGTCGCGGCCGTGTATCTTAGCTCCTTTGGCGCGGCTGAGTCGCCCCTGATCAGGGCAGTCATGTCCTCGTACGTCCAAGCGAGCTTCACGAGCCGCTTGTTCGCCCTCGCTGGCATGGTGGAGGTCCTCGGAACCGTGCTTGGCGCGCCAATACTCGCCTGGTGTTTTGACAAGGGTCTGCAGTGGAAGGGCATATGGACGGGACTGCCATGGCTTTTTGTCGCAGTGCTCGTAGGGTCTTGCGCTGGCGCACTATCCTTTATCCGACCTCCCAAGGTCGACGACGAGGACGCAGTTCCTGACGACGAAGAGGACGGCGTCGATACGCACCCAGGGAATCCAGTCAGATTGGAGTGAGAAGCTTTGATACTGGAATGTACATTTCTGCACTTAAACATACTACCCAGCCATCAATTCTAATTTAGGCTCCCGTTATCTGAGCATGTATGTAAGATCCGGTAGGCTGCTCAATATGCTCATGGCCGTGTTCTCGTCTTCTTTGGAGAGCTGATTCTTCGTTGCGTTCTCGGCAGCTAGACTGGGCTGCACTGGCAACCCCATACAGGTAGGTGACGATGATGGTGATGGGCCAAGTGATTCCAGTACGGAGAACGGTCGGTGTGATGACGATGATGATGGCGATGGTTGGCCTGCTGGCTGCACAGTTGTCTCCAGCTTCAGCGGTGATGGAATTTTACCAGACCGAGAAACGTTGGGCACAGACGCAGCCTCTAAGCCTTCTTTGCTGCCAGTGGATGGGTGATTCCCGAGGACCGAATGGTTCGACGGTGCCCTGTTGAGCACCGCATTCGGTTCGCCGGAAGCTGCAACGCCGTCGTTTTGGCCATTTATAGGAACGGCTGGAGACGTCACCATCTCGCCCCAGTCGTCGTCGTCTTCGTCGTCGTCGTCGTCCCCCTCCTTCGCCTCTTTTCCTACCGCGGTTGCAGACAACGTGCCGTCCGGCGATCCATGGCTAGACTGGTCGATGGATGTCTGGTGCATCGACATAGGAGGAGGAGTGATCAGTGAGTTGGGCTTGAAGGTCTCTCTGTCGACTGCCATGTTGGCCATGGGCCCCATCGACTGCGGTCTACTCTTTGCAACAGGAGGCGGCTGGAACGCCGCCACAACGGGCGAATTGCCTGACGAGCTCCATCCAAAGCTGGCAGTCCGTGGCCTCTCCTCTCTGGCGCTTGTCCTCCGGTTCCTCTTGAGTAAAGCGTCGACGTCAACAGGCTCAGCGATATCGTTACCCGTGTTGTCCCAGCCAAACAATTTCCCGCCGCCAAGAGCACCTTTGGCACGCTGTGCGAGGCCGACCCCTCGTCCAGCGATGGAGTCTTCCTCCATCCATCGCCTTACTGTTTGAAGGGTCTCCTTGCGTACTGTAGAGCGAGCCCAATCCATGTGGACATAATTCTCATCGTTGCCAAGATTGTGCTTCCGTGACGAACCGAATCGTGAGATGCGGTACCAGGTCCTACGTTCCCCTGCTGTGGCGAACGTGTTGTCAATGATGTTGGGAGGGAGCGATTCGGGCGCCACAATTGGTGTTTCCGTCTGCGGGAACAAGTCGTCCAGTACTGTAAGGTCAATCGGTAATGCTGTCGGCACTGAATGCTTGATGGACGTTGACTGTGTGGGCGGCTCTCCAACGAGATCTGGGTCCGTGTAGGCTGCTTCATCCACAATCACGGTCTGGTCCCCAAAGTGTGCCTCGATTCCGTCAGACTGTGGCTCATTCTTGGTCGATTCCAGTGAATTTTCGGTGTGATCGGCGTCAGCAACACTGCTGCTATCGCTAGCGGCAGTATCTGATTCTGTCTTGTCTTCGCTGGGCGACGCTTGTGGCGATGGCAGGTGCGGCAGCGACTTTTCCAGTGGCGAGGCATTTCTTGAGATCCCATCGAACATATCGACCAGTTCCTGGACCTTGGTGCCTTTCCGACTGATCTCGGATGTTCCTATTCTCAATGCCAGTCCAGGAGGGGGTCCATCTGGCGATTCTGTTCGCGACGGGGAGCTATATCGTGCCTCGTCATGGCGCGGTCCTTCAGAGGTGCTCTCGCTACCGGGAAGATCGTCCTCGCTTCGAGTCGGGGACTCGAGTGCCCGTGGCTCATCCAGCGCCGCCGCAGGCACATCCGCCTGCAGTTCAAGTCCAATCCCCGAGTCGCCTGCTCGCTGCGTCCATGGCACAGGCGAGACGCTTCCTGATCTTGATGGTGCCAGTGGCTTGAGTCCGGGGCTTCTCCCCCATCCGGGACTCTCTGCCCCGGACGCAGGAGCCGCGCTCCATCCTCCCCAGCCATCATCCGGGTCCTCTTCGCCCCACGGTGCAGGACTGTGCTTCCTGGTGCCACCAGGCAAAGCGACGACGGGCGGTGGCGGGACAAGGTTTATCGCTGTCGCGGGTTCATGCTCGTTTGTCTCCCAAGGGGAGCCCCAAGGATCGTCCATATTGTGCGCATGTCGCGGTTCGTGGGTGTCGATCGCGTTATGACATTGCCGTCGCGTGTCGTGTCGGAGTGCGGTCGTCAAGGGTGGGCAGTCAGCCGCTCTCAAGGTCTCTGCGGTGCCGAGTCTGCATGCAACTGATGTTGTACATATAGAAGTATACAATTGGAACAATTAAACGCCATGGAGATTCCAAGGGTGGATTCGGCAAGAAAGGGGACCAGCAATGCAAGGTACTAATCAATTGCCTGCATTGGATGATGTAGATTCAGTGTTCCGCACCCAAGGCATGCCAGTAGACACGATCTGAGACCCGCAGATGCCCAACCCGGCTGCAGACTGCTGTCCATTGCCCCCATGCTCGATGAGAAACTCGTAGAATACCTGGCACCACCAGTCTGCATCGTCACAGTGGCTTTCTTTGATACGAGACGACCAGCATTTCTTTCAATGCAACTAATACCGGCACTCTGTAAAATAGGGAGGACACGCGATGTTCCACAACCCAGAGCCCACGGAAGCTAAGTAGTGCACTGCCAGCACGTAGCACCAGCACGCAGTTCACTAGGTATCATTTACGCGTCTAATATAATCCAGCAATGTTCGACTCCAATATTGCTCATGGCACGTACCCAGCAAAGACCAGACTCCGATCGCTATGTTGCAGCAAGTGATAATATCATGGTCGTTACCTCAGTCATCTTCGTTGCCGCGGCTGGTCAAGGCCGTGGTCCTCCTCACACGGTCATTTCATGGCCAGGTCGAAGGCACCACTCCTTCGTTCGTCCCGATCCCTGTTTCTCGGCGACCATCTCGATTGTGTTCTTGACCTCAGCCCGCGACGCGCGATCTCGGAACTGATGATAGACAAAGTCGACAATGCCCACCTTTGACAAGGCCTTGTTGTCGATAATCGCCTTCTTCACATCGTTCATAATCTCAGCCTTGACCAGCTTGGCCTGTGGCGGAGGAGGGCCAGCCTTGATAGCGGCGAATGCATCTGCAGGAGTGGAAGCGGGCGCGGGTGGAGGAGGCATGCGCGCCGCCTTGTCAGTCAAATCAGCAATACTTTTAGAATCCGGTGTCCAGTAGCTCGTGGTCCACGGGTCCAGTGCGGCGAAGTCGTCGAGTGATTCTAAAAACTGTAAGAAGCATGGCCAGCAGACACGCTGATGATGACTCACCAATCATTATCTCCATCTTGTGTTGTTGTATCAAGGGGTCGACAGCCTGATGATGCACTCCCTCGAAATACAAGCCTGTGCTCTCTGGTTCCATAGTGTTGATAAACAGTCGTCGTGCAGGGCCCGTGTCTTCGGCATCGTCAAGAAAGCCATCCATATCGTCCTCATCGTCGAGCTCCTCTTCCTCATCATCGCCATCCAAGTCCTCGCCTTCCTCTTCCTGCCACTCAGCCTCCGAGTCATAGTCATAGTCTAGCGGCAGGAGTCTTCCTGTAGAGCATCGAGCGAGCCGCCTCATATGCTTCTCGCCAACGGCAGATTGCTTCAAGGTGCATGTCCCGTAATAAGGCGGGCGAACATCCTGTGAAAAGGCAATGACCTTCAGAGGCACTTGAGACAATTCCTGCCGAGTCTTTTTGATGGTCTGGTTCTGGCCATCTGGTCCCGCATTCTCGAGCTCTTTGTACATGGTTTCCATGATACTTCTCACGGGACGCTGCTTTTTTCCGCGTTGTCCAGGTTTCCCGGGAATTTGTAGCACCTCGCTGGCCCGAAAGGGATGGCCGTCGTGTGTGCGTGTCCCCGAGATGTACTCATCGAGTATTGATGCCTTGGCGTCTTTCGTCTCAGCGTCCATTTGGCATATCGTGACGGGGGCCACGGCGGTATTGGTGCCAGCACAATAAGGCATGAACAGCTTGCGGTATGGTGCATCTGATCCGGCCAACGCTGTGCTCACTGGGGCTTTGCTCGGCGACGTGAACACAGGTGCACCGGTGGGTTTTTTCGACGCCGTGGATCCTCCAAAGAAGCTCTTAAGCTTTGGCTGTTTTCGTGCCTCTTTCTCCTTGGCCTCCTCGATTGCGCGCTTCTTGTCTTCCTTTTCTTGGGCCTTTTGCGCCTTGATCTCGGCTTTAATGCGATCTTCTTCCTCCTTCTGCTTCTTCTTCTCTTCGGCTTCTCTAGCCTTTTCCTCTTTCTTTTTCTGCTTTTCTGCAGCCTCTCGATCCCGTTGGGCCTTCTTCTCGGCTGCCTCTTTGTCTCTGGCGTCTCGCTCAGCGGCCGTCAGCTTTTTCTTGGGTGCTTTCGCGGCTGCCTTGGCATTCTGGGTAGAGAGGTTGGGATTCGATGTAGTTGCGGAGGCCACCGTGCTTTTGCTGGGTGTTTGTGGAGAGTTCTGTGTTGTCGCACTGTTGCTCTCCGTAAGAGCTGGAGAATCTGTTGGCGGCGATTGCGGTTCAGGGAGATTGGCTGAGTGCGTCAGTTGAGCTCGATCCTTGGAGCATGTGGGCGTCTCACAGTCGAGCCCTAGGTTCGTGTCTCCTTGTTGGCGCTTTGGTGCATGCTCATCCATCTTGCCACTTTCTGCAAAGTCCTCATGTGACCGCTTCCGAATAGCCACTTCGGATTGTTGGATGTTCGGGGACATTTCTGCCAAGGCTGTACCCTCTGCCATGTCGGTTGCGGATACTGCAAAGTGCTGACGAAGATTGATTTGTCTCCCTCATGCACCTCTGATGATGAAGCCCCTTCGAATGGGCTGACGAGAACAATTGCGTCGTGTCTGGAGCAATCGATGGATTACTTAATGACGCTCGAATATCTTGATCGGAACCTCTCGCAACGACGTCTGGAGGCGGGTGTCGTTGGAATTGAGGACCGATAGATGGAACTGGTACGCCGACTCCGCCTGCAAATGCGTACAGGGACGCGAAAGGTCGACACTCCAGGCACCTAACGCGACCGAGCCGCGTGAACCACCCCGGCACTTCCTTCCCCGGACGCGTTTTCAGGTCCATTGTGTCACGTCAAGCCACACGAGATAATTCCGGTCTTTACCCGGCCAGACCTCAGCCACATGCGCATTGTGGATCCCTGCCACAATCATGCATGCCAGTGATGCCATTTTCCCATCTTCTCACCATATCGAATTCTTGCACCTCGTATCAAGGTGGGACCGACCCCGAGGCTGTATTGAGGAGCCGCGAAGATGGCATCTCTCTTTTTGACTAACCTCTCCTCGAATCGGGCCTAGCCGTTGGGACACTTTGAATGCTGACTCGCACGCCAGCTGCAACGCTTGGCACACTGCCCTTTTGCCGGGCCTAAACGAACCGGCGATCCGAAGGGCGATCAATGCGGCCGACGTCACTGGCGCCCCCCCCCCTTTCAGCACGTTGGAGGCATACCCATGTACATGATATCACAGAACTACCGAGGTACACATTGGTGATGCTTTTGTGCTTCAATGTGCAGAACGAGTGGTATCATTGATAGAATAACGTTCCGTTCACCTTGCCCTTTCAGTCCATGGCGAAACAGATGGTTCCGCACTGTGACTTGTACAAACCAGAACTTCTACAGCGAGAGGATGATTGGGTATCCAGATCCAGGCCTGGAAACAATCGGCCATGTAATTAGAAAACCAGAGAAAAACAAAAACGTGAACCTGAGATTCGTATGGACCACAGCCCCTGATATGTCATTCGCGCACGATACCAGTCGTGAGTCTGCGCCTGGCCATCGTTCAGTCCGGGTTGGCAATGTAAAGCCGCTGGCTGGTCAGAGTTGCCGTCCGCTCGTCGACACTGCCCCGTCTCCTGAGCTCCTCGGGGCTCTTGACGCTCTTCTCGCGGGTAAGGGCAGAATGCAGCAGCGAGTTGCTGGCAAGACGAGGCGCATTACCCAATTCTCCCACGTTGTCGGCTCTCTCCGCCTCACTGTCCGCGCTATGAGTGCTCCTAGCTTTCACACTGGCACGATCATCAGCGCCTCCTGCCTCTCCATATTGTCCCTGCTGCTGCTGTGATGGGAGATCGACAAGACTGCCGGATCGCTCGGGTGTGTCGCCGGGTGTCCATTTTTGGCTGTTCCTGCTGTGGATGCTGCCTTGTCCTCCCGAGGTTCGATACGGCAAACCACGACGCCCACTGGCGTTGCTGCTTCGTCCGCTGCTCCCCGTTCTACGGTGGTGCAATCTTGCGGATGCAGGGATGTTCTCGTCGTCGCTGCTCTCGCCCTCGACCTCGGTGGCACTCAGTCGCAGAGGCACACCCCCAACGCCGACGTGATTCTCGCCAGGCGTCAGGTTCACAAGAGGCTGCTTTCCGTGGTGTCGAATCTTGGCTGCCACCTTGTTCGTCGTGCTGAGTCCAGTGTTGCTGCGGCTTCCGCCGTGACTGCTGTGACCACGACCGCTGACCACCTCAAGATTTGCTCGTTGCTTGGCAGCCCGCTGCTGCGCGATGAGTCGCGGGTCCTCGTACTGCGCACGATCGCACCAGACGGTGGCCTTTTGTTTTCGGAGAAGGGCCACGTAGCTGGAAGCGCCTCCATTGGTCGTACCGGCCGAGCGATTCGATTCAGAGCGGCGAAGGTCAGAAATAGACGACTGGCGATAGGCGGCGGGAGGAGCCATGCTCGAGGTGGTGCTGAAGGTATTCACGGAAGGCGTGCGTCGATTGTGTTGTAACGGGTGGCCGGGATGTGACAAGTGTTGCTGTGTCTGAGGGTGCTGCCCTTGGTACAAACTTGATTGCGGCCGCTGCACGGTTGGAGGGCCATATCCCTCCACCGGCCTGCGCTGAATTGTCGGCTGAAGCATAATGAGTTGGGGGACGAGCCAGTTGCTACACCAGCTCGCCAGACTCAGGCACACGACGAGTAGGTGAGTTTGGAGGCTTGGACGGCAGGAACTTGTTGTCGTGGTTGATGCAGGCTGGCAACGGGCGTTCTTTGACCATGCGATTGTCCAACCCTTGCAAAAGACTGACCAAAAGAACCCTGCGCTGCTTGGGACGCCTGCGTGGTGCGGTAAGGAAGCAAAGGGAGTGGGAGAGGGAGTGGGTGGGTGATAGCTGCGTAGATGAGGGAATCGGAGCGAGGTGGTGCGGCAGCGCCAATGCTGGTGAGACTGGGCTGATGGAACCTGCGCAAAGACAACCGACGCACGTTGGCACTCACCCGCTCACACCAGCCCCAGGTGAGCAAGTGGGTTCGTTTGGTTTCTCTTGCTGACGGGCGCTGCTGGACTGGACAGGAGCTGCCGGCCTTGGCCTACGCCGGGCATTGGCATTGTCTTGGCATTTTTTCAATGTTTTCCCTCTTTTCAGCGGTGGCCCCGTCGCTACTGGACTCATGCCTCCAAATCGACCCCACTCGCCAAGCGTCACCGAGCGCGTTTCCAGCGGGCCCTTGGGTTGGGCTGCCTGGAGCTGGGAAGAAGTGGCCCCTAGGCTCTCTGTACGTAGCACTGCGCGCCGAGGAAGGGCCATGGGGGTTAGGCGCGCGGGACCAATCAGCTATTTGCAATCGTCGTCCACCCACGCGAATGTTGATGTAATAATGTAATTCTCCGCCCTGATTATCGCGAGCCGACGAAGCGCACGTCAGTCGTCACCGTCTTGCGTTGGATCTTCCCAGGACTCATTGCAGGAGGACATGTCCGCGCCTGGGGTCTTTCAGCTGCCACTGCTGCGGCTGACAGTGCCACAAGCATGACGGGCGCTGTCGCCAACGCCGAGCGACAAGGTTCAGTGCTAGCTGCCGAATCTATTGACTTGTCACGCTGATGAGGAAAACAAACATTGCGGTCTGGCCGCCACATGCGCATAGACTCATGCATGTGTGGCCTTTCTTTCGGACGCAGCGGGTCAGAGGCTAGCACCGCATGGGAGTCCTGATTGGATCTCCATTCGTCGCTGCAAGGTGGATTGGCTTTTGTAGGGATGGGCTAGCTGATGGTAGGACGCCAAGCGGGAGCAAGAGGAAGCTAGCGAACAGGAGTTCCCTCCAAGAGTCCTACACCAACGGCTAATACCTGCCACCCTGCATCAAATAAACCTCAGTTAGACGCCGAACAAGGCTGGTGTTGTGGTCGCTCCATGACACTACGTGGCGGTCCCTGTTGCTTTCATAGTGGTTCATGACTTCATCTCTACTGTATATGATGCCTTGGTGACAAGACTGGAAGCCCGGGGACAGCCACGAACAGCGACCGTGCTCGATCGCAAGCACACACAAAATTTCTGCTGTGATAAAACAAATGATCCAATGTTCAGTTCCTTGTTAGCTGGGCCAATTGAGTTCAGTGCTAATTTCGTCGGCTGACAGCATTCTAACGTACGGGCGTGAGGAACTCTGGCATGAAGTCGTGGCACTGGCACTACACTGGCACTGCACTGCTAATAAGAGCGGGGGCTCGGCATGTTGAACTTGGGGCCTGCGACTTGTCAGATTGGATCCTGTTTACCGCCTCTGGTCCCAGTGTCCGAAAAGGAAAGACGAGGAAGAAGGAGCATCAGAGTCATGCAGCATGTGTCTCACGATAATTACTCCCATGCGCAAGTATACACCTGTCTAGCGGCGCTGGAAACGGCCTGGGGCAAAGTTGGGCAGGCAGGGTCTTCTCCCCTGTCCTCGGAAAATCCGGCGCGACAAGGGCAGTGATCAGCCGATAATCCCCTGACAATCAGTGCATTCTTCAACGCAGATAACGCAGATTCTGTATGTCGCCTGAGCTTGACCATAGCTAGCACGATGAGGAGGGACGGAATAAACCCGGCTGGCCCAGATATCCACCCTCATGCACGGACACGCTTCAGATGGTCCAGGCCCAGATAGGCTGCAGCCCGTTCTGTGGACTCGCGCCAGGAACAGGGCTGACAGTTAATGCATCATCATCATCATCATCATCAGCCACGCAGGAACTAATACATGAGCTATTTGGCGACGAGATAAGGCAACCAGGAAGCCCAACATGGCGCTCGAGACAGTTTCCTGGCAGGGCCAGCACATGCAGTAGGGTACCTACTGATTCCTGATGATCGCCAACGCCAGAGCTGCACCTCATCCATTACAACTACGTCATAATTGCTAACAGCTTTGGCCATGCCATGCTGCCTGGGTATGGATAGTCTGGCGTTTCTGCCACTGGCCGGTCGAACCGTCCAGGGATTCTGAGTTTCATGGGTATAATACCGGACAAACGCAATCCTTGACCAAGAGATGCTGCACATGATGCCTCAGGCGGAGGACCGGGGACGCGCAAGAGTTCGGACTAGCGATGCCGTGCGCGTAGTCCACAATACCCGGGACCCACACCGGTCATCCGGGCAAAGAGCCGCTGTCGAATCCTCCAGCATCTTGAGGCTAGAACAAGGTCTGGACTCTGCCTCAATCTGGTTCTTCTCAGTACGGTATGCCACCAGAGTCCGATCGGCACATGCGAGATCGGGCCTGTTCAGGTCTGGTGAAGAGAAGAAAAATAATCCCTCAACTTGAAGGCAGGTTCTCCGGGAATCATGATGACCTCATCAAGGCCGGCGTCGGTCGCCCATCGTTGTAGCCAGATGCAAGGTGCGATGATTTGGTGAGATGTCCCCTCTACGGATCGGATTTTTGTCACAATGGCCAAAGCAAGACGGCTCTACCTCAGCTGAGCTCGGTTTGCGCTTGTTGGTTCGACTCTCCAAGTCAGACGGTCCCCGTTGACACTTCCGGCCTATGTCCGCCGCGCGACGCGATGTGAGTTTTGTTCCGCAGGGCACCTGGCTAGTTGGACCTTGTTTTCTCAACTTACGCACAAGTATCAGTTTGATGCGTTCTGTGGCCTCACGCGAGCAGTCGCGTTCCGACCATCATTTCGCTCTGTAGAGTAGGGATGATGTTCTGACGCACAGTCTTTGTATACCGTAGCTAATTGAAGGATATTCGAGGATCACGACTGAATGTTCGACAGGGCACGAGTTTGGACTGCTCCCGAGCACAGTCTGCATGGAGACAATTTCTACAGGGTAGGCCAATGTCAGACGCGTGTGCTACGTCATGAGCTATAGAGACAAACTTTGCGAACTTTCGGCTCGTGATTAAGCTACGCACATGGAGAACTGCATAATGTACCTGGTAGTCAATCAAGCAGCAGGTGGATGAGTCTACTCATATATACGTGTTCTTGGCAGAGACGTGATCAGCGGCCACTGAACTAGGACTACACGTACCCAGGTACTGTATCGAATCAGGCGATGCGGTTGTAGCCATGCTCGGCACGACGCGCAACGGTCCGCCAAGCCCACGACTGACGAGGAAAGGAACGCTGCCCACGTAGACATAGTCTGGAGAAATGTTCCATCTAACTTAGTGGCAGAGAGCGGCTCATAATTGCCGAGCTCCCGTTTGGTAGGCATCAGGTCACGAGTTGCCGTGGCAATTCAGAAGCAGAATGGGAGGCACGTCAAGCCCTGATCACGCTGACGCCCGTGATGGGGTCGGGCTTAAACCATCGCGGGGACACAACGGACCAAGCGCTGCAATTACCACCCACCGCCCAAATTGCAGCGTGAGCCCACGTTCTTCACCTGCGCACTGCTACAGGTCCATCGTCCACCCCATCTCCGCGTCTCCCTCTTTAGACATCTCAGACAGAGCAGACGGCTTTTCGCAGTGTCTTAGACCCCCCAGTGCCAGTCTGTGGGCGTGCACCGGCCCCGACAGCCCAATCACCGCGCCCTGCCGACAGCACGCGCCTGCACCGAGCGATTGTTACTTGATGGCGGCCGGTCTCAGTCGCACCAACGCCAGTCTGGTTATCCCATCCTAGGTTTCGAGAAGCGAGTCCAACGCGCTGCTCTGCGCGCGCATTGGGACGGGCAAGCGTGGGAGCACACGGCGCCTTCGAGTGTGACCCCCCAAACCGCCATGAAGTTTGCGAAGGAACTAGAGCGGGATGCGGTTCCAGGTACGTGGCCAGCTGACAGATGTTTGTCTTAGAGCATCTCGGTGTCTCCGAGAGAAACCCCAATGCTTCTGCGCTCCTGCCTTGCAGGACGCCGCATAGCCAGTATGCATATCCAATAATTGTGCTGACAGTCTGATCCAGAATGGCGCATAAAATATCTAAACTACAAGGCCGGCAAAAAATACGTCAAGGCCGTCGCACGAGCCGTCTATCGCGCCAATGGCACTCCTAGGAACATTGGTGCGCAGACGCCCTCATTCTACACAGCGCACCCGCAAAGACCACACTACAGAGACGACAGCGACCAGGAGAGCGGCGGCGAACACGATGACTCCTTTCTCGAACGGACGACGTCGACAGGGGCGAGGGAGCGGCCGATGCCAATGACCATACCGCAGCCGACGCGGATGGAGAACGGGGCTTTGAAGACAGATGATGGCAACTTGCAATATGGGAGCTTTGTGGCCACTCCGCCGGCTGCCAAAGCCGACTTGGGGGACAGTGGGCTCTTTGGACTGCCACCACCAGCCATGCAGGAGCCGACGCCAGAACCGCAGGTACCTCAGAAGCCGTCCGACACCATGCGGAGACACATGGGCCGTTTGTCCGTGGCCCGAAGTGCGTCAGCAGGTTCCGTACTCACGGCCAAGAGAGATGGTGATCAGGACGCCCAGCTGCTGCCGAAGAGAGGGCAGGTCGCCCAGAGCCCCTCCAACCTGAGGCGACTGCTGTCGCATGGCCAAGGCCTCAACTCGAGGTTCAGCCCGAATACCAAGGGCGGTGCCAATTCGCAGCCGTTCGATCTCGTCCGCGAGAGAGAGGCCGAGTTCTACCGATTCATGGACTCGGAGCTGGCCAAGGTGGAGTCGTTTTACAAAATGAAGGAAGAGCAGGCCGAGGCAAGGTTGGCCGTCCTGAGAGAACAGCTCCATGAGATGCGGAACAGACGAATCCACGAGATTGCAAAACATGCGCACCCGGACGACCCGACCGACAGCACGCGCGGGGGGAGCGACAACGACCACTCCATCCAGAACGGGCTCTTGCGTCCCATCAAGAGGAAAATGTTTCCCGTGGGGCCCAACAGCAAGGCTTTCCAGATCATGCCCCGTACGCCTCTGATTGGGACTTCGAATTCGGGCGACGGGGGCCGCGACTACAGTCGACGACCGCAGAGCCCGGACGTGTCCTATCGAACGGCGAAGCGCAAGCTCAAGCTTGCTCTGCACGAGTTCTACCGAGGTCTGGAGCTGCTCAAGTCCTATGCGATGCTCAACCGGACCGCGTTCCGGAAGCTCAACAAAAAGTTCGACAAGGCCGTCAATGCACGGCCACCGTATCGCTACATGAACGAGAAGGTGAACCACGCCTGGTTCGTGAGCAGCGACGTCCTCGAGGGCCACATTCGGGTTGTGGAAGACCTCTATGCGCGTTATTTCGAGCGCGGCAATCACAAGCTCGCCGCCGGCAAGCTGCGAAGCCTCACCAAGAAGCAACCCGCGCAGTCGGGATCTGCCTTTCAGAGCGGGTTTCTCATTGGCACCGGGCTGGTGTTTGCCGTCCAAGGTACGATATACGGCGCGCGGCTGCTGGAGCACGAAGATGGCCGCCTGCGTGAGGAGACGGGCTACCTCATGCAACTGTACGCTGGGTACTTTCTGGTACTCACTCTCTTTGCGCTTTTCTGCCTAGACTGCATGGTGTGGACCAAGAACAAGATCAACTACCCCTTTATATTCGAGTTTGACCGGCGGCACCACCTGGACTGGCAGTCCTTGACTGCATTCCCAAGCTTCTTCCTCTTGCTCTTTGGCATCTCCATCTGGGCGAATTTCAGCCGCTATGGCCCAGAGGAGCTCTATCTGTACTATCCGGTGATTCTCATCGGACTCAGCGTGCTTATCATTTTCTTGCCGTTTCCCGTCATCGCACATAGGGCGCGGAAATGGCTTGCCTACTCCCATGTGAGTTGACCACTTCTGGAATGGAGAGTTGCGAGAAGACTGACCGCATCAGTGGCGATTGCTTTTAGCGGGCATATACCCTGTCGAGTTTCGTGACTTTTTCCTGGGCGACATGTACTGCTCCCTGACCTATGCGTCATCTGTAGGTTCCCCGTCTCTGCGTTTTTGGTCCGCTTCCGATGGACTGACCACTCGCCTAGAACATTGAACTCTTTTTCTGTTTATACGCCAACGAATGGGAGAACCCTGTCCGCTGCAACTCGAACCACTCGCGGCTCATGGGCTTCCTCGCCGCGCTGCCGCCCATCTGGCGCTTTCTGCAGTGCATCCGCCGTTACAAGGACACAAAGAACATATTCCCGCACCTAGTCAACTGCGGCAAGTACTCCATGACCATCATGGCTGCCGTCACGCTCTCGCTGTACCGTATCAGCGGCACGCAGACCCATCTCGCGCTGTTCATCACCTTTTCGTTGGTTAACAGCATCTACTGCTGTAAGTGACCTATCTATCTCTTCGCGTATCGGCGGACGAATGTACTGACTGGGCAGCCATCTGGGATCTGTTTATGGATTTTTCCCTCGTCCAGGCCGACTCGAAGCACTGGTGTCTGCGCGACATTCTCGCCCTCAAGCGTAAGTGGCCGTACTACACGATTATGGTGATCGACCCGATCATTCGCTTTGGCTGGATCTTTTACGCCATCTTCACGCACGACCGGCAGCACTCGACGATTGTGTCCTTCCTCGTGGGCCTGATGGAGGTCCTGCGTCGTGGCGCGTGGGCCCTCTTCCGCGTGGAGAACGAGCACTGTGCGAACGTATCGCAGTACAAGGCCTCTAGGGACGTCCCACTGCCGTACAGGATCGAGCCGTTGCTGGACCGCGCATCGACGGACGAATCGACCATGGTGGCCGCCGGCGAGGGCGAGGTGCCGCCGCCGGCCATGCAGGAGGAGGGCCGCGTGACGGCGTCGTCGACGGCGGTGGCCAGCACGCTGGGCGCGGGCGGCCTGCGCAGTCGTGCCCAGACGATGAGCGGGCGCACGTTTGGCAAGTTGATTGCCGAGGCGCACAAGCAGGATTTCCAGAAGAGGAAGCGGACACCGCAGGAGGAGGCCGACCAAGCCGACGCCGTGGCCGAACAGGTGGACGACGATGACGACGACGACGACGACGATGATGATGAGGTGGACGTGGACGATGAACAAGAGACAGAGTTTGAGGTGGGCATGGCGAATGGAATGAGAAGGCATGCAGGACGGTAGAGTACGCGTCCCTCCGTTGGGAAGAGACCATATAGACTACACGATAGAGGGTGATAATCACGGACCGAACCATCTGAGACTCGGTTTCCTACTCGCCCTGGGGAAGCGGCAATATTCTAATGATTCATTCCATGTCTATTCAATGCGTGTACATGTGACTTGTATGATACCCATCTACGCCCACTCGCCGTCAATCTGCTCCCAGTGGTCCAGGAAGCTCTTGAAGAAGAGGGCGCCGAGGCCCGGATCGAGGGCGCCGGTGGTGGCGCGGACCGAGTGCATGCTCAGCTGGGGGGAGCCGACGTCGGCGGCGCGGACGCCCATGGCGCTGGAGAGCATGGGGCCGACGGTGCCGCCGCTGCGCGAGTCGTTCCTGATCTGGAATGTCTGCGTGGTGAGGCCCTCGAGCTCGGCGACGCGGCGCATGATGGCGGTGGAGACGGCGTCGGTGGTCATGTGGCCGTTGGCGTCGGCGGAGATGACCATGCCGACGTTGAGCTTGGGGATGTGGTCGTCGAGGTAGCTGCCGAGGAAGTTGGGGTTGCCGGCGTGGGAGACGTCGGAGGAGACGAGGAACGAGCGGGCGTAGGTCTGGCCGAGCAGGCTGGGCCCGTAGGCCGGGCCGGCGAGGGACTCGACGATGCGCTCAACTGTGGAGGGGAGAAAGTTGCCCTTGGCGCCCTGGCGCAGGAGGGAGCCAATCTCCTCGTCGTCAAAGAGGGCGACGAGCTTGATGTAGCCGTCGTCAGGGCGGTGGTCGGCGTGGAGGAGGGCCATGAGGGCGGACCACGAGCAGAGCTTGTCGTCGATGCGGCCGGCGGTGATAAACTCCCTGTCGAGGCCGAGGGTCTGGGCGGGCTGGGCGTCAAAGAGCTCGAGCTCCCAGTTGAGGATGGCGTCGTAGTCCTGGATGCCGAGCTCCCTGGCGATGAGCTTGACGAGGCGGGGCGGCTGGGAGCGGACAAAGGCGCCGTCGCGGCCGAGGGCCTCTGCGTCGTCGTGGGGGCTCTCGAGGCCGATGATGGGGACGGCCTGGGTCTCGGCGTTGTTGGTGCCCATCATGCCGACGCCAAAGTGCGGCGCGAGCGTGGGGACCTTGGCGATGGGCCAGCCGAGGCGGACGAGCCTGGTGGCGGTCTTGCCGGTGGCGGCGTCGCGGACGACGACGCGGCCGCCGATGGACAGGTCGCGATCCCACCAGGTGGCGTTGAGGCCGCCGGCGTAGGGGGCGACGCCGAGCTGGAGGTAGCCGGCCCTGTTGGGCTTCTTGCTGACGGGCTTGAGCTTGGCGGTGAGGGCGTCAATGTGGCCGGCGATCATGGCGACGCCATGGTGGCCGGGCTTGTAGGCCTTGCCGACGGCAAAGGCGATGAGGGCGCTGCCGTTGCGGGTGGTGTAGTACTTGCCGCCGGCCTCGAGGTTCCAGGCGTCGCGGGCGGGCAGCTCCTTGTACCCGCTGGCCTCGAGCTTGCGCTTGCTGTAGTCGACGACGTGAAAGATGGTCGGGTTCTCCTCGAGGAAGTCGGTGAAGGGCTTGGTGAAGGCCTCGGGCGTGAGCTCGCGCTTGGCGGGCACGGCTCCGGTGGGCGGCGGCTGGTCGTGCATACGGTGGGCGAGCATGGCGCTGCGGAGGTTGGCGTGGGACGAGTGCGCACTGGGCGTGCGACGGGTCATGGTGGCGGCGGACGGGGAGAGGACGATGGAGGGAGGGAGTGACTTGTCGGCAGAGGGAGAGAGGGAGGAGGGAGGGACCTTTTGCGTTATCGGATCCATGCCATGTTCGGAGCAGCCCATGTCTCGCTCGTGACGGCGGCGCATGACATGACGATCGATGCGCCCCACAATTCCAGGCACCATGACAACGTGCTCCCCCTGGAGGCTGATTTGCCTACCCTGAACGATTCTGCCGCCCCTCGTCATCGCCCTCGTCCCAGCGGGCCGCGCCTCTCTCCGCGTGCTGCCGCTCATGGTTCTTGAACAGGGCGAGCAGGCCCAGATCGTAGACGACCTTGAGACTGCCGGCAGCGAGAAACGAGATCCAGAACAGGTCCTCGCCAGCCAGCACACCCGTGATGGACGGGCCGACGCTCTGGGCCGTCGTCTTGACGACGTTGATGAGACCCATGCTCATGGTCCTCTCCTCCGGGCGCAGGATCGCCGCGAGGAACGCCGAGCGAGGCGCAATGTCCATGGACTGAATGCAGGACCGCAGCACGAGCAAGGTGAGAGACCCCTGCAGCGAGTTGGGGAGGGGGATGAGCGCCAGGAGGATGGCGGAAGGGATGTGCGTGAAGACCATGGTCGGCACGTTGCCCAGGCGCTTGGCGAGCGAGGCCGCCACGAGGGTCGACCCAGCAGCAATGATGGCGGTCGTGAAGAAAATGGACCCCAGCCGTCCTTCCTCCAGGCCAAAACGCGACTTGAAGTAGTACATGATCCACGAGCTAAGACGCGTCAGCAAGGTCACGGAAACGGGGCAACGTAGTGCCACGTACAGAGGCACCAGGCCAGATGCAAACGAGTCCAGGGCGAACAGGAAGCAGAGCGTGATGACGGTGCGCATACCCCGGCCTCGCAAGTTGGGAAGCAGTGGTTTCTTGGTAGGCTCCGTGGGGGCTGCGCTGTCTCGCAGCAGGGGAGACTGCTCTGCATCGCGAGCCGAAGTGTTCGTGCTGCTGTCCAACTCGACGGCGGGGCTCAGCATGAGGGCGAGGACGGCCTTGAGGAGACCCAGGACGCCGTAGGCGCAGAAGGCGAGGCGATAGACGTCGACCCTCTGCCAGGGAAGATGGGCCAGGGCGAGCTCGAGCAGCCAGCCACAGGTCATGGTCCCCATGGCCGAGCCCGCGCTCCCCATCAGGCTGTACCACGCGTAGACATGGCCCCTCTGCTCTGGCGTGACGAGGTGGGCAATTGTGCTCTCCTCGACGGCGCGGAACGGCCCAATCTCGTTGCCACTATGTGGTCAGCAATTTCCCTGGCAGAGCTCGCGCAGGGCTGTCCTTACCTGGGGCTGATGACACCGAGGACGGCCGCGCACAGGAGGACCCAGAATGAGCTCGAGGAGGCAAAGACAACGCCGCTGGCCACCATGAGCACGGCGCCCAGGGTCAGAATCCACCTGCGGCCGATGCGGTCGGCCACGCAGGCGAGCAGGAAGCTGATGCCGACGTCGCCCCAGAGGGTCAAGGTCATGAACAAGCCAACGTGCGTCTGCGAGATATCCAGCGCCCGCAGAAACGACACGAGGACCAGCGTCGATGCGCCGTAGGCGAACAGGCGCACGAAGCGCTGGGCGCAGAGCAGCTTGACGTCGGTGGACGCGTGATGGAGGGTGTGCAGGCCCGTATGGTCCAGGACACGGGCAAGCACGGTTGTGCCGCCCGTCGCGGGCTGGGTTCTTGCAGACGTGGACGGCATGGCGCGATTTTCACCAGGATAATGTGCGCGAGGGAAAATGTGATGGGAGCGTGGCTTTTTGTGTCGTGGTCGCGAGGCGGTGATTGCGTATGCCAGCGTCGACCAGCTTCGTCACTCCATTTTCTCCAACTCCAAGCAGGACCACGATACGCGTACCGAAGCCGTCTTGCCGAGTGGCGTCCCGAGGCTGGGCTGCCAGCCAGTGGCAGTTGTTGCGATTCCGACCCACCGGTTGATGCGGAACAGACGAGCGTCGTGCGAAAGAAATCTGCGCTGTTGGCAACGAACATTCAAGTGTGGCTTGGTGGGTGCCTGCGACGACGTGAGGATTGGGACAGAACAGACCAAGTCCTGGATAGAACGGAAAGGGCCGACAGGCACGTGCACGGCAAGTGGTCCAAGGCGGCAACCGCACACCAGGCACTTGCCATGGAACTATTATAAGTACATACAATGGGAAACTGCAACTCTGGCACTTGCCAACTACAAGTACTATGGATACGATCGTATACCTCGACCCCGCGCAGATCGTGTCGGCAGCGTCCCTACATCTTCCACATTGGACCACTGCATTGTTCATCCAAGCGCGGTTGTGGCATTGGGTCAAACCTTGGAGTAGTAGGCCAGCGAGAGAGAAAAAAAAAAAAGCAAGACCAAAAAAAACCCAAAACAAACCGAGTGCAGAGTCGCCCACGTGAAGCGCCAAGGGGGCGGTTCATGTTGGTGGAAAGCGTATCTGGGCCCTAGCGGCAAAGGTTTGGACCCTGATCAGCTGCAACATCAGCCTTGTATAAATAGGACACCACTGTCCGAGATGAGCACTCTTCATGCCGCAGCTGTCGTCTCCCCTGACTGCAGCCATTCGTTGTCATATCTTGAGACCACGTTCGCCATTTTTCCATCAACACGACCCCCCACGACCACCATGGCGCACGTCCAGCCCAACGAGCAGAGACAGTCGCGCCTGTTCAGCCTGCCGCCGGAGATCGTCAACCAGATTGTGCACGCCATCATCGACCCGGCCGCCCAGCTCGAGATTGACAGCACTGGTATCAGCCACGCCAAGCAGCGGCCTCACGTGTACCCGTTTTGCCGTCACAGGGAAGACGCCAGCAACATCCACTGGCCTCCTCACCTCGTGTACATGGACAGGCCAGCCCTGTACAATGTGCAGGCCATGGGATCCTGCGACACCTGCCACGTTCTCCCTGGACAGCTCGCCGAGTACCGTGGCGACCTGGCCGGCTTTGCCGCGTTCACACAGACTTGTGCCAAGGCGTGAGTTTCTCTTTCTCTTTTGCTTTCCCAAGCGCCAAACGAGTCGCAAATTAGCTTCCGGCTGCGTGACCCTTGATGGCCAGGACCCTACGTTGGAGTGGCAGAGTCCATGCTAACAAACCTTCAGAAATACCCTCTACGGGCGGATGCTGTGGGAGATTCCCACCTTTGCCTTTTTAAACTCGGGCGCCCTGAACCGGTTCCTGGAGCTAGCCCCGGCGCACGGCCGGCGTCTCATCCAGGGTGTGCGGGTGACCTACGCCAACGCGTACTTTTCGGCGGCGCACATGGACGAGACGCAGCGATACTGGTCTCAACTGGGATGGGATCAATTCGACAACCACGACATGGCGAGCTGTATCTCCATGCTGCCCGCCCTGCAGACGTTTACGTTTGACACGAGCGTCTGGCCTGCTCTTCTGGACGGATCACTCTCGCTCCTGACCCGCATGGAGAACGAGAGCCGGCTGTACGCCCGCATGTGCGAGACATATGACCACCTGAAACTCTATGCGCCAGCACACGTCCGGGTCGAGGCGTACCAGAGCGGCCAGAAGCACCGTCACACGTACATTGTCGACGAGGACGGCCCTGCCGTGCTGGCTGTGATGGAACAAGACGTGGACGACAGGGACAAGGGCGGTGACGGCGCGTCTGATGCGTACGAGGCGGATCCTGCGTGGTTGAACTATGCGTTTGACCCGAACGACACGTCCATGGGCCAAGTTCTCTGGTAGGGCAAAGGGAAGGGAGCTGGGGCTCGCCAGCGCCGGGATGCCAAGACTGACCATCGGCCCCACACGGACGCGGACGCGGACTTGGACTTGGACTTGGAGGAGGCACGGTGGATATGGAGACAGGAGGAGAGGAAGAACGGGGGAAACGCGAGGCAATGCTGCGTTCCATGATACCCAAAGCGATGTGTTTGAATCAATCATGAATAAATTTGGTTTCAAGTCCTTGTACTCTGTGATGATGTGCATCGCATGGCTGTGCTGTCCGTCTCGGTCCGCGTCGGTCGGACCCTCGGCCGGGGCTCGGGGTCAGTCTGCAGGCGCTGAGCGGGGGCACTGCAGGCAGCTTCACGGAGCTGGTTGGTGTCTAACGTTGGACAACCAAGCTTCATTGGACCACATTTGTCCCGAGAACAGGCGCTCATCGCCATCTCTGGCCCACAGTGCTGATCGAACTAGGTATCCTACGTCGTGCTGCGCTTCAGGGTCCAAACGATCCGAGCGAGCGTCATGATGAGCGCAGTGATGGAGAGGGGAGACGGATCACGGCTGTGGCGGGTGCGGGTGCCTCTGCAGCGAAAGGGAACTGCCAGGGTGCGGCTCGAAAGAGGAGAGATTTGACAGAAACCCTGCCATGATCCCCCGGATCTACGTCGCTTTCCAAAAGCATTCCACGGGCGAGAGGAGGCCATGATGCTGCTGCTAGTGTGTACGTGCCCCACCCGCGATGGCGACCCCCGAACACCGAGAAATGTCCTGCAGGGCCCGACGCGGCGACACACTCCGCGCTTACATCGTTGCATCGCCTGTGCGACGTGGACGCCAGCGGTACGACAGTGTTAGTCGTCTCAGCCAAGGTGAGGGGAACGCGCGCTGACCACAGGCGATCAATTCGCCCAGACTATCCGAACGTATCCCGTCTGTCGGCAACGCGCACGGCATGGCTGGATGCATTGCACGGCGCCCACGGCTTGTTACGTACATGTATTCAAGAGGGGAAGCTCTCGAGCCAGTCGAGGGTATATAAGCATTGCGCCAGTTCCGCGGCAGTCTTCAACTGAATTTCCTCTGCATTCTCAAACAGTTCTCGTGCTCTTCAGTATACACACATTCTCACAACCGCAATCATGGTACGCAGCACGGATCATGAGGACATGGGGGCCCCGCAAGCTAACCAAGCGCAGGTCAAGGTTCTTGCTGTACTCTACGACGGCGGCCAGCACGCCAAGGACGTACGTTTACCTGGCCCTTCCTCTCCGTCCCCATTCTCCCTTGCCCGTGCTCGACAGTGTGACGAGACCGCGAACTACAGCATCCATCACGATCTGCTCGCGCTCGAGACACCATTGCCCTATCGGGACGCTCCTTCCCTGTCTCATGCAACTGCACGATGCATGTGGGACACGCGGGGAAGGAGCGGGGCAGCACGCAGCCACCCGCAGCTTCCTCCTACCCACACAGCCAGACGGAGATGACCTCACTCCTCGCCCCCGTCCTTCCCTTCATCCGCCTCCATAACACGAATGCGCCATGACAATGGGCACATGCCGCATCATGAAAGAAAGCTGACAATGAAAGGTCCCCGGCCTCCTCGGCACCACCGAGAACGAGCTCGGCATCCGCAAGTGGCTCGAGGACCAGGGCCACACGCTCGTGACCACCTCGGACAAGGAGGGCGAGAACAGCACCTTTGACAGGGAGCTCGTCGACGCCGAGGTCATCATCACCACGCCCTTCCACCCGGGCTACCTGACGGCCGAGCGCCTCGCGCGGGCCAAGAAGCTCAAGCTCGCCGTCACCGCCGGCATCGGCTCCGACCACGTCGACCTCAACGCCGCCAACACGACCAACGGCGGCATCACCGTCGCCGAGGTCACCGGCTCCAACGTCGTCTCCGTCGCCGAGCACGTCGTCATGACCATCCTCGTCCTCCTCCGCAACTTTGTCCCCGCCCACGAGCAGATTGAGCGCGGCGACTGGGACGTCGCCGCCGCCGCCAAGCAGGAGTACGACCTCGAGGGCAAGGTCGTCGGCACCGTCGCCGTCGGACGCATCGGCGAGCGCGTCCTCCGCCGCCTCAAGCCCTTTGACTGCAAGGAGCTCCTCTACTTTGACTACCAGCCCCTCCGCCCCGAGGTCGAGAAGGAGATTGGCGCGCGACGCGTCGACTCCCTCGAGGAGCTCGTCGCCCAGTGCGACATTGTCACCATCAACTGCCCCCTCCACGAGAAGACACTCGGCCTCTTCAACAAGGACCTCATCGCCAAGATGAAGAGGGGCTCCTACCTCGTCAACACCGCCCGCGGCGCCATCGTCGTCAAGGAGGACGTCGCCGACGCCCTCAAGTCCGGTCACCTCGCCGGCTACGGCGGCGACGTCTGGTTCCCCCAGCCCGCGCCAAAGGACCACCCCCTCCGCTACGCCAAGAACCCCTTTGGCGGCGGCAACGCCATGGTCCCCCACATGTCCGGCACCTCCCTCGACGCCCAGAAGCGGTACGCCGACGGCACAAAGGCCATCCTCCAGAGCTACCTCAGCGGCAAGTTCGACTACCGCCCCGAGGATCTCATCGTCCACAATGGCGACTATGCCACCAAGGCGTACGGCCAGCGTGAGAAGAAGTAAAAAAAAAAAGGGAAGAAATGTCATGGACTTGTTCATTGTATCTTTAGCGTCTAACCACCATCATGAATCATGAGCTCATGTTAATCTTTTCACATGTCCAGCGCAGAAAACATGTCTTTTCTTATTGAATGCTTGGACCGTACAATGCCTGCTCACTTCCAGAACCGCCACCACGGCCCTTCATTGCCGCCCTCCCGCTTGAGCGGGCGATCCCGTCCCTTCACCCGCCAGTAGTACACGGGAATGCCCACGACGACAAACGCCAGCACGATAATCGTCTGCAGGGGTTCCGCAAACACAGCCTTGCTCAGCAGGAACAGGCTGACGCAGCAGAAGATGATGGGCGTCGTGATCCACGTCTTGTACGGCCTCTCGAGGTTCGGCTCCGTGTACCGCAGGACAATGACGCCCAGTACGGTCAGAAAGTAGAACATGTACCCCGCCACGCCGTAAAAGGTGACGAGCGTGCTAAATTCGCCCACGATGCAGTACAGCGCCGTCAGCACGCCGTTGAGGAGGAGCGCGTAGATGGGCGTGTGGAACAGCCCCGCGTCTCCATCGCCCACCAGCGCCCGCACCCTCTTGGTGGCCCAGCTCCGCGTCCGCTGCGTGTTGAGACCTTGTTGGCCGGCATGGCCCACGCCCAGCTTGCCGAAAATCTCGGGAAAGTAGCTCTCCTTGCCGGCCGCGTAGATGAGGCGGCTGGACGTGAATGTCGACGAATTGAGCGCCCCAAAGCAGCTCGCGCTCACAATGAGGGCAAACACGAGCGCCCCGACGGGGCCAAACACCTGCGACCCAAAGGCCACCGCGACCGTGTTGGAGCTGTTGACCTTGTCGAGCGGCAGCACCAGAAAGTACGCCACGTTGGCCAGGACGTAGAACACAATGACGAGCGGCATGGCCGTGTTGATCACCCGGGGCAGATCCCGCTGGGGGTTGCGGAACTCACCCACGACGTAGTTTGTCTGCACCCCGTCAGCCAGCCATTCTCATTTCTCATGCATCGCAGCCCAGTTCTCCAAGAGGCACTCACATTGTCCCACCCGTCGTACGCCCACAGGCCACCGTACAGCGCCACGGCCCAGTGCGACAGGTCTGTGCTCGTATTGTCGAACCACCCCGTCTTCTTCCAGTCGTCGTGCGGGTTGCCCTTGTACGAGATCCCCGTGGCCGCGACGATGATGCCGATGACCGCGACACCCAGCAGCGCAAAGAACTTGAGAAACATGAGCATGTCGTTGGCGCGCGTGCCCATCTTGGTGGACACGCAGTTGAGGAACGTGACAAGGACGAGTCCGACCAGCGCCACGCCCTTGCTCACCCACGGATTCATCGTCTCGGCGTCCGCCCCGATGAACGCCCGCGCAAAGTACTCTCCCATGATAATCGCAATAATCGCCGCGCTGCCCGGCTTCAGCACCAGGACAGCCACCCACGTGAACAGGAACCCCGCCAGCTCCCCAAACGTCTTGGCCAGGTACACCTGCGCACCACCGTTCAGAGGAATCGCGCCGCCCAGCTCGGCGTAGGACGATGCGCCCGTCCACACCAGTATCCCGGCCACGACCCAGACGACCAGCGCGGCACCGGGCGATCCGACCTGACTCCCCACCTGACTAGGACTGGAGAAGATGCCGGACCCGATGACGAGACCAACAATCAGACTCAACCCGTTGAGGTACGTGAGCGTCTTGTGCTTCTCCAGGCTCTCCACGCCGCCATTCGCCGTCGCCGCCCCGAGGGGTGCATACCCGCTCCCGCCACCGGGCGCCGTCGAGCTGAGCGGGAACATGTTGGCCGCAAAGTCAAAGGCGGACGACACGCTGTACGAGCGGTTCAGGCGCGTCCGGCCCGACTCGTACTCGGAGGGGTGCAGGGGATCCTCTTCGATGAGGGACAGCCGACGCGAGGAGCCGATGCTGGGGCGCGAGGAAATGTCGTCGGCCGTCTGGTCGTTGAGCTGGCTCGAGGAGGCCAGCGAGGCCAGCTCGAGCGAGTCGCGCGCCATGGCTTTTCCCTATACCGCTCCCGCAGGGCGCAGGGCGACCGAAAGCGGGCGTGAATTGTTATTGACGAGGTCGTTATTGAGCTTGGACGCCCATGGCGGTGCCAAGCCAGGATTCGAGCGTGACGTCAAGGCTGGGAGGAGGATGGGCGACAAAACGTGAGCGAGTGATCGTTTGGTTGGACTTTTGAGGCTTCGATGTCGTTGACAGTCCCAGAACATGAGAAAGGAGATGTTCGGAAAATTACCAGACGCAAATCCAGGGCAATCTGATGTCAATGCAGGACGAAACCCCTTGCTCGTCGGCTGGCACCGCCTGTTTAGAACAGGGGCGCCTTCTTCAGGCAGGGGTCCACATGACTAATCGGAATCCACTGCCGTCGCAAGCCGATCCACCGCTACATACAGTCAGTCGACACCCAGTGATCTGACAGCCAAGCGACGCCCACTATCAACATGCCCTCAGACGACTATGCGCCCGTCGGCGGCGGAGCGCTGAAACTCAAAGGCGCCAAAGTCGAGAAGAAGAAAAAGAAGAAGAGCAAGAAGCCCGATCTGGAGAAGAATCTCGCGACGTCGTCCGAGGGGACCGATGCGACAGCCATGACCAAGAGGGAGGAATCACCACGGGAGGACGGGCACCCAGCAAAAGATGACGACGACGATACCCTTCGGCCGCGAAAGACAGAGGCGGAGCTGCGTCACGAGGAGTTTAAAAGGAAGCGGGTACGTTTCGTTGCTATTGCTTGGGTCGTGGAGGCGATGCTGACAGGCCGGCAGTTGCTCAAGCTCGCGGAACAAGAGGGCGCGCGGCCGGAGCTCATGAAGACGCACAAGGAGCGCGTGGAGGAGTTGAACACATACCTGTCCAAGCTGAGCGAACACCACGACATGCCCAAGATTGGGCCCGGTTAAGGCGGCTCGCACGGATTGGCTGGCGTTGGGCGCGATTTGATACCCAGGATACACTGCTTTCATGACATTTTTGCAAGTTTCTTCGAATGTTCCGCTCGTTTGTGTCCGTGCCACATTGGTCCGATACCCCCCGCATGCTTTGTCGCTCTGTCCCGTGGGCGGCGGGAGCGAAGGGCGTGACCGTACAGCGATACACAGTTACGCACTGGCGCGGCCTTCTACTACCTGTTTGGCCCATCAGAGGACCCCTCAGGATATGTCCACGCCTACATCACAAGTGGGAAGCGTTTTCTCATTGAATTCCGGCATTGTATTTGCGAATTAGTTCAAGCAAGGCTAATAGCTCCCAAACGCCCCTTGATGCTGTAATTATCCAAATCCATGTCCATGTCCAACCGCCTATGTGTGTCCTCGCCTCGAGGACCCCAGATTTTGTGACGCGTCTATTATCCGTTTTTCGATGCCGAGACTAGGAGAGGCATAAATTCGTATCAGGAACGTTCGTTCCGAGCGCATCATGAGAGTAGGAAAGCAGCCGCGGCGAGGCCAAACACCATGGCCAGGGCCGGATTCTTGGCCACGGCTGCGTTCTGCAGATCGGGATTGGCGTCGTCGTCGTTGTGGGCAGCCGGCGCAGAGGTCGGTTCGACCTCGACCCATGCCGTGGACGTGACGGTCGTGACCAAGCCGCCTTCCAGCGTGGACGTGAGCGTCGTCTCCACGGCGCTCGACGTGGGCTCCTCTTCTTCCCCGTCGTCGGTGGTTGTGCTTGGCTCCGCCTCCGTCGTGGTCGTGGTCTCCGCCTGGGTGGTTCTGGTGGTAGATGTCTGGTCTGTTGCATGCATGTCAGCATCGACTCGTCCAGGCTGGTATCTGCGACACGAGGTGCGGCGCGAGAAAACAGGCACGCAAGCCAGCAGGCAAGGTTCAACAGAGGACAAGGGTGGTCAGCAGCAGAACATGTTGGGACAGTGGCAATGCGCAGTGGGAATGGGCCGCAGTGCGGATTTGGGGGTCAGTCACAGTGGGAGGGGCAGGGCGAGGGGACGCAGACGGAACATGGAGCGGTCCCGATCCGGGCGGAGACCTACTTGGACTGGTGGACTCGGACGCTGCGTCCTGGGACTCGGATGGCGTATCCGCACTGGACGCGGAGGCAGGGGCAGAGGCAGGTTCAGATGGAGATCCACTGGGGATGGACGTGGACTCTGGCGCACTGGATTGGGGGGGAACAGGAGATGTCGACGAGGGGCTGTCATCAGTAGTGGACATACCAGCTGTGGTTGTGGTGGACGACTCCTCCGTGGTAGTGTCAGGCTGTTCGGTCGTGGTCGTTTCGGCTTGCGATGTCGTCTCACCTTGCGTGGTGGTGGACGACTCATCCGCCGTGGTGCGCTCTGTCGTCGACGTCTCCTGCTCCGTGGTCGTGGAGACAGCAGTTGTCGTCTCCAGAGTGACTTGGGTGGTAGTGGTGACGACATCTGTGCTCATGTTAGCTCGTGGTGATTGGACCCTAGGACGCCCGGGAACCATGCCTGTTGAAGTGACTGCAGAAGTCTCCGATGAATCTGTTGCTGAGGACGCATCAGCCGCGCCGCCCGAGTCGGTAGGCTCTCGAGGCTCGGTGGCATTACCATCGGTGGCAGACGGGACAGGAGTGCCTCCATCCCCTCCATCTTGACGCCTGTGCACCCGGATAGGCAGCAGGGCCTCCTCTGCGGACAGCTCTACGAGGACTGGCACCTCGTGGAGCTCCGGGCCCTGCGCCTCTTGCACCTCAGCCGCGTGCTGACTGTGGCGCCACAGAGGTCCCTCGTGGGCGCAGCAGTTGGCAAACATTCCCAATCCGATGAGGGCCACCAAGCCGATGGCGAGAGGGTAGTAGCATCGTCGGCGTCTGTTGTCGTCTTGCTTCCTGGCTGGCCCAGGCTCGGAGTGAGGGAGCGGCGCCTTCTCATCACGCGGGAGCAGCGACTGAGATGCCATGGCAAGCTGCGATTAGGGGTTTTGGAGATTCAGCGACCTCGCAACTGCGCCCCACCGGACGGAAGAAGATGTAGCAATGACGCGTGCTTGGTGAATCGGCAGTCACGGTGGCAATGAGGCACGTGATTGTCCCAGGACGCAGGATGGTGCACGAGCTGGTGACGGAGGATTGGGGAGACGTGAGCAAGGGAAAGAAAGAAAAACGAGGCGAAAGTCAGATCATGTATAGATGATGGGGTGCGGTGAGGTCAGTCGGCGGAGAAGAAAATGCCCAGGTTGATATCGAAATCCATGCCAAGGCCGCAGCGAGTGGAGTGGCTACGACGCCGCTGGGGAATTCAACGCATCCGGCTGGGCGGATTCGCCATGTTGCCGTCAGCCAAGAACCGGATTTCGATCTGGCTCCATCTTGATACGAGGTCCCCCGGCCGGCGGTGGTGCCGTCGCCGCGCGTTTGCAGCCCATTCATTCCCCGATCGCCTCAGGTAAGGGACGTGGTGGGAAAAGGCATGAGACAGGGTTGTCGCGCTGTGCGCCCAGCCAATGGCTTGCACCAGGTTTCCCACGCGAAACCCTGTCCAACGCATGAATACAATCTGTACGGAGCACCTCAGGTAAAAAACGACTGAGACTCCGCACGAAGCAAACGCATCGTCAGACACAAGGGGGGGGTGACCCACGTTCTGGGTTCCACGCTGCAGAACTGGCCAAGGCTGAGACACCACCAACAATACGGCGATTCCAGTCATCCGATGGGTCTTGGTCTTGGAGGCGCAGGTATTTCACTTTAGCTATTTGCGTCTCTTGCGTGATGATTGTCAGTTGTTTTTCCTTGCTCAAGGGGGTCGATACGAGGGATCAGCCTGGTTGGACGAACCGGTTGGTTGTCGTTGTTCAGTGTCCATCCCAGCTGTGCATGAGCTGCAAACTTTGACGTTATCTCACCATCATATCCTGCGTCTCAGCATAACGCCCAGCCTCCCACACGCAGCACGAGCATGCAGCTGCTGCATGTAATGGGGTCAATGGCAACGCCGACTGGGCGTCTCATCGCCCCCACGATACGGCCAGATGAGATGGAAAGATGGTGTTGTCGTGATTTGCCGTGCGACACGCTGGCATTGACTTTACGCGGCGCCATTGATTGCACCCGAATTTATTCATACCTGCTGCTGAGCCTTCCATCTCAACAATCCACTGACCAGTCATCTGGCGGGGCTGTCAGCCAAGGTGCTGTACTGCTGTAGCTCTGCCACCCTTCCGAGACACAGTGTACACCGCGGAGGACAGGCCGGTCTAGCAATTACTATAAGAGGAATGCAATAGTACATAGTATGTGTACGCTTGGGTAAAGCACACGGTCGTCGGTAGAGAAACTACCAGCACCATACTAGATATGGTGTGGCTGGTACGTATTCCGTCGTAAAGCCTGAGCAAGGTACAGCTAACCTACTGGCGTGCAGTGGCGCTTCGTGCCTGGAAGCTGCTCAACCTCCAGCTCTTGCCCCTACAAGGCAGAGTGTCGAATCCATAATCCATCAATTGCCCAAATACACGACGATCACTGCATCCGGCCATCATCTTACGGCATTCTGCCCGCACAGACGCCGTTTTCCCAAGTCTCCACGTGAGTTTGGTGGCGGTAGCTTGGCGGACGCGCGTTGTGCCATCCATCCTCTGCTGGCTGTGACTTGGCCGTGGCGATCAACCGGTCGTCGAGGCGAGGGACAGTCTCCTCAGGTCTTCTAGATAGCTATGCAGAAAAACTGAAGTGCCCTGTCCATGACGATATTCTCGCACGTTCAGCTCGATGCCAAAGTGAGCGAATCCGTAAAGTGGTACCTGGGCTGCCTTACCCCTGCAGGGCACGAACGAGCTCAACGACCCTCGTGGGCCCGACAAGCAAGTGAGCCGCATTTTCATGTGACAATGTCCTCGCCAGGACATCCGTGCCATGGCCAATTTTTTTAAGCAGCCCGGTCACTTCCGACAACTATTGAGACTCACCTCAGGACTATCGCCCTCTCCCTCTCCCTGGTTGTCTCTACCTACTCTCACTGGCGCTCAATCGTCCAACAGGCGCTGCATCCGGCCCCAATACTCACCCCTCCATATCTCTCTCTCACCTGCCACGAATCCCCATTAGCGCCCGCCTGCAACCTCAGCCCCAGCGACGCGTCCGGCGAGCCATCCCACTCTTCCTCCCAGTTCCTGCTGCTCCCATGATTCAGACCAGGTAACCGAGCCCGTGGTCATGCCCGACAATCCCAGCACCGACTCGCTGACGCTCCCCGACCCTGCTGAGCAAGAGACGTTGCGCGCGCTCAACCGCACACCGCACCCGTACCACCACCCAAGCGAGCAGCTCCCCCATGCCGCCGAACGCTTCGACGTGCGCCCGGAGATCGCGTCCCTGCGCTCGCGATCCACCGCCCATGGCACGACCAAGTCGCTCTCCTCAATAGCAGACGCGTACAAGGAGTCCTCCCCCGGGAGCGACAGTGGCACAGAGGCCGATGACGAACACTTTCTCAAGGGGCTGCCGGCTCCCAAGACCAAACTGCACAAGGGGCTGAGGGGTCAGAATGAGCACTTGTCGGCCACGCCCTCGCCCCTGCCGTCGCCTCCCCTCCAGGCACACGAAGCGAAGGACTATACAAGTAAGCCCGTGGCGCGGCAGCAGCAGCAGGTACAGGGGAGCGGGATACTCGGCTTGGTGCGGCGGAATAAGAATCTGGCACAACGCGCCACCGAGACCGGCATTGTGACCTGCCTGAGCTTGATGGTGATGGCCAATGAGCAGGTTCAGCCGCTGCTCAAGACGTGGGAGCGAGGTACGCACTGGAGGACTGACTACATGGGCCAATCGGTTGCTAATCTTGCAGACTTGCGGTTGCTAGGATTGATCTACACAAGTCTCCTCGCCGTGTACCCCGTGCGCGTGGCCCTCTGGGCGTACAGAAAGCGGACACCGGCCAAGTCGATTCCTCTGCGGCTACCTGCGCACTTTGACCCTGCGCCGATCCTCTGGCCCCCGGCCCTCACACTCTGCGTCTCTCTGCTCGTGGCGACCGACAATCCCGCCGTGATCCTCCCCAACATGATCCTCAGCATCTGCACCTGGCCGCAGCAAATCATCCCCAAGTTCGAGCTGGGGGCCGCATACGACTCCCTGCACTGGGCGCTGACCTGCCTTCCACTTGCGTGGAGCGCATCCCGTCAAGACGCTACTCGCGTAGCCGGAACACACGCCTTTGTGTCCAATGAGGAAATGGTACTCCTGTATCCCCTCCACCAGACACTCTGCGTCGTCCTGCACTATCTCACCACCACCAGCCTGCTCACCGCGGAGCTGCAGCTCTTCTCTGTGTCTCTGATCAACGTCTTGATCTTGGCCTCGTCGCCCCAGATCCACGTGCTCAAATCGCTCCTATGGGTCGGCGGCCTGGGAATGCTTGTGACGTGCAGCGGCGTCATCAGGTCGGGCATCATCTTGGCCCGAGTGCCCAAATGGCGCTTCCGCAAGCCTACCGGACACGGCCAAAGGCCACTCTGGGCAGAGTTGGCAAAGGTCTTCTCATGGCGGAGGATCAAGAGCGAGTTCTTTGGCTCCATGAGAGAGGCGCGCATGGACGACGTGAGCACGTCCGACGACGAGGTGGACTACAACCAATTCAAACCACCGCATCGCACACAGACATTGGGTGCAACGCCCTACGGGGCATCCAACGGGACGAGCAGGCGACTGTCCGATACCCGCGGCTTCCCATCAAGCGGCTTGGCCCGCAGCCAGACACTGTGCAACGGCACGCACACATCGGAGGTGCACCACGCGTACACACCTTCGGGGCGCAAGAAGCGGGCCACATCCGTGACGCTTCGGCCGTTCCTGAAGCTGACGTACACGCAAGCCGTCATTCGCAAGTGGCTCTATGCGCTCCACGTCTACATCATGCTCGGCGTGGTCATTCTTGGAGGCATCCGGACGCACATGCAGCTCATCGCCTTTCATAGCAAGGATCCCATCGGCTGGGCCCTCGGCTACCTGTTTGGCGACCTGCCCACCTTTCGCTTCCAGGTCGTCAACGCCAATCTCGAGCGCTGGATCTGCCTCCCCGAGCGCACCGACGACGCCAACCCCCTCTGCCACATGGGTTGGGTGCAGCATGTTCGCCACAACGATCTGGGCGAGGCCAACACGCGCCTGGTCCTCGCCGCGTACTGGGCCGTCGTCGTCATCGTCGGTCTGATCGTCGTCTTCCGGCTCAAGAACATCTACGAGGTCGATACGCGCCGCAAGGTGTTCCACTTTATGATGGTGGGCATCTTGCTGCCGGCGACCTTTGTCGACCCGGCCTTCGCCGCCCTCGTCCTGGCCATCATGCTCGCCATCTTCCTCGGCCTCGACTTGCTGCGCGCGAGCCAGCTCCCGCCCCTCTCCAAGCCCATTGCGACCTTCTTGGCGCCCTATGTCGATGGTAGAGACTTTCGCGGTCCCGTCGTCATCTCCCACATCTTTCTGCTCGTTGGCTGCGCCATTCCCCTGTGGCTCGCCCTGGCCGCCCTGCCGCGCACAGGTACGGGCTTCAACGCAGGCTGGGAGGTCCCGACGCGCGAGGTCAGCATGGTCTCGGGCGTCGTCTGCGTGGGACTGGGCGATGCCGCCGCCTCGCTCATTGGACGTCGCTTTGGCCGGCGCAAGTGGATATGGGGAGGCGGCAAAAGTCTCGAGGGCAGCCTGGCCTTTGCCGTGGCCGTCTTTGTCGGCCTCGCGACGGCGACCATCTGGCTGCGCGTCGGCGGGTGGCCTATCGCCGGTGAGCGCGCCGGCCTTTTGCAGAGCGCCCGAAACGCGGCCGCCTGCGGCACAATGGCTAGTCTCACGGAAGCGGTCCTCACGGGCGGGAATGACAATGTCATTGTGCCGGTGGTGCTCTGGACGTGCGTAAAGAGTCTCGCGATATAGACAAGACATATGACCAACATGTAACGACGTAATGGTTAATGATCATCATAACGCTATGCTTTCTATGCCTCTTGTTGTCTGTCTTCGCGCGTAGTTATGACATGAGATCTTCCAAAATGGCCTCGAGTTCCTCCTTGACAAAAGGCACGCTCAGCAGCTCCGTGCCCAGGGCATCCTTTCGACTCGTGATGATCTGGTGGTCATGGAACCTATGCGGCCGTTAGCTCGTGATCACAATCTCTGACGCCGGACGGGCATGCAAAACGTACTCTTTCAATAATGTGCGAAACGCCATTTCAGAACTGCAGATGAATTCCTCCACGGCCTTGTTGTACATCATTCTGTACTCGACGCCCACGTCCTCGCCTCCCGCGACGCCCTCCTCCTCCATCGCGACGAGCACCTCGCCGACCAGGAGCTGGAACAGGTTGCGCGCGTTCTCCGGCAGGGACTTGAGGACAAACGAGACGCCCTCGCGCCCATTGACGCGGCGCGCCTTGCGGCCGAGCAGCTCGTGCACGTCGTCCACGACATCGAGCTCCACCGTAAAGGGGCGGAAGGTGGTCGCGTCGTGAAAGGCAAAGTTGAACGCCGAGCGGAGGCCAATGTCCCAGAGCAGCGAGAAATCGGGCGTGTCGGCCGATGCGACGAGCCGGATCTGCGGATGGGACGCCAGCTGGGCCAGCGTCGTCTGGTACACGCCCTTGCGTATGGGCGCGCCGTCGATGGAGTTGACGAGGATGGTAAGAATGGTGTTCGGCGCGGAGGCGAGGCTGGCGAGCAAGGACTGCATCATGGTGGGTGGAGGACCTGCTGGGATGCGCACGCCGAGCACGAGGCCGAGGGTCGAGAGGATGTCGCGCATCGTCGTCGTTTGGGCATAGCCATTGACAATGACAATCTTTTGCGTCTTTCCCGGCGGTGTCTCGCGGTGAAGATGCTTCGCCAGTCGTTGCAAGAGGGGCCGTTTAGAGCCGTACCCGTACAGGCATAGGCTGAAGCCCTGTGAGAGCTCAAACGTCCACTGGGGGAAGCTTCTCGCATGGAAAGCCTCCAGGTCCTCGATTTGACTCTGGTGATGATCCGTCTGCTCCCGTAGCAGAGTAAAGTACTCATCGTGCGTCAGGAGACTCAGCGCCGAGAGGGTATTGTTCGAGGTCTTGGGTTTCCCAGGCTTGTTGTGAAAGAAGTAGAGCTCATGAGACGGTAGATCCCTCGGCGGCGTGGGTGACCTGTCCCGTTTCTTCCTCCCCCGTTTTTTGGGTGCGTCTTTGGACGGTGTTGCATCGATCTTGTCTCCCTCCGTCTCGTCCCCCCGACCATCGTCCTCTTCTTCTCCCTCCTCGCTGGAATCGTAGATGGCTCCAGCAATTTCGTCCTGATCAGCATCCGAGTCGTCGTTCCCAACGACCGATTCGATCAAGGCACGGGCTGACTTGCGACGAGCAGATCGATCTGCGCCGGCCTGCCTACGGGGCGTAGCATCCTCGTCCTCGTTGATTATGCGCTTGGAAGGTGTCCTGGGCCCAGCTGCCTTGGGCGTGGGCGTGTCGCCATTCCGCCTGACTTTTGGTGGTCGCCCTCTCTTCCTGGGTGTCTTCGTTGGTGTCTGATCGGCAGACGACAGTTCGAGGGTGCCATTGACCGTCTGTGCGCCGTGCTGACCACTGTTATCGCCGTTTACGAGATCATCGGCGCCTTGAGAGTCTCGTCTTCGCTTCGAAGGCGTTTCCGGCTCGGACTCGTTTTCCGCGTCGGATCGGCGGCGTTTTCGGAGGCTCTGATGCTTCGAAACGCCAGGTGACGACTTGGCAGTCTTCTCGAATGGCATCTTGTCCTGTCGATGGCTGTCGTTTGACACTCCGAGTTGGGACAGGCGATAATACGCGGGAGGTGACGCAGGGTAGTTCAAATTCCGTCCGATGGTGTAACGCGTCGAGAACGCGCCGCAGAGTCGTGGCGCTAGCTGTCTGTGTGGCTCTATGTGGCGTCAGCCTGTGGCCGTGGACAGACCCATGTCTCAGCCAGAATGAGCTTCAACACTTTGAACTAAATTAACAGCCGTCCATCAATCTCTGCTTCATCACGCACACAGCCCAATGTGACATTCACGCTGATCATGTTCAACTTCAATGTCTCTGCGTCTCTCAATGTCATAAAGATCCTATTCAAGCCAGGCATCTGCCTGCCCCATCACACCGTGCCAACCTTTGGTGAATTGCCGATTCCCCTTGACAGGGGCTTCCGCAGCGCCGGGTACACCTCGCAGGTCCAAGCGGTGGTGTTGGACAAGGACGACTGCTTTGCCTATCCCGACACAAATGAGGTCCATCAGCCGTACCAGGTAGCACCTACTCATCAAGCCTGCAGACGCGCGTCAGACTGACCTATGATGAAAGGAGCACTTTGAGGCGTTGAGGCGGGCCTATCCTGGACGCAAGCTCCTCATTGTCTCCAACACAGCCGGCGCAAGGAGTTGGGACCCCAAGAGCAAGCAGGCCGAAGAGGTCGAGTCCGCGACGGGCATTCACGTGCTTCGTCACGCCGTCAAGAAGCCCGGGTGCGGTCCAGAGATTATGGACTACTTCAGGCAGCATCCCGAAACGGGCGTGACGCACCCGTCCCAAGTCGCCATTGTAGGCGACCGCCTGACCACGGACATGATGCTTGCCAACATGATGGGTGCATGGGGTGTTTGGATCAAGGACGGAGTGATCCCATTGAAGCAGAAGAGCATTGTAAGCCTCATCGTTCACCGATCCTGCTTATCGTCCCAATTTCACTCGCTAACCTTGATGGACCAGTTTGCTCGCCTGGAGCATCGTCTCGAAGCCTTCCTAAGGGGAAGGGGTTATGATGCACAGGAGCCTGTGAGCCCGTTTGAAGAATAAGAGCGGTGAAACCATTGATCTGCCCTCGTTCTATTGTTGGATTGTTGTTGTTGTTGCTGCTGCTGCTGCCTAGTGCGGTTCTGCGGAGTCATGGCACATGCAAGGACGTCGAGGTCACGGAATGAGACGACAAACGAGTTCCCTCGTACCACTGATTCAATGAGCCAATGAACCATCCCCAACAGAGCATTTCCTTGGCCATCTCTTCTATTCGCAAGCCATTGTATTGTTTGAAGACCTGGCTGACCGCTTCCTCCTCATCGGTCAATGGCAATGACGCCTCTCTATACTCGGTCTACATTGAATCATGCACACTGGCCCGGCGCGTGGTCAAGGGCAAAGTCGGAGATATAAAGAGCCTGCATCTTCTTCATCCTTGGATAGCAGCTCTTCCTTGAGATCATTTCAAAACAATTCTTCACTTCAACCCATCGCATCGATACTTTGTCCCGGGTCCCACAATCTCTCCACACCACCCTGCCCTGCACTCCACGCTACGCTCGTCTTTGACATGGGTGGTAAGACGTGGCAGGAAGACGAGGAGAGGTACTACTGGCTTCGCCTGATTCCCATGTCGCCAGAAGGACTCGATCCTACGATCCATAAGAAGTCGTGGGGTGAGTGTGCTGCCCAGATGCAGCGAGACATGGGTCCCCGAGGCTACCGCAAGTATGGCAAGCAAATGATTTGTTAGTTTTGCTACCACAATGCATGGACCAGCGGCGTATCTGACACTATACGACAGACGAGCACTTCTACCAAAACTGTGTCACCGGCCGCATGTCGCCTCGCTCGCGTCATTATGTGACAGAGTACCTTAAAAAGCGAGGTGAGTGACCAATGATCAAGGCAGAGGACCTACTTCTGATACGGAACAGGTGAAAGACCCATTGAGCGTGCCTCGGAAGCCAAGGCCAGCCGGAAGGAGAAGCGTGCTGCAGATGCTCTGTCCCCACGAGATAAGAACCAGAAGTTGAAACCCGCCTCTGATGACAGCGCCAGTCATGCAACTTTGAAAGAGTGCAAAGTCAGCTCCAGGCTTGAGCATGCAGGTGCCCAAGCCGTTGTCGACGTCCAAGTCCCTGTATGCGCCGCCAACAAAGCTGTCAAGCCTGACCGCACACCATCGGGTCGCGTGCCCCTCCCAATGGCACCAATGCGGCAAAACGGGCAGCACAGCAACAACAAGGCTATTCGTCTGCCGTCTATTGCCTCGCTTCTAGGGCTCAAGGCTCGTGCCTGTCATTCCGGGCAGGCCCACCAAGGCCCGAGGCTGGGCCCGAAGGGGACTTGGACTCGCTTGCTTTGCGACTCAGAGTCAAACAGGAGCAGGGGTCAGGGATGCGACACAAGAAACCAGCAGTCTTCCGTGGAGCGGGCTACAGGCATCAACAGAAGCTATTGCCATCCGCAGGCAGGCACTGCTTCCATCTCTGGGTTCGAAGCACTTCTCGCGGCTGCCCAGTCTCACAAAGCGATCTCAGAGCAGATATCTGATGACTCTCGACAGGATCGCACGCTGGCGTCCATGTCCTTCGATGGCATACATGACGACCACGGTTTGAAGAAGACCAAAAAGACATGGGAGGTCGAAGAGGAGAACAAGGAAAATCGTCTTGTTGTCTCTAACTAGAGTACCGCTTCGTGCTCAACCAAGCATGATTGGCATGCATATTCACACTGGGACAACGTCTGGGGAATATCGAGGGCAGGGACAAGCTTTTGTGGGAGCATGGTGGACGCCGTCAAGGAGAAGCAGTGGGTAAACATCGCAGTGGCAGGGTTTTAGGACTGTTGGGAGCATTGGCAGATGGCGTCGGGGTGATTGATTTTGCTTGTTTGTTTCTTCTCTTGCTTTACTGCATTTCACGCAGCAGCTTCTCTGAAGTGGAAATCGATCATTTTATGCAATGCGTGCTTGTGGCATGTGAAGACTGGAGCCAGAGACAGCAATCACATCGACCCGGACAGTGAACGCCAAGCCGGGCGCCACCCGCACCCCACTGGCAGTGGATACGGCGGGGCCGAAAGCGGTCAGACGCGGCAGAAATACATTTCGCCAATCTTCGGGAACATCGAGCTTTCGACGCCAGGCAAGTTGCCTCTATCGAGAATCAACGACCCGACGCTCTTTGGCTCCTTGTCGCAGCAGCAACCCCTCAGCCCACTACGATCTATTCGCATCCACATAGAAATATCGAGACTCCATACACGAGCGCCCGCGACACGATGAATTTCCCGGGCATGAGCGGCAACACAAGCGCTGGCGCAGCGGTACCAGCGTTGCCCGGCATGGACAACGACCCTGGTGTGAAGGCCGTACGTCCAACCTTGCGGGGGTCTTGGAGACACTCTTGACTAACGGCTGCGCCTACAGATGAAAGCTGCGATGGAGTCTTGCGCAGGCAAAACGGTCATGTCTGGCGTCATGGGCTTTGGCATGGGTGGTCTTTTTGGCATGTTCATGGCATCCGTACGTTCTCTCCTTTCAAACGCGCCTTCCTGAGGATACTTGAATTTCGCATCTAACAACGAGAACAGATGTCCTACGACACTCCCTACGGCAGCCCCGGCTCACCTGGCAACACGCTCCAAGGCCTCCCCCTCCGCCAACAGCTCAAGCTTGGCTTCAAAGACATGGGCACGCGCTCCTACTCCATGGCGCGCAATTTCGGAAAGGTCGGCGCGCTCTTCTCCGGCATCGAGTGCGGCATCGAGGGCCTGCGCGCAAAGAACGACCTCGCCAACGGCGTCGCGGCTGGCTGCTTGACGGGCGGAATCTTGGCCAAGAATGCAGGTCCGCAGGCGGCGGCAGGAGGATGCTTGGCCTTTGCCGCGTTCAGCGCGGCCATTGACGCGTACATGCGACAGCCAAGCGACGAATAGACGCAAGACGCGGGACAGTACCAACATACACGGATAGAAGAAATGCGGCATGATTTTGGGGCATTTGGCGTTCGGGGTTGGGCATATAGAGGGCGTTGAGGACTTCTCCCGCCCACCTATTACATTGGGCACGGTGTGTGTCGAGCGCTGAAAGCGCTCTTGTACATTGGTGTATTATATACCACACTGCCGCTGCAGTTTGGGAAGTGTGATGATATTTCAATGGGCGAAATTCTTGGAGCTCAAACGGAGGTTGAGTAATTCATTCCCTCATTCACATGCTCTCGAGCAGGTCCATAATCGCTCTGTCATCCATTGACCACGCAGCCTGAGGACTATACGACGCATGATAGACGTCGAACGATCAAAACTCCCAGTATGCGTTCTGAAACCCTTGAGGCACTGGACGCTTCACGGAGCTACGAAATAGCTTAGTGCCCATGCTTGTTCTGGTCAACATAGTTAGCCTACCACTACACATGGTAGGCATACAACGTGTGTCCACCTCATCCACGACCTGGTCGGCTGATGCCCACGCTCCTTAACGCCTGGCCCGGGAATTTGGCGTTATATACCACGTAGAGCTTATGTCATTCACATTGTGAATGTGTTTCCCACAGTTGAGAACAACATGGTCGGTACCTTGAGTTGAGGTAAGGTAAGTTTGGCAGCTCTACACGTGACCTTACGTTTCTGACACGGCGCGATATCCAGCGTTGGGTTCGTCGCTCCGTCCTTCTCACTTCGAGACGTTGGTCATTGAACATGCGTCGAATAAAAGGAGTAGGGGCGTTGATGCACCTACTGAGACTGACTGATGGACAGAAAGACTTGGCTCCACCACCGGCCGCTGTTTTTGTCTCAATAGATCTGGAGGTGTCGAGGCGTGAACGAGCTGCTTTCTTGAGTAACGCCAGTATGCCCTCCATCAAAGAGCTTGGCATCGCGATTCTTGATACGCAGCGTATCTTTATGCCAGAGACATGGCCGTCACCAGAGACGAGTCAGATTGAGACACACCAATTTTCGACCTCTCAAGCATCCAGCGACTTCGAGGACTGTGACTTTAGCGACTTTACAGAATGTAGGTTCGCTGAGACTTTCCGTATTTCACAAGACCAAGTCGGTCCCACTCTTAACAATTACCTACGGATGAACGATACTGTCTCAGACGGTCGTTCCAGCAAAGTTCGCCAGATCATCCTTGTTGGACACTCAATCAAAACAGACCTGGATATCTTACAGGCAAAGGGCGTCAATACGACAGGTGCAGTTTTGCGACACGCACTTACTAAGTCATCAAATACTCGACGAACTCTCCAAACCTCACAGCTTCACACTTACAGGCATCTTAACTCATCTGGAGTGCCCCCATCTGTCCCATGAACTGCACAACGCCGGTAATGATGCGACCTTGACCCTGCATGCCTTGCTACGACTGGCCCTCAAGCACGCAGATAGCCAACATGGGGCTTCAGAACCAGAGGCCAAAAACCGAGAGAGACTCTGTTCGTTTGTGAATCGTGAAATCAATCAGGCTCGGCGGTGGGAACCTACACGCATGGCGTTGGGGGCACATGTACTGCAAGATCAGGGGAAGTCGATTCGAATGGCCTAGCCGTACATTAATTCGCGATATCCTTCTCTCTAGGATAGTGACCACATGCCAATGTTAAATGCTTGAATGATCGCAACGTGCGTTGAGCATCTTTGCGAAGTGCGCGTGCAGCCACAGATATTTACGGGTGTGAAGAGATCCGACAACTCCCCATGGAAGCGCGGTGCATACCGATTCGTGATATTTTCGTCTCCGCCTCAGAGTTCATATACAAGGGAACTCTGATTTCTTCATGATACTGCATGCTCCTTGGACTTCGAGGTAGTCTCCGGGGATGTCTTCGACACAGGCACAGTTGAGCAACGTCCTGCCTGGTGCTGAACTTGAATGCGGGCACAGTGCACGCACAGTAGAGGCCGTTGCGGAGAGGATGGGCGGCCATTAGGTGCGCGCCTAGGCGCGCAAATAAGTATCCGTGCCCTGCGCGCCTAGGCGTGCAAATAAGGGTGCTTATATTATCCCCCTTTAGTATAGGCAGCCTGCCCTTATATATCGCGAATAATATTATTATAATAATAGCTTAATTAATTTATTAAAAAAAATTAAACTTTATATAATTTAAATAATTAATCTCTTTTAAATACCCTATTAATATATTATAGTATATTATTATTATTAATAATAATTATATATAAGGCGTTAGATTATAAGTATCGCGAAGCCTTTATTAAGGTATTAATACTATATTTATGATTATTATTATAACCCTTTTTTATACTATAATAATAACCTTTCTAATAGTAAAAAAAGTAAAGCGAGTTATTATACTTAGTATTTAGTTATTACTTTACCCTTATATATACTTAGATTTTTTAGACCTAGCTAGTATATCTTATATTAAAGAGATAGATTAAACTTAATACTAAGAACTATTATAAAAAGAAAGGTAAGAAATAACCCCTATAGGTCTGTAACCTAGGCTAGTTTAGTAACTACAAATAGTTACCTCCTTAATAACTTTATAAATCTAATAAATATAAGTAAGGCTAGTACCTAGCTTTAGTATAGGATAGAATATTAGCCTATTCTAACTATACTAAAGAGATCTTATCTTTATTAATTAGACTAAGTTAATAAATTAATCGCGAATATAATATATAAGGGAATAAAGCACGCGAATCTTAATTATATCTATACTTTATTTAATTAGCTCTAACGCTTTATATAATATTTATACCTCCTATAATACTTATTACTCTTAATAATTTACTTTTATTATATCCTAAATATACTATATTCCTTAATAATAAATAAAGCTATTATTAAAGATCTTTTATACTATCGTAGCTTTAACTTATACCTAAACCCGCTAATCTTTTATATCTTCTTAGTCTAAATAAGCTATTTATTTTTCCTTAGTTTAGTTTTAATATAGCCTTTTAATTATATACTCCTTCCCTATCTACTTATAATTAAGATAGTAATTAAATAATACCTTATTATAGTATAATAGTAGTTTTATCGCCCGCTAGTATTCCTAATTAGTCTTTAAAGTTATGACGTTCGGGTTAGGCTAGCTACCGGGTAGATAGACTAAAGTCGGTTTATAAACTAAGTACACTAGGTTGTGTTATAACCTAGTATACGACCGTATGCGCCTCTTACGTGCACTCTACTTTTTCTAACTAACTATATACTAATTATACTAATTACCTAATATAATACCACGAACTTAGTAATTAATTATATCGGATCGCTTATAATTACCTTTACTTACTTATAATTATTTAGTAATTATTATAGTATATAGGAAGCTATATTTCGCTATAGTTAGTCTCTACCTAGCTCCTTAATTATTAATATAATAATTAATACTTAGATTATTACTATTTCTATATATTAACTATAACCCGACCGCTTAAGTCTATAATAACCTAGTATACTTAGTTTATAAACTAACTTTAGTCTATCTACCTAATAACTAGCCTAACCCGAATATTATATATTAATAGCTCTTATTTAGTATATTACCTTATTAAGTACTTAAGTAATATAATAATAGCTAGCGAATCCTCCTCCTCTAAAATTACTAAAGCGACCGCTAAGTATATTAAACCCGCTTAAATAGCTTAACCTATAAATATAAATAATAACTCTAATAATAAAAATATTAAAGCCTTAAAAGGGTAGATATAGGAACTTTAATAAGCTATATAATAACTTATAGATATATAATAATATAATAAGGAAGCTTATAATATATCTTACTAGATATTCTAGGAAAGAATAGCTATATATATTTAATAATAAGAATAATTATATAATAAAATAAATAATATTAATAATATTATTATTTAATAGGTTATTAATAAGGACCTAAGAGAGATTATAAAGCTATATTAACTAGGATTATTTAATAGAATTATTAAAGACTTTTAGGGGTTCTTAATATAACTTAGGGCTTATTAATAATACTTTTTTATACTATTATATATTAAAAAAGATAAGGTTTAATATATATTTAGATACTTATTTAAAGCTACTTTATATTAATTTAAACCTATACTTAAGGACTTTATAATTAACCTTTATAAAAATAAGAAAGAAGAAATTAAGTATATTTTTATATATTATATTAATTTTAAAGATATATTAAAAGTAACCTTTAGTACTATTAATAAAGAATAATTAGTAAAAAACTAACTAGAAATATTAAAATAAAAAGGAGTAGCCTTTAATTATAGTACCTAGTTTATTTAGATTATATTTAGAACTAATAAAAGTAAAGTAAATAAAATAATAGCTTTTTATTATAAACTTAAGGATAAAGTTAAGGATAAATTATATAAGGAGGATAGACTTTTTATATTATTAGTATATATTATTATAACTATTAAAATTAATAATAGATAGTTTAAGTAATACTATAAAAAAAAAGAATAATACTTTATTTATAAAGAATACTTATAATTATAAAGCTTTAAAAACTATATAAATATAGGATAATTATACTTTAGGCTAAGTATAGTATATAGAATTTATACTAGACTAATAAACCTAGATATAATATAGAAACTTATTATAATAAATAAGAAGAACCTTATATACTATAATTATAGTAAGAAAGGCTACTTTATATATAAATATTATTTACTAAAGAGTAAATAAGGCTAAAAGAAGGTATACTAAAAATTAGTACTAGAAAATAAGCCTAAATAATTAAATATAACTAGGTTAAGGTATAATATATTATTAATATTAAATTAACTAATTATAACTAAACTTAAGGTATAGCGACTATAGGAATATAATAATACCTAAAGAATTATAGTAGTATATAGAGCCTTATATTAGATAGGATACTATAATAATATATACCTAATCTATAAGGATAGTAAGGATAATATAGGATAGTTTCTTAAGGAACTATATTACTATACCCTTACTATAATATATAAGGTTATAATAAGGCTAAGAAGATACCCTAATATTATAAATAAATTATTAAATAAATCTAGTAATATTAAGTCCCTTAATAATAAAGAAATATATAAACGCGATATATAAGTACTAAAAGACTAGCTCTAGAATAAAATAATAATAAAAAAAGAATAATAAAAGGTAGTACTTAATTATTATACCCTTTTATTATATAATAATATTAAATAAATAATAATATTAGCTTAAATAATAAATAATAAATTATCTTAGACTTAAGAAAAAGGGCTTATCCCTAGAGATAATAAATAACTAGATCTTAAGAATTATAATTATTATAAAATATTATAATTATTATATATTTTTTATAATTATAGACTTTATATATTAAAAAAAGGTATATATTAACCTTATTTAGTTTAAGGGTATTTAGAATAAATTATTAATAATCTTAATAAAAATAATAAAATATAATACTTTTAAATAATAATAAATAAACCTTTTATTAATTATATTATATTAAAATAATTATTAAAATACCTAAAACAATATATATATTATTTAATATAATAGAAAGACTATTTATTTATAGAATATCTAGTCTATATTAAATATAAACTATTTAATTAATATAAGACTAAAAAATAATAATAATAATATTAAAATAAGTAATAATATATAAAAAAAGAAGAAAAAAAAGTATATAAAGAATAATAAATTTATACTATAAATACTATTATATTAGAAAAATATAGGATAATATATAGATATTAATATTATAAATATTTAGATTATATAATAATAAGTATATATAAATAAAGGAATACTTTTTATAAAGGATATTATAAATATAGATAAGTATACTTAATAAATTACCTAAGCTTATATAATAATAACTATATATATAACCTTAAAAATAATTAAATTAATATAGAATATTATTTAATAAAAAACTACTAATATTACCTATAAAAAGGGTATAAAATAATAAAATAACCTTAAAAACCCTTTATTTTATAAAAATAAATAAAGGCTAAAAAATAGTTTTAAAAATCTAGATATATAAATATTATTTATAAGTATTATTAAATAATAAAGTAATAAAAAACTATATCTTATTAATAATAATTAATTAATACTAGTTATTATAGAATTAAAAGGCTTTATTTTATAGGCTTTTTAATATAAAAAGATAAACTTTTAATTATAATAATAAAATTATTAATTATAAAATTAATTAATTTAATATTTTAATATAAAGATATTATAAATAAATTATCTTTAATATTATAGATTTATATAAATATAATATAATTTTAGGTTACTTATAATTATTAAAAAATAATTTAATAATTAATTAATATATAAGCTAGTTAATATAAATAGATATAATAATATAATAATTATTATTTAATTAATAAAAATAAATAAATATTTATAATAATTTAATTATTAAAAAAGCTATATTAATAAATAATAAATAAATTAATAAAGTAAAAAAAATTAATATATTAATTAAAAAAGCTTTATAATTAAGAATAAAATATAAATAAAATAAATATTATAAATATATTATTATTAATATTATTTAAAAAAAAAAAAAATAAACTAAGTTTTATAAAAAGAATAAAAAAAAAAACTTATTATAAAAAAAGAATATATAAAGAATATTCTATAAGAGTACTAGAAATATAATAAGTTATTTAATAAAATACTTAAAATTAGATTATTATAATATAATTAATAAGATTATAAAATCTATCTTAAAAAAAGAACCTTAATTAAGTTTTATTAATTTTATAATCTTAATAAAAAATAACTTAAAGTATTATAAAAATATATTAATAAAATATTATAAAAAAACTATATTTAGACTTTAAAATTAAAAATAAGCTACTTTATTATATTTATATTTAAAAAAAATAAAAAACTATAATTAATTATAAATTATTATTAATTAAATAAAATTATAATAAAAAATAGAATATTTTTATTATTTATTAATAAGCTTAAAGATAGGCTTTATAATAAAAAATAGTTTATTATTTTTAACCTTAAAAAAACTTATAATTTTATTTAAATAAAAAAAAAAAATAAATAAAAAATAGCTTTTTATATTAAACTTAGTTTATTTAAGTATTTAATAATATTATTTAATTTTATTAATACCTTTATTATTTTTTAATAAATAATTAATAATATATTTAAAGAGTATTTAAATATCTTTATTATAATATACTTAAATAATATCTTAATTTTTTTAAATATTCTTAAAAAATATAAAAAATATATTTATAAAGTATTAAAAATATTATAAAATATAAACCTCTTAATAAATCTAAAAAAGACTATATTTTATATATAAAAAATAGTCTTTTTAAAATATATAATTAGACTTAATAAAATTCTAATAAAATAAATAAAGATTAATATAATTAAAGAATAATTAGTATTAATAACTTTTAAAAAAGTATAAGCCTTTATAGGCTTTATAAACTATTATTAATATTTTATTTATAATTTTAATAAAATTATAGTATTATTTATTAGACTTATAAAGAATAAAAGAGAATTTTAATAAGAAAAAGAATAATAAGAAGTATTTAAAGCTATATAAAATAATATTCTTTTAAATACTATATTTATAACTTATAATCTTAAGAAACTATTAAAATTAAAAATAGATATATTAGACTATATTATAGGAGTATAAATTAATTAAAAAAATAATAATAATAATATATAATTAATTACCTTTTTCTTAAAGAAGTTCTATAGTATAAAATTAAACTACCTTATTTATAATAAAGAATTCTTTATTATTATTTTTATAATTAAAGAATTTAAGTATTATATATTAGGGATTAAGTTTAAGACTAAGGTTTATACTAATTATAAAAATATTGCTTATTTTATAATAATATATAAACTTAGTATATAATAGATATATTATATTAAGTTCTTTATAAATTATAATATTAAAATTATTTATTAAAAAGGATTAAAGAATAACTAAATAAATATACTTAGTTACTAACTAGACTATAATACTAGAATACTAAAAGTAAAAGGATAAATACTTTAATAAAATAAATAAAAAAATTATATATAAATAGTATTTAATTTTTTATTATTTAAAATAAAAGTAGATACTACTTATTATAATAAAATCCTATAATAAATATCTAATAATAAACTTAAGATTTTAAAAAGATATATAACTAAATTAAGAAAGGTACTTTATAAAGATAGGATTATATAGATATTATTATTATTATATAATAAAATCTTTATAGATATTTATATATATCCTATAATAAGATATTAAGGAGTTAGAAAGATTCTTAAATAGATTAAATAAATATATAATTACTTAAGAATTAAAGTAAATATTATATATATTATTAAATAATATAAAGACTATATATATAATAAGGTTATATAATATAAACTTTATAAAGAACTAAAGTTATTATTAATGCTTTTATAATTATAAAAATTAATAGCTTTTAATTATATTATAAAGCTACCTAAATCTAAAGAACTAGGATCTAATACTAAATATAATAGTATATTTATTATTATAGATTAAATAAATAAATTTAGATATTTCTTATTATATTAAGAAATAATAAATATAAAAGTACTTATATATATAGTACTTAAATATATTATAGCTAATTATAGCTTTCTAAAAGAAATTATTTTAAATAAAAGAATAATATTTATTTTTAAATTCTAATAAGCCTTAATAATATAACTAAGAACTAAGTATAAGCTTAGTATAATATACTATCTTTAAATAAATAAATAAATAAAAAGATTAAATTAAATACTAGAATACTATTTATAGTACTATATTAATTATAAATAAAATAATTAGGTCTTAAAATTATTACTTACCTAACTTACTTATAATAGTATACTTATAGAATTAATAAAGATCTTATTATTTTATATAAATTATAAATATAAACCTAAGTTTAATAATAAAATATTAAAAAATAGACCTCTTATTAAAAAAGTAATACTTAAAATAAATTAATTATACTTATTATATAAATATATAAAGAAATAACTCGAATTTATATAATTATAAATATTAAAATATTATAACCTTAAAAGATTAAAAAGATTAATTTTTAAAAAGGAAGATATAGCTTACTTATTATATAAAAATTTTATAATAACTCGACCTTTATTAAAGCTTAATTATAAAAAACTAGGATTATTTAAAATTAAAAAAGTTATTTTAGATATTAATTATAAACTTTTATTACCCTTAAGTATAAGGATATACTTAATTTTTTTTTATTTTTTTACTTAAATTAATACTAAAGAATATAAAATTATAATATAAAGTCGAAGTACTAGAAGGATTCTAAGAACTAGAATAAATCCTTAATAAATAAGTTATAAATAAAAAAATAAAATACTTTATTAAATAAAAGAACTATTTAAATAGCAAAAATATATAAAAATTATTTAAATATTTTAAGAATTATTAATTATTATTAAAGAGGTTCTATTACTAGAAGCTTTAAAAAACTTAAATAATAATAAATCTATAAGCTTATTTATAAAGGATTAATTAATAATACTAAAACCCTTAAATAATTATATATTAGTAATAGCCTCGGCCTCCTCGCGCTCTTTCTCCTCTAATTTATCTAAAGAGCGAAGGCCTTATATAACTATATCGCGACCCTTTTTAATAACCTCGCGATATTACTTATATAAATAATATAAATAAGTATAACTCTTATTTATTTTCTTTTAGAGCTCCTTAAGCTTATTCTTAATACTCTTTTCTACTAACTCTAGATAATACTTTTCTATAATAATACGCGATATTATAAAATTAGAATATAATTAAGAGTAAATTATATTTATATATACCTATAGATTAAGGAGTTCTAGATATATTATAAGAACGACCGCGATAAGTATATTCTATATAATAGTTATACCTATCTATTATTTTATAGCGGTCCCCCTAATTATTATTTTTATAAAGTATATAAGGTATATAGGCAATATAACTAAACTCTTAGATTAAATAAGAAAGGTTTTTATAACGCTATATTAAATTATAAGGTATATTATTAATATAAACGAAGGAGGGAGTTAAGGAAATATATAGGATAGGACTAATAGTTAGTTTTAATTAATTCTAGGATAGAATTACTAGAAGGGAGATATTATACTATAACCTAGTATACAACTATATATACCTCTTATATATACCTTACTTTTTCTAACTAATTATATACTAATTATATTAATTACTTAATATAATACTATAAACTTAGTAATTAATTATATTAGATTGCTTATAATTACCTTTATTTACTTATAATTACTCGATAATTATTATAGTATATAAGAAGCTATACTTCGCTATAGTTAGTCTTTACCTAGCTCCTTAATTATTAATATAATAATTAATACTTAGATTATTACTATCTCTATATATCGACTATAACCTGATTACTTAAGTCTATAATAACCTAGTATACTTAGTTTATAAACTAACTTTAGTCTACCTACCCGGTAGCTAGCCTAACCCGAATATCACAAGTTATCGTAAACTTAAGTAGTTAGTAGTAGTTTATAAAGCCTACGAAGGGTTATACTTCTTTTAGTATTATTAGCACTAGCTATTCTTTAACTATATTAATCTTTATTTACTTTATTAGGATTTTATTAAGTCTAATTATATAGCCTAAGAAGACTATTTATTATATATAAAATATAGTCTTTTTTAGGTTTATTAAGAGATTTATATTTTATAATATTTTTAGTATTTTATAAATATATTCTTTATATTCTTTAAAAATATTTAAAAAAATTAGAATATTATTTAAATATATTATAATAAAAATATTTAAGTACTCTTTAAATATATTATTAATTATTTATTAAAAAATAATAAAAATATTAATAAAACTAAATAATATTATTAAATACTTAAATAAACTAAGTTTAATATAAAAAGCTATTTTTTATTTATTTATTTTTTTATTTAAATAAAGTTATAGGCTTTTTTAAGGTTAAAAATAATAAACTATTTTTTATTATAAAGCCTATCTTTAAGCTTATTAATAAATAATAAAAGTATTCTATTTTTTATTATAATTTTATTTAATTAATAATAATTTATAATAAATTATAGTTTCTTATTTTTTTTAAATATAAATATAATAAAATAGCCTATTTTTAATTTTAAAGTCTAAATATAGTTTTTTTATAGTATTTTATTAATATATTTTTATAATATTTTAAGTTATTTTTTATTAAGGTTATAAAATTAATAAAACTTAATTAAAATTCTTTTTTTAAAATAAATTTTATAATTTTATTAATTATATTATAATAATCTAATTTTAAGTATTTTATTAAATAACTTATTATATTTTTAGTATTTTTATAGAATATTCTTTATATATTTTTTTTTTATAATAAGTTTTTTTTTTTTATTTTTTTTATAAAGTTTAGTTTATTTTATATATTTTTTAAATAATATTAATAATAATATATTTATAATATTTATTTTATTTATATTATATTCTTAATTATAAAGCTTTTTTAATTAATATATTAATTTTTTTTATTTTTTTAATTTATTTATTATTTATTAATATAGCTTTTTTAATAATTAAATTATTATAAATATTTATTTATTTTTTTTAATTAAATAATAATTATTATATTATTATATTTATTTATATTAATTAGCTTATATATTAATTAATTATTAGGTTATTTTTTAATAACTATAAGTAGCTTAAAATCATATTATATTTATATAAGTCTATAATATTAAAGATAATTTATTTATAATATTTTTATATTAAAATATTAAATTAATTAATTTTATAATTATTAATTTTATTATTATAATTAAATATTTATCCTTTAATATTAAAAAGCTTATAAAGTAGAATTTTCTAATTCTATAATAATTAATATTAATTAATTATTATTAATAAGATATAGTTTTTTATCGCTTTATTATTTAATAATATTTATAAATAATACTTATATATCTAGACTTTTAAGACTATTTTTTAGTCTTTAATTATTTTAATTAAATAAAAGGTCTTTAGGTTTTTTTTATTATTCTATATTTTTTTTATAAGTAATATTAATAATTTTTTATTAAGTAATATTTTATATTAATTTAGTTATTTTTAGAGTTATATATATAGTTATTATTATATAAGCTTAAGTAATTTATTAAATATATTTATCTATACTTATAGTATCCTTTATATAAAGTATTCTTTTATTTATATATCTTTATTAATATATAGTCTAAGTATTTATAGTATTAATATTTATATATTATTCTATATTTTTTTAATATAATAATATTTATAGTATAAAGTTATTATTCTTTATATACTTCTTTTTTCTTTTTTTTAATATATTAGTACTTATTTTTATATTATTATTATTATTTTTTAATTCTATACTAATTAAATAGCTTATATTTTATATAAACTAGGTATTCTATAGATAGATAGTCCTTCTATTATATTAAATAGTATATATATTTTTTTAGGTATTTTAGTAATTACTTAAGTATAATATAATTAATAAAGGGCTTACTTATTATTACTTAAAAATAATATATTTTATTAATTTTATAGGGGTTATTAATAACTTATCCTAAGTATCCTCGAACTAAATAAGCTTAATATATTCCCTTTTTTAATATATAAAGTTAATAATTATAAAAAATATATAATAATTATAATATTTTATAATAATTAAGGTTCTTAAGATCTAGTTATTTATTATCCCTAGGGATAAGTCCTTTTTCTTAGGTCTAGGATAACTTATTATTTATTACCTATATTAGGATTATTATTTATTTAATATTATTATATAATAGCGGGGTATAATAATTAAGCGCTACTTTTTATTATTCTTCTTTTATTATTATTTTATTCTAGAGTTAGTTCTTAAGTATTTATATTTTATACTTATAGGTTTCTTTATTATCGAGTAATATAATATTACTAGATTTATTTAATAATTTATTTATAATATTAGGGTATCTTCTTAGTCCTATAGTAACCTTATATATTATAGTAATAGTATATTACTATAGCTCCTTAAGAAACTAACCTATATTATCCTTACTATCTTTATAGATAAGATAGTTATTATTATAGTATCCTATCTAATATAGCGCGCTATATATTAATAGGTTATTAACTAGCCTAAGTTTAATAATATCTAGATATTCTCCTATTTTCTTATCTTTTATTAGGGGGACCTAGTTATATATCTTAATAATATCTAGCTTATTAAGTATATTATATCCTAACCTAGTTATATTTAGCTATTTTAGCTTACTTTCTAGTACTAGCTTCTAGTCCTTATATTCTTTCTTTAGGGAATAGTATTTATATATAAAGTATCCTTTCTTACTATAATTATAATAGGTAAGGTTCTTCTTATTTATTATAGCAAGCTTCTATATCGCGTCTAGGTCTATAAGTCTAATATAAATCCTATATACTATACTTAGCCTAAAACACTATCGTCCTATATTCGCGTAGTTCTTAAAGTTTTGTGATTATAAGTATTCTTTATAAATAAAGTATTATCCTTTTTTTCTTATAATATTATTTAAACTATTAATTATTAATTTTAATAATTATAATAATATATACTATTAGGGTAAAAAGCTTATCTTCCTTATATAGCTTATTTTTAACCTTATCCTTAAGTCCGCGATAGAAGGATACTATTTTATTAGCTTTATTTTTATTAATTCTAAATATAATCTATATAAATTAAGTACTATAGTTAAAGGCTATTCTTTTTTATTTTAATATTTTTAATTAGTTTTTTATTAATCGTTCTTTATTAATAATATTAAAGGTTACTTTTAGTATATCTTTAAAGTTAGTATAATATATAAAGATTTCTTTAATATATTCTTTCTTATTTTAATAAATATTAGTTATAAAATCCCTTAATATAGGTTCGAACTATAATAAGGTTAGTCTTAAGAGATAGCCTAATATATACCTAACCTTATCCTCTTTATTATAAAGTATAGTTAGGAAATACTATTAGTAGGCCCTAAGCTATATTAAGAACCCTTAAAGGTCCTTTATAGTATTATTAAATAGTCCTAGTTAATATAGTTTTATAATTTCTCCTAGGTCCTTGCTTATAACTTATTTAATAGCGGTAGCGTTAATATTATTTATTTTATTATATAGTTACTACTATTATTAATAATATTAGACTATCCTTTCTTAGAAAGTACGATAGGAGGCCTTATACTACTCCTTATCTCGCTACTATAGGTCAGCTAGTTATTAAATATACTACTAGAGTTCTATTATTTTTTCCTTAAGAGTGTCGATATCTTCGTTATCGGAGTTATTATCTATATATATAGGCTAAGCTATTTAAGCGGGTTTAGTATACTTAGGGGTCGCTTTAGTAATATTAGATATAGAGGATTTGCTAGCTATTATATTATATTATTTAAGTACTTAATAAGGTAATATACTAAATAAGAGCTATTAATATATAATATTTAGGTTAGGCTAGCTACCGGGTAAATAGACTAAAGTCGGTTTATAAACTAAGTATACTAGGTTATTATAGACTTAAGCGGTCGGGTTATAGTTAATATATAAAGATAGTAATAATCTAAGTATTAATTATTATATTAATAGTTAGTCTCTACCTAGCTCGATAGCTATTAATATAATAATTAATACTTAGATTATTACTATCTTTATATATTAACTATAACCCGACCGCTTAAGTTTACAATAACCTAGTATACTTAGTTTATAAACCGACTTTAGTCTATCTACCTAGTAGCTAGCCTAACCCGAATGTTATAAAAGTGCCTCGCGGTTATATCTTATACTAGGCCTCGCGTATAATAATATATTATTTATATATAGTATATAGATAGTTATAATAGAGTCGTAGCCTTATCGCTAGCTCTAATATAGCCTCTATCGCTATCTATAACTCTATTATAGCCTCTATTACTATCTATAGCTCTATTACTACTTATAGCCTTATCGCTAGCGTAGATAAAGCCGCGACTAATAGTATAAGCTCTAGTATTATTAGGCTTGAATTTAGCGGTAGTAATATAGCTAGGTTATAATAAGAGGTCGCTAAAGCTATAGCTAATATCGCTTAAGATAGTATAGGCGCTAAAGTTAATAAGGATATAATATATACTAATTATAATTTATATATATATAATATCCTAATATAACTAGTTTTATTATATACTAAGTATTTAGGCGGTGCTTATATAAGGCCCCTTAAGGCTTACTTAATGCCCTCGAATATATATAGCTTATAGCGAGTATTTATTATTAGTAATATTAATTAAGCTATAACTCTATTAAACCGCTAGGTTAGCCCGATTAAGAAAGGAGTGCTACTTTAGCTAGCTTAAGTTACTTAGCTTACTTATTATTAAAGATACTAATATATATAGAAATAGCGTAATTCGAGAGATCTATATTATTTTATTAAGGGCCTAAGCATATAAATATAAGGGAGTCTAAGTAATACTATAAATCTCCCTATATAAATAAGAAGTTCCTCGCTTTATTAAGAAAGCTTTTTTTAGTTATTGATTTTTTATAATACCTTATAGGATACCTAGCCGTAGATAAGATTATATAATTTTCTAGAGAATTCGATAGGTATATATAGTTGTTCCTTAGCTTAATTATCTTATAATATCTTAATTTAGTTAATTATTGTATACTTAATCGATCGCTAGGTATTAAAAAGATTAAGTATACTCTTATTAAGGTAGATTTTAATTAATTAATAAATACTCTCTATTTAAGATATAATAATATTATTAAAATATAAGTATTAATTAACCCATGCCTTTATAAGCTTTTTTTTATATAAATTAAGCTAAATATCTATAAAATAAGTAATTTTATAAATATATAAGAGAGTATATTTATCACGTCCCCTTAGATATAACGGATTAGCGTAGGTATATAATGATTATATATATCCGGGTAGATAGATATACTTCGGCAGACGGATAGATTTATCTGCCTAGATAGATTAATAAATACACTTTATAATAGATTAGTCCGACCGCTATAATTAATAGTAATTCTACGCTATCCTAGTTCCGACTAGGACTAAGTAATTATTAATTATTTTTCCTCTAGACCTCTATAAGGAGCGGGTTCTAACTAATATAATAGAACTACCTAGCTTATTAACCGATAAATCTACCTACTAATACCTATCGATAGCCGAATACTATTATAGGCGGAGTATCTTATTACTTTCAATAAGAAGGTCCTAGGAAGAGTACTATATAAGGATATTGCTTATATAAAATACTTACTAAATTAATACTTTAATTAATAAGCGCGTTACTTTAAATATATCTCTAATAAATTCCCTATTGAATAGGTCGACTTATAGGCTAACCTTAACTAATTCTTAAAGAATTAGCGAGAAAGAGTTAATAAGATCTTATTAAGACCTATACTTATAGCTAAAGAGTAATAAGTAATAGTAGATATAGCGGCCGTGCCTATCCTATACTCGAATCTATCGACCTTATCCTTATTATTATAATATATATTAGTTATAATAGACCGATCGAGCGCTCCTATATTTACTATACTTTAAAAGAGTAAGGATAAGTAGGATTAAATACTAAAAGAAATTTATAATAGACTAGGTAAGAAGGCTCGGTTAGAAGGGTTAGGTAAGGTAAATAACGCTATCCTTACCTATAGTACCCTAAAGTAGTAAGAAACTTCTATTAATTAACTACTACTAGGGGTAGATCTTAATAGTTAGGAAGGCGCTCTTACTATAGATCTTATATTAGTCTAGAGTAAGTCTTTAATTTTATATTAAGCCCCTTACTTTATAGGTTTCTTCCCTTTAATATATTCCTTAAGATTAGTACTAATTTTATTTACTAGTTTATAGTACCTTAGAAGAATTTATAAGGTTAATAAGGGCCTTAAGAAGCTTGATATAGTAAACGCCGTAAGCTAGCTATTATTCCCTAATACTAACTTACTTAGTAGGATATATCCCGGGTAGAGTAAGGATACGGGTAATAGTTATAGCGTGGGTATAGCTCTAGCCGGCCTATTTACTATAGTATCCTATTAAGAAACCTCTAACGAACCTATTTAGTTAAATTAGGCTACTATAATATAGCTAGTAGCTATAATTACTAAAATACTATAGAGTAAGCTACCTAGGCTAATATAGTAGTGTTTAAATTTAGGTACTATAAGTCTACTAGGAAATACCCTTTATTTTATAAATACTTAATTTACATAGCTAATAATATAGATAGTACCGGACTTTTAGTAGCTATAAGTAGCTAGAGATAATTAGAAGATTAAGTAGATTAGTATATTTAATCTATCTAATAATCTAGATATATTTATTAATAAAGTCTATATAGATTTAAAAGGATCCGTTATATCCTAGGCTAATATAAATCTATTTATTTAGAGCCTATAAGCTAATACTATAATACCTAAATGGATTTAATAAATCTATATAAATATCACCTAATTACTAAGAGGCTAAGCCTTAACTTAGTAGATAGCTATATACTCCTTAGTAGATAGGGAATATTACTTAATATCCTTAACTACCTTAATATAAGCGTTACTAATAAAGTTTCGTATTAACCCTATTAATATTACGAATAGATTAAATTTAATCTACTATACCCGCGATAACCTAAAGGCAGGTATAGATATTAAGACTTAGGTACTTAATACTATAAGATATATCTATTCCGCCGGATTTACCATGGATATATAGGTTATATTATAGCTATACGCGCGAATTAATCTAGACTTAAGATAGCTAATCCTTATTCCTTAAACTAATATACTTATAGATAAATAGCTAAATTATATCCGAGATAGGTAATGCACGAAGATAGCGAGCTATAGGCCTAGCCTGTATACCTAGATAATCCGCCTATTTAGACTAATATAAGCACCTACCGCGCTAAGGCTAGCACTACCCGAGCGTAAGGCCGCGTACGCTTAGTATAAAGCTAAATCCGATTTAACTCCCGACGCGATAAACGATAATAGAGACGCCTTCTAGGCGGACCGCCCCTAGGACCGAATAAACTATCTATTTCGGGGCAACTTATAGCGCGGCGTATACTATCGCGGTAAATATAACAGCGCTCGCGCCTACGATAGATACGTAGACGGACAGCGGGATATACTTAATTATAGAGCCTACGATAGCGGTAGATACCTATAGCGCGGCGGCTCGTATAATAATAGGTATAATAACCGTAGATATAGGTACTACCGAGGATTTAATAAACGACGCGGGTTCGGTATAATGTATTAGTTTAATAGAGGAAACTTATTCCGATAAATAGATAGATCCGGTCGCGGACGCGACCGCGATAATAGATAGCGTTATCCTTACCGCTATTAGTAAGCAATAGGTCGCGCTTACCTAATTAACGACTTAATAGATTATTATATAGAGATTAGTAATAAAGGAGGAGAAGCGTATAAATAAATATTATAGGATAGCGGGTATAAGTATATTAGAGAAGAAGAATAGACTAATAAAGAAGGAATTAATATCGATAACTATAATAATACTAGCTCTAATAATATAACTATATTTAACTACTTTATAAAGGCTATAGCGGCCCCCTCTATATACGCACGGATCTTATAATACTATAAGTATAGGCGGTTATTTATAGATTATATTAAGTTATTTATATATATTTAGTAAGATAAATATAGACTACCGCGATTAATAGGGAAGAAGCTACCTATAACTATATTAGACCCGATAAATAAGTTACTATAGATAGATATACTCGATTAAATAGATACCTCTAATAATAGTAGGTTAAATAACCCTAATAAAATAAAGGAAGAAGGCCCTATCTACTATTATACTATAGTAGTACACGAAGAGATATAGCAGGCTATTAATAAGGAGGATATTTAAGATAGACTTAATTACTATAGAATAGCTTCTATACTCGATATAAAATAACCTACCTAGGTTATCGAAGTATAACTAGATATCTCTTATAGACTAAAACTATACTCCTACCTTAAAATCAATATTAATTTCTACTTAAATAAGGGAAACCTAATAATAGCTACTATAGATATAGTATACTCTAATATCTTAGTAGACTGCGAGTAGGTTAAGATATACTTACCTAATATATGATTCTTTTAAGCTAGATAGCTAAAGATAATAGAAGGGGTTAAGGGTATAGTTTAAGTCGAGGATAAAGTCTGCTTCGATTTCTATATAAATAAATATATCTATAGCCGATAATATAGTCCTTATTTTATAATTAAAGCTTAGGTCCTTAATAAACTTAAGCTAAAATAATTATTAAGAATATTATTTATTAATAAATTCTAAATAAATATACTTATTTTAAAGGTAGAACTAAAGATTACCTCGGTAATATATATTAGAGTACTAGTAATATAATAGTCGAAGCTAAACCTGTTCGCTATATAAATAACTATTATAAAATTTATATATATTCTATTATATATATTAGACTAGATACTAGTTAGATACTATTATTTATTAATAATAGATATATTCTTTACTAATAGAATATACTATTTCTAATCGAAGGTCCCTAAAATACTAGATTACCTTGCGGACTTATAAACGCCTAGTATAATGTATACCTTTAGATAGGTAATAGTATATAATAATATAGATAAATTATTATAATTCTATAGAGGGTAGTATATCGGAACGATCCGCGATTTCGAAGTAGATAAATATAACTTACTAGATATAATAAGGTCTTCTCTAATACTAGAGGAACTTTAGGTATTATAGATAGATATATCCGCTATAGAGGCAGCCTTATTAAGTCTATCCGATAGGGTTGTATACTTAGAAACCTATAAATAGTAGTCTCTATCCCGACTAGAAAAGCTTCTAGTAAAGTAAATAGTATATAGCGTGTATATATATAATAGAGATCCTGGATAATAGGACTAGGTTATCTAGATCCTTAAATACTACGATATATAGCAGGACCGCGGTATAATTCCGATAGATAAAGACAATAAGATATATATAGATCTAATTAAAGGCTACTAAAATTAGCGTTTAATAGTATATAAGTATATACTTAGCTTAGAGGATTAAAGATTTCTAGATAAAACCTATAACGAACTATACTACTAGGGTAAAATAGGCTAGATATATTAGCCGATACCCTTTAGATATTTAGTATTTATTATCTAGTATATAGTAAATAGGAAAAAGAAAGGCCGAGTTATAGTTAACCTATATTAACTAAATAAGATATCAGTACTAAATATATACCCGATACTATCCTAATAAGAAATAATAATATCCTTATAAAATAAGCGTTATTATACTATACTAGATATATCTACTTTCTTCTATTAACTCCCTATATAAGAGGAGTATAAGAACTATATAGTTATGATTAATAATTATAAATTAAAGGTTTCCTATATTATATTAATAGGATTCTATAACAGCCCGTTATATATATAGCGTTTTATAAATCAATAGTTATTTCTATTTTATAAATTTATCTAAGTATATATTAATAATATAGTAATTTTTAGTAATACCTTTAAAGACTATTATTAATATCTATATACTATCCTCGAATTATTCGAGTAACTAAGACTTATAATATCGCTAAAGAAGTTATTTATAAACTACCTATTAGTTTAATTACTTGGCTTTAAAGTTAATATATTCGGACTTATTATTATAAAAGAATAGATAGATATAATCGCCTAGATCTATATACCTAAAATATTAATAGACCTAGAAATATATCTCGGTATAATAATATCCTTAAGAGATTTTATCCTACTATTTTAATAGAAGGCTAAACCCTTAGAAAAAAGAAAGATAGCCTTAATTAAGGAATTATAATAATTAAGTAAGCTTATTAAAAAAGTAAATAAGAAAGTCTAGTAAGCGAAAATATCGAAGGTTACCTTTATATTAACCTTAGTAAAGAAAGAAAGCTTCGAGATATTATAAGGTTATTTAATTACTTAGATAAAGCTTTATTATTATAACCCTAACTATCTAGTATTTCTAAAGCTTAATATTAATAAAAGAGGAATAAGCTTATTCGTTCTTTATATAAAAAATAATAAATAGATAGATATATCTGTCCTACTAGATAAGGTTTAACCTATACTATTCCTTAGTAAGTTACTATCGGTATTAGAGAGGTATTATAAACCTACTAAATTAGAAGTAGCTTACTTTATCTAGTTATATAGAAAAAATAGGCTATTAATTTAATTATTTAAAATACTACCTATTATATTAACGGATTATACTATAATAAGAGGAATTATTAATTAAACTAATATAATTATAGCGGATATCATTAAGGCAAACTATTGGTTAATAAATATATCTATCTATCTTAGCTAATTCTAGCTTAATATAAGATATATCCCTAGAAGAATAAATCTAGTACTAGATACCCTATCTCGATTATTAAGAATAAATAATACTAATAAGGTTTAAGCTTTATTATAAAATAAGTTAGAAGACCTCTAGAAAGATAAATATTATACTTATACAATTATATTAGAGATAGATTTAATACTAAAGGCTAAGTTTATTAATTAATATTTTAAGGATAATTAAATATAAAAAGCAATAGAATTAGTAATTACTAAGAATAGTTTAATACTGGTTAGGAGTCTATTTAAGGTAATTAATAGACTTCTATATTAGGCCGAGGCGGATAGACGGATCTATTTATATATACTATATAGATATATCTAGGATATATTAAGAGAGATTTATAATAAGGATTTTTACCCTAGGCTAATAAAAATACTTAAGGCCCTATATAGATTTTATTTTTATTATATAACCTAGTATATCTATAAATATATAGCTTATTATTTATAATATTAGACCTATATTATTAATTATAGAAAACCTATTAGCGAACTAAATCCTATAATAATACTTGTATAATTATTTTATACCCTAGCGATAGATTTTATTATTAGGCTACTATAGATTATACTATAAAGGTTATATTAGAAAGTATAGGGGATAGATAGACCCCTCGATATATTATTAACTATATTAGATAAGTAAATAAGGAAAACGCTATTAATACCTAGCGTATCTAATTATATTATAGCGGACTAGGCTATTATATTCTTAAGGATACTCTTAATATATAACTAGGGATTGCTTATAGCTATTATTAATAATAAAGACCTAAAGTTTATTTTGTAGTTTTAGATATCTTTATTTACCTTACTAGGTACTAAATTAAGATATAGTATAGCGTACTATCCCTAGACTAATAGGATATCCGAATATAAGAATTAGACTATTAAGATTATATTATATTACTATATTAGTTAGTTAGATATATTATAGCCGGATATTTTACTAGTACTATAGTTTGCGCTAAATAACTTATACTCTAAAGCGATAGCTCGATTATTAAACGAGCTACTAATAGGTTTCTGCCCGAAAGGGCTAATAAACCTATTAATACCCGACCGATAGATCGACTAAGATAATATAGATATAATAAGATAGTTATATATAATAGAGGCTTAGTATATCGTGGATTTTATAAATTTATAGGCTAAGGAATAGTATAATCAAGACTATCGTATATTATAGTTTAAGGTAGGCTAGAAGGTATACCTTAGACTATATAGGGGATACTATCTACTAAAAAAGCTACTATATAAATAGTTATTATAATAGGTAAGCCTATTTATAATCTTAGAAAAGATTAAACTATTAGTATATTAACTTGATTTTTTATTAAATTAGCGAATTTATCTAATAATATTAGTTATATAATTAATAAAGATACCTAAGGGAATAGATCTATTTAATAGATAGATCCCTCTAGTCTAACTAATTATTAAGGACTTAGGATAGGGCTTTAAAGAATAAGAAGTAGAAAAACTCACGGCTAGATATATTATTAGGGGGCGTAAACTAAAGCTATAATATTTAATCCGCTAGATAGGCTATAGACTAGAACACGATATATAGCACGACTATACTAACCTTAAAGAAATAGTACTAGACTTAATTAATAAATTCGACTAAGTAAATCTATTAATAGAGGTAGAAGTTTAGGTAAAGGCGCGATATATATAACCGGGTAATAAGATTAAATAGTTATATTTATTATAAATATTAATAAATAAGAAATAAGAGATAGTATTTTTTTTCCTTTATTATATTCTATATATACTAGTAGAATATATATTCTATTACTTTTCCTTATACTACCTATATATTTAAGTTTATTATTATTATTACTAATATTAATAACTTAACTAAATATACCTCTAGTACCTAATATACCGGGTACTATAACTATCTATCCTAGGCTCCTAGGTAGAGGGGTTAAGGAGGAGTAATAGTACCTATTTATTAATATTAAACACGCCTTAGGCTAATTAAATATATTTAATAAATTCTATAATAAGGCCTCTATAGAAGGAATAAATATATAATTCGTTATTATACTTAGCGTAGATATTACTATCCTTAAATCCGCCTAGGTCTATAAGTACTATATTAAATTAATAACCTATTTAATCTATTTAATTATAGAAAAAGATATTAATAAAGTAAGGATAGAATTATTAATTATAATATCGCTACTAAAGCTATTTAACCTTATCGCTCCTAAGAACCTTTTTAATTAGAATAGTATTAGAAATATTAAACTTATCCTAAGATAGATAGATACTTATGCTAATTAAAACTATATCTAGGTCGGCTTATATATAAACTAGATAGTTCTATTTATAGTATAGTTCTATATATAAGGCGTTAAATATAATCTAGGCAATAATAAAGCTATTATACTATAGGAAAAGCACTATCTTGGCTATAAACTTAAGATATTACTAATAGTATACTTTAATAATAATTGATTATTATTCTTCCTTATTTAAGATATACCTAAAGAATATTAGGTTAAATTTTAGATAGTTAGAGCTACTCTAGGCGGATTAATAGATCTATTCTATACCCTATAGATAGGTAAGTCTAATATAATATTAATATTTTATTTAAAGAGCTTTTTTTTTAAGATTAAGTTAGAAAAAAAGAAGAATTCTATTCGATAAGATACGCCTAAGTTATTAATACGTTATTTTTATAATAATAAGCGTTAATATATATTAATAGAGGAATCTAATAAAGATAATCCTATAGATAAAGAAGATAATAATTTAGATATTATAATTATTAATTTTAATAAAATCCTATCCCTTAATATAGTACCCGCCTAATTCTACTTAACTATCTATAATTAAATTATTAAGATTTATAATACTTATATTATAGAGCTTAATCCGGCACTACTAGTAATAAGTATATATACCTATGCGAGTATATATATTATATCGCGTAATAAAGTTAAGGGTAAGGTTCTTTATAAGAAGCTTACTAACCTAGTAATAAATCCGGTTATTATTTAATCTATCCTAAAGATTAAGATGAATAATATACGCATTATATCTAATAACTACTAAAAGAAATTATAGTTTTAGTTAAAGAATATAAAGCTAAAGAACCTATTATAAACCGATAAGACTTATCTATTAAAAGCTATCTATAAGAATATAGGCTCCGATATTAACTAAATCTTAATAATAAGAAATATTATAATTAAGCTATTAGAGTACTTCTTAGATCTACTTAATAATATTGCTATCTTGCTAGGTAGATAGGCCTAGAAGCTTAAGCTAGATCTTATTAAAGATCGGAAGTTACTAGTAAATATACTTATAGTTATAACGAATATAATATATATAACTAATATTAGTTTTCGAAAGGAGATAGATTAAGCTAAGATTATTAAAAAAGTCTTAAATAAACTTAACTATCTAATAAATAGATCCACTACTTTCTAGACTATTCGAAAGGTTATAGAATAGGATATACTATTCGCCTTTATAGCGGTAATAGAGGGTAACCCTAGCTTTACTATAGTAATTAACTAACTATATTAAAGGGAGTATAATAACGCCCGCGTTATCTAGGACGCGTTTAATATACTATATAAAGTAGCGGCCTAGGCCCTTAAGTCTTTCTAGTAGCTAATATATAAGCTAATTAATTCTATTATAATTTAGACTAATAGAAATAATAGCCTTATTACTAACTATATTAGATTCTATAATAGATCTTTCTAAGAATAGCTTAATATAGCCGGAGTTAAGTAATAAGAGCTTATAAAAGATAATAATAAGTATACCTTTATTATTATGTCGTTAGTAAGCTTATTTATACTCTATTATATAATAGCGGGCGATAAAGTCGCTAATATCCTATAGAAAGAAGCCCTTAGATAGATTATACTAATTGATTATATATTTATTAATAAAGATTATTAATATATTAAATAGGCTTAATTATATATCAAATAAATCTAATAAAAAAAAGCATAAGACTTTAAGTATTAGGCCGAGGGATTAGCCTATATTTACTATCTACCCCTTATACTTAAGTTTATATATCCGGGTAATCCCGACAATTCTAATATTATAAAGGATATTATAGTATAGCCTAAAGAGGTCCACGAATAATATATTAATTAGGCTATTAAATAAATTATATATAAGACCCTAATTACTATAAATATCCTAGCTATTTAGCTACTAAAGGAAGTAATATATTAATAAGTCTAAATATAGCTAGATTTCTAAGTCTACTAATATATTAAATTCGACTTTAATATATTAATAATAGGGAACTTTAATAGCTTTATCTTTAATAATAGAGCTAGTAATAATAAGTATTATTATACTAACCTATACTTATATATCCCTAGAGAAAACCCGGCGCTCTCTAACTATAATTCTATTAATAAGTTAGTAATAATTATTAATAAGGATAAATTTATTAAAGCGTTTTAAAAGTATATAAAATTAATCTCTAGCTATATAGCGAAGTAATATAACTTAGTAAGCGAGAAATCCACGACTAAGCTAAATAAAGCGATTAGATACTATATAATATAGTAGATCTATAAAAAGCACTAAGAATAGGGATAGCTAGAGTAATTCGGCGAAAGTATACTATAAAGAGCGAATCCGATATACGCGATAGATACGACTAAGGCGAGGAATATAAAGAATAAATATAGTAAACAGGCGGAGTAAAAAACGCGCGATTATAGTAGTTATAACCGCGAGGATAAAGTATAATTAATTAGGGCGATTTAATAAATATAGTAAAAATAGAGATATAAATAAATAAAGGGATTAACCTATTAATCGGGCGAAGGTATTATAGTATATATATAGAGGTCTTTTTTTAATAGGGGGGAGTTATTATATCCCCTTAGATATAATAGATTAGCGTAGGTATATAATAATTATATATATCCGGGTAGATAGATATACTTCGGTAGATAGATAGATTCGTCTGCCTAGATAGATTAATAAATACACTTTATAATAAATTAGTCCGACCGCTATAATATTAGTCCTTAAGGGCTTAAAGCCTTTATTTAAATATCTCTATAGTCGAAGATATTATAAGTTTATATTACTTCTTAATAAACTTATTTTATTTCTTAAGCTTACTAAGGATAGTATCCTTACTAAAACTTAGCCGATAATAATTAAAGATAGCTTTATTTATATATTAAAGGTATAAAAGAGATATAGTATCTAGGAAGTAAGAGGATATAGTATTTATATAAGCGAGGCACTAATTTATTAGAATAATAGCTAGTAGCTTAATACTATATAAGTTATAGATAGAGCGTAGTTAGTCTAATACCTAGGTATAATCTAATTCCTCTTCGCCACTAAGGAAGGTAAATATGATATAAAAAGACTTTTAATAAGTATTTATACCGATAATATTAAGAAATAGTATCTTATACTTATTTATCTTATATATATAATCTAGAATAAGGATATCTAGGTATAATATAAGGTATTATAATAACACTAAATATATAAATAATATAGTAGTAACTTAGCTATCCTTATTAAATTAGATATAACTCTAAAAGCCCTTTACCTTAAGCTTATTCGCGAGCGTGTAGATTATACTTTATCCTTTTTATAAGTCCTATTTACCCTAAGTAATATAATTATAAATATTTTATTAACTTACTTAAGTTATTAAGTACTTACTTAAGAAAAATTTAATATCTTATAGTACTATTCCTATGTTTAATAAATTTATAATAATTAAGATATCTATATTAGATAATTAGCGATAGACTAAATAAATAATAATATCTATACTTACTTTATAATTATAGTAAGTATACTTATTATTAAGATAGTATATAAAATACTATATTAATTTATTTAGGGCTTCTTTTATAAATACTAAGAAAGGGTACTCTAATTATTTTAATATTATTAATTATTTCCGCGGTATTAATAGATTAAGCTAGCGCTCTTCTTAATTATAGCTAAATATTATAACCCGCCGGCTATTTATTATTTTTTTTAACTTAATTATAATAAATATATAACCTCTATCTATTACCTAAGTATTAATAGCGTCGATTAGCTCCTCTCGCGATAAAAACTAGCTTTCTAGGGGTAATTTATTTATTAGAGGGTTACTTAGGACTATATCTATGCTTATAATAGTAAACACTCTTTAATTAATTAAAGAAAGGCGTAGAGAAGTACTATAAAGGGATAATAATTATAGTATAATAATTAGGCATTAAATGCCTTATCTCCTCGCTATGCCTGCGCACTTGGAAGGCTGACCTAATAACCCTTATTTGCACGCCTAGGCGCGCAGGGCACGGACACTTATTTGCGCGCCTAGGCGCGCACCTAATGGCCGCCGAGAGGATGCCGAAGATAACATAAGCATTCCCCGAGAGGGGCCATCAAGGTCATGTGGCGCATCGCCGCCAATCGCCAATCAGGGCGGTGCAGATAGCAGGGGGTTCCCCAGCAACCCTGGACTCATGACGTGACTGGCAGACTGGGCTGCTGCACTTGGTGCTGCAGGCGGGCAGGGTGTTGTTACGTGCCTGGCGCCGTGCCTGATCCGTCGTCTGACCAGCCCCAGGGCAAGCTCCGCGCCTCTGCCGAACTCCTATCCCTCTTCTCCATCACTTCTCTTTCCTCTCTTCCATCCATCTTCATCGTCGCATTTGGATACAATACCATCAAAATGCGCATGTCATCATCTGCCCTCGTCATGGGCGCCGCCACTACGGCCCTCGCCCTCCAGCAGGACCAGGTCGTTCTCAACGGACCTGCTGATCAGTCCTTCTTGGGCGTGGAGGCTCCCAGCCTCGAGTCGTGGGCCAGCTCCCTCGAGGATGTCTTTGGCAAGATGTCCAAGGAGGCCAAGGGCGCCTGGGATGAGGTTGCCATGCTCATGCCCGATGCCATCGACTCCATCAAGAAGCAGACGTTTGGAACCACCAAGCCCAAGCCCACCACTCGCCGCCCTGACTCACACTGGGACCATGTTGTCAAGGGTGCCGACATCCAGAAGATGGGCGTCAACACCGTCAAGGGCTCGAAGCAGAAGGTCGGTGGCAAGCTGGAGAACTACAACCTCCGTGCCAAGAAGGTCGACCCTTCCAAGCTCAAGGTCGACGACGTCAAGCAGTACAGTGGTTACCTCGATGACGAGGAGGAAGACAAGCATCTCTTCTACTGTGGGTTCATCGAGAGCAAGTATCCATCACAGCCACTGACAGGTGAACAGGGTTCTTCGAGTCCCGCAACGACCCCGAGAACGACCCCGTCGTCCTGTGGCTCAACGGCGGCCCCGGCTGCTCCTCGCTGACCGGTCTCTTCCTTGAGCTGGGCCCATCGGGCATCACGAAGAAGCTCGACCTTGAGTACAACCCCGCCTCTTGGAACAACAACGCTTCTGTCCTCTTCCTGGACCAGCCCGTCAACGTCGGCTACTCCTACAGTGGCAGCAGCGTGAGCAACACCGTCGCCGCTGGTAAGGATGTCTACGCTCTTCTCACCCTCTTCTTCCACCAATTCCCCGAGTATGCGCACCAGGACTTCCACATTGCCGGCGAGTCGTATGCCGGTCACTACATCCCCGTGTTCACCACGGAGATTCTCTCGCACAAGGACCGCAACATCAACCTCAAGACTGTCCTCATCGGTAACGGTCTCAGCGACCCATACACCCAGTACGCCTACTACCGCCCCATGGCTTGTGGCCAGGGTGGTCAGAAGTCTGTTCTGAGCGAGAGCGAGTGCCAGAGCATGGATGCTGCCCTTCCCCGCTGCCAGTCCCTGATTAAGCGCTGCTACGACTCTGGCAGTGCCTGGTCATGCGTGCCCGCCACCATCTACTGCAACAATGCCATGATGGGCCCCTACCAGCGCACTGGTCGCAACGTCTACGACATTCGCGGCCCCTGCGAGGACTCGTCCAACCTGTGCTACCCTGCCATGGGCTGGATCTCCCAGTACCTGAACAAGCAGGAGGTTCGCGATGCCGTTGGCGCTGAGGTCAACAGCTACGACAGCTGCAACTTTGACATTAACCGCAACTTCATGTTCGCCGGTGACTGGATGCAGCCCTACCACCAGCTCGTTCCTGCCATCCTTGAGCAGATCCCCATCCTCGTCTACGCTGGTGACGTTGACTTCATCTGCAACTGGCTTGGAAACGAGGCCTGGACAAACGAGCTCGAGTGGCCCGGCCACAAGGACTTTGCCAAGGCGGAGCTCAAGGACCTCACCCTTGCATCTTCCGAGGACAAGGCCAGCAAGGCCGAGGCCTACGGCAAGGTCAAGACCAGCGGCAACCTGACCTTTATGCGCATCTATGAGGCCGGTCACATGGTCCCCATGGACCAGCCTGAGGCTTCCATTGACTTCTTCAACCGCTGGTTGAGTGGTGAGTGGAACTAAGGGAGCGGAGCACCTAGTGGACACTTTACACAGCACAGAGCGGATTTGTACAGGACATACCATCCTATGAGCAATAAGGACGGTATTGGATAGCTTTCTACGTAGTTTCAATGTTATGATTTGATCTGGACAGACAATCGATTGGTCGTGATACATCTTGCAGTGAATTATGAGCAGCACGTTGACCACGTTGTTTCCTGAAAGCTCAATTGTATTCGCGCATCTACTTCATCTACACAATGTCGAATGTGAGGGCATTGCACGGCAGACTGAGCACCAGCTGGTTCTCGCCCTTTTTGATCAGTTTGGCGCGGAACTCGGACATGTGGCAAAGGTTGTAGCAAGTCGCGCCGAAGCGCACGCCGCGGTCGAGCTTCTTCTTCTGGGTGATGCGGTTCTACTGGCCAAGGCCTCCTATGCGTGAGTTACCAACTTCGCGTAGGCTTTGAGTGGACTCCGCAGGGAGAGTGACAAGGCCCGGGCATCGCTGGCCAAGAGCTGGTCGCCAGCCAACAACCAAGTGCCAAGCCAAGCGGACATAGACCGACTGGAAATGCCTGGGCTGTTCCTGAGACAAGAAATGTGAGCAAGATCTGTCCAAACCGAGTCACTGAGTGGCAGCATAATTGAGGTTAAACAACCGTAGAGCGTTGGCTGCTCGAGTCCTCTGTACAATCTATTATTGCGGCACGCCTTGAAATGTATCAAAGACCCAAGACGAAAGTACCCAGACGTTTCAGTCGTCCTCTCCTTCGACCCGGGCGCGTTTGCTTGAGCGGCTGCCTTCCTCCTGCAGACCATATCCTCGTTTCGATGAGCTCGACTGCTCCACCTCTGACAGGAACTTGTCGACGTTGAAGGGATCCGTCGCATCCTTCTCGAACTGAACGGGGCCTTCGCGAGCCTGTTCATTCTGTTAGCGTTGGTGTGTGACAACAGGATGTAAAAGGCTTACCTCGACGTCACCAGACCCCTTGAATGTTCCTCTACCCAACGCCTCGCCGAATCGGCTCGACTTTTGGATCTTGGCCATCTCTTTGTCACCGGCCTCGGGATCGTCGTCGTCGTCCACATTGGCGCGTGGGCGGTAGATGCTGTTGATACCGTCCTGGGCGGCAAAGAGCGGCTTGTCGTACGCATTGTCCTCGTTGAAACCACTGTTGAAACCGCTGGACTGGTTGAACAGGCGCGAGTCGTACATGGTCTCCTTGGACTGGGTCGGTTTCGCCAGACCGAGCGCAATCTTCTCAGAAATGTCGCGGTCTTGCTCACGGGCCATGACTTGCATGCGGCGCTCCGCGCCCATCCTGTTCTTCCGTAGCTTGCGCTCCTCCTCACGCTGCTTCTCCTTGCGAGCTCTTTGCCGCGCACGCACTTCAGAGTCTTCACTGTCCGACGCACCCGATTCCGAGCCACTGTAGCTTCTCGACCTGGACCTGGAGTCTCGCGAGTCCCTGGAGTACCGTGAATCGCCCGAGTCCCGCCGCTTCCTCTGTCCGGCATTGGCGCGTTCTGCCCGCGCCTGTCGGGCCATCTCGAGCAGACTCTCCTCCTTTTGTGCCTTTTCCCGTTCTGCCAGTTTCTGCTGCATCTTGGCCCTCTGCTGCACATCCTCGCGCGCATGACGTTCAGCCATTTTAATCGCTTCCGCGAACTGTGCGTGCTTGTCGTTGATTTGAATGTCCTGAAGACCACGGCCATCTGCTGCCAGTCGCTTATCCAGTGCAATCGTGAAACCCTTGGGGTTCTTCCAATTCGACACTGGTGGGGGGATCTTCCAGTTCTCCTGATCTTCGGCTGTGAGTTTGCGGGGAGGCGAGTGCATGACGGGTGGCGGCGGCGATGGCGGGCCCCGAGGGATCTTCTTGTGCTTGAACTTGGGTGGCTCCATGGGATCCTTCTGGCGCTCGACAATCTTCATGATGCGATCTTGCTTCTTTGAGTTGTCGCCCATCTGGTTCGCGGGCGTGTACCGGACGAACGTGGCTTCCTTGCGCTCACTCAAGTTCCATGCCTTGGGCTTCTGCGCGGCGACAGCGCTTCCCGTGAGTGCCGCCAGGGCCGCCTTGGTCTTCTCTGTCGTGGCCGCCACAGACTCCTTGTCCGGTCGCGATAGATCGATTTCGCCTGCATCTGCACGTTGCCGCAACGGAATCAGATCCTTGAATGAGGTGTGGATGATCCTGCTGTCGCTGTGGCCTTGCCTGACGATCGCGTCGTATTTGACCTTGCCATCTGCATCGACCTGGATGGCCAACGCGTTGCTCTTCGTTTCGCCCTTTTTTCCCATGTCCAGCGGATATTGCGCGACAGGGATCTCGGGAAAAGCTCCGCCGTCACCGAAATCCTCCTGCGATCGCGGTCGCCATCCTGCACGTTGACCATACGCCGGAGGACCGGCGCGCTTCAGCACGACCTGCGTCTCGTCGAGTTGGTCGGCACTGACAATGCGCGGACCGCGCGGCTGCGCGTGGCGAGGCGCTTCTTCATCTTCGCCCGTGTATTTTGGTTTCGGCAGCGCTGCCTGCAGCGACGCGGCTATCGATGCCATGGTGAAGCGTTTGGTTGGTGACTGTGCAGAGGTGTGATCAACGGCGAAACTTGAAGACAGCGGTTGGGAATTTCTGGGAACGCCACTGTGGCTTGACGCACCAGCCACACTGTGACTACCTACTCACAGAGCTGCCTCGAATTCGCTAAGGAGCAGGACGCCACGGCCATGTGAGATGTTTACAATCACACACTGGCGAATGTAGAGAACTTTCGGGCTATTGACCTGACACATTTATGCATTTCATGTGGACAGACACTCTGTGTGGTATGGTGGCTTATGACTCCGCCAAACTACCCTCAATGGCGCTACAACCGTGGCTCGAAAGCTCCGTGACCCTTTCCACGTACCCAATGTCGACAAGTTTTGATTGACCGTCCTGCGCCTCGTAACCGTACATGCTTCCCAAAATGCAACCCGTTTATACGTAGCCCTTGCGCGCGCCCTGTCCTTGTGTTAGCATCTGGCGCAGTCACACCACCAGACGTCCCACGAACCTGGAAGAAGAACCGGACGACGACAACCTGCAGCGCACCCATCGCGACAATTAGAGCAATCTGCACCATGCTGAAGCGCACGATGCGTTTCTCTGTGCTGTGCACGGTGGCAAAGTTGCGGTTCTCGCGGGTGCGGAAGTACTTTTGGTTCCTCGTAATCGTCGAGATCTGACCAGAGATCTTGTAGATGGACTCCTCAAGGACGGACGTCTGTTCGGGGGAGGTGCCCTGCTTCGAGGGCAGCGTTGCGCGGGACTCGTTCTCGACCTGTGGGCTGTAAGCCTTCTTGTCCTTCTTGCTCGCCGCAGGACCGGTGGGGGACCACGCACAGCAATTTCGAAATCGACAAACTTGTCCGCAAAGCTACTCATCTCATTGTTGAAGCAAAACGAGTAGTGGCCGGCTTGTTGCGCTGTAAAGACAAAGTCGCCTTGCCTCTCCTTCTCGCCCTCAATGATGATCTTGCCATTGGGGCCTTCCACAATGTAGTCGATGTCGAATGAGCCTCCGGATTGCACCTGCGCATATTTCAGCTCCCTGTTCCCTTGACCACCTGCTCGACATTGGCGCGACCTACAGCAAAGTAAAAGGCCACCTTCTCGTTGTCCTTCTTGGTCTGGGCGTAGAAGCATGCCCTCTCGTGAGCGGCGACATTATATGTCAGCGCCGTGGCGGCGACGTTGGTGACGAAGCAGGCAATCAGCCCGGCGAAGAGTGTTGGCAGTCTCATCGTGGGCGGTCGTGGGCGATGTCGCGTGCTACGGGCTGGCGGTTCGAGGACAACTGGCGCTGGCGGGATCTCCAAGGGGCCACGATGGAGGTCCCACCAGAGCTTCGTCCTGGAACGAGGGCCGGACTTTTGCGCTGCCGCTCCGAATCAGGGGTGCCTCAAGCGCCGTCTCAGGTCAGCTTCGACTACCCTATAGGGAACCATGCATCTTGTCGACTGCCTCTAACGAAGCAAGTAACCGTCAATTTCTGCCTTTGCGTTTGCGCATGCTTCTGAATCAAGCCGAGTTGTTTGGGTTTGAGAGTTCTAATGCCAGCCACTGGTATTACTTTTCAGGAATCTCAATCGTCCCAGACTAAAGCCCCCCTTGCCCTCGTGCCAGCCAAGCCTGTCTCATTCACACTGGGATCTGATCTTTTGAACAGGACTGCAAAGTCTATCGCGCTATAGCATTGGTATACATTTATACGTCGGAGTCGATTGACTCCAGTGCTGTTGCATGTGTCAAGAGTAAGGGTCCTCATTGGCTTTCCGAGACGATCCGCTGGTTTGATGCGTGAAAGGAGGCTCGTACCCAGCCTCTCTGGGAAGGCTCTCTTCGGTCGTCTTGGCCCTGGCGCCGCTTCACGACTTGTCGCGCGTCTTGACCTTTCGGTACCTATGCACTAGCGACACTCTCTTTCAAGCCCTCCACGACCCTTTGTCCCTTTTGGCTTGCAAGACTTCTTGGGATCAACACAAGTCCAGCACTCCGCTCGTCCTGGATCGCCGCAACGTTTAATCAGCTTGGCCATCCGCGGGAAGGGGCACAAGATGCGGTCATGAACTTGCCCACTGGGAGGAGTGATTTTGACGGGAGAGGTTCCGTTTTCCACCCACGCCATGAGTTGGTCCAACAGAGCAATGGGTCCTGCATTTGGACCGCCTCCACAATGCTCCCAGCCGGGTGCCTCAAAGTACCGGTAGAAGTCCTGGGCATGGGGGTCTCGGGCCAAGACTTCCTCGTAGTACTTTTGCGTGCCCTCATATGGGATGAGCGTGTCGTCCTACGAAATCTGGGTCAGCAGCAGTTGGTCGAATCTTCATTGGGGTACTCACGATGCCGTGGGCCGTTAGGATCTTGCCTCCGGCCCTGCGAAACCGTGACAAGTCTGCGTCGTCGGTGGCGAAAAAGGACCTATACCGCCGACCGTAGCGAACGAGGTCGAGGAACTCCTGGTCATCGACAGTGGCCAAGTCGACCTCCAGATCTCTGGCCAGAAAGTTGCGCATCCAGGTACCGCCCAAGCCATTGGCAACACCGACACATACTCCATCGTCACATGTCGTCACGAGTGGGCGTGGCGCATCGGGTGCTGAGGCCGCCCGGTTACCGGTGACGTCGGCGCCTGAAGGGAATCCAAACCACATCTGACTCCCATCCTCTGCTGTGATACCGTTCCACGCATCCCTCACAATCTGTGCAGCCTCGGTTGAGATCTCCAAGGTCCCATTGGCACCAGGAGTCGAGCATTCGATGACGGTGCCGGCCATGGTGAGTGGATCAAATGATTCCCTGCACTGCTGTACTGCCGCGACGATACCGTCGGCGAGGCCATCCAGCTCGTCGCAGGCCGCGATGGCCGCCTCGGTGATGGCGTCAAATTCGCAGTCCGGGGGGAATGTGCCAGCGTTGATCATGGCTTGGTATGGCCAGTGCATGGTGCTAAAGACCTCGTTAAAGTAGATGGCGGGTTCCATCATATGCGTCGGGGTGTGTCTGCGCCAGCTGCATTCCCTGGCGGCCGCCATGAGAACACCCCGTGAAATACGAGTACTCGGGTCCCTGGCCGTAGAAGCTTTCGATGACCGATTTTGCAATCGCGGCCTGTCGAGTGAGGCTGGGTGAGTTTCCGCTCTCAAAGAAGGACAACGGGCAAGAGTACGCACCATGTCACTCAGTGATGTGTCTCCGAAATTCTGCAAGCCGATAATGTCGACAATTGCCTGGGCTCCTGAGCGCCCACGGAGCGTCGTAGTACCCATTGTCGCGTGTGTTCAAACCAGCGTCGGTCCATGCAGGCGCGGAACCGCTGGCGAGAGCAATGGCTCCCGGGTCATAAAACAACGGTGAGATCCCTGGATTGAACCCGCCGCCGCCGATCCCCATGTATCGCTGGTTCCAGTTCTCCATGGGAAGCCAGGTTTCGACGTTGATGTAATCGCCCACGCCGGGATGCGTGTAGTCAACCGACACATTGCAGAATGTGGGGACCTGGGAGACGGAGAATGTGGAAAAGTTGGATACAATGTTGGTCCTGACTGCAAGGACTTGGCCGCCAAAGAAGGTTGGGGAAAAGGTCCCCGGTACACAGTTGTGAGACATGGCTGTGGGCGCAAGTTTGAAATAGCATGCACGGGAAACAGCCAGGAGGGTGAGGATTGGAGGTGTAGCTCAGGATATCGGGAAAGGACTTCATATATGCACATTATCTATCCCATGACAGTTTTTCCACGACGCCCCGTCTTTTTGTTCATCACGGATATACATGCAGGGGCAGGGGATGCATGCTGCTCACATACCTAGCCATGGATGAGGTCGTAAAGAACAGGGTAATTTACACAAGATGATCCAATTGCCTTTTTGGGGGTCATCAACTGGCAGGGGTGCGATGTTGGCTAGTGCAAAAGAGGCCAAAACCCGAATTTCCGGAAATGGAATTATCGACCCTCGTCAGTTCCATGTCGAACTGCCTGTCTAGAGCCAAGGAAGAACTACAGGAAGAGAGGAATGGGAACTCGAGTCTGTCGTCTCCGACACCAGGTGCACGTGGTTGCCAGGCACATGCAGCAGGGGCCCAGGAGTCCGGGGCTCCAGACGTGGCAGAGGTTCAATAGTCTGGTACAACTCACAAGCGCCCTTCACCCGAGACACTGTCTCACTTCTGCAAACCCAAGCCCTTTTCAGGCGTGTCGACGTCTTTGGAAGAGCAGTCGCGCATGTAGATGGGGATGGTGACCTCCCGGTGTCCACAAGCCATCAAGTCGCCCCATGTCACCTTTGAGCTCGAAGTCAAAGTCGTCAATCAAGTGTACACGTATCATCTTCATCTCTATCTAGGCAGTCTTGACGTCTGTCCGCTTCTTCAGCGCCAGCTTGACGTACTTGAGAGGAGCTAACGTGACCGTGCCCGCTGCCAATTGATCAACCTCATGCTTGACAGCCTTGGCGTCCATGCCTTCGCCGAGCACGATGCGGTACTCCCGCAAGATCGTCGCCAGAACACTAATATACTCGGACTGTGTGAATTTCCTCCCGAGGCAAGCGCGCGCGCCGCCCGAAAAGGTCATCAACGTGCCCCTGACCTGTCTCGACTTGTCCGACGCAACGACCTTCTTGCCCGGGCGCTCATTGGGCGTGACAGCGATCGTGCCTATCCACCTCTCCGGCTTGAGAGCCCAGGGATCAGGCCAGTACCTCTCGTGGTAGTGCACAGCGTTGACGTTGAGGTACACGCGGCACTCGGCCGGCAGGACGTGCTGTCGGGAGGGCTTGTCCTTGGGGTAGACGGTGACGGTGGTGTCCTTGGGGATCATTTTGGTGATGATGGTGACGCCAGGGCACAGGCGGAAGACTTCGTACATGAAGCCGTATGTGTACTGGAATTTCTCAAAGTCATCCGTGTAATTCAGCGTCGTGCGTCCTTGGGCCGCTGCCGTTGCATACGCCCCATCGACCTCTTCAATCACCTTGTCCTGCAAATCCTGCAGGAGGGCCAAGGTGATGAAGCCGTACGTCAAGGCGTTGGCGGTGGTTTCGTACCCTGCGAGGAGGTACAAGAAGAGATTGCCGAGCACCTCGTCTTCGCTGAACGCTTGCTTTCGACCGGCAGCCTTGGCCTCAAAGGCGGAGGCGTGCAGGACGGAGGTGAGGAGGTTCCCCTTTGCGTCGGCCGACTGGTATTCGCTGTCTCTGCTCAGGTTCGCCGTCTCCGTCCGGATCATCTCGCGCATGTACTTTTCGAGCTCCCCATGCGCAATGGCAATCTCCTTCATGGATGTCATCTTCAAGATCCACTTGGGAATGAGGAGAATCTTGACCATGAACGTCGTGACGAGGTGCAGCGCGTGATGCAGGCTCATTGTGTACCCGGGAGGAATCTTGTTGCGAACATCCGAAATTTCGGCCTTGACGTCTAATCTTTTGCCAAAGCCCGTAAAGGCAATGACGGCCAGGGTCAATCGGTTGATGTCAAGGGAAAGGTCGCGGGTGGTGTTTTCCTGGGCCCACGACTCCATGAGCGCGCGTGCTTGGTCGGCGGCTTCGTTCCAGACCAGATCGTTCGCTCCGCTGCCATCGTTGAATGGAGGCGCCGTGATGCGAACGTGGAAGTTGTACGCTTTGCCCTCTGTCGTGGCAACATTCGGGCCATACGGCTCCAGCACCTCTGTCACGGGCAGTCAGCGAACGACGTTCCATGAGACGAACATTCCACTTACTGTACTTGTCTCTTGGCTTGAGAAACTCATTTCGCCTGTTCATGACATCCCAGCTCATGTCGGCGTCCGCGCTGTAGCAGATGAGACCCTCGGGCGACACGACGAGGAAAACATCACCGAGCTCCTCGTGCACCCTGCGCTTCTCTTCCCAGGCCCAGTCGAGGATCGAAAAGCGAATCCACCGCGGCCAGCCCTCGCCTCTCAACAGTCTTTTTGTGAACAAGGGGCGAATGAGCGGAGTCAAGAGCTTGGCAAGGAACTCTGTCTCCAGCATAGGCACAACGGTATACGGCAGGCCTGTTTTCTTGGCTTGCGCCACGTAGTACGCAAATTTGACGAGCTTGTAGAGCAGGAACACGAACAGAATGGTGCCCACGAAGGAGCCCAATGGACCATATCGCAATGCAGATGGATCGCGCGAGAGGACGGGCATTGAACACATCAGGCTGTGTCACGTCGAAACAGGATGACTGCCGAGCTTACCCAGCCTAGCTGCGACTCGTCCGGCCCATGCCCTGATTAGGGAAGGGGAGGTTGTCGGCTATCGCTCGCTGCATGTCAGATCTGACCTGAAACCTCATTAGGACTGGAACTTGCCGCACATCGATCGATCGGTCCGGCTCGGGGCCTCTTAGCTCGGACATGCAGTCAGCATGGATGAAATCTTATCTTGGAGGTAGGGGTGCCAGGGCGAACATTGCCCAGTTTCACCGTTGCTTGCTTGAGAACTGCCCAAGGATGGATTCCCACACGAAAGACCGCGAGCCCCTACCGCGACTGGTGCACATTGGCGAAATACAGTTCAACCTGGGCGAAGTAGTCACGGGCGGATTGACTCCGCGAGGAAATTTCATTTTCTGCCCCATAACTGGCGGTGCGTTCACACATGGAAACGAACACACATGGCCTGGCCGGCTGGAAAGCCCCGGCACTGACGCAGAGGCAGGACACTTTACCACCGTCTTCCCATTACCGGAAGGATTCGGCATTCACTCAGAGGCAAGCGAGGGCCTGAGGGCCGAGGTGCTTCCCGGCGGCGGTGACTATCCGCTGATCCATAACAATGCGCTTGCGGAGCTGAATGTCAGCGTCGTCGCCAAGGGTCTGAACAATGATCACATATTCCGCATCAACTCTTTCGGCATATGCGAATGGAACAAGCTCGTCTTCGACATGATGGGCCAGACAGCCGACGCGCGCTCGACAGAGATGGGCGAGGTCAACTCATGGCAGGTCTTTCGCATCAACACGGACAGCCCCGAGTATGCCTGGCTGAATTGGGCCTGCATCATCGGGCAGGAGAGACTCATCTATGAAGACAGTCGCATGGCTACGACGCACATGAAACTGTTTCAGTTTTTGGTCAAATAACAGTGTAGAGAAACTCAAATGATCATCTCGACGACTTGTATCTAGGCGCATACCACCTTGCTCAGACAGATTCTCTCTCTCTATCCAAGAAAAAAAAAAAAAAAAAAGCCTCATAGCTTGCCTGGTATATTCCGCTCGTCCCCTTCCCAGCACTCACGGGGTTGATGCTCTGTGCCGCGTCAGGCCCTCGGTGCTAGAGCTTCGGTCAGCATATCCACACTCACGCACCATGGTCTCTTCCTTTACCCACGCGTCTCCTTCGCAAGGATCTCTGATTGTTGAAAAATATTCAATCACGCGGCTGGGCGCGGGGCCACACTGAAGCCGTATCCTGGCTACATCCTTCCAGGCAACAATGCCTGTAGGTATATGACAAGAGCTGTGCACAGGCAACCATAGAACACGGAGAGCAGAGTGTGGCGTCGACCGAGCGGGACGGGAATCTCGGGTGCGAAGATGGCACCGTGCTTGAGTGCCATGGCGCTGGAAAGACGATTGCAGCGTGGGGCTGTCTATGAATTTTCTGCCGAGGAGAGAAAAGCTAGTTCTAGATGCCGTATATAGGCAGGATGAGTCTCCGTTTCTCTCAACACGAGCGACTGTTCACCAAGCCCAAAGTAGAAATCCGCCTGGTTCCCACACTCGCACAGAACCGAGCTGCTTCGGGACATGCAGAACACGTGAGTTACGATCGCGTTCCGTTATCTTGGGGGCCATTTGATCATGTCAGTCTTGGAAGTGCCTCATCCCATGCTGTCATGGCTGTGTCGGCTGAAACTCATTCCTCGAAACGCATTCTATGCTACCACAAGAAGACACTTTGATTTGCATCTCTTGGATTGCTGAACAAGATGTATGAGCTACAGCAACATCGAAAGTTCAGCGCGCTAGACGAAATGCTTCCAGCCATGTATTACTGCTATTTGCTTTGCTTCCCTCTCAGCAGCGACAGCAAGGCGGGAACATCCGAGCTCCTGCAAACGTCCCTTTCCTCGCTGGCAGCGGAGCGCCCATACCTGACTGGTACCGTGCGAAGGGATATCGAAAGCAGTGTGCGCAAAGGCCATCTCATCCTCTACATACCGGATCCGTTTGAGGCCCTTCGCATCGTATTCAACGATCTCACAGGCCCCGAGTCCCCATGGAAGGAGTCGTATCAGGATCTGAAAGATGTCGGCATGCCTCTGCACAAGCTGGATGCAAACGTATTAGCACCCTTGACGGCCGGTGTTGGAGAGACGAGGAAAGTCATGTCGGCGCAGGCCAACTTTGTCCACGGCGGACTGCTCTTTCCCTTTTGCTTCCACCACAATTTTGTGGATGCCCATGGAGCTGGACGCATCATTGCCATGTTCTCCGAGCACTGCAATGGGACTGTTGATCTCAAGGACAACACGTATCCAGCGAGGGACAGTGCCAGTTCGGAAGGGATAGCAGACCTGCTTGATGTGGAACTTGTGAAAAAGCAGTACAAGTTCGAGGACCTGGAAAGCGACCCAAATCTTTGGCGCCTCAACTGCCTCGAGTTCAGGGGCGTCAATGATTTTCGCTGGCCCGACTTCATTCCGTCTCTGCTTCCGGCGAGGAACCCACCCGTCGTCTCGAGCATGTTCTCGTTTAGTGCAGACGCCCTGGCCGAAATCAAAGCCATGGCGCGGCCGAGTCAAAGCGGTGCGTGGGTGTCCACAAACGATGCGCTGGTGGCGTTTCTGTGGCGACATGTCATGCGAGCTCGCTTTCCATCGTCGAGAACCGAAGGCGAGCCTCCCAACCGCAAGTCCAACGTGGTGGTGGCACTCGATGGCAGAAAAGACCTTTCCATACCCCCGACGTACATCGGCAACTGTCTTTTCCATTGCTTCACGGAGCTGCCGATCAATGTGGTAGCAAGCGAGAGCACGCATCTTGGCGAGATTGCGATCAAAGTCAGACAGACCATCACCGCGGCCCGAGACGAAACGCTACTCAAAGCTGTCGTCGGGCTCGCGGCTACCCATCCAGACTGCCAAACAATCAAGTACGCCAACGACAATCTGGGGCCGGACCTATATGTCACCTCTTGGATTGATCTGCCATTCTACAAGCTGGAATGGGGTCCGCTTGGGAAGACCGAGTTCTTCCGCATCCCAGACCGACATTTTGAAAGTCTCTGTTGTATTTTGCCGCCAAAAGATGGGATTGTGCAATTGATCACATCCATGGAGGAACATCATAGCGAAAGACTTCGTATTGATGCAGAGTTTACTAGATTTGCAAAGCATACATATAGATAGCCAATCTGCAGCACGGTGTCGGATTTGAAGCTTCCCTTGTGAGTCGGTCATGAGCTAGTTAATCGATTGACGCATCAATTCACGCAAATGTTGGACTAAAATCATGAATAGTGAGCATTAAAGTCTATCAATGTTCTTAACTTGTCAACTTCGCTATGCCTTTGACATACCAGGACCTTGAGCCGGGTGAAGTCTAATTCTTAGGTCAGGCTTGTCCCACATAACATGGACCTTGCTCTGTCCTTCCCAGTCCAGAGACTGGTCCATCAGCTCCATATCATATTTCCAGCAAAGTTTCGAGAGAATCAAGTTGAGCTCCATGAGTGCAAAACTGTATAGACTGTCAGCCCCTTCGTGTGGAAACTGCCACCGAAAGCTGTGCGACTTACTTTCGCCCCAGGCATCCTCGAGGACCCAAGCTGAAAGGCTGGGAGGCTTCTTTGAAATCGGTCGACTTGTCGCTTATCTATCTGCTTGGATCGAATTTCATCGGGTCTTTGAAGATGTGGGGGTCGTGCGTCACAGTCCATGCACTGGTATAGATCTCGGTCTGGGTTGGCACCGGTCAGCATCGCTGTGCTCATGGGTGAGAAGAAAGGAGTAAAACACGTACACCTTGAGGTATCCATTCGCCATCAATTGCGAAACCTGGTGACAGCCTCGGGAATCCCTGTGAGCCAGGGGGATAGATTCTGAGCCCCTCGTTGATGACCGCTTGTAGATATGGCAACTGCTGTGCAGAGGTGGCATTGATTGACTCGTAGGTAGGGAAGCGGTTTCTGATTTCTTGACGCATAGCGTCGTACACCTCCGGAGTCTTGAGGAGGTAGTACAACGTAGCTGCCAGGAAAGTGGCGACAGTTTCGCCTCCAGCGATAATGAGAGTAGATGCGTGAGCTGTCATCTCCTCGCGATCCACTTGGCCGGACTCAACCTTGGCAACCAGATTGGACATGAAGTCCTTCCGATCACTCTTGTTGGCCATGCGCTCAGCGACCTTGTCTCTCGTGAGTTGAGAGTGCTTGTTTCGCACACCAGTCAGAATAGGCGCCAAGCATCTCGCCACGGTGAGCGCAAATGGCAGGCGCCGGAGGTTGTCCGCCACGGTGATGAAGTAGAGATGCTTGAGAATCATTTCCTGCCAGTAGTGAGGCTCACCTCGGGCGATGCAGTCAAAAGACTGCCCAAACGCCATCTCTCCGAGTATGTCAAAGGCGACCATTTCTGTCCACTTGGTCATGTTCAGGCCTCTCGTCTCGGGACCACCGTCCTCGCCAAGTCGCGTGACGAAAGTATCCATGATCTGAGAGACAAGCGGTTCCTGCTCCAAAAGGGCTTTCGTGGAAAATGCAGCAGAGAGAAATGACTTCATCTGCCGGTGCTTTTCTGGCACTCTCTCACTTCCAATGCAGAGCGAGTCGAACCCGGAACCGTACATGTCGTAGAATTCGCTTTTCGTTGGCTGCATGCCCCCTGGACGGTGACCATATATTGCCTTCCATGAAGACACAGAGGCAAATGAGAGCTCGTTGGGAGAGACTCTAAAAACGGGGCCTTTTGCCAAGGGTTAGAGCCGCTGCTTGTATCCAGGCACAGGTGAACTTGCCATATTTCTGGTGCCCAGCCTCTATCGATCGGTGGATTCTGCCTTGCAAGGTCTTTTGGATTCGCCATAGCTAATTGCATCAGTGAGAGCAATAGTGTGAGTAAATCGATGTCGTACCAAGGTTGACCTAGCTAGCAGCGGCCCCGGAAACCGAGCCAGGGGATGAAGCCAGAGGTTAAAGACTACAAGGCCAACAAAATAGCAGAGGGTCTAGCCACTTGTTAGCAAAATGGCCATTGATTATCGATAAGGAGCTTACTGCTGCAAGGATGATGACAGGGAGCAGCATGTATGTGCTTCTGGGGGCCAGATTATTGACCGATAAGAGGTCAGACACTAGAGACAAAGTCATGATGGAGGAGGAAGATCCCGCTTGCAAATTACGACGAATAGAGCCACAGAGCGCTCCAAGTTACATAAGATATACCAAAACAAGGATTCATGTCCAGTGCCGACGTAGCTCGAGTTACTCTTCCAGGACGGTCATGTCGACGCTTCTAAACGGAAATGACTTTGCATGTTCGGGTTTATGCTGTTTTGGGTTCCTTCGCACAGGTGCCCCTTAAAGGTCTCTGTGCGTCCATCTCGCAGCCAGTGAACCAAGTAATGTGAAGGCGTGCCAACCTTCCAATCGCGGTTAGCTGCCAGGGGTAGTGTGGCAAGAAAACTATTTAGGAGGGGTTACGATTCTTAACCTATTTAGGATTATTCTTATTATATAAGTTATATTTATAACTATACCTTACTATAGGAATTAAATAAGATCTAATTTTATTTAAAAAGTTATTAAAAGTTATTTTTTTAAATTAAAAAATTATTAAAAGTTTTTTTTTTATTTATTTTAAAATTAATATTTTTTAAAGTTTTATATTAATTAAAATTTAAATATTATAAAAAATAAAATAAAAAAAATATTATTAATATTAAATATTTTTTTTTATTTAATATTTAAATTTATATATTTAAAAAAAATATATATTATATTAATTATTAATTATTTAATTTTATTAGAATTTTTAAATATAAATATAAAAGTTTTAAAATTTAGCGAAAATTTTTAAATAAAAGTTATATTTATAACTTTTACCTTGCTTTAAGAATTAAATATAACCTATAGATTAGTTATAAAATTAACTATAAATTTCTATAATTAACTATTCAGCCACACTAGCCAGGGGCCGAACCAATCTCTCGTCGATAACGGGAGGGGGTGTTGTGTGGCTCGATCGATCCACTTCCCGGGATCGACAGTCTGGGCTTGGAACCCTTGCTCACACCCTAGTCTAGCGTAATCTCTCGTCGAGATCTCGACCTGCGAAATGCAGGTGCATGGAGCTTTCCTATTGCGGCACACGGATTCAACAGGATTCCGGGTAATAACAAAAGAAGGTACAAGTCAAGGGTCAGGACAGCGTTCGTCTTGGCAGCATGCAATTAACATAATTGTTCAATAAGGTAGGTAGACTTCCGATACCGCACTAAATACTTATTCTAGGGTAATATAAGTAGAGTATAGATTTCCTTTGTTTAAATAGACTAAGCTAAGTCTTAAATACTTCACATAGGCTATTAGTATCTCACACAGTTCTACACAACAAAACCACATGAAGTATTAGGACCGTTGCGTATAGCGGAGTTTGATTGAAAAACTGAATTCCACAAGGTCTTAAATGCCGTGCTAGAAGAGGCCAATAGAGGTACTTTATGTAAGATTCTCGTATCCGAGTTAATTCGGTTCACTGCTATTATTAACTCTAGATATAGGACGTAGCGCCACACTCCTCTTTCTTCCCCTCGCGCTATGTCCCGTATCTAGAGTTAATAATAGCCGTGAATCTGATTATTTATCGGAGGAATTAAGCAAAGGGCTAAGCCACGCGGTCCGAAAAGGACCATATTTACAGTTTACCTTCACGATCGGCGACACTTATTTGCCGCCAACTGTACATGAGGTGAGAATGAGGTGGACTCAGCCGAATAGTAGCGATCAGTCCATCTCAGAATTCATACCTACTTTCCTGAAAATACCAACAGGCAATCTGGCAGGTGCGGATGCTTAACCCAGAGCTGGTACGTAGAAGGTTTGGGCTGCTTCATCCAATATCGCCGTTGCATCCTTTTTGGATGTTAACAGGCCTGAGGACAGACATCTTCGGGCATCTGGAGCTGTACGGCAAAGCAAGACATGCTGTGTTGCAATGCGGCATGGCTGGCAATGATTTAGCCAGCGTAGTGCCGGTACACTTTGACTATGGAAACCTCCTGGTTTGGCCTTGATAACTTTGAACCCCCAGACCTGTATAGTTGAAATTCAAACCCGCTACATAGTCTTTGTCAGACCACGTAGGCCTCCCAACACTTTGCACTCGCCATCTCTTGTAAATCCCAGGATACTCCCTCCTATTCATGTGAATGCAATTTTGTCCATATCCTAATGGGTTACTCACTTGAAGGGTTTACTATGCTATTCACGCACTCCTCCTGACCGGCCCTCCAGATTTTCCTCCCCAGTATCTCTCGTCGGCGACCCACTATGGCCTAGTTGGCTTGCATGAGTCGTTTTGTTTGTATCCTTTGCATTGTTCTTGTTGGCGTCATGGGTTACGTTGCTGCAACTCGGCACGGGAGCAGAAGGGTGGGATACATTCTCAACGAGAGCATGTGTGGTTCCGGTTTGGACTTTTCCGATGTTGGAGGCTTTGTGTGCAGCTGTAAGCGCGAAGTCGCCGGAATCGAAGTACGTCCTCTAGAAATGACACTTGATCAGCCGGAGGAAGGGGTTACTCCAGAACACTTGCATACATCTAGCTGATGGTGCAGTAGGTCGCTTCTGGTCGGTAATTTCCCGTACATGTGTCGGAGGTGATTCTCCTTGTCGGCGAGAGTCTTGAAGTAATAAGCGCATGTCACTCGGCAAAGAAGGTCGAAACAGGCTTACTTTAGCATCCGCTTCTTCTTTCGCATGGGGATCCATCTTGTTTTGACTTGATGGGGGAGTTCAAGGAAAGATGAGGGTAGCGAGGAAGAGGCAGACATCATTATGACGATGGTTTTAACCAGGTCTCTAGGTTGGGAAGAATGACGTCAATCTCTCCAAACTTTCATTCATCCGGTTCGGCCAATTTGAGCTTTTGACATTGGTTGCCTGGCAATTCACATGCCTAGACTCGAGGCAGACGTATCTTCTGCTCAACGACAAAGGCTCAATACAGGCTGAAGCGTGGGAGCTTTGCATGGTAGAGCATGAGGGAACGTGTACTGTGATGACTGAGGAGCATGACTTTTTCGATTGTATAGCTACCAGCGCAAAATGTTGCCAGCGTCTTGCAGGCGTTGGAAGCTGAGTTCGAGGAGAAAGAGCGATTGTCTCCCGGCTAGGAGTGGTGAGCCGGTGCCACACGAACGAAAGATCAAGATAGTCTAGAACTTCTACAAAGCGATCCACGACGTGGAGACGTTGCCGATACTCACATGCATGTTCTGCTATTGCAAGTATGGCGCAGTCGAGCTCGAGGACGTCGAGAATGATGGACGGCATGTCCGATCAAAAAACAAGACCAGTCTCCCTTCAAGTGCCTCCACTGCTGCCCCGTGGGGGAGAAGATACCAGGGTGTGTGGACTGCGTTAAACAGCTTAAGCGAGGTGTGCTATCTCCAGCGGCACAATTGCATACACGCTTGGGATGCGAGCACATGTTCCCCGATGAACTAAAGGGTCTCACGCCTGTCGAGGAGAAGCTGATCGCGCTGAACTCGTGCTACGGCTTCATCACCAAGTACAGCCTGCAAGAGACACAGGCAGAGCATACGGTATCCGAAGCTTGTGAAGGGGCACATCACAGTGTTCCCCAATAGCGTGCAGGAACTTGTCACAAACGTCCTTCCGCAGCCGCTGCTGAAAGTTCTGGACGAGATCCACGTATCTTGGCAGGGGCCAGAGAAACCCGCCCCGAGGGACCTCTCGGCGTTATTGTCGGTGCGGCGAAGTGTTGTGGAAAGGGCGCTGGTGTGGTTGACGAGACATAACCCCCTGTACGCCGACATCGAGATTGACACAGCGGAGCTGAGCAGCTGGGACGCACCGGCGCACGGGGTGCCTTCTCAAGTCTATGAGCGATTGGAGCGAAACGAGCTGTCGGCGTGGGAGAAGGTACAGACAGGGCAGGTCGTCCCACGTACAGAGCGTGGCCTGGAGGACGAGGAAAGTATCGATATTGGTGAGGTCCTTGAAACGCTAGGCCAGGGGCACGATTTGGAGTCCAGCGGTGACGAGGCAGCGCAGACGGACGATGCAGATGGGGCCGGCGACGGTCCCATTCATGAGCTCAGCTCATCTGGGGTGTTCGCCGTCGATGGGCTACCCGACGTGACGGACGCAGAGAAGTTGCGACATGTCCGTGACGTCTTGGGGACCAGCGCCTTGGAGGGATCGGCAGAGGTGCGCGGCGGATACGCGTCCGAACCTTATATTGTCGTGTCGAGGGGGCACGAGTTCGCGGATTCGCTCGCACCACAGTTCTTCGCGAAGACCTTTCTAACGCTGTTCCTGGTGGGCAGCGGAGGGCCGCGGCAGGCGGAGGAGAGCACTGAATACGCGGCCACTGGGTTGGACGGAGGCTTGGATGCAGAGACGCGGGCGCGGTGCCTGGTCTCATCACGGAACATGTCGCTCGATACGTCGGCGAACGTGGTGATTTAGCGTCATGGCGGCCGTTTCGCGACACATCACATCTTCGCATTTCTCGTCTTCAACATGGGCGTGGGGTCGAGAAATCGTCGAGTCAGCATGCTAAGCGTGACGAGAAAGAACTTCACGGACGTAGAACGCATCGTACGCTCGTAGCATTCTGTGGTATCAATCTCTGTGTGTTATTCAGTCCATCTCGAAGGTTGCTTATTGCTCGCATGCTGGTTTCATTGGCGGTTTTGGTCTCTGTTTGGAGGTTGACGACAGCGTTGTGCAGATGCTCGGGTTGGAAATGTTCTATAGTTTGGAAAGGAGGTTCAGAGTGCCAAAAATCATATTATATATTAGTATATAATATTATAAAAGTTCGTAAGAATTATAAAGGAATTAAAGCTATAGGAGTAAAAGCTCTTAAGAATAGATAAGATATATTTAAAAGTAAATCTACTTAAGAAGCTAAATAAAGGTAATATAAAAAAAAGTATTATATAATCCTTTATTTTAATAAGTAAAATAAATATAATAAGTACTAAAAGTACTATATAAATTATATCTATCTTATATTAATATAAAATAAAGTCTATATCCTTTATTTTTATATAAAAAAATATAAAAGCTATATTATAATTAAGTATAAGACTAATAGGAGGTAGAACGAGGATTTTATCGCGAAACTTACTTAAATTAATAAAAGAAAATATAAAAAATAAGTATAAATAATTAAATAATATAAATATAATCTAAGGAAATAAGGGGCTTATAAATATTATAAGTATAATTACCCTAAGTATTATTATATTTAAGGCTATTATATCCTAACTTAAATATAATAAAAGGATATTATTAATAATAAAAAGTAATAAAAGCACTCTTATTTTAATAATAAAGAAATAATAATATATTATATTAATAAAAAAATTAATTATCTCCTTAGGGGTATATAATAAAAGTATTATAGTTATTTTAGCCTAGGGTAAACTATAATTTATTAATAAAAAGGCTCTTAAGTTTATTATAGTTATAATATTAATATAATATTATTCTCTTTAGGCCCTAGTAAGATTAAAAGGTAATAATTTATAGCCTAAGTTAATAATAACGCGCTACCCTCTAGATATACTCTTAACTAAGGAGTATATATTAAAGAGTAATTATATTAAATAAGAGTTACTTATTTAGTAAGAAAGTAATATAAGGAGGTATTATAATATTAGCTAGGGGTTAAATAAACTTTATAAAAAAGTATATTTATATTTTAAATATATTAAGGTATTTCTAAAGTTATATTAAAGTCTTTAAAAAATAATTAAAATTAAAAAAAAAGATTTATATAATATTATAATAATATTAATAAGACTTAAAAAAAAGAAATAAAAATATATATATTTTATTAAGATTATAGGGTTAAAACCTTTATTTTATTATTATATTTTTAAAAATAAAATAAATTAATACTTAAGTAATAATAATTTACTTATAATAACCTTAGTACCTTATTATATATCGTGGTTAATACTATAGGAGGGGGGATAATTATAACGCCGGCCTATAGCTATACCTATATAAGCTATATATAAGGCCGAGGCTATGTTATCTAAATAACTAAAGGTCGGCTATATATAGAGCCTTAATAAATAACTAACTAGCTTAGCTACCTATAGGGTAACCTTAAGAGAAATACTTAAGAGGTATATTATATACTTATAGTGCCTTAGTAAAGGATAGTAAGTTAGAGTTACTATAATAATATAACCCTATCTTACTTCTCTTACTTAATCTATTATCTTATATTATAATAATACTATTATTAAAACCCTTTATATACTAAATATTAAAGTTAAATAAATAAATATAGCTTATTTAATAAGTTAGTATAGCGCTAGGTCCTTTATTTATTATTTTATTAAGTTAGTATACTAATACTATTATATCGGTCTCTAAAATAAAGTAAATATTATATAGATATTCTTTTAATTACTTAAGTATATATAATACCCCGCGATACTCCCTCTTAATTATATTATATAAAGATTAAGCCTTATTCTAATAGCTTAATTTAAAATAAATAAGGTATCTCTTACTATTCTTATTAACTTATTATAAGATAGCGCCTTAGCTTATAAGGTTTATATTAATTATTAAGATTATCTCCTTATAGTCTTTACTTAGGTTAAAAGATATTAAAATTAAGATTATAATAATCTTTTATTTTAATAAATTAAATATAGCTTATTAGGCTTTTTCTTACTCTTAAGTAATTATCTTATATAAAAGATTTAATAATAGCTATATATATTAAATAAAGTTATAGATTTAGGAATAATAAAATTTAATTATATTAAAGAAAGAGTAAATATTATTAACTTCTTAATAAATTATTTACTTAGTAATCTTAATTATCTTTTTCTTCTTTAATTTCTTATTATTAGTATTCTATAAGTAATTAATAATAATAGTTTTTAGTTAGTATTACTAGGATTTAAGTCTAAAAATTATATAACTAACTAATTTAATATTAATTAATACTTTATTTCGGCTTATTAAGTACTCTAAGATATACTTTTTAATATTAGTTATTACCTCTATATTATTAAAGATTAAAGTAGGCTCTTAGATAGTAATATTATTTAAGAAAGCTTTATAAATATTTAGTATTAAATTATTAAAAATCTTAGTAATAATATATATATACTAAATAATTAAATTAATTACCCTTTATAATAATATATATATCTAGAGGATCCCTAATAATATTATAAAGGCTATAATATCTTAACTTTACTTTACTAAGCTAACTTAATTATATCCTAAGAAAAAGTTTAATAAAGTTAAGATAATATATATAATATAGTCCTTTATAAATTTATTTATGAATACGGGTATAAGTATATCGCGGATTATTATTTTATTTATTTTAGTAATATTTTTAATAAGGCAGAAGTTATTATCCTTCTTAGAGACTAAAAACTAAGGTTTCTTATAAAAACTATAGCTCTTTTTAAGGTACTTCGCTTAATATATTCCTTTAAGATCTTAATAATCTTTAGCCTAAGAGCCTAAAATAATAAAATTACTTTAGCTTCTTAAATATTATAATAATTAATATAAATCTTTTATATAAATATAATTATTTTATTAAATATACTAAATTCTTTAAAATCTTATATATAAACTATTTTATAATTAAATAATAACTTAATAAAGATTCTTACTTCCTTTAGGAGGAAATATAGTATTACTTATTTATAAATAATTATAAGCTTTTTATTAAAAAATCTAAAGCTTTTTTTTATATTATTAAATTTCTTAATAGTTTATTTTTTAAATAAATAATCCTTTAAGATATATCTTAGCTTATTTTTTTTCTATTTAATATTATTTTTAAAAATAGTATTATTTAACTCTATATTATTAATAAGATATACTTTATTAACTCTCTCTTTATATAATATATTAATTAAGAAATAGCTTTTTAAGCTCTTATTTATTTAAGCTAAAAAAATATAATATTTTTTTATCTTTTTTTTTCTTTATACTTAAGATATATTAGTCTTTATTTGTTACGACCCAGCATGCGACCGCATGCGCCTCTCACGTGCACCCCACTTTTTCCAACCAACCACACACTGATCACCCTGATCACCCAACACAACACCATGAACTCAGTGATCAACTGCATTTGATCACTCATGATCACCTTCGATCACTCGGTGATCATCATAGTATATAGGAAGCCATGCTTCACCATAGTCAGTCTCTACCTAGCTCCTTAGCTATCAATACAATAGTCAACGCTTAGATTGCTACTATCTTCGCACATCGACTGTGACCCGACCGCTCAAGTCTACGACAACCTAGTGTACTTAGTTCATAAACCGACTTCAGTCTACCTACCCTGTAGCTAGCCTGACCCGAACGTCACATTATTTAATAAAATTATTTATAAAAGTCTAGATTTATTTCGCGGATACCTAAGGATATAACTCTAATATCCTTATCCTCGCTTATAGGTACTATAATATCTCCCTTATCTATACTTAATAAGCGGGATAATTACTTAGTTTCTTTTAAAACTTTAATTACTAGCTGAGATATTTATTACGACTTAGTATACGACTATATACGCCTCTTATATATACCCTACTTTTTCCACTAATACTATACAAGCCGCCCGGCGGCCTAGTTAGCCTTACCTATATTAACTACTTATATAATAGCTAACTTAGTATTATAGTCGACTTTACTTATAAGTTAACGCGAGCCGACTATTAATTATAATTAATTATTATATTTACTTATAGTATATAGGAAGCTATACTTTAGTATAGTTAGTCTTTACCTAGCTCTTTAGTTATTAATTATAATAATTAATACTTAGATTATTACTATCTTTATACCTTAACTATAACCTAATTACTTAAGTCTATAATAACTTAGTATACTTAGTTTATAAACTAACTTTAGTTTATTTATTTAGTAACTAGCTTAATTTAAATATTATATATTAATAACTCTTATTTAGTATATTACTTTATTAAGTACTTAAATAATATAATACTATAGCTAAAGAGGGTAATAATAATAATATAAGGGACTTTAATAAAACTATTAAGCTTAAGGTACTTAGACTATTCGATAGAACCCTATTATAGCTTAATAAGTTCCTTACTTAACTTAAGATATTCTATTAATTATTCTTTATTAAACTCGCTAATAATATAAATAAAATCCTTTATATAAAAATATACCTATCTAGTATAGCCTTAGTATAGTTTAAACTATAAATAAGAGACTTTATAAAGACTATTATTAATCTCTAAGATAATAAAACATAAGCTATCTTTATAAGTTATAAAGGCTTTAAAATAACTATTTAAAGTATCTTTAGAAATATTAATAAAAATTAAATTAATATTTTAGCTCTTTAAAACCTTAAATAAATAAGATTTATTATAGACTATATTATAAAATTCCGATAACTATTTAATAAGCTAGGATAGGATAATAAACTATTTATAACTTATTTTTTTAATAAACTTAAACTAGAAATATAGGAGAAGCTCTATAACTAAGATATACTTAATAATCTTATAAAGTATATTATTAATATAATTAAGATTAATAATTATTAATATATAAAATATAAAATATTAAAAAAAAAGAAAAATATAACCTATCCTTAGATATATAATAGAGGCTAATATTATTAAGCTAATTAAGGTCGACCCTAGTAAAATACTATATAGGTATATATAAGAAACCTAGGATAAATAGACTTAAATATTATATAGAGATAAATCGCTACGATAAATAAGAAGAACCTTACTTACTATAATTATAGAAAAAAGGGATATTTTATATATAAATATTACTTACTTAAGAATAAGTAAGGATAAAGGAAAACGCACTAGAAGCTAGTACTAGAAGGTAAGCTAAAGTAGCTAAATATAACTAGATCGGGATATAATATACTTATTAAAAAGGAGATCTCTAAGCTAGATATCTTAAAAGTATATAACTAGATCCCTATAGATAAGGAAATATACTAAGAGTATCTAGATATTATATACTCTAAGCTAAGTAATAACCCGCTAGCGTATAGCGCGTTATACTAAATAGGATACTATGATAATAACTACCTTATTTATAAGGATAGTAAGAATAACGCGGGATAGTTCCTTAAGGAACTATATAAATATATAATCGCTATAATATAATAGATCCTATAAATAACTAAAGAATCCTCGGACACTAACTTAATTAATAGCTATAAGGAATATCTTTAAGAAAAACATATACTTAAAACTAATCTTTAGCACGAACGCGTAATATAGTAAGAGTAAATATAAGTAGTAATAAACTACTATAATCCGCTATTATAAAGAGAAGACCTATAGATAATTATCGCTGCTTAGATACCCTAAGGAGGTATCTAATAAATAATAAACTAATAAACTCTACTAAAAGACTACCTTATACTCTACCCGGATATAGAAGGATATATAGACTTATTATAGATATCGTGTATTTACTACTTTTATTAAATATATATACTTAATAAAGTATAATATATAGTCTACCTTATTAAAGGACTTAATAATAGGATAATCTATAACCTATATAAGTAAGAAAAAGCTAAGTATTATAAATACTTATATATAGAAATAAAGATAAGTTATATTATACTTCGATAATTACTAATATACCCTAAAACCTATATATATTATTAAACTTAGTAAGAAAAATATCCCTTAGTAGACTACCCTAAATATATAATATATAAGGTATTTAACTAGTACCGCACCCGGGAATAATAGGAAGAAAAATAGCTATATAAGGAAGAATATTACTTAGTAGAATAAATATAAATAATATAGAATACTACCTAGTAAAAAACTACTAATATTGCTTATAAAAAAGGCATAAGATAATAAGGAAACCTAAAGACTCTTTACTTAGCTAAGATAGCTAAAGGCTAGAAAATAGTCTTAGAAGTCTAGATATATAGGTATTATTTATAAATATTATTAGATAATAAAGCGATAGGAAATTATATCTTATTAATAATAATTAATTAATACTAGTTACTATAGTATTAGAAGATTCGACTATATAGGCTTTTTAATATTAAAGAATAAATATTTAATTATAATAATAAGACTATTAATTATAAGACTAATTAACTCGATATTTTAATATAAAGATATTATAAATAAATTACATAAGTAAAATAAGCTAATATATTAATTAAGAAAGCTTTATAACTAAGAATATAATATAAATTAAATAAATACTATAAATATATCTTTATTAATATTATTTAAAAGATATATAAAGTAAATTAAGCTTTATAAAAAGAATAAAAAAAAACTTATTATTAAAGAAGAATAAATAAAGAATATCCTTTAAAAATACTAAAAATATAATAAATTATTTAATAAAATACTTATAATAAAAATACTAGAATATAATTAATAAGATTATAAAATCTATCTTAAAAAAAGAATTATAATTAAGTTCTATAAACTTTATAACTTTAATAAAAAATAACTTAAAACCTTATAAAAATATATTAATAAAGTATTATAAAAAGGTTATATTTAAACCTTTATATTAAAAATAAGATATTTTATTATATTTATTTTTAAAAAAAATAAAAAACTAAGATTAATTATAAACTATTATTAATTAAATAAAATTATAATTAAAAATAAAACCTCCTTATTATTTATTAATAAATTTAAAAATAAGCTTTATAATAAAAAATAGTTTATAATTTTTAATTTAAAAAAAATATATAATTAAATTTAAATTAAAAAAAAAAATAAATAAAAAATAGCTTTTTATATTAAATTTAATTTATTTAAGTATTTAATAATATTTTTTAGCTTTATTAATATTTTAATTATTTTTTAATAAATAATTAATAATATATTTAAAGAATACTTAAATATCTTTATTATAATATATTTAAATAATATTTTAATTTTTTTAAATATTCTTAAAAAATATAAAAAATATATTTATAAAATATTAAAAATATTATAAAATATAAATTTTTTAATAAATTTAAAAAAAAATATATTTTATATATATAAAATAATCTTCTTAAGATATATAATTAGACTTAATAAAATCTTAATAAAATAAATAAAAATTAATATAATTAAGAATTAATTAAGAATTAATTAATATTAATTATATTTAAAAATATATAAACTTTTATAAGCTTTATAAATTATTATTAATACTTTAATTATAATTTTAATAAAATTATAATATTATTTATTAAACTTATAAAAAATAAAAAAAAATTTTAATAAAAAAAAAATAATAAAAAATATTTAAAATTATATAAAATAATATTCTTTTAAATATTATATTTATAATTTATAATTTTAAAAAATTATTAAAATTAAAAATAAATATATTAAACTATATTATAAGAATATAAATTAATTTAAAAAATAATAATAATAATATATATTTAATTACTTTTTTTTTAAAAAAATTCTATAATATAAAAATAAATTACTTTATTTATAATAAAGAATTTTTTATAATTATTTTTATAATTAAAGAGTTTAAATATTATATATTAAAGGCTAAATTTAAAACTAAAGTTTATATAAATTATAAGAATATTATTTATTTTATAATTATATATAAACTTAATATATAATAAATATACTATATTAAGTTCTTTATAAATTATAATATTAAAATTATTTATTAAAAAAGATTAAAAAATAACTATATAAATATACTTAATTATTAATTAAATTATAATATTAAAGTACTTAAAATAAAAAAATAAATATTTTAATAAAATATTTAAAAAAAACTATAAATAAATAATACTTAATTTTTTATTATTTATAATAAAAATAAATATTATTTATTATAATAAAATTATAAAATAGATATTTAATAATAACCTAAAAATCCTAGAAGAATATATAATTAAATAAAAATAATTACTTTATAAGAATAGAATTATATAAATACTTTTATTATTATATAATAAAATCCTTATAAATATTTATATATACTTTATAATAAAATATTAAGGAATTAAAAAAACTTTAAAAAGAATTAAATAAATATTTAAATACTTAAGAATTAAAATAAATATTATATATATTATTAAATAATATAAAGACTATATATATAATAAGGCTATATAATATAAACTTTATAAAGAATTAAAGTTATTATTAGTACCTTTATAATTATAAGAATTAATAACTTTTAATTATATTATAAAGCTACTTAAATCTAAAAAACTAAGGTCTAATATTAAATATAATAATATATTTATAATTATAAATTAAATAAATAAATTTAAATATTTTTATTATATTAAGAAATAATAAATATTAAAATACTTATATATATAATATTTAAATATATTATAATTAATTATAGCTTTTTAAAAGAAATTATTTTAAATAAAAAAATAATATTTATTTTAAAGTTTTAATAAGCCTTAATAATATAACTTAGAACTAAGTATAAGCTTAATATAATATATTACCCTTAAATAAATAATTAAATAGAAAAATTAAATTAAATATTAAAATAATATTTATAGTATTATATTAATTATAAATAAAATAATTAAGTCTTAAAACTATTACTTATTTAATTTATTTATAATAATATACTTATAGAATTAATAAAGATCTTATTATTTTATATAAATTATAAATATAAACCTAAGTTTAATAATAAAATATTAAAAAATAAACCTTTTATTAAAAAAGCTATATTTAAAATAAATTAATTATACTTATTATATAAATATATAAAAAAATAACTTAAATTTATATAATTATAAATATTAAAATATTATAACCTTAAAAAATTAAAAAGACTAATTTTTAAAAAGGGAGATATAGCCTACTTATTATATAAAAATTTTATAATAACTCGACCTTTATTAAAACTTATTTATAAAAAACTAGGATTATTTAAAATTAAAAAAGTTATTTTAAATATTAATTATAAACTTTTTTTAATTTTAATAATAAGGATATATTTAATTTTTTATATTTTATTATTTAAATTAATATTAAAAAAATATAAAATTATAATATAAAGTTAAAATACTAAAAAAATTCTAAGAATTAGAATAAATTCTTAATAAATAAGTTATAAATAAAGAAATAAAATACCTTATTAAATAAAAGGGCTATATAAGTAGTAAAAATATATAAAAACCCCCTAAATATTTAATAAACTACTAGCCCTTATTATAATAATATTATTAAAAAGAAATATATTAATTATTAAAGATTAATTAATAACTTTAAAAGTACTAAGCTCTTAAATATAACTAATAGCTTATTACTCCTCTAGGATAGCCTCTTTTTAGGATCGAACCCTATCCTCCTTATTAAACTCACGTATATTATTAATAACTAGCTCTAAAGAATAAGTATATAATAAATCTCGCTACCTATATAACTACTCTATATAAGAGAGGACCTTATAAAATTCCCTCTTAGACTTCTCTAAATCCGACTCTATATATTTCTATTTATTTATAATATATATTATTACCCTTATTAATAAAATATAAGATACCCTATAAGTATTATTAATTTATAATAAAAAATAATATTATTCTTATTATAGGTTTTCTTTTATATAATATAATTTATATAATAATAAGAATCCGCGCTAAACTAATATATATATTTTATATAAAAATAATAAATATATAGTATCTTAAAAATATAAGAATTCTTTAGTATTTAAGCTAGTAATAATAAATAATAATAAGAATTAGATATTCGCTTCTATATATAGTTAAGTATAATAAAAAAAGGAAATTAAGGGATATATATAGAGTATAATAATTAATAATTTTAATAAATTCTAGGATAGAATTATTAAAAGGGAGATATTATATTATAACCTAGTATATAACTATATATACCTCTTATATATACCTTACTTTTCCTACTAATACTATATAGGCTGCCCGGCGGCTTAGTTAGCCTTACCTATATTAATTACTTATATAATAGCTAACTTATTATTATAGTTAACTTTACTTATAAATTAATATAAGCTAATTATTAATTATAATTAATTATTATATTTATTTATAGTATATAGGAAGCTATACTTTACTATAGTTAGTCTTTACCTAGCTTTTTAATTATTAATTATAATAATTAATACTTAGATTATTACTATTTTTATACCTTAACTATAACCCGATTACTTGAGTTTATAATAACTTAGTATACCTAGTTTATAAACCGACTTTAGTCTATCTACCTAGTAGCTAGCCTAACCTAAACGTTATAATATTAGCTAAGATATAGGAGTATTAATAACCTAACCTTATAATTATAATTATTATTTATAGCTTATTTATATTAATACTTCTTTAAGCTAAGCGCTATTAATCTCGCTATTATTATTCTTATCTAGGTTATAAGCGTCCTATATAGCTAAAGAGGGTAGGCCTATAGTAATTAGTTTAATAATAAGAATAAGGGTAGCTAGGTTAATATATCTCCGACTATATATAATTAATATATAGGCTATAATACTGCTAATAATTAATTACGCGAATATTTTCCCCTCCTTATACTAAAAGTTAAGTTAGGTTAAGTAAAAAAATAGCTAACTAAGGATAAGCTTAGTTATTATATTAGGGGAAATAAATAAGTAATAGGGAATAGAGGTGCCGGGCCGATAAGCTAGTAAAAGGGCGGTTGGAGTTAGGTATAGGGTAGCTAGTATAGATAACGGACTTAGGTAGATACTATACTACCGAGCCTAAGGTTATAATAGCGCCTATAGCTAATAATAATAATATAATATAGCGTATTTATAACTAATTAAATAATTAAGGGATATAATAGAATACCTAAGTAATTAATCTATAAAAAGTATAGAGCTATTAGGCCTATAGACTAAGGGATAGTATAAGAATTATAATTATTTATATTATATAAAATTATTTAAATTAATAAAAATTAATAAAAAAAAATTATTTTTTTAAATAAGGGTATATAAAGTAACCCTATAAATATTATAAGTAAATAATTATATATAATATCTTAATATTAAGCGTTTAATAAATAGAAAATATAAAAAATCTAAGGTAGCTATAGTTATCCCCTATATATTATTACCTTATTATTATTTATAATATAAATATTATAAATAATAAAGAGGTTATTATTAATATATAGTATTATAGAATAGCGGCTTAAGACTCTAACTTCTTCCCTTATATAATACCTTAAAGTACTCTTAGTATTAAGTAATAGCTTAAGGCTAAATCTATTAACTAGGCTTTTATAATTATATTACCCTTTATATTAAAGTCTAGTAATACTAATTTTAAAGGGGCTAAGAAGTTAGTTAGGAATATTACAATCTTTAAGTAAAATTAGATTAAGGCTATATATACTTCCTTATTTTTTTTAATATTTAAGTAAGGTAAAATTCATTAAGTAATTAATCTAAGTCTTTTACTTAGTAATCATTCTTTAGATATTATTATTATAACTTAGTTAAGGGATATAATAACTATATATAAAAAGAAGCCACGCTTTATAATTCTTTATCTTAAATCGCCTATATCCTTATATAGATATTATTTATACTTAGTTTCTTATATATCCCTAGGTAAGACCTCTTAATTAATTTATTAAATAAGGAAGTATTAAGTACTAAAAGAGGTTTAATAATAATAATTAAAATTAAATAGTCTAACTTATATATATTTCCCGCTAATATTAGTATTTTTTTATTATAAAAAGTATTAAGTTTTAATATATTATCGCTAACTATTTAAGTAATTAATTTAGGTTACTTTTTAAGAAATATTATTACTAAAATATTAATCTTAATAATAGCTTTTTTAGCTATTTTTAGTTCTTTAATAATAAAAAGGATTAGATTTAGTCTTATCTTAAGGTAATTAATTAATAATATAGATATTATTATTAATAAGATTTTCCTAACTTTTTTTTTATCCTTATTATATATAAGTAAGGTAGCTTATATTAATTTTAATTAAATAATTAGTTTATCCTAGATAAGATAAGTTTTTACTAAAGTAGTCTCCTTAGTATATTATTTTTTCTTTTAAAAATTATTAATCTTAGGTCTTTCCTTAGGCATATAGCTATAGATTTAATTTAGTTAAATTATCTATAATTAAATAATTACTAGCTCTTTATCGATTTACTTTCTATTATAAGTTTATTTATAATTATTATAGTATTAATCGCGGGGGCTATTAATATAAATAACTATAGATAGGCTATTATATAGATAATATTTATTATTAATAAGGTAGTTAAGGATCTCGGATTCTTTTAATTATTCCTCCTATATATTATATATATAGGGAGAGTACTTTATAAGTATTTTAACGTAATTATAGTTCTAATTATATTAATAGTTAGGAAATTCCTAAAATAAGTAATATATTAGGTATTAAATAATAGGTCTTTCTTTAATATAGGCATTAATTAATAGCGCTAGAATATAATCTATATAATTATAAAAGCCTTGAATTATTAAGGATTGTAAAACTTATTAATTTTAGATATTATAAGATATTATATCTTCCTTATTTAGGTATATATAATTTATAAAGAAGTACTTAATACCTTTATAATAGTAATATTTTAAAAGCTTATTATCTTTCTTTAGACCTTTAATTATATTAATATTAAAGCTATAGGAATTATTAAAATCTTTAATAATTTATTTTAGGTTCTCCTAAATAAATACCATATTTATCTTAAGCGTAATAAAAGCTATTATATTAATATATAGTTAAGGATTTATAATATACTTTTTATTAGTACTATAGTCTACAATATCTATATATTCTTATAGTTACTACTTAGTAGCTTTATTAATAATTAGCTTATTATATTAATATATTTAAGTCTAGATTTACTTTTCTTTAAGTAAGGCCGCGTATAATATTCGGGTTAGGCTAGCTACTAAGTAGATAGACTAAAGTTAGTTTATAAACTAAGTATACTAGGTTATCGTAGACTTAAGTAATTAAGTTATAATTAATATATAAAGATAGTAATAATTTAAGTATTAATTATTATATTAATAGCTAAGGAGCTAGGTAAAGACTAACTATAATAAAGTATAGCTTTTTATATACTATAGAATTATTTTACTATAATAATAATACTATAAGGATTATTAGGATTATTAAGTAAGCGAGGTAATCCTAGATTATAGTATTATATATATAATCCTATTATAGTTATATAAAAATAATAGGGCTTATATTATATTATATGCGAGCTATATAATAGCGTATATAGTTATAAATTAAGTCGTAATACTATATTATACTAATAATAAATATGCTTTTTTTTAATATATTAAGGGGTAATAATAAAGGGTTATTTTATTAAGGTCGGGGGTATTCTATAAAGTATTAGCTTATAAAACCTAGCTAGGGGTAAGCTTATATAGTTTTTCTAGTACTTTCTTAATATATTTCTAATAATTAGCTTAATTTTATCCTAAAAAAGAGCTTTTTATAAAAAAAATTAAACTTAATTTATTTATATTTTAGGTTATATTTTTTTATAAGCTTTTTAGTTATTATTTATACCTTTATAATTTATAGACTTAATATAAGTCTATAGATTTCTTTATATATTCTTAATTTTTAATTTATAATTAGCTACTTCTTATTATTTAGTCTATTCTAGATTATAAATATACTAATACTATAGTTTAGGTAATAAATACTTTACTCTAAGCCTATATAATCTTGATTAATAGCTATTAGCTCTATAAGAGTAATATTTTTATCTTATAATTAAGGTAATATTATACTTAGAGAGAGTTTTTTATTATAGACTTAATTTTAATAATTATTTATATTTTTAATATAATTTTATAAAATTATAGCTAGTTTAGTAATTATAATAAAGTTTTTAATTTCTTATTAGATAATATATTATAAAAAAAGATTATAATATATAGGGGATAATTATAGCTACCTTAGATTTTTTATATTTTCTTTTTATTAAGCGCTTAATATTAAAGTATTATATATAATTATATACTTATAATATTTATAAGGTTATTTTATATACCCTTACTTAAAAAAATAATCTTTTTTTTCTTAATTTTTATTAATTTAAATAATCTTATATAATATAAATAGTTATAATTTTTATACTACCCCTTAGTCTATAGGCCTAATAGCCTTATACTTTCTATAAATTAATTACTTAAGTATTCTATAATATCCCTTAATTATTTAATTAGTTATAAATATATTATATTATATTATTATTATTATTTATAGCTATTATAATAACTTCAGGCTCGGGAGTATAGTATTTACTTAAGTCTAGGATCTATACTAGCTACCCTGCACCTGACTCCGACCGCCCTTTTTACTAGCTTATCGGCCTAGTACTTTTATTCCCTGCTACTTATCTATTCCCCCTAATATAATAATAAATATTTATTATTAAAATTAAGCTTTTTTATTTATTTTATTTTATTTAATATTTTAATTTTAATTAAATTAAAACTAAAATAAAGTTATATATATAACCAAGCCTTAGGTTATATTAAAAACTATAGGACTTTAAAAATAAACTATATATATAACTCTAAGAATAAAATATAAGGTTTATTTTATTTTTATTTTTTTAAATAACTTTAATTATATCTTATATCTATATAAATAATTATAAATAAGATAAGAGTTATTGCCCTTCTGAAAAAGGTTTCGTTACTACACTACCCCCTACTAGCAAGACCTTTGCTAGCAAGAGCTATCCGCTAAGCCTTCTATTAAAGAATAGATTGCGATAGATAGCCTCCCTAACAAGTTATTAGTATCCAGATTAATTTGAGAACTTACTGAAAACAGCATGACCGCCCTCGACTCATTCCTTCTATCCCATCACGGCCCTCTAGGTGCGAACGCGCCAATGCTAGCGTCGGCCGAAGACGCCTGTCTTTAGAATCCCGGCGCCCTCTGTCCAGCGGATACTCCGAGGCGTTTTGCAAGCGACAAGAACCAGCGAAGAGAATGCTACTACAATTTTTCAGTGGATGGAAACCTGCTTCTGGAAACTAATACCTGGACTCCCGCGACTTGGTATACAGCTCCCTCCCAAAGACTGGAAGGAGAAGATGATGTCTGAGCTCGTGTCAGAGGCCCCGCATCTAAGGCATCTTGCCACCACTACCTTGGCTATTTCATGTCTGCGTGAGAGACATGAAAAGAATGGCGGAGATACCATCGAAGCTGATGAGATTTCCTTTGTCTGGGACTTGATTTACGAGGCACTGACCGTCGATGTGCGTCAGGCTCTGTTCGCTATTGCCCGAAGTGCTCAAGGGTTTTTGTCAGTTCCGCTTTGCAGCCTCACTAAGTCTGGGTCTATCGATGAACTCTATCGACTTCATGTCTGGATGCCCGATAGAAAAAGGGGAAATCGTGACTTTACCGTTCACTCACACCAAACCTATGTACGGAGTTGGATACTTGCCGGTGAGGGGAAAGACTAGCAATATCGTGTCGATCTAGATTCCGATCCTTCAACTATACATACAAGGTCAAGGCCACCACGTTCGGCTCTCAGGACTAAACTCCACCCACCATGAAATGTCGTGCTGACACAGGCGTTTACATATCGAGTCTCGTCCTCCTGTCTGCCTCATCATAGGCAGCGTCTCCCTGTTTTGTATCCACCGTAGCCCTTTTTACCACATCGACCAATTTTTTTCTTGCCTTCTTCCCGTCAAACGCTTGTCCATGATCTAAATCAGGAAACCACAGCACCTCTAGCACATCGCCTTTCCATACTCCGTCTTCCCATCTTGCGGCCTCAAGGCTCCAATTCAGCGCCCCTGTCAAGTATGCCCCGACAGCTTTGGCGTCAATTATTGAATCCCTGCCAGACAAGACCACACTGGCGGGATAGGCGCGGATGTCTTCTTTCCACAGAATGTTCTCAGCCCAGAAGAAACGTCGGAATAACGTGTGCGAGATGCCCATGTCTTTCGCGCCAAAGTAGGAAAGCAGGTGTTCAACTGTAGAGGTCGGCCTTCGGTACGTCTAGTTATGAAGGAGGTTAGCCGGGGTTCATGATCGGGAGAAGAGGATGATTACAAAGTTATACGCCACGTCAGGCAGGTGTAATAGGAAAGATACAGGGTCGACGAACAAAATCGAACGAATTTTCTCCGCAGTTTGTGGCACTCGGAGGAGATGCGCAGTGACTATGCTTCCGTACCTTAAAACGTTTACATTAGTATCTACAAATGGCTTGAATACCAATATAGACAGCGACTTGGAATGTGAGAACTTACGAATGTGACACGAGTACCACTCTTTCCCATCCATGTGCTTTCAATATGCGGGCAACCTCGTTGCACATTTCATCTTTCGACAATGCCTCAGAAGTTATCCTTGAGCTCACAGACATGATCTCCAACGCAATAATGCCCACCTGTTCATCCGGCGAACTGTGGCTATTTTTAGTGTTAAGGTCAGCTAAGAAATTTATATATTGGAACAGTCCGATGCCAATGCCGTGAATGAATAGGACGGGAAGCCTCGTCTTGGATGTGTGCGGCCGGTGCCAGTAACTGAGGGTCCTGGCGGGAGAGCGACTGGTGGTAAATAGAGCAAAGGGACGCAATGGGAAGACCGCATCGAAAGAGGTGGCGTAGAATTCGAATGAGTGGTAGCGTAGTAAGGCCGATGCTACTGTGTCGACAACAAACACACACTTTTCGATCATACAAGTTAATCACGGATTCTCAATACAGGGATCCAGGACCTTACCAGGTACCAAGTCAAACTCCGATGCAGCATCTCGACTCTATCAAGCGTCAATTTTAGACACTTGGCATCGCCACGCCCGGGTTCTAGGTTCCTCTCCAGCAAGTTCTCTAACCCTCCGACGTACTCCTCAAGTTCCTCATCGTGTGCAGGATCAATATCTCCTGTGTTCAAGAACGCCCAGCGAAAGAACTCTTTCACGTTTTCCCGCTTTATCTCGGACACGGGGGCATCTAGGAACCACTTCTTCAGATAACGTTCCGGGTCTGGAACGTTCTTGAAGCATTCTTGGAAAAGCCTCCGTCGATCTTCTCGAGGAGCGGTCGGGGGATGCACCGCGGCTCTCTGGAGGTATGCTCGGCGTGGAAGAAAAAAGGCCAAGTAAAACACTGCTTCCAAGGCGAGCCATACCTCTAGAGCCCGAGAGCAAGATGGAGGAAGAAGAAAAAGCACTCTTGCCAGCGAATAAAGAGTGCTGAGAGGCGCAATTAGTGAAAGGAGGCAGATAGATACACGGATTAGAACGTAATCCCTGATGGACGTTCCCACCATGGTGATGAATAAATTTGAGAATCTAGTAGCGGTTTCAAACATATACGAAACAAAGTCCCTTCGGTTAGAAAGGGGAAAAGGCTTGATATAGCTACAAGAAACCCTGTACCAATCCTCTCCTATGATATCATTATCGTAAATCGGGTGGGTGAGGAGCCCTCTTTTAAATTTTCTGTTGAAACTTGATCACTTTTGTTGAGTAGCTTGCCCGACCGAATTGACATGTGTAAGGACCGACGTGGTAGAGTGCTCCACCATAACTATAATAGAGTTATAGTCGCCTTCCTTAGCCACATTTTCTTTAAGCAATCCTGACTTCTAGAGATAGATAAAATATAGTTATATCTACCCCGTTGCCCTATTAACAGTCTAGTAAGAATTCCCTTTATTAGAATTATAAGAAAGGCTAGGATAGTAAGGAGATAGAGTAACTACGCGTAGCTAATAACTAATAATATAGGAACTTTAACTTATGAATATTTTTATTAATTAATTTATAAGACTTAATACTACTTATTATAGTTTATAAGCTTATACTCTTACTATAAATCTTATAAGCGTGTAAGATTGTATGTATTAAGATAGATATTATTATGCTTATATATTTACTTATTTATATATTAATAATAATATTAAGTATATGAATTCTTTTTTATTACTTTATTTATAAGTATACCCTACTATATATTATTATATAACTTATTATATAAGAATTTATACTTTTATAATATATTAATATATTTACTAAATAGTTATTCTAGCTAAGTAGTTTAGTTTTATTAATTATATATTTTTTATATCCTTAATCCTATAATAGGTTATGCCTATAATATATATTGCTATTATTATATTAAATATTATTATATTAAGTATAATAACCTAAATAACCTATCCTTAACTTTATAGTATTAGTGCGATAGTATTTTAGACTTTATTTAGTATATTATATAATCCTATCTCTTTATCTATCTAGATTTATCTCTTTACTTCTTATATAAGAGCTAACCTAACTTTATACTATAAGCTAGGGTTTCTAAGTTTATAATATATATCTTTTATTATATCGCTATATATTTTAGTTCTTAAGTAGCTTTTTTTATTAACTTATTATTGTTTATATTATTTTATATAAAACTTATAATTAATAACTAAAACTAATATATTTTATTAACTTTAATTACTTAAGCTTTATTATTTAGTCTAATATTATTATAATTAATATTATTATAAGCTTAAATAAATATTATAATAATATTTATTTTTATAAATCTAAAGATTAATAATTATTAATAAATTAATTATATTTATTTTAATAATAATTATTATATATCTTATTATTTTAATTCTTATAAAATTATTAAAAATATTTTTTTATTTAAATAAAAATAATATATATATTAAAAAAAAGCTTAAATTTTATTTAATATTAATTCTTTTATAATTATTATATATTTATTAATAAAAAATTATAAAGTTTTAATTATATATATTATTTTTATAAATAATTAAATAAAATTAATAAAGAAATTAATTATAAAATTTACCGCGGAGTAGATAAGGGAGAAGTATCTAATCTATGCGAGTAAGCACACGAGAGACCCGAGATAGTTTTAAAATAGGGACTCGGCTTAGATAGACTATAAATTAATTATTAACTCTTATTAGTACTAGTTACAGCTGCCAGTGTAGAACAATCTCGCGGGGACCTTAGTAGGCAAAGGAGAGGGTAGCACTAGCTTCCTTGGAAAGCTCCGCGTAGCTAACCTCCCCAGTCCTCTTATGGAGAATAACAATAGGCTTACCCTTTAGCACTGAGTCTTTCTTACGGCGAAGCATGATAGCTTTCAGGAGAGCACGCAACATAGTAATTGACTAAGCGGTGCTTATTAGCGTACCGACCCATTAGCTTCAGAAAACACATTATAGTGCATATCCTTAGACATGTTATCTTCGTCTTCGGATAAGGAGCCCGAGCCGAAAGGCGGGAAGAATATTGCTAGTACGTGCCTATATGCTTTCAGCACTTATCTTAGCCAACTTAGCTTTCCTGCCGTGCCCATCCTATATTTATCTAGTGGTGGGAGCGATACTAGTGCTATGCGCTTAATGCGGCCTAAGGTGTGAATAATCTAGAGAGATCGCTACTTATTAAGAAACGAATCTCTGATCCTGAGTAATATAAAGAACGAGGCTGACATAGATGCTAGGCGGTTAATAATATTATTACTGGTTTAGACAGTGTTTAATCACTGAACCTGGGAACCTAATATACTAGGCGTATCGCTCTTCGACCGCGCTGTGGTTCCTACGACTATGAAGTAGTCATTGGCCAACACGCCTCTAAGGCCACAAGGCTCGAGCGGACGGACACCGATACATTACCACTTATTTGTCTATGCTATGTCGATACCCAGTTCACTTGCATTGTTATCTATGTCGATATTGAGTCCCGGGTCATTATCGATATCCACACCGACGTCAGCGAAAAGCGCGAGGCTTAGCGCTAAAGGGTCGATAGACTGACGGTAAACGTGATTTCGACCGAGTTAATCCCGGTCGCATCACGTTAATAGTCTCTTGCCGGGGTTTATCGATTCATACTATGTACGTCGTTAGAGAAACATCGCCGTAGTCACCCGATAAGTCGATACGAAATGGTGGCGTCACTGTAGTAGATAATTGCGCGATCATGGCGCGATTATGACGACGCTTTCGGTGCCGGTTCGGAGTTCCAGACTCACTCCGACCACAGCCCGACTCGTTAACGTAACTATGCTTGATTAGACTAAACGATATGCCTCTCCCGTGAGCTTGTTCTAGTAAAAGAAGGCGCTGTTTAGAATGTTAACCACCCTGCGTAATCTGTTAACCTTAATGTGGCGCACCGGCGGCTAACGCTGCCGGACGCTAATACTATACTTTACTAGTATTTTTCTATATATATATATAATATACTATCCGCCGCCGTCCCCTTAATATATACTAACCCCACTATACCTTAACTATATAACTATATAACTATATAATATTAAGTAAAACTATTGTTATATTTATCCCCGGTAGTATTATATAGCCTTATATAACTATATTATTAGCGGCGGCCCTTGCCGCGGCCTTAGCTATTAATTTAATTAGCTAATTAGCTAATTCTATATCTTTTATACCCTCTATCTAATCCCTAATTATTATAATAATATCCTATAATATTTAGCTATTAAATACCGCGAAATAATTATAATCGAAGTTACTCTCGGTATCTTAGCTATAGCCTACTTAGCTTTAATTAGCCTGACCCTATAGCTTTATAGGAGGCTTTATAGGCGGCCCGAACTTATCCGGATTAAAATTTAATAAATCTTTATTATTCCCTAAGAAGTTATTAAGGGCGGATTATTAATAAGCTCTTAGATTCTTTATACTAGCTTTATATATATCTAAAACTCTAATTCGCTATAATATAACTAAGATTAAGCTTATTACTTAATTAAGTAATTTAGTAAGTATTATTAAAAGTAAAGGTTCTTAAGGCTAATTCTAGGTTATAGCCCGAGCCTTGGCTTTCTTTAGGCGCTATATAACCTTAAATTCTAATTAGACCTTTTTTTTATTATAGTCTTTATCCTTTATTATATATTAATAACCTTAATTACTTTTTTAGGCCGGCCCTTTATATAAATAATAATAGGCTTAAAAAGCGCGGCTTTTTTTTTAAAAAAAGCCTCCTTATTAAATCTATTAATAATTATTTATTAAATTAAGGGAAAGAGTTTAATTAGCTTATTAATAGTCCTAAAGTATATACTAATATAGGATATTAAGGGATAACTTTATACTATAGGTCTTATACTTATATAGTAGGGACTAGATCGCTAGGTTAATATATTTACTAGCGGGCCGGGCTTTATAATATATAATTATCTCTTATAATATTAGTTTTATAGCTATATTTAATATATATTCTTAAATATCTTTAAATAGAATATTTTTAGGCTATATAAGCGCTTTATTTATATAATATACTTAATATATATAGACCTTTATAGCCTAATTATATTAGAAACTAATTAGTACTAAAAAAACGCTAGTAATGTCCTATATTAATAACTAAAAGTAAGCCTTAAATATCGAATATATACCCTTAATAATAAATAATATTATATACCTAAAATAGAGACATGAATTTACTAAATAACGCACTATTTAATTAGCTTACAGATAGATCTATATATTAATTCTATATCTCACGGCCCGCGGGTTATATTACCTAGGGTATATAAAATCCCTATATCTTGTATTATAGATATCCCTTAATAGACTTAAGAGAAAGTCTTTTATTTCCTTTAAGAAAGCTTCGAACCTAGTATATTAAGTAATCTTCCTTATATTATTTTTTATAATTTTTAAGAAAAAAACGCTTAATTTTAATAAGGATATTTATAAATATATACTAATAATATAAGAGATATATAGCGCTACCGAACCTACGGAACTTATTAAGGCTTTTCTTTAATATAAGATCTTAGTCTATAATAAGGACTTAAGTAAATAATATAATTTATTTATTTAAAATAATAAATAATTAATTAAGTACTTAATTGAAATTAGCCTTATATTCTTTAGAAATAAAAGTAGCCTTAATCTAGAAAATCTTCCGCGTATTAATAATACTATAGATATTAAAAAGGGGTATCTTAAACTTTTTAATCTTATATATATTATTAAATAATATAACCCTATAATATTCCTTAGCTAATTAGAGGCCTAAGATTAGTATAATTAATAAGGATATAAGGCGGCTCTATTTATTTTATATATATCGGAAAATAAGCTTATTAGACCCTTATTATAGCGTATTATTATAGTCTATATAAGTGCCGGGATTATATACTATAAGTTAGTTAAATAATTACTTTATTAGGCTTTTTCTTATAAGCTCTTTAATTTAATATTTATAGATAATATTGTATATATTATACTAACTAATTAGAGTAGCTTAATTAGGATATTACTTCTTAAGTTACTATATAATATAGCTAGGCTAGATACTAAGATTATATAAGGTAATAATATTATTAGTAAAGATCCGTATAGTAGTAGCCTAGTTAGTTATAAATACTTTATTTAATAAAGCTTTATAATTATACCGATTTACGCCCGGACCCTTATATAAGCTAATAAACTAATAGCCTAGTATAAGGTTTATAATTATTACGACCCGGCATATAACTATATACGCCTCTTATATATACCCCACTTTTTCCACTAATACTATACGGGCCGCCTAGTAGTATAATTAGCCTTATCTATATTAATTACTTACACGCTAGCTAACTTAATATTATAGTTAACTTTACTTATAAGTTAATATAGGCTAACTATTAATTATAATTAATTATTATAATTACTTATAGTATATAGGAAGCTATACTTTACTATAGTTACTCTTTACCTAGCTCTCTAACTATTAATATAATAATTAATACTTAGATTATTACTATCTCTATATATTAACTATAACCTAATTACTTAAGTTTATAATAATTTAGTATACTTAGTTTATAAACTAACTTTAGTTTATTTACTTAGTAACTAGCCTAACCCGAATATTATATATTAATAGCTCTTATTTAGTATATTATTTTATTAGTATTACGACCTAGTATACAACTATATACGCCTCTTATATATACCCTACTTTTTTTACTAATACTATATAAGCCGCCCCGGTAGCTCTATCGGCCTGATCTATATTAACTACTTACACGCTAGCTAACTTAATATTATAATTAACTTTACTTATAAGTTAATATAGGCTAACTATTAACTATAATCGATTACTATATTTATTTATAATATATAAAAAGCTATACTTTATTATAATTAGTCTTTATCTAGCTCCTTAATTATTAATATAATAATTAATACTTAGATTATTATTATTTTTATATATTAATTATAACCTAATTACTTAAGTTTATAATAATCTAATATACTTAGGTTATAAACTAACTTTAGTTTATCTACTTAATAACTAATTTAACCTAAATATTATATATTAATAGCTCTTATTTAATATATTACTTTATTAAGTACTTAAATAATATAATACTATAGCTAAAGAAATAAATATTAAAGACTTAAAAAAAATAATTAAGTTTAAGTCCTTTAAATTATTTAATAATAATCTAGCTTAATTTAATAGGTTCTTAATTTAGCTTAAGATATTTTATTAATTATTCTTTATTAAACTCGTTAATAATATAAATAAGATCCTTTATATAAGAATATATCTTATTAATATAACCTTAATATAATTTAAATTATAAATAAGAGATTTTATAAAAACTAATATTAATCTTTAAAATAATAAAATATAAGTTATTTTTATAAATTATAAAAGCTTTAAAATAATTATTTAAAATATCTTTAAAAATATTAATAAGAATTAAATTAATATCTTAGCCCTCTAGAACCTTAAATAAACTAGATCTACTATAAATTATATTATAAAATTCTAATAATTATTTAATAAACTAAGATAAAATAATAAACTATTTATAATCTATTTTTTTAATAAATTTAAGCTAGAAATATAAAAAAAACTCTATAATTAGGATATACTTAATAACCTTATAAAGTATATTATTAATACGATTAGAATTAATAATTATTAATATATAAAATATAAGATATTAAAAAAAAAAAAGAATATAACCTATCCCTAGATATATAATAAAGGTTAAAGCTATTAAACTAATTAAAACTAATACTAATAAAATAGTATATAAATATATATAAAAAACCTAGGACTAATAGATCTAGATATTATATAAAGATAAATCACTATAATAAATAAAAAGAACCTTATTTATTATAATTATAATAAGAAAGGGCACTTTATATATAAATATCGCTCGCTAAAAAATAAGTAAGGATAGAAGAAAGTATACTAGAAGCTAGTACTAGAAGGGTATATAACTAAGTCCCTATAGAAATTTAAGAAGTAGTAATAATACTAGTTAAAATAAGTAATAACCTATTAATATATAGCGCGCTATATTAGATAAGGTATTATAATAATAATTATCTTATTTATAAAGATAGTAAGATTAATATAGGATAATTCTTTAAAGAATTATAATAATATATTATTATTATAATATATAAAGTTATTATAAGATTAAGAAAATACCCTAATATTATAAATAAATTATTAAATAAGTCTAGTAATATTATATTACTTAATAATAAAGAAACTTATAAATATAATATATAAGTACTTAAAAATTAATTCTAAAATAAAATAATAATAAAAGAAGAATAATAAAAGGTAGTACTTAATTATTATACCCCCTTATTATATAGTAATATTAAATAAATAATAATCCTAACTTAAGTAATAAATAATAAGCTATCCTAGACTTAAAAGAAAGAGCTTATTTTTAAAGATAATAAAAAGCTAGACCTTAAGAATCTAGATTATTATAAAATATTATAGCTATTATATATTTTCTATAATTATAGGCTTTATATATTAAAAAAAGGAATATATTAAGCTTATTTAGTATAAGGGTATTTAAAATAAATTATTAATAACCTTTATAAAGTTAATAAAGTAATATATTTTTAAATAATAATAAATAAACCCTTTATTAATTATATTATACTTAAGTAATTATTAAAGTACCTAAAGAAATATATATACTATTTAATATAATAGAAAGACTACTTATTAATAGAATACCTAGTTTATATAAAATATAAGCTATTTAATTAGTATAGGATTAGAGAATAATAATAATAATATTAAAATAAATAATTATATATAAAAGAAGAAAAAAAAGAAGTATATAAAGAATAATAAATCTATACTATAGATATTATTATATTAAAAGAATATAGGATAATATATAAATACTAATACTATAAATATTTAGACTATATATTAATAAATATATATAAATAAAAGAAAATACTCTATAAAAGATATAATAAATATAGATAAGTATACTTAATAAACTACCTAAGCTTATATAATAATAACTATATATATAAGCTAGAAAATAATAAAATTAATATAGAATACTACCTAATAAAAAACTACTAATATTACCTATAGAAAGGGTATAAGATAATAAAAAAAACCTAAAGACCTTTTGCTTAGCTAAGATAGCTATAGGCTAGAAAATAGTCTTAGAAATCTAGATATATAGGTATTGCTTATAAGTATTATTAAATAGTAAAGCAATAAGAAACTATATCTTATTAATAGTAATTAACTAATATTAGCTACTATAGAATTAAAAGGCTTTACTTTATAGGCTTTTTAATATAAAAGGGTAAACTTTTAATTATAATAGTAGAACTATCGATATAACGTTCGGGTTAGGCTAGCTACTAGGTAGATAAACTAAAGTCGGTTTATAAACTAAGTATAGTAGGTTATTATAGACTTAAGCGGTCGGGTTATAGTTAATATATAAAGATAGTAATAATCTAAATATTAATTATTATATTAATAGTTAGGGAGCTAGATAAAGACTAACTATAATAAAGTATAGCTTCTTATATACTATAAATAAATATAATAATTAACTTTTATTAATAATCGGCCTATATTAAATTATAAATAAAATTAATTATAATATTAAGTTAGCTAGTATATAAATAATTAATATAAATAAGGCTAATAGAGTTACTAAAGTAGCTTATATAGTATTAATAAAAAAAGTAGGGTATATATAAGAGGTATATATAGTTATATACTAGGTTATAATATAATATCTCCTTTTTAATAATTTTATCCTAGAATCTATTAAAATTATTAATTATTATACTTTATATATATTCCTTAACTTTCTTTCTTTATTATATTTAATTATATATAGAAATAAATATCTAATTCTTACTATTATTTATTATTACTAGCTTATATACTAAAAAATTCTTATATTTCTAAGATACTATATATTTATTATTTTTATATAAAATATATATATTAGTTTAATAAGGACTCTTATTATTATATAAATTATATTATATAAAAAAAAACTTATAATAATAATAGTATTATTTTTTATTATAAATTAATAATATTAATAAAATTAATTATATTTTATTAATAAGGGTAATAATATATATTATAAATAAATAAAAATATATAAAATTAGATTTAAAAAAGTCTAAAAAAGAACTTTATAAGATCTTTTTTTATATAAAGTAGTTATATTATTAGTATAACTTACTTTATATATACTCTTTAAAGCTAGTTATTTATAAAATATAAGAGTTTAATAAAAAAGATAAGGTTTATTTTTAAAAAAAGGCTATTTTAAAAGAATAATAAGTTATTAATTAAGCTTAAGAGTTTAATATTTTTAGGGTTATTAATTAATCTTTAATAATTAATATATTTCCTTTTAATAATATTATTATAATAAATATTAATAATTTATTAAATATTTAAATAATTCTTATATATTTTTATTATTTATATAGTCTTTTTATTTAATAAAGTATTTAATTTTTTTATTTATAATTTATTTATTAATAATTCTTTTTAATTTATAGAGTTCTTTAAGAATTTCTAATATATAGTTTATTTTTATATTTTTTAATATTTTTTTAAATAATAAAATATAAAAAATTAAATATATTCTTATACTTAAGGGTAATAAAAGTTTATAATTAATATTTAAAATAACTTTTTTAATTTTAAATAATCTTAATTTTTTATAATTAAGTTTTAATAAAGATTAAATTATTATAAAATTTTTATATAATAAGTAGGCTATATTTTTTTTTTTAAAAATTAATTTTTTTAATTTTTTAAAGTTATAATATTTTAATATTTATATTTATATAAATTTAAGTTATTTTTTTATATATTTATATAATAAATATAATTAATCTATTTTAAGTATTATTTTTTTAATAAAAGGCTTATTTTTTAATATTTTATTATTAAACTTAGGTTTATATTTATAATTTATATAAAATAATAAGATTTTTATTAATTCTATAAATATATTATTATAAATAAATTAAATAAATAATAATTTTAAGACTTAATTATTTAATTTATAATTAATATAATATTATAAGTATTATTCTAATATTTAGTTTAATCTCTCTATCTATCTATCTATTTAAGGGTAATATACTATATTAAGCTTATACTTAGTTCTAAGTTATATTATTAAGGCTTATTAAAATTTAAAAATAAATATTATTTTTTTATCTAAAATAATTTCTTTTAGAAAACTATAATTAGTTATAATATATTTAAATATTATATTTATAAATATTTTTATATTTATTATTTCTTAATATAATAAAAAATACTTAAATTTATTTATTTAATTTATAATAATAAATATATTATTATATTTAATATTAGATCTTAATTCTTTAAATTTAGGTAGTTTTATAATATAATTAAAAACTATTAATTTTTATAATTATAAAAGTATTAATAATAATTTTAGTTCTTTATAAGGTTTATATTATATAGCCTTATTATATATATAGTCTTTATATTATATAATAATATATATAATATTTATTTTAATCTTTAAATAATTATATATTTATTTAATTTATTTAAGAGTTTTTTTAATTCCTTAATATTTTATTATAGGATATATATAAATATTTATAAAGATTTTATTATATAATAATAATAATATTTATATAATCCTATCTTTATAGGGTACTTTCTTTAATTTAATTATATATTTTTCTAAAACCTTAGGTTTATTATTAAATATTTATTATAGGATTTTATTATAATAAATAATATTTATTTTTATTTTAAATAATAAAAAATTAAATACTATTTATATATAATTTCTTTATTTATTTTATTAAAGTATTTATTTTTTTATTTTTAGTATTTTAATATTATAATCTAATTAATAATTAAATATATTTATTTAGTTATTTTTTAATCCTTTTTAATAAATAATTTTAATATTATAATTTATAAAGAACTTAATATAGTATATTTATTATATATTAAGTTTATATATTATTATAAAATAAATAATATTTTTATAATTAATATAAACTTTAATTTTAAACTTAATTCTTAATATATAATATTTAAATTCTTTAATTATAAAAATAATAATAAAGAATTTTTTATTATAAATAAAATAATTTAATTTTATATTATAGAATTTTTTTAAAAAAAAATAATTAAATAAATATTATTAATATTATTTTTTTAATAAATTTATATTTTTATAATATAATTTAATATATTAATTTTTAATTTTAGTAGTTTTTTAGGATTATAAGTTATAAATATAATATTTAAAAAAATATTATTTTATATAATTTTAAATACTTTTTATTATTCTTTTTATTATTAAAATTTATCTTTATTTTTTATAAGTTTAATAAATAATATTATAATTTTATTAAAATTATAAATAAAATAATAATAATAGTTTATAAAGCTTATAAAAGCTTATACTTTTTTAAATATTATTAATATTAATTATTTTTTAATTATATTAATTTTTATTTATTTTATTAGGATTTTATTAAATTTAATTATATATTCTAAAAAAACTATTTTTTATATATAAAATATAGTTTTTTTTAAATTTATTAAGAAATTTATATTTTATAATATTCTTAATATTTTATAAATATATTTTTTATATTTTTTAAAAATATTTAAAAAAATTAAAATATTATTTAAATATATTATAATAAAGATATTTAAGTACTCTTTAAGTATATTATTAATTATATATTAGAAAATAATAAGAATATTAATAAAGCTAAAAAATATTATTAAGTACTTAAATAAACTAAGTTTAGTATAAAAAGCTATTTTTTATTTATTTTTTTTCTTTATTTAGATAAAATTATAAGCTTTTTTAAGGTTAAAAATAATAAATTATTTTTTATTAAAAAGCCTATTTTTAAATTTATTAATAAATAATAAAAATATTCTATTTTTTATTATAATATTATTAAGTTATTAATAGTTTATTATTAATTATAGTTTTTTATTTTTTTTTAAATATAAATATAATAAAATAGCCTATTTTTAATTTTAAAGTTTAAATATAGTTTTTTTATAATATTTTATTAATATATTTTTATAATATTTTAAGTTACTTTTTATTAAAATTATAAAATTAATAAAACTTAATTAAAGTTCTTTTTTTAAGATAAATTTTATAATCTTATTAATTATATTATAATAATTTAATTTTAAGTATTTTATTAAATAACTTATTATATTTTTATTACTCTTATAGAATATTTTTTATATAATTTTTTTTTAAAATAAGCTTTTTTTTTTATTTTTTTTATAAAATTTAATTTATTTTATATATTTTATAAATAATATTAATAATAATATATTTATAATATTTATTTTATTTATATTATATTCTTAATTATAAAGCTTTTTTAATTAATATATTAGCTTTTTTTATTTATTTAATTTATTTATTATTTATTTATATAGCTTTTTTAATAATTAAGTTATTATAAATATTTATTTATTATTTCTAATTAAATAATAATTATCGCGTTATTATATCTATTTATATTAATTAGCTTATATATTAATTAATTATTAGGTTACTCTTTATTAATTATAGGTAACCTAAAATTATATTATAATTATATAAGTTTATAATATTAAAAATAATTTATTTATAATATCTTTATATTAAAATATTAAGTTAATTAGTCTTATAATCGATAGTTCTATTATTATAATTAAAAGTTTGCCCTTTTATATTAAAAAGCTTATAAAGTAGAGCCTTTTAATTCTATAGTAACTAGTATTAGTTAATTACTATTAATAAGATATAGTTTCCTATTGCTTTATTATTTAATAATATTTATAAATAATACCTATATATCTAGACTTCTAAGACTATTTTCTAGCTTATAGCTATCTTAGCTAAGTAAAAAGTCTTTAGGTTTTTTTTATTATTTTATACCCTTTCTATAGGTAATATTAGTAATTTTTTACTAAGTAGTATTCTATATTAATTTTATTATTTTCTAGCTTATATATATAGTTATTATTATATAATATAACGTTCGGGTTAGGCTAGCTACTAGGTAGATAGACTAAAGTTAGTTTATAAACTAAGTATACAAGGTTATCGTAGACTTAAGCGGTCGGGTTATAGTTAATATATAAAGATAGTAATAATCTAAGTATTAATTATTATATTAATAACTAAGGAGCTAGGTAGAGACTAACTATAGTAAAGTATAGTTTCCTATATACTATAGTAATTACTAAGTAATTATAAGTAAGTAAAGGTAATCGTGAGTAATTAAATATACCTAATTACTAAGTTTATAGTATTATATTAGGTAATTAGTGTAATTAGTGTATAGTTAGTTAGAAAAAGTAGGGTGTATATAAGAGGCGTATGCGGTCGTATACTAGGTCGTAATATATAAGCTTAAGTAATTTATTAGGTATACCTATCTATATTTATTATATCCTTTATAGAGTATTTTCTTTTATTTATATATATTTATTAATATATAGTCTAGATATTTATAATATTAGTATCTATATATTATCCTATATTCTTTTAATATAATAGTATTTATGGTATAGATTTATTATTCTTTATATACTTCTTTTTTTTCTTTTTTTATATATAGTTATTTATTTTAATATTATTATTATTATTTTTTAGTCTTATATTAATTAAATAGTTTATATTTTATATAGACTAAGTATTTTACTAATAAGTAGTCTTTTTATTATACTAGATAGTATATATATTTCTCTAGGTATTTTAATAATTACCTAAGTATAATATAACTAATAAAAGGTTTATTTATTATTATTTAAAAATATACTATTTTATTAATTTTATAAAAATTATTAATAATTTATTTTAGGTATTCTTATACTAAGTAGGCTTAATATATTCCTTTTTTTAATATATAAAGCTTATAATTATAGAAGATATATAATAATTATAATATTTTATAATAACCTAAATTCTTAAGGTCTAGCTTTTTATTATCTCCGGGGATAAGCCTTTTTTTTTAAATCTAAGATAGCCTATTATTTATTATTTAAGCTAGGATTATTATTTATTTAGTATTACTATATAATAAGAGGGTATAATAATTAAATATTACTTTTTATTATTCTTTTTTTATTATTATTTTATTTTAAAGTTAATCTTTAAGTACTTATATATTATATTTATAAGTTTTTTTATTATTAAATAATATAATATTACTAGACTTATTTAATAATTTATTTATAATATTAAGGTATTTTTTTAATCTTATAATAACTTTATATATTATAATAATAATATATTATTATAATTCTTTAAAAAATTATCCTATATTAATCTTACTATTTTTATAAATAAGATAATTATTATTATAATACCTTATCTAATATAGCGCGCTATATACTAGTAGGTTATTACTTATTTTAACTAGTATTATTACTACTTCCTAAATTTCTATAGAGACTTAGTTATATACCCTAGAGATATCTAACTTAATAATTTTTTATTTAATAAGTATGATATATCTTAACCTAGTTATATTAAGTTATTTAGGCTTATTTTCTAATACTAGCTTCTAGTATACTTTTTTCTATCCTTACTTATTTTTTAGCGAGCGATATTTATATATAAAGTACCCTTTTTTATTATAATTATAATAAATAAGGTTTTTTTTATTTATTATAGTAATTTATCTTTATATAATATCTAGGTCTATTAGTCCTAGGTTTTTAATATATATTTATATATTATTTTATTAGTATTAGCTTTAATTAGTTTAATAATTTTAACCTTTATTATATATCTAGGGATAGGTTATATTTTTTTTTTCTTAATATCTTATACTTTATATATTAATAATTATTAATTCTAATTATATTAATAATATACTTTATAAAGTTATTAAATATATCCTAATTATAGAGTTTTTTTTATATTTCTAGCTTAAGCTTATTAAAAAAATAAATTATAAATAGTTTATTATTTTATCCTAGTTTATTAAATAATTATTAGAATTTTATAATATAGTCTATAGTAGATCTAGTTTATTTAAGGTTTTAAAAAACTAAAATATTAATTTAGTTCTTATTAATATTTTTAAAGATACTTTAAATAATTATTTTAAAGCCTTTATAGTTTATAAAAATAGCTTATATTTTATTATTTTAAAGATTAATATTAATCTTTATAAAGTCTTTTATTTATAATTTAAATTATACTAAGGCTATATTAATAAGATATATTTTTATATAAAGGATTTTATTTATATTATTAGCGAGTTTAATAAAGAATAATTAATAGAATATTTTAAATTAAATTAAGAACCTATTAAATTAAGCTAGATTATTATTAAATAGTCTAGGGGACTTAAGCTTAATTATTTCTCCTAAGTCTTTAATATTTATTTTTTTAATTATAGTATTATATTATTTAAGTACTTAATAAAGTAATATATTAAATAAGAGTTATTAATATATAATATTTAGGTTAGGCTAGTTATTAAATAGATAAACTAAAGTTAGTTTATAAACTAAGTATATTAGGTTATTATAGACTTAAGTAGTCGGGTTATAATTAATATATAAAAATAATAATAATCTAAGTATTAATTATTATATTAATAATTAGGGAGCTAGATAAAGATTAATTATAATAAAATATAGCTTTTTATATACTATAAATAAATATAGTAATCGACTATAGTTAATAATCGGCCTATATTAACTTATAAGTAAAATTAACTATAATATTAAGTCGGCTAGTATATAAGTAGTTAATATAGATAAGGCCGACGGAGCTTCTAGGGCGGCTTATATAGTATTAGTAAAAAAAGTAAGGTATATATAAGAGGCATATATAGTTATATGCTAGGTCGTAATAATTAATCGCGAGACTAATTAACTTAATATTTTAATATAAGGATACTATAAGTAAATTATCTTCGATATTATAGACCTATATAAGCACGATATAATTTTAGGTTACCTATAGTTAATAAGGAGTAACCTAGTAGTTAATTAGTATATAGGCTAGTTAATATAGATAGATATAATAACGCGATAATTATTATTTAATTAGAAATAATAAATAAATATTTATAATAACTTAATTATTAAAGAAACTATATAAATAAATAATAAGTAAATTAAATAAATAAAAAAAATTAATATATTAATTAAGAAGGCTTTATAATTAGGAATATAATATAAATAAAGTAAATATTATAAATATATTATTATTAATATTATTTAAAAAATATATAAAATAAACTAAGCTTTATAAAAAAAATAAAAAAAAAAGCCTATTTTAAAAAAAGAATATATAAAGAATATTCTATAAAAATACTAGAAATATAATAAATTATTTAATAAAATACTTAAAACTAGATTATTATAATATAATTAATAAGATTATAAAATCTATTTTAAAAAAAGAACCTTAATTAAGTTTTATTAATTCTATAACTTTAATAAGAAATAACTTAAAATATTATAAGAATATATTAATAAAATATTATAAAAAAACTATATTTAGACTTTAAAATTAGAGGGAGGTTATCTTATTATATTTATATTTAAAAAAAATAAAAAATTATAATTAATAATAAATTATTAATAATTAAATAATATTATAATATAAGATAGGATACTTTTATTATTTATTAATAAGCTTAAAGATAGGCTTTATAATAAAAAATAGTTTATTATTTTTAATTTTAAAAAAACTTATAATCTTATTTAAATAAAGAAAAGAAATAAATAAAAAATAGCTTTTTATATTAAATTTAATTTATTTAAGTACTTAATAATATTTTTTAGCTTTATTAATACTCTTATTATTTTTTAATATATAATTAATAATATACTTAAGGAATACTTAAATATTTTTATTATAATATATTTAAATAATATCTTAATTTTCTTAAATATATTTAAAAAATATAAAGAATATATTTATAAAATATTAAGAATATTATAAAATATAAACTTTTTAATAAACCTAAAAAAGACTATATCTTATATATAAAAAATAGTCTTCTTAAGATATATAATTAAACCTAATAAAATCTTAATAAAATAAATAAAAATTAATATAATTAAAAAATAATTAATATTAATAATACTTAAAAAAGTATAAGCTTTTATAAGTTTTATAAATTATTATTATTATTTTATTTATAATTTTAATAAAATTATAATATTATTTATTAAATTTATAAAGAATAAAAATAAATTTTAATAAAAAAAAAATAATAAAAAGTATTTAAAATTATATAAAATAATATTCTTTTAAATACTATATTTATAACTTATAATTTTAAAAAATTATTAAAATTAAAAACTAATATATTAAATTATATTATAAGAATATAAATTAATTAAAATAATAATATTAATAATATTTATTTAATTATTTTTTTCTTAAAAAAATTCTATAATATAGAATTAAATTATTTTATTTATAATAAAGAAATTTTTATTATTATTTTTATAATTAAAGAATTTAAATATTATATATTAAAAACTAAGTTTAAAATTAAATTTAATACTAATTATAAAAATATTATTTATTTTATAATAATATATAAATTTAATATATAATAAATATACTATATTAAATTCTTTATAAATTATAATATTAAAATTATTTATTAAAAAAGATTAAAAAATAACTAAATAAATATATTTAATTATTAATTAGATTATAATATTAAAATACTAAAAATAAAAAAATAAATACTTTAATAAAATAAATAAAGAAATTATATATAAATAATACTTAATTTTTTATTATTTAGAATAAAAATAAATATTATTTATTATAATAAAATCTTATAATAAATATTTAATAATAAACCTAAGATTTTAGAAAAATATATAATTAAATTAAAGAAAGTACCCTATAAAAATAAGATTATATAGATATTATTATTATTATATAATAAAATCTATATAAATATTTATATATATTCTATAATAAGATATTAAAGAATTAAAAAAACTCTTAAATAAATTAAATAAATATATAATTATTTAAAAATTAAAATAAATATTATATATATTATTAAATAATATAAAGACTATATATATAATAAGGCTATATAATATAAACTTTATAAAGAATTAAAATTATAATTAATATTTTTATAATTATAAAAATTAATAACTTTTAATTATATTATAAAACTACTTAAATTTAAAAAACTAGGATCTAATATTAAATATAATAATATATTTATTATTATAAACTAAATAAATAAATTTAAGTATTTTTTATTATATTAAAAAATAATAAATATAGAAATATTTATATATATAATATTTAAATATATTATAATTAATTATAGTTTTTTAAAAAAAATTATTTTAAATAAAAGAATAATATTTATTTTTAAGTTTTAATAAGCCTTAATAATATAATTTAGAACTAAATATAAGCTTAATATAATATACTATCCTTTAATAAATAGATAGATAAAGAGATTAAATTAAATATTAAAATAATACTTATAATATTATATTAATTATAAATAAAATAATTAAATCTTAAAATTATTATTTATTTAATTTATTTATAATAATATACTTATAGAATTAATAAAGATTTTATTATTTTATATAAATTATAAATATAAACCTAAGTTTAATAATAAAATATTAAAAAATAAGCTTTTTATTAAAAAAATAATACTTAAAATAAATTAATTATACTTATTATATAAATATATAAAAAAATAACTTAAATTTATATAAATATAAATATTAAAATACTATAACCTTAAAAAATTAAAAAACTTAATTTTTAAGAAAGGAGATATAGCTTATTTATTATATAAAAATTTTATAATAATTTAATCTTTATTAAAGCTTAATTATAAAAAATTAAGATTATTTAAAATTAAAAAAATTATTTTAAATATTAATTATAAACTTTTATTACCCTTAAATATAAGAATATATTTAATTTTTTATATTTTATTATTTAAAAAAGTATTAAAAAATATAAAAATAAACTATATATTAGAAATTCTTAAAAAACTTTATAAACTAAAAAGAATTATTAATAAATAAATTATAAATAAAAAAATTAAATACTTTATTAAATAAAAAGGCTATATAAATAATAAAAATATATAAAAATTACTTAAATATTTAATAAATTATTAATACTTATTATAATAATATTATTAAAAAGAAATATATTAATTATTAAAAATTAATTAATAACCCTAAAAATATTAAACTTTTAAGCTTAATTAATAGCTTATTATTATTTAAAAATAACCTTTTTTTAAGAATAAACTTTATCTTCTTTATTAAACTTTTATATCTTATAAATAATTAGTTTTAAAGAGTATATATAAAATAAGTTATATTAATAATATAACTATTTTATATAAAAAAGGATCTTATAAAATTCTTTCTTAAACTTTTTTAAATCTAATTTTATATACTTTTATTTATTTATAATATATATTATTATCTTTATTAATAAAATATAATTAATCTTATTAATATTATTAATTTATAATAAAAAATAATACTATTATTATTATAAATTTTTTTTTATATAATATAATTTATATAATAATAAAAGTCTTTATTAAATTAATATATATATTTTGCGCGAAAATAATAAGTATATAATATCTTAGAAATATAAGAATTCTTTAATATATAAGCTAGTAATAGTAAATAATAATAAGAATTAGATATTTATTTCTATATATAGTTAAATATAATAAAAAAAGAAAGTTAAGGAATATATATAAAGTATAATAATTAATAGTTTTAATAAATTCTAGGATAGAATTATTAAAAAGGAGATATTATATTATAACCTAGTATATAACTATATACGCCTCTTATATATACCTTATTTTTTTTATTAATATTATATAAGCTACTCTAATAGCTCTATCGGCCTTATTTATATTAACTATTTATATACTAGCCGACTTAATATTATAATTAACTTTACTTATAAGTTAATATAGGCTAACCATCGACCACGGTCGATTACTATATTTATTTATAGTATATAAGAAGCTATACTTTATTATAGTTAGTCTTTATCTAGCTCCCTAACTATTAATATAATAATTAATACTTAGATTATTACTATCTTTATATATTAACTATAACCCGACCGCTTAAGTCTATAATAACCTAGTATACTTAGTTTATAAACTAACTTTAGTTTATCTACCCGGTAGCTAGCCTAACCCGAATGTTATAATTAGGTACTTAAGTAATATAATAATAGCTAGCGAATCTAATACTCTTGTAATAACTAAGCGCGCTTAACTTACTTAAAATATACTACTACCTTAGCCTATAAATATAGACTAAGAAGCTAATAACTCTAATAATAAAGATATTAAAGTCCTTAAGGGATAGATATAGGAACTCTAATAAGCTATATAGTAACTTATAGATATATAATAGTACGATAAGGAAAGCCACGATATATTATACTAATTATTCTAAGAAAGGATAGCTAAATATTATTAATAATAGTAATAGCTATATAATAAAATAAATAGTATTAATAATACTATTATTAAATAAGTTATAAGAAAAAACCTAGGAGAAATTATAAAGCTACGCTAATTAGGACTATTTAATAATACTATAAAAAACCTTTAGGGGTTCTTAATATAGCTTAGGGCCTATTAATAGTACTTCTTAATTATATTTTATAATAAAGAAGATAAGGTTAGATATATATTTAGCTATTTCTCTAGAGTAGCCTTACTATAATTCGAGTATATATTAAGGGACTTTATAATTAATACTTATTAAGATAAGAAGGAATTTATTAAGGAAATCTTTATATATTATATTAACTTTAAAAATATATTAAAAATAACTTTTAAAATTATTAATAAAAAATATTTAATAAAAAAACTAATTAAAAATATTAAAATAAAAAAAAATAATTATTAAATATAGTACTTAATTTATATAGATTACCTTTAGAATTACTAAAAATAAAGGAAATATAATAATAGCCTTTTATTATAGACTTAAGGATAAAATTAAAGATAAATTATATAAAGAAGATAAACTTAGTATACTTATAGATTATATCACTATAATTATTAAGATTAATAATTAATAGTTTGAATAATACTATAAAAAAAAAGGATAATACTTTATTTATAAGGAACGCTCTTAATTATGACATTTTAAGAACTACGTGAATATAAGATAATTATACTTTAGGCTAAGTATAATATATAGAATTTATATTAAACTAATAAACCTAGATATAATATAAAAACTTACTATAATAATTAAAAAAAAATTTATATATTATAATTATAATAAAAAGGGATACTTTATATAAGAATATTACTTACTTAAGAAAGAGTAAGGATAAAAAAAAGTATACTAAAAGATAGTACTAGAAAATAAGCTAAAATAGCTAAATATAACTAGGTTAAGATATAATATATTTATAAAATAAAAGGTCTCTAAACTAAATATCTCGAAAGTATATAACTAAATCTTTATAAAGATACTAAGTATATTATATAGGACTTATACTAGACCTATAGATCTAAGTAAATAAGAAAATACTATAGACTAAGAATATTAATAATATATATATAATATAATAATTAATAAATATAGCCCTAAATAAACTAAAATACCTAAGAAACTTATTAATAACTTATTAATATATAGCGCGCTATACTAAATAAAATATTATAATAATAAGTACCTTATTTATAAGGATAGTAAGGATAATATAAGGTAGTTCCTTAAAGAACTATATAAATATATAATTAATATAATATAATAAGTCTTATTACTAGCCGAAGAGCCCTTAGATACTAACTTAATTAATAATTATAAGGAATATTTTTAAGAAAAATATATACTTAAGACTAATCTTTAGTATAAATATATTATATAATAAGAATAGATATAAGCGGTAATAGATCGCTATAACCCGCTTCTATAAGGAAAAGACCTATAGATAGTTATCGCTACTTAGATACTCTAAGGAAGAGTTTAATAAATAATAAATTAATAAACTCTACTAGGAGACTACTTTATACTCTACCTTAATATAAAAAGATATATAGACTTATTATAGATATTATATATTTATTATTTTTATTAAATATATAAACTAAATAAAGTATAATATATAATTTATTTTATTAAAGGACTTAATAATAGAATAATCTATAACTTATATAAGAAAAAAAAAACTAAGTATTATAAATACTCTTATATATAAATAAAGATAGGATATATTATACTTTAATAATCTTTAAAGAACCTTAAAACCTATATACATTACTAAACTTAGTAAGAAAAATATCCTTTTATAAATTACTCTCGATATATAATATATAAAGTATTTAATTAATATTATACCTAAAATTAATAAGACGAAAAATAATTATATAAAGAAGGATACTATTTAATAAAATAAATATAGATAATATAAAATAAACGAATTATTTATATATATAAATAATTAAAGAATATATAATAAAATATAAATAAATATATAGAAAATATATTCAATACCTAGAAAGTAAATAACTATTATATACCTAAGAGGATATAAATAACTATACCTATATTTAGGCAGGAACTATACCTTAAGAATAATATAAATAGGCTAAGGAAACCTTATAAATAGGATACTATATAAAAATAAAGGAATGCTTAATACTATAAGGGTATAAATACTTATAATATATAGAATACTATTACTTTAAAGGATATACCTTAGACTATAGAGTTTATTATTATAGGTATAGCTAGTACCTATATAAAGAAAAAGAAAAACTAATAATAAAGTACCCTATAATATACCTAAGCTTATATAAAAGTAGCTATATATATAAGCTAGAAAATAATAAAGTTAATATAAAAAACTACTTAATAAAAAACTATTAATATTGCTTATAAAAAGGTTATAAAATAATAAAAGAAACCTAAAAACCTTTTACTTAGTTAAGAAAGCTAAAGGCTAGAAAATAATCTTAGAAGTCTAGATATATAGGTATCGCTTATAAGTATTATTAAATAATAAAGCGATAAGAAACTATATCTTATAAATAATAATTAATTAATTAATATTAATAACTATAGAATTAAAAAGCTCTACTTTATAGGCTTTTTAATATAGAAGAATAAATATTCGATTATAATAGTAGAATTATTAAGCGCGAGACTAATTAACTTAATATCTCGATATAAGGATATTATAAGAAACTTATCTCTAATATTATAGACTTATATAAATATAATATAATTTTAAGTTACTTATAATTAATAAAGAGTAACCTAGTAATTAATTAATATATAAGCTAGTTAGCGTAAAGAGATATAATAACGAGATAATTATTATTTAATTAGAAATAATAATAAATATTTATAATAACTTAGCTAATAAAGAAGCTATATATAAAAATAATAAATAAGTTAGAAAGGTAAGAGAAGTTAATATATTAACTAAGTATTAGGCATAAAGGCGTTCTGCCTAGTATATATTAAGGTAAGGTATAGTATAGGTCTACGAGGCTAGTAATAGCTAGAGAAGTATCGGACTATATGCGGCTACGCTACTAGGTCTAGGGCTTAGGTAGTATAGCTATAAGTAGCTTAATAAGGTCTAGGAATATTCCTATATAAGGGCTATAAAGGCCTTAGAGTTCCTTAAAGATTAATATAATTATTACTAACCCCTTACCTTATAGCTAAGGAGTAATATAAATATAATAATTTAATAATTATAATAAATGATTATATACTTTTTTATTCTTTTTTATATTCTATTTTTAATAAATTAATCTCTCTATTTTTCTTAAAAAAAGAGAAAATTATTAAAAATATAATAATAAGTACTAAAGCTTTCAATTATTAAGGTAGTAATAATAAGCCTATAAATAACCTAATAACCCCCTATATATCTATACCTATAGTTCTTATATAGCTTAATAATCTAGGTATAGACTTATAAAAGTAATATAAAGTATCTCTAATAATTAGGGTCCTATAGATATCCTAGACCGCGGAGGAGAGTAATATCCCTAGAGTATAATTAGTATCGAGCTAGTAATAACCTTTTATTAATCTTATAAATAATAAGCTTAATTAAAGGTTCTTTATTACCTTAGGCTAGTATCTTAATAAAAAAAGAGAAAATATATAAAGGTAGTTAATAATAGCAAGGACCCTATATATAACGCTAGACTAGTCTAAGCTATTTATAACTAATTATCTAGCTAAGACTATAAAGCTATTATAAAATAACTTTATAATAAGTAGTAAATAAAAATTAATATTTAGGCTCCCCGCTATAATAATAAAAATTAGGCGAACTTATAGAGCTTTTTATTAGATTTAGATACTATTTTTTTAATATCTAGAAGCTAATTCATAGATAATATATAGCGAGTTCTTTATATAAGTATTTATATATAGGGTATTATAAAGTAGCGCTAGATTATATATCTTAACTTAATTAATAGTGCGGGTATAATTATATAAGTAAAGACCTAATAATAACTTAAGGACTAGATTTTAGATAGCTTAACCTACTACTTTAAGATATAAAGGAAGCTAAATAATTACTTTATAAAGGAGGATTAGAGCGGCCGGGTCTTCCTCGATATTTAGGAATTAATAAAGTTAAAGCTACTTATATAGGACTTATTACTTAGTAGGGTCTACTAGGTCTTATAAAGGATAACTAAAGATTACTAAAGTAATATTATAAGCTATAGTATATTAATAACCTAGGATTAATTTCGCCGCGAGACTACTATCCTTAATAATATTAAATAACCTAATATAGACTATAAACTATCTAAGCCGGTATATAATAGCCGCGGCGGATATAGGCCTAATATATACCCCCTAAGCTACTTACTAACCTAATTAATTAACTAGGATAATTAAGTTCCTAGGGACCTATCTTTAAGGACTATTATAGAACTATATAATAAACCTACGGCTAATATATAGCTACTTAATTATAGACTTAAGTATTAGAAGTATAGTAATAATTATATAAAGTCTAGTTATATTTAGCTAGCTTATAAAGAATATAGCTTAAATAATTATATAATAAAGAAATACTAGGCCTATTAATAAATACTATAGTTACTCTTAATCCACGATAATAGCGCGTACTTACTATAAAATAATAACGCCTTATTAATAAATATTACTATAGAACCTTTAAGCGTTAAGCACGCTTAGGAAAGTATAGGTCGCGATAAGGTCTCCTTTTTTTAAGAAATTAAGATTAAAATAAATAGATCCTAGACTAAGGCCGAGGCTCTTATTAATTTAGGATCGGACTATTATATAATTAATTAATAACTTATTCGCGACTTATTCGCGCTCTTATTAATAAAGCTAGTTAGAGGACCGCTCTTAAGGTAGCTTAATTAATACTTATATAAGAAGATAATAAAACTTATAGAGATTATAGATAATAATAGTACCGCGAAGAAGTACTATATTTATTATAAAATAGCGAATATATATAAAGACTTTATTCTAGGCCTTCCCTAGCTTTAATAAGTTAACCTTATTATCTTATTTAGCTAGGATTATTAACGCTATTTTATTAAAAAGAAAGATATTAAGATTATTATAACCCTAAAATAAATTTACCGCGCGGTATATAGATCTAAGGTAGCCTTAATAGTATTAGTAATCCTAGGATCTATATAGAACCTATAGGTTAGTAATTTATATAGCCTAAATAAGGGGGATAAGTATAATAAAGGAGCTATAAAATTATTACCTAAATATAGTAACTTTATTAATATATTCTTAGAAGAATTAGTAAGCGAGTTACTATTACTTAGCGGCTATAAATATATAATTAACCTAGAACCTAGAAAGGTATTACTATATAGATTAATTAATAACCTAGTAAATAAGGAGCTATAAGCCCTCTATAAATTTATTAATAATAGATTAATTAAGGGATTAATTAAGTAATTAATTAGCCTTATTAATGCCCTTATACTCTTTATACTTAAGAAAGGTATAGATAAGTTATAGCTATATATAGATTATAGAGGCCTTAATTAAGTAACTTACTATAATTATATGCTAATCCCGCTAATAAATTAAATCCTAGATTAATTATAAGGCACTAAGCTATATACTAAGATTAACCTAAAGGATATATATTATTAGCTATATATTCGCGAAAATAATAAATAAAAAATAATATTCTATTATTATTATAGTTACTTCGAGTTCCTTATAATACCCTTTAGTCTTATAAATATATTAATAACTTTCTAAGAATATATTAATAATACCTTATATAGTTTAATTAATTATATATATATTATTTACTTAAATAATATCTTAATATATAATAATAACTTAGTAAAGTATATAAAGTATATTTACGAGGTCTTATAAAGATTAAGGGACTAAGGTCTATATACTAACCTAAAGAAGTATAAGTTTTTAATTATATATATAACCTTCTTTAGATTTATAATTATATAAGATAGAATTAAGATAGAACTAGAGCATATCGAAGCTATAGTGAACTAGCCGGTACTATATAATATAAAAAAAATCTTAGTATTTCTTAATTTTATTAGATTTTATAGAAGATTTATTAAGAATTATAGTAAGATTATAGTATTATTATTAGACTTAATAAAGAGTAATAAGAAAGGCCTTATCTAGCTAAGTAGCCGCGAGCTAGATACTTTTAAGATACTTAAGTAGAAGTTTCTTAAAAAGCCTATCTTAAAATATTTCGACCTAGTTATATTAATATAGGTAAAAATAAATATATTAAACTTCGCGATTAATATAGTCCTTTTATAATTATAAGAAGGTTATTAATATTTAGTAGCTTATATATCTAGGAAGCTTAAAGGCCTAGAATTATAATATCTAACCCTTAATTTAAAGATATTAGTAATTATAGAGTTATTTAAGGTATAGAGGTACTATCTAGTATATACTAACTATAAGATCTATATAATTTTAGACTATCTAAATTATAGCTACCTTACTAAGAAAATAAAGCTATTTAATAAATAAGCTTAGGCTTTTAATAAGTTAATAAAGTTTAATTTTAGGATTAAATATAGGCTAGGGGCTACTAACCTAACTAATAAATTATTTTATAAGGCAGACTTATAGAATAAGAAAGAATTAATCTAGGTAAGGCTTAATAAATTACTCGCGTTCTTATAGCGTTTTTACAGCGATTTAGACTTAATAAAGGCTCTAAGGGGAATAAGATTAATTTAAGGGGTTTATATTAGCTATATTATTACTTAATTAAGGGAGTCGCGCTCCTTAGTTTTCCTTTATATAGCTAGAAAGGTTATTAATAATCCGCTATAAAGAAGCTAAGCCTAAGAAAGGAATATAGGACCTATAAATAGATATTAGGGTACTTAAGTATAGCGTATATTTATCGGACTAAGGTTGCTAAGGGTTAGCGCGCTAAGGGTTAGTTAGAGTATTACTATAACTTTACAAGATAAATCGGACTTAATAACTTAGTTACTTAATACTTAATAAGGGGATACCTTTATAAAGCGAGTATATAAAGACCTTAATAATAATTCACGAGAAAGGTTAGCCTAAGGGCCCGGTATATAGTTTATTAATTACTAAGACTTATTATATTATAATAATTATATATATATATTATAAGTATAATAAATTAAGATTCTAACCTTAATATATAGTAACTAAATAATAGGCTATTAAGGAGTCCGCTATATATTTAATAGGCTATAATATAATTACTATTAGGATAGTATAAAGAAAGATATTAAAAAATTTATTAAGGAGTATAATATATACTAAAAGACTAAGCTAAGGCTCTATTAATTATATAGCTACCTAGCTATATTATTAATACTAGCCCGCCTATAGTAAGAAATCTTAATAAACTTTATTATAGACTTATTGCTATCTATAGGGCTAATTAAAAATAAAGACTTAATTCTTATTATAATTAATAGATTTATTAAGTATATATATTATATTACGATTATAAAGATAGTTACTAGCGAGGGCTTAATAACTTTATTTTTTAAGAAAATTTTCTTATAATATAATATACTAGAAAGGATTATTAATAACTAAAGAGCCCTTTTTATAAGTATATTCTAGCGAAGCTTTTACTATTTCTTAGCTTATAAGTAGTAACTTAGTACCTTATTCTACCCTTACATAAATAAATAGATAGAATAATAAAACTAGAACCTAGAGTATTATTTATAGACTTTTTATAAGAAGTATTAAACTAATTAAGTATAGTAGCTACTCTTAGCCGAATTTATATATAATATAGCTATATATAGTGCTTATAGCGAGTTACCCGCTAAGTTATTATAAGGATATTAGCTATATTAAGGGTATCTTAGGCTTAATAAAAGAATATATTAAGGCTATAAAATAAGTATATAAGGATACTATAAAAGCGCTATAAAAGAGTAATAAGTCTTATACTAAATACTATAATTATTACTATAATAGTTAAAGTTTTAAAGTAAGGGATTAAGTACTTATTTCTATAAAGAACCTTAATTTATAATAACCTAGCTATAAGCTTACCGAGAAGTATATAAGACCTTATTAAATTATATAAGAGATTAGAGATAGGGGCCTTGCTTATAAAGTTAGGTTACCTTTAATTATTAAAGTCTACGATATTTTTAATATTATATTATTAAAACTATACTATAATAATAATTAAGCTATAATTAAGCTAATAGATTACTTTTTTTTTATTAAAAAAACCTAAGAAATTAAATATATTATTAGGTATAAATATAATAATAATTAGTATATATACTTAGTTAAATAATAAGGCTACTTAAATAGTAAAAATATATACTAAAAAAAAAGCGGATTTTATAAACTAGTATTATATTAATAACTATAAGTAGCGGCTATAAAGTAAGGTTATAATAAGGTAGAAGGGAGTAAAGTATAAAAATAATATAATATATATAAGTATATAAAAAAACTAAGTATTTAATAAAAGAAAATAAAATTATATTATAAGTAGCGAGTAAGTAATAATAAAGTAATAATTAAATAATAAACCTTTTTCCTAAAAACTTAAAAATAAATAAAAATAAAACTTAAAAATAAGAGTAATATAAGTATAATAAGAGTATAATAAGTATATAATAATAAACTAATAATAATACTCAGACCTTATCCTTTATCTCCCCCTTAACCTCCTTAACTAGATTAATAATTTTAGTAAGCTCTTTAATATTAACTTAGTTATATATTAGTATCGGAGTTATTATACTATCGCTAGTACTTATATCTATCTTAATAATTATAATAATCTAAATAATAATTAATATATAAAGTAGCTAATTCTAGTAGTAAAGGAGCTACTTTATTACTTTAGAGTTAAAAACACTAGCTATAGATTTATTAATAGCGCGCTTCTTAGCGTTGAACGCGCCCTAGTTAATAGCTTTCTAGAGGATATTAGCTTTCTTAATATTTTATTAAGTATAAGTTAGTAATACCTTAATAATAAATATATAATTAATTTATAAAATTAGCTATAAAAGTATAATAAATACTATAAGTATTAGTAAGGATAGGCTTATAAGACTTATTTAAGCTTATATAATAAGTATACTTAATTAAATAAGAGTTTACCTTATTATTAGCTATTTATAATATTATTTCTAACTACCCGCGACTTACTTAGATTATTTATATACTTAAGGGCTAAAGGGAGTAAGTTATTAAGCTTAGCTTTCTTATCCTTAGTAATATTAACTTATTACTTAATATAGCAAGAGTAATACTTATTATAATTATATAGTAAATTAATAAATATATCGCTATAGATTAAAAAAACTTATACCTTAAGGATAGGTTTAGTATTAAGAGTAGGCTAGTTATAAAATAATAATAGATTAGCTCCAATACTTATAATACTAGATCTAGTTAAATTAAGTATATCCTTACCGCGAGGGGGCTATAAGGTTATATTATCCTTAGCGCCCTTATAGGGCTTTTTATTAATAGACTTATTATAAGAGCGCTTTAAGCTACTTTACTTATTAATAAGAAGCCTAAGAGCGCGATAGCCGCGACCTCCTAGTAGTATACTAGCGCTATTATTACTAAAACCGCTAGGAGTAACTATAGTATTAATTATCTATAACTTATTAGTTACTATACTATAACCCCGCTAAATAAAAAACTTACTATAATAATAATAATAATATTAATAAAGGGCTTAAGATAGAAATTATCTTATAATATATTAATAATAACCTTATAACTAAGGAAAGATCTATATTAATACTTATTTAATAAGGTAAAAAAAAAAAAAAAAAAAAATTAATTAAAGAATTAAACTAACTTTATAAATTAAGCGGCTATAATTAAGGCCCTTAAAATAATAAATAATAATAGCCTTAAATAGTATAAAAATATATTATTATAATTATAAATTTAGATAAATTAATTAAGTATAGCGATTAATATAGTTATAGATAAGTTAAAGGAGATCGGCGGTATATTAATAATATTAAGGATAGTATATATAAGGAGGGGCGTTTTATTAGGTATAAAGGCGTTTTATTTAGTATATATTAAAGTAAGGTATAGTATAGGTCTATAAGGCTAATAATAGCTAAAGAAGTATTAGACTATACGCGGCTACGCTACTAAGTCTAGGGCTTAGGTAGTATAGCTATAGGTAGCTTAGCGAGGTTTATAAATATTCTTATATAAGGGCTATAAGGGCCTTAGAGTTCCTTAGAGATTAATATAGTTATTACTAACCCCTTACCTTATAGCTAAGGAGTAGCGTAAATATAGCAACTTAGTAGCTATAATAGATAATTATATACCTCTTTACTCTTCTTTATATTCTATTTCTAATACTAAGAAGGCTTTATAACTAAGACTATAATATAAATAAAATAAATACTATAAACGCGTTATTATTAATACTATTTAGAAAATATATAAAATAAACTAAGCTTTATAAGAAGAATAAAAAAAACCTATTATTAAAGAAAAATAAATAAAGAATATTTTTTAAGAATACTAGAAATATAATAAACTATTAAATAAAATACTTATAATAAGAATACTAGAATATAATTAATAAGATTATAAAATCTATCTTAAAAAAAGAACTATAATTAAATTCTATAAACTCTATAACCTTAATAAGAAATAATTTAAAACTTTATAAAAATATAATAATAAAATATTATAAAAAAGTTATATTTAAACCTCTATATTAAAAATAGGATACTTTATTATATTTATTCTTAAGAAAAATAAGAAACTATAATTAATTATAAATTATTATTAATTAAATAATATTATAATTAAAAATTAAACCCTTTTATTATTTATTAATAAGCTTAAGGATAAGCTTTATAATAAAAAATAGTTTATTATTTTTAACTTAAAAAGAGTATATAATTTAATTTATATTAAGAAAAAAAAATAAAAAATAGTTTTTTATATTAAGTTTAGTTTATTTAAGTATTTAATAATATTATTTAGCCTTATTAATACTTTTATTATTTTTTAATAAATAATTAATAATATACTTAAGGAGTACTTAAATATCTTTATTATAATATACTTATATAATTAATTTTCTTAAATACCCTTAAAGAATATAAAGAATATATTTATAAAATATTAAAAATATTATAAAATATAAATCTCTTAATAAACTTAAAAAAGACTATATTTTATATATAAATAATAATCTTCTTTAGATATATAATAAGACTTAATAAAATCCTAATAAAATAAATAAAGATTAATATAATTAAGGAGTAATTAATATTAATAATACTTAAAAAATATAAGCCTTTATAAACTTTATAAATTATTATTAATACTTTATTTATAACTTTAGTAAGATTATAGTATTACTTATTAAATACTATTTTTATAACTTATAGCCTTAAGAAATTATTAAAATTAAAAAAAGATATATTAGATTATATTATAAGAGTATAAATTAATTAAAAAGATAATAATAATAATATATAATTATTATTATTTTTTTAAAGAAATTCTATAATATAGAATTAAATTACTTTATTTATAATAAAGAATTCCTTATAATTATCTTTATTATTTAAGAATTTAAGTACTATATATTAAGAATTAAGTTTAAGACTAAGGTTTATATTAATTATAAAAATATTATTTATTTTATAATAATATATAAACTTAATATATATTAAATATATTATATTAAGTTCTTTATAAATTATAATATTAAAATTATTTATTAAAAAGGATTAAAAAATAAATATATAGATATACTTAGCTATTAATTAAATTATAATATTAAAATACTTAAAATAAAGGGATAAATACTTTAATAAAATAATTAAAAAAATTATATATAAATTATACTTAATTTTCTATTATTTAGGGTAAAAATAAATATTATTTATTATAATAAAATTATATAATAAATAAATAATAATAAACTTAAAATCCTAGAAAAATATATAATTAAATTAAAAAAAGTACTCTATAAAAATAAAATTATATAAATATTTTTATTATAATATAATAAAATCTTTATAAATATTTATATATACTTTATAATAAAATATTAAGGAATTAAAAAAACTCTTAAATAAATTAAATAAATATATAATTATTTAAGAATTAAAATAAATATTATATATATTATTAAATAATATAAAGATTATTTATATAATAAGGCTATATAATATAAGCTTTATAAAGAATTAAAGTTATTATTAATACTTTTATAATTATAAAAATTAATAATATTTAATTATATTATAAAGCTACTTAAATTTAAAAAACTAAGATTTAATATTAAATATTATAATATATTTATTATTATAAATTAAATAAATAAATTTAGATATTTTTTATTATATTAAGAAATTATAAATATAAAAATACTTATATATATAATACTTAAATATATTATAATTAATTATAGTTTTCTAAAAGAAATAATTTTAAATAAAAAAATAATATTTATTTTTAAGTTTTAATAAGCTTTAATAATATAACTTAGAACTAAGTATAAGCTTAATATAATATATTACCCTTAAATAAATAAATAAATAAAGAGATTAAATTAAATATTAGAATAATACTTATAATATTATATTAATTATAAATAAAATAATTAAGTCTTAAAATTATTACTTATTTAATTTATTTATAATAATATATTTATAGAATTAATAAAGATCTTATTATTTTATATAAACTATAAATATAAACCTAAGTTTAATAATAAAATATTAAAAAATAGATTTTTTATTAAAAAAAATTATATTTAAAATAAATTAATTATATTTATTATATAAATATATAAAAAATTAACTTAAATTTATATAAATATAAATATTAAAATATTATAATCTTAAAAGATTAAAAAAATTAATTTTTAAGAAAAATAATATAGTTTATTTATAATATAAATATTTTATAATAATTTAATCTTTATTAAAGCTTAATTATAAAAAATTAAGATTATTTAAGATTAAAAAAATTATTTTAATTATTAATTATAAACTTTTATTACCCTTAAGTATAAGAATATACTTAATTTTTTATATTTTATTATTTAAGAAAGTACTAAAAAATATAAAATTATAAATAAATATTAAAATTTATAAAAAAAAATATAAATTAGAATAAATTCTTAATAAATAAATTAAAGATAAAGAAATTTAATACTTTATTAAATAAAAAGATTATTTAAATAATAAAAATATATAAAAACCCCTTAAATATTTAATAAATTATTAGCCCTTATTATAATAATATTATTAAAAAAAAATATATTAATTATTAAAGATTAATTAATAACCCTAAAAATATTAAGCTTTTAAGTATAATTAATAACTTATTATTCTTTTAAAATAACCTTTTTTTAAGAATAAACCCTATCTTTTTTATTAAATTCTTATATATTATAAATAACTAATTATAAAGAATATATATAAAGTAAGTTATATTAATAATATAACTACTCTATATAAAAAAGGACTTTATAAAGTTCTTTTTTAGACTTTTCTAAATCTAATTTTATATATTTTTATTTATTTATAATATATATTATTACCCTTATTAATAAATATAAAATACTCTATAAGTATTATTAATTTATAATAAAAAATAATACTATTTATATTATAAGTTTTTTTTTATATAATATAGTTTATATAATAATAAAAGTCCTTATTAAATTAATATATATACTTTACGTGAAACTAATAAATATATAATATCTTAAAAATATAATAATTCTTTAATATATAAGCTAGTAATAATAAATAATAATAAGAATTAGATATTTATTTCTATATATAATTAAGTAGAATAAAAAAAGGAAATTAAGGAGTATATATAAAGTATAATAATTAATAATTTTAATAAATTCTAGGATAAAATTACTAAAAAAAAGATATTATATTATAACCTAGTATATAACTATATATACCTCTTATATATACCTTACTTTTTTTATTAATACTATATAGGCCGCTTAATAATATAGTTAGCCTTCCCTATATTAATTACTTATATACTAGCTAATTTAATATTATAGTTAATTTTATTTATAAGTTAATATAGGCTAATTATTAATTATAATTAATTATTATAATTATTTATAGTATATAAAAAGCTATACTTTATTATAGTTAGTCTTTACCTAGCTCTTTAGTTATTAATATAATAATTAATACTTAGATTATTACTATCTCTATATATTAACTATAACCTAATTACTTAAGTCTACAATAATTTAGTATACTTAGTTTATAAACTAACTTTAGTCTATTTACTTAGTAGCTAGCCTAACCCGAACGTTATAATAATCTTAGATCCCTTAGGCTAATAAGGGCTATATAATAAGGCTTATATTTTAAAAGGGTAGTCTATTATTTATAATACTATGCCTTTCTTTTACTTCTTCTTATAAGCCTTAGTAGTGCCTTAATTAATAAGGGCCCGGCCCTAAATATAAATAAGTATAGCTATATTAAAGTCTTTAGCGCTAAGGCGCTTCTTCCCTTATTAAGCTAGAAAAACTTAATTAGCCGCTATAAGGGCTACCTTAAAAGACTTATAAGAGCGGGTAAATAATAACTCTATAACTATTATTACTTATATAGCGTTAGGGATATAATAATAGCTTTACTTAATATTATATAGTTATATAATTAAGGTATAGCGGGGTTAGTATATATTAGGGGGATAGTAGCGGATAGTATATTATATATATATATATATATATATATAGAAAACTACTAGTAAAGTATAGTATTAGCGTCTAGTAGCGTTAGCCGCTAGTGCGCTATATTAAGGTTAATAAATTACATAAGGTAGTTAATATTCTAAATATAGCCTTTATTTATTATTTATCGCAAGGGCGCTTTATAATAGCTTTATAATCTTAACTAAATAATTAATTTTAAATAACTTAAATTAGTCTAGCGTTATTTATAAGGTCCTTATTATTATTAGTTACTTTTATATATTTTCTTTTTTTTATTAAAATACTAGCCTAAGGTAGTAAAGAATATTTAATTAAGCTTATTCCCCGCGAGATTAATAAAAAAATATTATTAACTTAATAATAATTATACCCTAGGGATATTACCCGCCTTTATAGTCTAGGATATCTATAGAACCCTAATTATTAGGGATACTTTATATAAATCTTATAAATCTATACTTAGATTATTAAGCTATATAAGAGCTATAAATATAGATATATAGGGGGTCGCTAAGTTATTTATAGGCTTATTATTATTATTTTAATAATTTAAAGCTCTTATACTTATTATTATACTTTTAATAATTTTCTTTTTTTTATAAAAAATAAAGAGATTAATTTATTTAAAATAGAATATAAAGAAGAATAAAAAGGTATATAATTATTTATTATAGTTATTAAGTTATTATATTTATATTATTCCTTAGCTATAAAGTAAGGGGTTAGTAATAACTATATTAATTTCTAAGGAACTCTTAGGCCTTTATAGCCCTTATATAAGAGTATTTATAGACCTTATTAAGCTACTTATAGCTAGATTACCTAAGCTTTAGACTTAGTAATATAGCCGCGCTTAGTCTAATGCTTCTTTAGCTATTATTAGCCTCGTAGACTTATACTATACCTTACCTTAATATATACTAAGCAGAATGCCTTTATACTTAATATAAAATAATATAATAATCGTGATAAATATAGGGAAGAATAATTAAAATTAATATATAAAGATATAATTATAATAAAGATAATAAAAGATTATAAAAAAATTAATAAAAAAGTTCTTTTTTTTATAAATTAAGGCCCTATTAGTAATTATTAAGTATAATAATAATCTTTATAAGGCTAGTATTATAATATACTCTAAAAAAAGGCTATAATTTATTTAGCCTATATACCTAGTAATATAGCGCTATTATAAGTAATAGTATATAATATAGTAAGTAGTATAGCGGGTAATATAGTATATAAACGCTAGTAAACGCTATATATAATTACTAGTTAGTAAATATATATAAATAAGAATATAGCTATACTTATTTAGGTAGCTAGCGCCCGGCTGCCCTTAGCACCTGAATTTATTATCCTTCTTCCACTATATAATCTGCCTTTTATGTATTAGTATATAGACATTATCGAATAGAAAGTAACTATATACTACGATTACTATATCACTCGACGAGTGCCCTAACTTAGTGGTATCGGAAGCCTTGGGGAGCCCATTCCGAGGCGCTTATGCTAGAGCGTTAATGTGCTTGAAGCCGCCAGGAGTTAAAGTTTGGAAGACCTGGTCTGGATCATAGCGCTTGGCAATCTCCCGCAGTTTGGGCAAGGTTGTTCCGTTGGAGAGCTTCTGGAAGATGTCTTTGGTTTGGGTAGGGGCTGCGTCGTTCAGGTAAATGAAATCATAGTAAAGTCCAGCCTTCTTCGCTCGGTTGTCGAGTTTATCGATTATCTTTTGGACGAATTTATAGACTCTTTTATCGTCCTTGGCATCGAACCAACTAGCGCCGTACAGAGCACCTAGTAATTCATGAGCTGTGGTGATTATAGACACAGTCGCAAGATGCTTACCTAAAACCCCGTTACCACATGGATCGTAGAGACCTATCGGGTCTCCACCTGAGGCTTCTGCCGCCCTAATCATATCAGGGGGTGAAAACTTGATAGGTGTTGGTGACGCTGAGATCCACAATGTTCTTGATTTGCGGGTTTGCTGCAATCACGTCGAAGAAAGTCTGGTTGATCAAGCACACTGCCTCAGCGCTCGAAGCCAACGAAGTGGCCGCAAAAAGCTGTCTCCGGAGTCCGAATTGAAAGTTCTCTGGATTCGTGTCATTCTTATGACCCATGATTGTCTCCTCAACGCGGAAGTCCTGGAATAGAGAAGTTATGTCGGTGAAGGTCTTGAGAGCAGCTGGTGCCGGATCATCGCCTCTGTACATATAGATAGAATAGGCCGCAACCTCGCCAGTAGTTGCGTTGTACAGGATCGTGGGATCTGAGTGAGCTGCAGGATCGCTGGAGCCACCGGACGCAACAGCGAAGCTTGCGAATGCGTTGACCAAGGGATCCAAGGCCGAGGCGTCGTAGAAAGCGCTGCCACCCCACATGTATGGAACCGAAAAGGTTGTCAGATCGAAACGTGTTACAATACCAAAGTTGAAAGCACCGCCCTTCAATGCCCAGTACAAGTCGGAGTTCTCTTGTGCATTTGCCTCACACACAGTACCGTTGGCGAGCACAACTTCGTAATTGACGACATTGTTCGCTCCCCAACCGCGGTCTTGCTCCATTAGTCCGATTCGTGGTGGGAGTGACCGATTGTGGACATACCGCTGCTGAAATACGAGATGCCACCCCCGAGCAGAAGGCCAGACACCCCGACCGGTCCAAAGCGTCCACCAGCCACGGCAAGACCTTCTTCCGCCAGTACTTTGTAAACGTCCAGCCATTGGTTTCCTGCGCCAATCTGGATGACGGATTTGGAGTCGTCTGCGAACTGCACGCTATTCATGCTGGTGGTCACCATGAGCACGCCATCGCTGGTGTCTGCAGCGCCAGGGACGGGCATATGCCCCTGCGTGCGGACAGCAAAAGTCTGGTTCGCTTCGCGAAGAATAGCCAGGCCACCAGCTACTTCCGCGGCCGAAGCTGGAGCAAAAATACAGGCGGGAGCTGTTTGACAAGTCTGAGACCAGGGTTCTACACCGTCAAGTGTTAGCCACCTTTCCCCAGTGAAGGGCTTGACAGGCATCAGAGAAAAGGTCACTACCAATCACGGTTTGCGCAAAGACTGAAGATCCAGAGTTGATGGTACTGAGGGGGTAGCTTTGTGCAAGCTCGCTGCATACACGTGCCACATTGTCGCAACGGCGCAAGACGCTGGCGGCAAGACCCCCGTTCAGGTGAAGATACAGGGCAAGGGCCGGAAAGGCCGAAAGAGAACGCATCATGGCTGTTTACAGAGATACTGTAGTCGAGATTGGAAACGAGGATACCACGCAGAAATATGCTATGCAGCTGCCAGGCCACTATCTTTATGTACTTGCTGGAACACTCGCTTCGTCCTCCTAGTCAAGCGATTTCAGACTCAGCTGGTCGGTGTGGCGCACTGCTAATTAGCTTTCTCTTGACCAGCAGTGTGCGGTGACAGATTCCGACTGGTGGAATCCTCCAACCTCTGTCACTCTTTCCCCAATCAGTGTATCGCTAGCTGATCGAGAGTAGGTACTAATGAGGCCCTGGTGTGGGGACGCAACTTCATTAGGAAAGTGGAACACAGAATCTACAAACGCCAGCGAGCAACCGTGTCCGAATTGGGCCAAACATTCCCGGTGCTGCCTTCCTTCGAGGGGGATCTGCAGCCTCTGCCCCACATCGGACATTTACCTATCCAGGAAACTTCCCGGTTGGAATCTGCAATTGCGCATGGTCCTCGGGCTGACACATGGAAACAGCACGTTATTGACCGGGCGCTAACTAGTATAGCAAGGAAACTATTTAGGAGGGGTTATGACTCTTATCCTATTTACGATTCTTTATATAGATATAAGTTATAACTAAAGTTATTTAATAGATAAGAATAAGATAAGACTTATATCTTATTTTTATAATTATAAATAGTTTATTTTTAAAATCTTAAAGTTTTTAATATAACCTAAAGCTTAATTATATTTATAATTCTATTTTAATTTTATTTACTTTAATTAGATTAAAATATTAATTAATATAAAATAAATAAAAAAACTTAATTATATAAATAATACTTAATTAATATAATATATATTATTTATAAATCTATAAGTCTAAGTATTTTATAAAAAGCTTTATTTTTTTTTTAAATTAGTTAATTTTTTTTTATATATTTAATTATTTAAATTACTTAATAATTCTTATAGTCGCTTAATCTTAATTATTTATAATATATATCCTAAGTTTAGATTATATATACTCGCTATAATTATAATCCTAGTCTTTATAATAGCGCTAGTATTACTTATTATACTCGCGATCTTAGAATCTATAGCGGTACTAGCGCTATTAATTATAATCGCGATCCTAAACCTTATTATAATATTAGTATTACTAACTATAGTCGCGATCTTAGATTTTATAATAGTATTAGTATTATTTATTATACTTATAATCCTAGAATTTATAGTAGCGTTAGTACTATGAATTATATTTATAATCCTAGACCTTACTATAGTATTAGCGTTATTAATTATAATCGCGATCTTAGACTTTATAATAGTATTAGTATTACTTATTATATTTATAATCTTAGAATCTACTATAATATTAGTATTATTAATTATAGTCGCGATCCTAGACTTTATTATAGCGGTAGTATTACTAATTATAGTTATAATCCTAGACTTTATTATAGCATTAGTATTATTAATTATAATCGCGATCCTAGATTTCGCTATAGTATTAATATTATTAATTATAATTATAATCTTAGACTTTATTATAGTATTAGTATTATTAATTATAGTCGCGATCTTAGACTTTACTATAGTACTAGCCTTATATATTATAATTATAACTTAAGACTTTATAATACCCTTAAGGTAGCTAGTTATAAAAATTACTAAATATAAACTATTATTAATATTATCCCTTATTATAATAAAGATAAATTTAATAAATATTTCTAGTATTTTAATTATAAATAATAATACTTATTAAGTTAGACTTAAAGAACTAGGGGATAGATTTATTTATAAATTTATAAAAATCGCGAGATCTTTATTTAAATTAAATTTATTTAATATTACTATCTTCTTATTATAACTAAGTAATATAAAACTTAAATTAATAATCCTATATATAAGTATAATTAAATCGGCTATATCTATATTTAATATAATCCTAAGTAAACTTAATTAAAAAATCGCGAAATTATTAATATTACTTATATTTAAATTTATTAATAATATAATTAAGTAAAAGAAAGTACTAAGTATAAATAGGCGGAGTTTTTAAAGCCTATAGTATATTATTTTTAGTTTATATTTATAGGCTTAAATTACTTTCTTATATATTATAGTTTCTGAATATATATTTTTTAATAAAAATAATATTTTATTATAAGGATTATATACTTAGTATTAGATAATATAATAAGCCTATAGTATTTTAATTATAAGATAGAATTTATTAAAAGTATTAATTCTTTAGTATATACTTTAGTATCGCTTAAGGGGTATAGTTATTCCCTAAATCGCGAGGTAATTATAAGCTATATAATAAATACCCTTATAATAATTATTTTTCTTAATTTAAGACTAAAATTAGCTTATTATTTTATTACCTTAAAGTCTTATTATAATTAGTAACTTTTAAGGATTAAATATTATAAAAAAAGTATATTTTTAATAAAGGACTAATTATATAGCTTAATTAAGCTATTATATATATATTATTAAGATTTCTTATATAATTAGAATATTAATTATAATAAACTTTATTATAAATATTACTTATTACTAAATTTAATATTTATATAATTATATTTTTTTAAGATTTAGAGTTCTTAATAATATTACTTATACTTAAATAAATATTAGTTTTTTAAGTAATATAATACTTATTATATACCTTAATAAGGTTTTTCGTATACTATTACTTATTATAAAGTACTATCTAAAGTCCTTTAAAAAAAAAGTTTTTTTTTTAATAATAATTATTATTATTACTCTCTTTAAGAAGTAAGAGTAATTAAATAATACTATAGATATTAAAGTCTAGTCTTATAAAGCGGGTATATTTCTTAAGCTTTTTATAAATAAGACTAACTTATAATAAGAGTTATTAAACCTAGAGCAGTTATCTCTATACTTTTAGTTCTTTTATTAGTATTATAGCCTAATTAAGGCTATAAAGTATTAACTTTATATAAAGTATATTCTTTACTAATATATATTCTAAACTTACTTTATTTATAGCTTATAAAAAGTAAGCTTTAATTATAATAAAAAAGTTAACTTATTATTAGTTTATTTATATAAGTTTCTTTTTAATTAGGACTTAATTTAAATACTCTATAATATATATATTAATAATATATCTTAGTATTTTTACCTTAATTAATATCACTATAATTAAGTTTTATTAGGTCTTTATATCCTTTTTAAAGTATAAGATTATAAGATATTAATAATTACTTTAGTCCTTTTTTTAAATTCTTTCTTATAATTATAAGAATAAATTACTTTATTTAGTACTTTTTCTTAACTTTATTATAAATTAATAAACTTATAAAATATTAGGATATTAAAATATATTAAAGTATAGAAAATACCTTAATAATATATAACTTAATATATTCTAGAGATAGTTATAATTACTTATTATTAGCGAGCTAATTACTTAAATTATCCCCCTTAATATTATATTCGCTATTATTAAGTTCGATAATTTCCCGGTACTAGGCGTTAGCTTAGTATTAAAAATATACCTATAAGAAAGATTTAGTATATATATAAAGTACTATATAAAGAAGATTAGTTACTAGATATATATAACTAATAGATTAATTACTTTAATTTAATTAATTAAGTTATTAAGCTTAAGATAATTATTATTATTTACTAAGATTAATAAGTACTAAGAATGAAAGTTATACCTCTAAAGAACCTAGGCGATAAGGATATACTAATTATAAAATAAGTACTAAATTAATATATTAATAAAATTAAGTATAATTTATCGCATTTATTATTAATAATTAATAAAATATACTAAGACCCTTATAATAGAACTCTTTATAAATAATAATATTTAAGTATTTACTATAATTAATATTATAATATTAGAAAGGATTGCCTTAATAGTATTTTATTATAGTTAAAGTATACGCTCTTAAATTTACTTTATAATAATAATTTATAATAATAAAAGCCTTAAGATTTATAAAAATATAAAGGTTATAAATTACTTAAAAAATAAGTAAGTAACTAAATAGATTAAATAATAGCTGCTATAAATAAAATTAATAATATAAGTTTAGAAATAAGATATTATCTTTACTAACTTAATCTATAGCTTAATTAATAAAATAATTAAGATAACGATTAAAATAAGCTTATATATCGGAAAATAAGTATAGAGACTTATTTAAATTATTTTAGTCTAGAGTAAATTATTTTAACTTATAGAATTATATATTAAGATAAAAAATTAGTATCGATAGACCTAGTTTCGTAGATAGGTAAAAGTAATTTAGATAGATTAAGATTATATTATAATACTTATAAAGAATATATAGCTTATTATTATCCTTTATTGCGTTTTTAATAAATTATTATTATTATAATACTTATTAATTATTAATAAATATCTTATATATTACTTATTCTTTTTTTTTAATAAGCTTAGACTTAAAGTATCTTACTTTCTCCTAGGCTTAGTAATATTAATTAGTCTTAGTCTATTAATTAAAAAAGGTAGCTAAGTTATATTAATTAAGCTAGATAATTATAAATAATTAGTTCTTAATCTTAACTACCCTAAGGTAGTCTAGTAAAGTACTTATATAAATTAATAAGAATATTTTATAAGTCCTTAATTAAGAAAACTTAATATATTAATAAGGGCTAGATATATTAAATAAATTAATTTACTATATAGCTTAATTAATAGTATAAGCTTTAGTAAAAAGATTATTCTATAAGTTATTATAATAATAAAAATAAAATCTATTTTCTAATCCCTAGAATATTATTCACTAAGTCTAACTTATAGTCTATATTATTAAATAGTTATATAAGGGAGTTATCTAGCGCTTATACTAAAGTAAGGAATTTTTAAGGTAGCTATAGGCTTTTAATAAGTATTATAAAGGTAGAAATTAATTAAAAAAAAAAGTAAGTTTTATTAAGATTAAAATATATATTCTAATCTTTATATAAAGCGAATATAATATATTATTAATAACTTAGTTAGATTATAGTATTATATTATAAAATATACTTAATTACCTATCTTAAATATCCTTATTTATAACTTTATTTTTATTTTTATCTTTTTTATTAAGCCCTTTATTGCTATTATTTATTAATTTAAGTATCTTTAGCTCTTAAAATCTATAAATACTAGCTAGATTAAGATATTCCTCTATAAAATCTTTTAAGAGAGTTAAATTAATAAGGATTAATAGCTTACTAATACTTAAGTATACTAATTTAATAACTAACTTTATATAATTAGATAGTAGATAAAACTATAAGGGTACTAATACTATCTCTTATTTAATAAACTATTATATAATAGTTTACTTTCCCTATCGTAAGGATCCTATAGCTTTATTTACTTATAGCTAACCTTATTATAGCGCTAGCTTATATATAAGTTACTTAAGCTAGTTAATTATTTCTTACTTAGTTTTTATAAAGTAATCTTATAATTATAAAGGCTTTAATAAGTCTTATTATCCTTACTTATATTTATAGTATTTTTAAAATAACCTATATAAAGAAAGCTTACTTAGAATATAATTAATATTCTTATGCTTAGGTTAAGTATATATAAATCGCCTCTTAGTAAATAATAAAGGGTATACTTAATATAAACCCTATAAGATCTTTAGGGGGGTAATATTCTTAAGCTTATACTTAATTAGCTATTTTTTATAAAAATATATTATAATATAAGTATATATATATAACTTATTTTGTTTACTAAAAAGTATTAATTAAATAAAAATATTAGTTTTAATTTAATAATAATATATATAAAATTAAGGACTTTTATATAAATATTTAAAAATAAAAATAAAATTAAAATCTTAGTTTATAAGAATACTATAGCTATATTAAAGTATAATATAATAATATCTTTAAAATATTTTTTTTATTATTATTATATATACTTAATCTAAAGAAACTTTATATTAATTTAGTAAAAAGCCTTAAGTTTATTATAAAGAAAAAAGTAATAATTATAGAAATATACCTTTATTCTATAATAAATAGTATTATCTTAAATTTAATATTTATAAAGTTAGTAAATAATATTTATTATATTAATAATAATAATATACTTAGATAGTTTTATATATTATATTAAGGATAAAATTATTATAATATTACCCCTAGAGATATATTAAGTTAATATATTTCTCCTTATTAATTAATACTAAAGCTCTTAAGATATATAAGTCTTTTTTATTATTATTTTTTTTATTTTTATTAAATTTATTAGTCTTAAAACTAGAGTTATTATCCTTAATAGTTTCTTATAATACTTAAGTATTAATATATTATTATAATTAATACTTTTTTATTAAAGCCTAATTTAGGTATTTATTTAATATATAATTATATAATAATTAATTTTAAAATAAAAAATAATTATAATAATTTATTAATATACTATTTATTCTTAATAATAATATTAATTTATATATAGAGTATATTATAATTAGCCTTATTTAAATTAGCCTAGTTAGGATACTTACTCTTAAGCTTATATTCTTTATACTTTTTTTAAAAAATAATTACTTCTTTATAATATTTAAACTTTTTTTATTTAAATAATAGATTTTAGTATTAATTTCGCGCTTTTATAGTATATAGATTTATAGAGTACTCTTTTTTAGCCTTATATTTCTAGGGAAATACTATATTAATAATAATAATTAAAATAATAATTAAAATAAATAAAGGGTTATAAAGGTTATAAAAAAAAAATAAAAATAATAAAAAATTAATTAAAAATTAATAAATAGTAGGATTTATATTTACCTAAATTAAAAGGATTTAATTAATATAAAAAATTAAAAATAAGGTATATTATATTATATTAAGCTTAAATATAAGGTAAGTAATAAATCGCTATTTTTAGTTATTTTTTAGTTTATTTTTTTTATATTTTAATATTTCTACTTTAATACTATACCTTTATTCCTAGCTTAAGCCCGCCTATATTATAATAATTATTATATTATTTATATTATAATTATTATTTTAATTAATACTCTTAGGCTTTCTTAAGACTTATATTAGAAATTACTTAATATCTCTAGAAAAACTATAAATAAAATAAATTATATAAGTACTATAGACCTCTTTATTATTATTTTTATAATATACTCTTAAAAAAGCTATGTCTTAAAAGCGGCGACTTATTTAAGGTAGATCTATAGAATAAGAACTTATTAAATTATCTCGAAAATTAGAGCCTTAAAAAAGAATATAATATATTAATATAAATATAGTATATTTTTTATTATTTATTTTATAATAAATAATAATTCTAGAACTATATTAAATAGCTTAAACTCTTTATATCCTTTAAATAATAAGTTTATAAAAAAAGTATTAAAAAAAGTATTAAAAAAATTATTAATAAAATTATTAAAAAAAAAATTAAGTTATTATACTAGCTCTAGGAATTTAAAAAAACTAATATTTATTTTATATATAATAAAAAACTAATATAATAAAAAAATAAGGAATATATTAGGAAATAAATAAGATTAAAATATTAATAAAAATATTATTAATTTTACCTAATTATAGCTCTTAAAGAGTTTTATTTTATATAAAAATAATATATATTAATCTTCCTAAAAGTACTTTTTATTAGGGTTATTTAAGAAATTATAAAAAATATTTATAGCTTAAGAAATACTTTATATTTTTAATTAATTATATTATAAGCGATATAAGAAATAGCTAAGTATACCCTTATATAGCTATTTAAGAGTAAGTTTATTTATTCTAATTAATATTCTAATCTAATAATTAATTAATATTATAAATATATATAGTCTATAAGAAATATATAATTATAATAATTAAGAATATTTAGGTTATTTATAATATCTTAAAGACTATAAATATCTAAAATATAGACTTTTTTATAATTAATATACCTAAAAAGTATTAATTTTTAATTAAGGGTAGCTTATTTAAGAGTTTAATTATAATAAAATAATAATATTTAGTTTTATAATATTTTAAATAAGAATATTAATTACTTATTTTTATATAAAATAATATACTCTTATTTCTAACTTTTTATATAATTATAAGTTATATTTAGTATATATATTAAATAATAATTATAAATATAGGTTATAAAAAAAACTTTCCCCTTACTATAGGACCTCTATTCGGGTCGCGTATTTATTATATAGTTAACTATAAATCTCTATAGTTAACTATTCTGCCACACTAGCGCTAACTCGGACGGAACAGTAGTGCCACACTAGGCGAGTTGCTGAACTCTGGTATTGTGCGACAGTATCCTGCATACATGGGAGAAGCATATAATGCTTCCACGCACTGACTACATTAATGTTAGCATAAGCAAGTCCAACCTTTCGAACCCAGTGAGCTTTACCATTCGTCCAAAATGGCTACCTTGACAGAGACCATTTGTTTGCCAGACCAGCTACTCTTGCAACCCACAGAGACAACCAGGTCCGTGATTGATACCAAGATCATCCCGCCTCCTACTCAGTGGTCGTACCTTTGCCATCCGCGACTGGAGGAGGTACAGGACGAGGTCGATGGATATTTCCTGGAGAACTGGAAATTCCCAAGCTCCAAGGCCATTCGTACCTTCTTGAATGCCAAGTTCTCAGAGGTCACGTGCCTTTACTTCCCTCTCGCGCTGGACGATCGCATCCACTTCGCCTGCCGGCTGCTGACCGTACTCTTCCTCATCGATGGTGAGCGCAAAAGACTTGGGCTATTGTCGCCTTGACTGACAAGATGAGATGTTCTTGAGGACATGTCCTTTGCGGATGGAGAAGCCTACAACAACAGACTAATGCCGATCTCGCGTGGAGAGGTGCTCCCGGACCGAACAAAGCCAGAAGAGTTCATTCTCTACGACCTCTGGGAAAGCATGCGCGCCCACGATAAGGAGCTGGCCGACGAAGTTCTGGAGCCGACCTTTGTGTTCATGCGCGCGCAGACAGATCGAGCGCGTTTGACCATTCGAGAACTGGGAAGTTATCTCGAGTACCGTGAGAAGGATGTCGGCAAGGCGTATGTTCTCGCTCATGATTCGAGTTTGTGATTTCTGACCGTGTGGCTAGGTTGCTCTCGGCTCTGATGAGATTCTCCATGGGGCTCAAACTCAGTGCAGATGAACTGCAGGGCATGAAGGCCCTGGAGGCCAACTGTGCCAAGCAGCTGTCTGTAGTCAACGACATTTACAGCTATGACAAGGAGGAGGAGGCGTCTCGGACTGGGCACAAGGAAGGAGCCTTCCTTTGCTCAGCTGTCAAGGTTCTGGCAGAGGAGACCAAGCTTGGTGTACCCGCAGCCAAGCGCGTGCTTTGGTCCATGACGCGGGAGTGGGAGAATGTCCATGACAAGATGGTGGCAGAGAAAGTCGCATCCCCAGACGGGTGCTCGGAAGCTGCCAAGGCATACATGAAGGGCCTGGAGTACCAGATGAGCGGCAACGAACAGTGGAGCAAGACCACGCGTCGGTACAACTAGAGGTATGGATTCAGCAAGACTAGGTAGATTTAGGACGGGCGTTACAGAGATTTCTCTCAGGCAACATGTCCCAAAGATCCCGTGAGCGATTTACTGCACGTGCTGGGCACCAACGACCAACACAGCCTGCTAGCCGATGCAACCAACGGTAACACGTTGACTCGTGGAGCGAGTCGTGTAAACGTTGAATACTTGCGCTCTTTCCGGATAGGTACTTTACAAAGCGCATCGATAGCTACATGTACGTACATGTAGCCATGTACTGATATGAGAACACAGTAGGATTGTTCAAACATGAAGCTGGCGCGTCTGATCATAGTCGATGGTCTGTCTGCACATCTCAAACTCGAAGGATCGCCTACATGGAGTCGTTGGTCAAGGAGCACCCGGAGTTAGGTCAACTCCGGACGCCCCGCCGCCTTGACCAACGGCTATCGCGTTCTCAAACCAGATCGACGCAGGGCCTAAGCCTTAATTCCTATCTACCCCGCTTGCCAACTCTAGCTTATCCAGTTCAAGCTATTTTTGACGACTCGTTTCGGCCAATTATCCTGTTCCTGAAAGGGTCCAGCCCACCCTTTCGACATACTGACAATGTTACATTTGGCTTGGAATCGGGCTGGCACCCGATTCGGTTACCAACCTGAGAATAGCAACCCCTATATGAAGCACTGGCACCCGTCAGGAATAGCACACCTTCTCCCCATCACTATCCACCATCATCACAATAACCACCACAATGGCCAATCCACTCATCAGCAATCACCATGGCAAGAACGGCAAGTACACGAAGGCCTTCTTGGAGCAGAACGGGCCCGGAGACGCTCGACCTACAGCTCTTGACATTCTCAATGACAACGACCGGGTCGGTACTATGAAGGACAAGGTAAAGATTGCGACTCCTAATAGCCATGAAGAGAACTGACCATAATCAGGTCTTTCTTCTCACCGGATCCTCTGGAGGCATTGGCATTGAAACCGCTCGTGCGCTCGCCGCAACTGGCGGTAAAGTGTACCTGGGCGTTCGTGACTTGGAAAAGGGGGAGCAAGCTCTGAAAGAGATCCTCGAACCCGGCAGGGTGGAGCTGCTGGAGCTGGACGTTGGCTCCATGGAAAGCGTCCGCACCGCGGCCAAGACCTTTCTGTCCAAGTCGACCCAGCTCAATGTCCTGATCAACAATGCGGGCATCATGGCATGCCCAGAGTCCAAGACGGCGGATGGCTTCGAGTCGCAGCTTGCCATCAACTATCTCGGCCACTTTCTTCTCTACAAGCTGCTCGAGGAGACGCTCTTGTCCAGCTCCACGCCCGAGTTCCAATCCCGCGTCGTCAACGTCTCATCCGCTGGCCATCACATGAGCCCCGTTATCCTCGACAACTTGAACCTTGATGGTGAGTACGAGGCGTGGAAGGCCTACGGAAATGCCAAGACAGCTTGTATCTGGATGACAAACGAGATCGAGCGCCGATACGGTTCCAAAGGTCTGCACGGCCTCTCGCTGATGCCGGGCGGTATCTTCACAGAGCTGCAGCGCTTCGTCGACCTGGAAACGTTGAAGCAGTGGGGTTCGAGTGAGGCTTCGCAAAAGTATGGCAAGAACCCGGCTCAGGGCGCTGCCACGACCATGACGGCTGCGTTCGGCAAGGAGTGGGAAGGCAAGGGTGGTGTCTATCTGGAGGATTGCCAGGAAGCTGGTCCGATCCCCGAGGGTGGTACACTGGCGGTCGGCGTGGCACCTCACGCCTTCAATCCCGAGGGCGAGAAGAAGTTGTGGGATGTGTCTCTCAAGATGTTGGACTTGGCAGCGTAAGGCGCAGGGGGCACCTCTCACAAGAGCAGACAAATATCAAGGGTCGTTCATCTACGGTGACGTGCGACAAGGTTGTCAACAATGGCTTATTCACCATGTGCAGAGCTCGCCACAGGCACTGCCCTCTCTGATGTAGAGATGACCCGCACGGAAGCCCAGTAGATCGGCGTAGTGGACAAGCGAGCTGTTCCCCATCTGCAGAGCCAGGATCTCCTTCTGTCAGTGAGCTTCAATGCCCACGATGAACAGGTCCATGTCCTGCGGCAAGTGGCCGCCGCATTGGTGCGGTGTAACGGGGGCGAAGATGGCAGGATTGCAGGCTCGCATATTACGCACACTTCAGGCGTCAACGAACATAGATTAGAGAGATTGCGATCGAAGCACAAAAGTCTGGTACAAGTGGCGTCTGTGATTGTGTGAGTTGTACGAAGGACCACTCCAAAAGTCTTTGGTCGCCAAGCCGCTAGTATTAGCATGCATTATCTCACGGTACATTAGCCCCTAAAGAGAGCCTTAGTACATAGCCTCGTGTAGCTTCCTTTAGGCAGACCCTTGTAGAAAGATAGCAAGGGTATATACCTAGAGATAATATAAATAGTGAACTTTTTAGTGGTCTTAGGTACTAGGCCCCTGTTATTGTGCAAAGTATCGGATAATAGAGCTGCGATTAGTGTCGTCCGATCAGGACCAAGGACTTTTGGAGTGGTCCTCCGTACCGTGTAAGCCTTGGAGGCTTGGCAAGGTACTGTGAGTTGCAAGTGCGGGGGACAACGATGTGGCTGGAGTGCTCCACATTTGACAGGGGGCGTCAGCGAGCCAAGCTGACAGACTCTCTGACGCGCCACGTCTGGAGCCGAGCGCGACTTGACGCGTGGGCCTCAGTGACCTCATCATCCGCTCGTTACTCTGACCTTGGACTTGAGCATCGCATACCATCCTCGCTGGCACGGTGATGGCAGCGTTGTGCCGGGTGATCGACCACCGACCTTCTTGACCCTTCTCTCAGCAGTATTTCCTCAGTTTCCCGCTCACCCCGCTGCATTCCACTGGGTGCTGTCGCCCATTTCCCATCTTCGACAGGACACCTCTCAAGCCAGCCTTCATCATGGCTGCCCAAAGGTTCCTCGCCAAGGCGTCTTCCACCTTGCTCAGAATATCTGCCATCCTCTTCTTCAGATTCGTACGCGTGTAGCACCCTGGCCGTAGCTCTGAACCGTCGCTGACCATTCTTGCAGTTTCCCGTATGATCCGTTCATGACCGTCCACTGAGTTGCCCCAGCCGTGTCTCTGACTGGAATAGGCACACTTCCCTACCATTACCTTTACCTTTTTTGCAGTATATGTCCCCACGTTCTTGGCGTCCTACTTCAGCAGACCAGACCTTGAGATCGTGCAAGACACAATCTCCACGGTCACCGAGGAAGTCACAGTCAAGCCTGACACGCCGCTCTTGACCGAGGAGGGCGTAGCTGTCGAACCCGAACCAGAAATCGTCGTCCAGGAGACCACAACCACGGAGGAGGTGGTCCTTGGCGACAAGGACGCTGGTTTCTGGAAGATTTTAATCTGGGGCGCCCCAAGTGCTCAGAAAACTGCAGCCTCCGCACTGACTTTTCTCATCAACACAATCTTGGTTGGTCTGACCCTCGATGCACTGTACCGTGCGAGATTTCTTTATCCCGTCAACGACCTGTCGTTTGTGCGACTCGGATATGTGTCGCCTACCGAGGCCAAGTTCCTTATCCGCGAGCCTGATCAGTCGCAAATGCCCGTGACTCTTGAACTTCACATCAAGGACGCGCAGGCACCTTTCGACAACCCTCTCTGGCAGACGGCTGGTGGCATCAACTGGACCGATAACCAGACCGATTTCAGTGGTGTCCTCACTGTTCCCCTGACACACTCGAAGCAGCGTATGTATGAATGGCGCACATCCAACAATCACAGTGGTGAATTCCTGGCGCCGCCCGCGGCCGGACACATGCCCGACTACCACGGCGGGAAGTACACCTTCCTGTCGACATCTTGCATCCTGCCACGATTCCCGTACAATCCGTTCGACCATGCTCTAGCCATTCCCGGACTTCGTCATCTGGCAGCCAAGCTGCCCGAGCTCGGCGCACAGTTCATGCTGTTCCTCGGCGACTTCATATACGTGGACGTGCCCCAGCGCTTTGGGGTGTCCGCGGATGAATATCGCATGCAGTACCGACAGGTCTACGCCTCGCCTGACTGGGCTCCGGTCGCACAGAACCTCAGCTGGATTCACGTTCTCGACGACCATGAGATCTCGAATGATTGGTCATCGGGGCAGACTGGGGTCTACAAAGCCGCTATTGAGCCATGGCATATCTACCAGGGAGAGTTGAACCCCCCCAAGGCTCGCGTCCCCGGCACCACCACCTACCGCCGACAAAACGCTACCTGGTATGAGTTCACCCAGGGACCTGCGGCCTTCTTTATGATGGATACTCGCAGCTACCGCTCAAGCAATGCTCTCCCTTTTGACGACCCCGAAAAGACCATGCTTGGGCCCGAACAGTTGGATGATCTGCTTGCCTGGCTGAACAGACCTGTGCCCCGGGGCGTCAAGTGGCGATTTGTTGCCTCGTCGATCCCCTTCACCAAGAACTGGCCCGTCAATGTACAGGACACTTGGGGCGGATTCTTGGTGGAGCGCAAGCGCATTCTCGAGGCCATGTGGGAAGCCGGCGCGCGGGGGACAACCGTGGTCGTCCTCTCGGGCGATCGACACGAATTCGCTGCCACCAAATTCCCACCGCCCGAGGGCTCGCAGTGGGACGACACGGCAGCTGCGTACGAGTTCTCGACCAGCCCACTTAACCAGTTCGCATCGCCAGTGCCGTCGTACCAGCAGACTGACAAGGAAGACATCAAGCTCAAGTAAGCTTATTGCCTCTTTGATCTCCCAAAGCCTTGCCTAACATTCACAGTTATATCCCTTCTGGACGCTCCAAATTCGGCGCGTTCACCATCGAGAACATTGCGGGCGAAAGCGCACTCCAGTACCGCTTGTACATTGATGGCGAGGAGCGATGGACCTACGATCTCGTGTCGCCCTTGACCCCCCTGGAGAGTGAAAATCCCCTGGCGGCCATTTGGTCCAAAATCAAGGACATTCAGCGCCAATACGTCAATTAATGCGACTGACCTTACACTGCTGTCCAAACATGGATCCCTGACAACGCGCGCGGATCCAAAGCCCAAGGGTGGTAATTGTGTTTATATGTGCGTATCACTTTCGGACAAGGGCGTTTGAGTAGGGCGTTGCGGAGTAGACGTGTCGTCAACAGTTTTTTCAAGGCTTCTATCCATAGGTAAAAGTTTAATAAGAATGACCGCGATAACCCGTCCAGACCGAAGTCACACTGCGGTGGTGCAACGTGCTCAGTACAATCTGGTGTCACTGAATAAAACGGCCACCTGCTACCCGCCCTCATTATCATTTTACATTGAGGAGCACCATCTGCAATTAGCGTCTCTGTGACCTCTTTGAACACCCAGCTTCTGGCGACTTGGACGTTGCTCAACAGTGGGGACGCAAAGAGCAGCGCATCATCCCGCTTCGGAGAGGTGCAGAGTAGAAAATGCGCTCACTGAAAAGCAGTTGAGAAATTGGATGATTTTGAGCATACACATTTGTCAAGACATAGTTATCGTGGTCGCTCTAAACATTGAAGGCAGATGATACCGGGCATGCAGTATTTAGCTTCCATAGTCATGAAGTCCGTCACCGCCTTGGGGGCCCCTCCAGCACCCGAGAAAAGTAACTGGCAGAATAATTTGGGAAACTTTTCGTTCCCGCCCAGCCGACTGCCTTTCTGCAACGCAGCACCAGCAATTGATCAGCCGCTAAAATTGAATTCGCACAACATGGCCGGTCCCAAAAGAAGTCGCAAATACGAGAAGCCCAAGTTGGAGCGACCCAGCAAGAAGCAAAAGCGCCTACTCGCCCAGTACAACAGCGACTCGGAGGAAGAGCAGGACGACAACTTTGACCCCGTCAACCTCCTCGACTCGGACGACGACATCCACAATGCTGAAGTAGATGATGGCGCACCATCGGGGGGCGAGTCGAGTTCCGAAGAGGAAGAAGACGCAGCAGTCGCCAAGAAGCCTGTGCCGAAGAAGAAAATGTCGCTAAAGTCACAAAAGGCTCCTCAGCCTGCACCAGAGTCGGCATCTGAGGATGAGGATGATTCGGAATCAGAAGAGGAGGACCAAGATGATGAAGATGAAGACGATGACAGGAAGCAAAACTCGAGACAAGCAAAGAAGAAGCGCGACAACACAGCGTTCGCAACGTCTCTCACGAAAATCCTGGGCACAAAGTTGGCAACCTCGAAACGAGCCGATCCAGTCCTTTCGCGCAGTGCCGACGCGCATTCCGCATCGCGTGCCATTCTCGACAGTGCTCTGGAAGCCAAGGCCCGGAAGCAGCTGCGCGACCAGAAGCGTCGCGCCTTGGAGAAGGGTCGTGTGAAGGATGTCTTGGTCGCCACGAGGAATGAGAAGACTGGTGAGACGGAGGCTTCCACGGCCGAGATTATGGAGACGGAGAGGCGGTTGAGGAAAGTGGCACAGAGGGGTGTGGTCAAATTGTTCAACGCCGTGAGGGCGGCACAGGTTGCGGCTGCCGAGGCAGAGAAGGGCACGAGAAAGGCCGGCGTCATCGGCATGGACCAGAGGGAGGGCAAGGTGAATGAGCTCAGTAAGAAGAGCTTCCTGGACTTGATAGCGTCGGGAGGTGGAGGGTTGAAGAAGACGCCCATCGAGGAGGCTTAGTTTGTCATAGTCCATGCGATACCCAGTCACCCGCAAGCATCTCATGTTGACACAGGCTACTTGTACATCCATTGGTATTGTGTTTATACAGGGGGGCATTTTGACATCTCTCAGCTGCTAAAGTCGCTGGCCTGCATGTTCCTCGTCATGGATGGCAGCTTGACCACCAGGCCGTCCAGCTCCTTGGTCATCTTGACCTGACAACCGAGCCGGCTCGTCTCCGTCAGCCCAAAGGCGAGATCCAACATGTCGTTCTCGTCGTCCTCGGGCTCGGGCATCTTGTCGTACATGCCCTCGTCCTGGACAATCACATGGCATGTTGAGCACGCGCACGATCCGCCGCAAGCGCCCTCCATCTCGAGGTCGTTGGCCTGTGCAATGTCGAGCAAGTTGTCGCCCTCGGCCACCGTGAATTTGAATTCGTCGCCATCCTTATCGATGAAGGTGACATGCAGCCTAGGTACGTCAGCAACTGCGCTCTGCCGGTGGAGTCGATAGTACTTACTCCTCCCCAGGCTTGGGGGGGTTCAAGTGGCCATGCCGCCGGGGGCTCGTCGTTGTGAATGCCCGAGACGAGGCTCTGAGGACAAGAGAGGGCGCTAGACGTGTTGCCGCGGGCTTATTTGACGACCATGACTGTGGCAACGAGCATATCCCACTCGACTTTGTATATGTGTACCGTGTTCGTGATGCGGCAGTCGACAGCCTTGCAAGGCTGGTCGCAAAAGTGCGCGTCGGGGACATTGTGCTAGCGGCGAAATGCGACGCTACGCAACCAGGAAGACTTTGCGTTGTCCGGAGCGTGCTGGGTAGCTCGAAGGCAGTATTCCCCGGTCAAGGTGACGCGCAGGGCCGAACAAATGACCGACCGGAACCGAACCTGGAGAAAAAGTCATCGATGTCGAGGGCCCATAGCTTCGGGCCGCGCCCGCATGCAGGCGAGCAATCTGGAATTTTCAGAGGATCGCTGCTCCAAGTACTCTCGGGTAGTCCAATCCCTCCACCCGTCGCCCATCATCCAGCCATTCAAGGCGTGATGATTTCCATTTCTTGCCCACCTCCTCTACGAAATCTCGTCATCACCAGAGCCGCATAGCACATGCGGTGACTCGCTCAGCATGGCGTCGCAGAGAGAAGGTGTCAACCCTCTACGACCCTACTATATTCCTCCCACCATCGGCGAGCGCGCTGATCCTCTTTCCGGAGCTGCAGACGCTGCGACGTCAAGCTCTGGGCGCTACGCAACACGAGCTCGCGATGTGTTCAACGACCTAGATTACGGCTACCTGGGGGACGAGGCGCCGTCCGTGGTGCAGAATGTCAAGGACCTCCTGGATGAGCTCCTGTGGAAATACTGCTCCGTGCTCATGGCGCAGCCGTTTGAGGTTGCCAAGACTATTCTGCAGGTGCGCGACCAGGACGAGAATGCAGCCGCATCTGCGAACTCCGGGGAACCGGGAGCAATCAAGAGAACCTCGAGCTACGGCGGTTCCATCTACGATGTTTGTGACCATGGTTCTTGCTTTTTCGAGGTTCACGTTGTAGCTGACCAGCTCTAGCTCCCAGATTCCGATTCTGAAGGCGACGAGCCGTCTTATTTCACATCCAACGTCCCTGACACGCCCACGCCTATACACTCGCGCAATCGCTCTGGACGGCGACCCGATTCTCCCGTCGATTCGCCACGCCCTCAGAAGAGGGCTGACATACCGGGGCACCACCTCAACATCCGGCGCTCGGACTCCGTCACTGGCGCCATCTCGGCTCTGTGGACCAAGGAGGGCGCCTGGGGCGTGTGGAAAGGCTCCAATGCGACTTTCCTCTACACCGTGCTGCAGTCCCTCCTCGAGAACTGGTCGCGAAGCTTTTTGAGTGCTATTCTCAATGTGCCAGATCTGGGTGTCAAGGACGACATTGACCGGCTGGTGGACATTGCATCTCCTTACCCATGGGCATCACTCTTTGTCGCCGCCTCGGCTGCTGTTGCGACAGGTGTGCTTCTCGCACCACTGGACCTGGTCCGGACCAAGCTCATCCTGACCCCCACGAGCCATGGGCAGCGCCGGACGCTCTCTACTCTTCGCGCCTTGCCGTCATACCTTTGCTCCTCCTCCCTGCTCCTACCGACCATGCTTCACTCTCTTATCCACCCCATCCTCACTCTCTCCACGCCGCTGGTGCTGCGCACGCGCTTCATGATCGACAGCCAAGTGTCACCCATGACATTCTCCGTCGCCAAGTTCTGCGCGTCGTCAGCGGCGATTTTTGTCAAGCTGCCTCTCGAAACTGTTCTCCGTCGCGGCCAGATGGGTGTTCTCTCTGGCAGGGAGTACCTGCGCGCTCTAGGGGGCAAGGAGCAAAAGCTGGACACGATTGTACCTCTGGGTCGTTACGAAGGCACATTCGGCACCATGGTGCACATTGCAAAAGAGGAGGGCCAACGGGAGGTCGTCGGCCAGCCTGCGCAGACTAGAAAGGGCAAAGGTAAGACCAAGCCCTCTGCGCCCACATACCGCAAGGGACAAGGTGTGGAAGGCCTGTGGCGAGGATGGAAGGTCAGCTGGTGGGGTCTCGTCGGCCTCTGGATGGCCGGTGTGCTTGCCAACGGCGGCGAGGGCGAGTTTTAGGTATTTGTCGGGGGCGAGCCGACTATTGTGTACGATGTACGATGTGCATACAAACGTGGCGGGATGGCACGTGGATGTTGGGATTCGGCATGGCGTTATGGACACGGCTTCACTCTCCTACGAACCCGACGATTAGGATGGTATTATACCATTGTTATATTGATGTAATCTATACACACGAATACGACCTAATCTTGATAATCATTCGACTGTTGCGAATTCGCTTGATGGTATGAGGGCAGGTCAACAAGAGAGACCGTCACGTGAACTGGCGTTTGCTAGCTGCAGGGCGCCGCGCTTCGTTGAGAGCGAAACGTCCTGCAATTGCACACCCACCAGACAATCCGACTTCCTTTCTGCCTGCAACCTCGACACTAACCACAGTCCGTTCACTTGCCCCAAACCTCGTCGACATTGCATCCAGACGACGCTTTGCAACGATGGCCTGAAGAGTTTCCGAGCACACAGACTGCCCGACCACGCGGTCTCTCATTCCACGACCCCCTTTGCGCCGGGCCTGGGCACACATAGAATGGCTGCTCCCTCGGGCAACACAGCCTCCGAAGCTGTCGAGAAACAGACTGCGATCGCGCCGCGCAGATTCAAAGCCTCTGAGCTGCCCTTGCCCTCTGCCACACGCAGCGCAATTGAATCGCTCGCGCATGCGTTCAAGAAGGAGGGTGCCTACGACGCGATTCGAAAACAGGTCTGGGATAATTTCAAAGCGAGTGTAAGCATTCCCTACTCGAAATGCCAAAATATGTTGTATTGACCAGACGCGCAGGATTACGAGGCGCAAGTGACAAAGTCGATCCTCGCCGTCGCTGAGCAGGAGGTCGAAAAGAACCCCCAGCAGCTGCTCACACTCGACACGCGCAAAGCCGCCGCGCTCATTGACGGTGCACTCGAGCGGTCCGGGGTCTACCAGCAATCGGAAGAAGTCATCAGCCAGCTCATTGACGTCGGCACCATTGAGGAGCGCATCCGCGCCATTCGGAAAGCAGCCATTGGCGAGGAAGCCGCCGAAGCCGAACGTATCCGAGGCGCCAAGACTGACGAGGAGTACACTGCGGAGACCGAGGCGCGCAAAGAAGAGAGGAGGAAAATCCGCGAGGAGCTCAAGGCGAAGGAAGAAGCGATCATCCTTGAGAAGCAAAGAATTGCCGAGGAAGAGCGGAAGCGCAGGCGCAGGGCCGAAGACGAGGCGGAGCTCAAACGACAAAAAGAACGTGACGAACGCCGCGCGAAGCGGGAGAAGGAGCGAGAGGAGCGAGAAAGGGAACGGGACCGTGAACGTGAGAAGAGACACCGCGAGCGCGAAGCTAGGGAAGCCGCCCTCGAGGAGGCTCGACGCACAAAGACATCAGACGATAAGGCACCCGAGCTCCAGCGCGAGCTGTCCAAGGAAGAGAACGAGAGACTGGAGCAGGAGGCTTTGGCGGACTTGCTGCGCGAAAGCAGCCACAGATCCACGAGCAGACCTCGTCATCAAGGGTACGAGCTGGACCGAGATCTTGCACCTCCGCCGAGGCGAACCAAGCCGGCGTCGGCCATTGATCCGATCCGCAGAGATTCCTCCACGAGACGCGACAGCCTGAGCAGAGTCATACGTGACGAGAGAGGCTCGAGGACCCCCATGGACTCCAAAGTGACCGATCTCAGAGGCGACAGGAGATCTAGCCGTAGTGTATCTAGAACTCGCGACCGCGACAGGGACCGTGATCGGGACAGGGTCATGGACCGCGACCGCGATCGCGACAGGGACAGGGACAGACGGGATCGCAGCAGGATACGGGACGATGACCGCAGACGGGAGCGAGAAAGATCTCGTTCGCCAAGAAGGGACGTGGGCCGCGATCGACAAGAGAGAAGTCGCTCGAGGCCCAGACGGGACCGTTCGCGGTCGCGTACGCGAAGAGACGAGAGAGATGATCGTCGGGACAGGAGTCGCTCCAGGAGACGGGAGCGCTCACCGATACGCGACCGCCGCGAGCGTTCCAGGGACAGAGTAAGCGTTCGCGACCGGAGCCGCCATCGGGACAGGACCAGAAGCAGAGACCGACGACCCCATCGCTCCCGTTCACGTTCACGCTCACGACGGAGAGACAGCCGCGCACGTCGTGACCGCAGCCGCGAGTCTTCACGCTACATTCAGCACGACCGATACCAGCCCGCGCGTGACAGAAGCCGGGATCGAGACGTGCGCGCCAGCTCTCGTTCCATGGTGCGCATCACAGACCGAGCCATTGAAGATTCCGAGGAGTACAAACGTGAGGAGAGAATCCGCCGAGAGAAGGAAGCCAAGGCCTACATGGCCGCGCAAAAGGAAGCTGCTGCTGCGGCCGCGGCCGCCGCTGCCGCTGGCACGGCGCCGGCGCCGGCGACGGCGGACTCGTATCACCCGCCCTCGGCACACAAGGACGACCGCTACGGCAAAGAAGATCGTTTCGTTCCCGGCCCCGCAGGCGACAGTGATCGCTACGTACCGGGGTCCCGCGACGACAGGAGGCGCAGGAGTCGGAGTCGCTCAAGGGACAGAGACCGGGAAAGGAGGGATCGAGACAAGGACCGCGAGCGGGATCGTGACCGTGACCGTGATCGCGACAGGACCAGGGAGCGCGATCTTGACCGTGACAGAGATCGCGGCGGGCGAGACGACAGGGACCGGGACCGGGACCGGATTCGCGACGATAGGGAGCGAGAACGGGATAGGGATCGTGACAGAGACCGAGACCGAGACCGGGACAGAGAGCGGAGGAGAAGAGACAGGAGTCTGTCTCCCAGGAGGGACAGAGACAGGGACAGGGACAGGCGAGAGCGCGACCGCAGTCGCAGTCGCAGCCGCCGTCGGAGTCGAAGTCGTCGCTGATGCGTATCACGCATCCCACGTCAACCCCATGTTAATCTCACACTGCCATGTAACAACATCATCAGGACGTGTTCGTCGCGCGTGAAATTAATTTAGATGCTAGATCCATGAGGGAAGAGAATAAGCCGGCAGAGTCTACGCTTTGATGTTTCTCTATGCATGCGCCAGCCAATATCACCGTCACTTGCTGTGGTGGAACCAAGTTCGTTTCCCTCTCCATACAACGCCCCTCTATTACGAGAACCAGAAAAAGAATAAACCAGACCCATCCATGTAGACTTGTTTCCTTCACTTGTATATGTTTATTAAATGCAACAGTAATGTCATGCCAATCAAAGTCATGTCTTGCGGGTTTCGTTCATCTCTCGGGACTGAATATCGAGGGGAAGGACTCCTGGGCCTTCCTCATGGCAGCAGGTCCGTGCCAGATGCCGACCATGACGCATAGGCTGATGAACGCGAGGACGCCCGTGATGAGGATGCAGCGACGGCGCTCGGGCGTCCACTGCCCTTCGCGCCCCGACTTCCATGCCTGACCGGCCCACGAGGAGGCCATGCCGTAGCCCTTGGCGAGGGTCTCGTAGCCGAGCGAGTAGTAGACGAGGCCGGCGAGCGCGACGGAGTAGCCGAAGAATTGGAGTGGGGTGATGGTGGTCTGCCAGATGATGACGGAGATGACCACGAGAAGGATGGACTTGAAGATGCCGGTCAGGGTCATTACGAGACCAGAGGTCTTGCCGATCTGTCGCCGATAGTGTTAGCGTGGAGCATGACTCTGATGATGGGGAGAGACGTACCAAGCACACGCTCGCAATGTTGAGCATAAAGGCGACAAGCGCGTTGAGGAGGAGCATGAAGATGCCCGCATCCCAGAGATGCTGCATTTCGAATTTGGGGACTTCGCTCCAGAACGCGACGAACATGTTCATGACGGCGCAGACGGGGGCGTAGTAGTAGAGACCGACGAGGGGATCCATCTGCAGACCCTCGGAGCTGAGCATGACCTGGATGAGGACGAGGCGCATGGCCTCAAAGACGGTGCCACCGACCTGGTACAAGAACCCTAACCACGAGAACTGGATCTCGCCGGCGCTCGCAATGGCGACGCCGAGCACAATGACGAGAATGTTGAGGAGGGTCGTCATGGTCGGGTTGGCGATGCCCCAGAGCCAGGAGAAGAAGAGGACCACGACGGGCGAGGCCGACTTGAGCATCTGGATGAAGGGGACCGAGAGGTAGAGGTAGACGAGGTTGGAGCAGACGAGGGAGCCCGAGTAGAGTATGCCAATGGGCAGGATTGTGCGGAAGAAGAAGCGACGGTCGATGGGGAGCGCGTGGCGCGACTCGAGCAGGGACGTGGTCCGGGCGAGCAGCTGGGTGGCGGCCGTGGCGAAGATGAGGTGCCAGCAGGTGAGCAGGATGGGATAGCGGAAGCCGGCATTGTCAATGAGCCACTTGTTGAAGAGGATGGTGCAGTTGGAGAAGAAGATCCAGCTGAGGATGTAGAAGGACGGGTGCAGGCTCAGGGTCCCCTTCTCGTCGCCGCGCGACTGCTTGTGGGCGAAGCCAGCCTCTGGATCCCCGTCGCCATCCTGAAAGTGCCCGCTGCCGTGGCCGCGCTGGGTCGGGTTGTCTATCATGGGAACATTGTCGCCGTCGATCGTGGTGGATGTCGAGCTGCGAGGCGACAGCGTCGACGCCGCCATTGCGTCGGTTCACAGGAGCGCGGGATACCCAAAGTAGTCGGGGCTCAATGTGTCGTCGTGGCTTTCGTTTTCGTCGAACGCGCAAGACGCGCTGTAGGAACAGGCCCAAGCACGCTGGGTGCAGACGGACAGGTTGGTAACGTTGGGTTGGTGTATGTATGTGTCTGGGCGTGTCGAAGGGGACGGGAATGTGGGAGACGAGATGTGTGCCAAGTGGCTGCCAAGAGATTGGAACCTTGGCAGATCAAGATCGACCAGCTAACGTTAGCTACCTTAGCTAGCCGCCCTGGAGAACCCAAGCGACTGGATGGGAAATGGCAAAATCACTTGGCCAAGCAACAGCGAGAGATAAAGACAGGATCGCGATCGGGATCTTTGCGTCTGACGGGAGAAGGTTCCAAGAAGAAACGGGCGCTCGAAGAGTGCTGCTATCCGTCCACCAGCCTCGAGCAAGGCACAAGTCAGGCCTGATATGGGTGGAACTCAACAAATGAGCGACGCGACGTGAGCTTGAGAGCAAAATTGCGCCGCGAGGCTCGAGCTGCAGGTTCGCTAGGAAGAGGGGCCGTCCCCTGCAAGCGCCTCAGGTCTGTCTTTCTTTAAGGGGTTGCTGGCCCCAAACTCACCCCAAGAAGACAGAATACGAGCACGTCTAATAAAACCCAAATGCGCAAGGCCCTTCTCCCTGTTTTCGGTGACTATCCTCCGCCCACTATCACTTGGCGACCCACACAGGCGTCAGCCAGTGCGTGTGCGTACGTACGGAGTTTGGTGAGCGTGCGCGGACAGTCCCAAAGTCTAACTGAGGAGGTTCCGAAGAGCCGAGCACCAGAGACTTCTTCCTGTTGTCCCTCACCAATGCCAATACGTTTTGGTAGCTCTGGGCTGACACTGGGGATCCACTTGGCCGAGGCTTCTGCGAGCTCTCCTTGTTGGCATGCTGACCAGCAGTGTACGTGTACATGGCCGCGGCCTCTGCTTTTGTCCCGTCAGCCCAGCCAGCCAGCCAGCACGGGTCTGACGGGATAATACCCTTCCCGTGCCGCCCATCCTGCATTCCAGAACCCGAAGCACTTCTTTGGTCCGGGCCCGCCCCGAGTCCAGCCTGCACTGCCTGTCTGCTTAGGTCAGATCAATGCGCCTGCTCAATCCAAGAGACTGCAGAGGCAGAGAGCGTAGAGGCTGCTGCCCACTGCTCGCTGCTGGCCTTGCACTGTTTCTTCCTTCCATCGAATAATGGTTTCCTACTCTCTAATCATCGGGCTCGACATGCCTTGTGCAGTAATTATCACGTACGCACTTGAGAAGATGCGCCGTTGCCAAGGCGAGAGCTGCGACTGGCTCCCCACACGTCCCCTGCCAAGACCAGCCCAGGGACCCTGGACCTCTCAACTCGATCAGTGGGTACGAGACGCACTCGCAGGATTGTTTGATTCTCGGAAGATTGACCAGACGCATTACTGGTATCTTTTCATGCTGTCGGAGGATTCGGTAACGCGAAACACTAAGACTCAACTCATACCCATGTCGTGATGTCACTGATGTGCCTGACCTAAGAATTCGTACCCGCGCATTGTTGCGCATACACATGGAAGGGAGATGCGAACGGTTAAAGACGTAAGTGCACATCCCAAACGCTTGGGCTTCCAACAACGAATGCCGTATGAAAGAAACCCGTAAGCCAGGTCCTAAAGCCAAACTTCACCTCGAGCCTGGGAAAGATCATCATAGCGCCGCTTGGCGCTGGAATGTATTGTATCGCTGCATGTCCGAGTCATCTCATGCGAGGGGGCCCAGTGTCACATATGGTCTAAAGTTTCTTGCGGCACCACAACCGAAAATGGTCCAAAGCTACCATTCGCCTTGGCCTGTGCGTATCATTGCACATGTTCTCATTCGATTCATGCTCCTCACGCGAGAAATACCAGATACCGCCAACGCCCGTTGCAATGCAGAGTTCTTCTAAGCCATCCCCCATGGGGGTAATCACGAAATCCCACGTTGGCTTGTGCCAGATGAATGCAAGAGCTCCCTCCGTAGCTCACCCAGCGTTCACGCTGTGCTCACTGGAGGCAAGTCGCCCGCGGCCTGGGGCTGGTTTGAAGCTTCGGTAACCGAAGCGTTCGAGTTGTGGTCTGGCATCTTGTTCGAAGCTGTACCTTGGCCACTCTGAGAAGGCTCCTGCGATGAATGCTCATCTGTAAAAGCAGGCGCATTCCCGCCTTCGTGCCTCGTTGCCGCGTCGCTGAATGGCTCATCATCGTCTTGGCGCTCCATGTTTGGATCGACGCAGTCGTAGAACAGCATGAAGACTCCAGGAGATAGCGTGGAGACAGTCTGCTCAGTGACCCTGGACACGTTGTGATCGCTCAGCCGCCACCAGTCCATCTCACGTTCCGGTACGTTGTTGCCCTGCACTGCCTCTTTCCCACCTGCACCGGCATCGACAGGTTCGTTGACATCCCCTCGCGCGTCCTCGAGTGTAGGGGAGGACTCGCAGCTTGTAGCTGACATGTTACGCGCGTGCTTTCGGTAGCAGATGTAGTGACCATTCTCGTGCCGGCCGTAATGCGTCACAACCGCGCGTAGTTCGTATATCGGGCCTGTCAGCTTTGAAGGCCGCTCGCCACCTGCTACCATGGATGCAGTAGGACTACCGATCCAATTCTCCTCTTCGGCCGCACTAGGTGAGCCTTGAGACGTCCTGGGCCCGTTGGCGCTGCCCAAACACCACGGCCCCAGATCAAGCATCATGGGAAAGTGCACCGGTGCTGAATTTTTGACCATATCAAAAGTGTTTGGATCAAACACGGATCGATTCACGTGGATCGCTAGACTGCGAGGCGGCCTCGCAATGACAATTTGCTTGGTCTTTGTCGTGGTCACTTTGCTGTGGGACGTGATCTTGCACTTGTCTGCCAGCGTCTTCTCATCGAAAGCATCTTCCTCTAGCGCCAGGTTGACTGCCTCCAGGCGTCTCATCGGTTCCGCGAGCTGCGCTTCCTCCGCACCTTTCTCTCTCATCTGCGCTTCCAGCTTGCCGAGGAGCCGTTGGGCCTTGAGGAGGGTACATTTCGGACAGTCGACTCCTTCAATAGTCTCCAAGTGGCTGTAGGCGTCCAGCCTCTCGTGCAGATCGTGGTGCTGTTGCAAACCGAGGCTCAGGGTCAAGCAGTTGAATGGGATCATGGACAGGCCATCCGAATGCCCGCACTGTACACAGGCCACCCTTTGCGCCAGCAAACCCTCCAGGGGATTTCGAAAGGACGTTGCCTCAGGACTCTGCAGTCTCGCGCAATGGCTCTGGTAGCCACTATCATCACTGCCTTCGCTGGAGTCGGTGTCCGTGGTCATGCCGTCCTTCTCGCTGTACCTCTCAAAGCCGCTCGGACGCTCGGACGCTTTGAGAGCCCGCGCTGCACCCTTGTCAATGTCGTCTAATATTTTCGAAAAGTATTCCTGCGCATCCTGCTGCGTCCACGTGCTGAGGAACTTCAGTTTACTAGGCGTCCAGAGCGTGCGCCCATTATTCGATGTATCGTGGAGATCGCTTATCAGGGTCTTGAGCGTTTGAGCGACCACTTTCTGCCCGTCATCTTCGTCCGTATCCGTGTCGCCAAGGCAATGGGCGAGGTATTCGGGCAGCGTGTCGAGAGACGCCAGACCCTGCAGAATGCTGTTTTGAAAACACGAGTTGTCTCGATTCCCTAGCCCCGCCGGTCGCTCTTTATCCAGTTGCAGCCCTAACGCATTCGTCGTCACAGACAGGGCACGAGTTCTCGCTTGGAACACGGACGCGAAGATGCCACTGTCGCTCTCGAGCCCCAGAACTCGCTTCATCGCCGCGCTCTTGGACGCATATGTGTTGGTGTGCCTGGTCCTCATCAGTGGGTCAAACCAGGCATCAAGCGCGTAGAGTATCGAGGTCGGCGTGATGTAGACCAGCGCGCGCCACAGACGGTGCGCAGTCGCGACAACAGCTTCGTGGACGGCAGGCGTGGAGTTGTATGTGTTGTATGCGAAGGCGATGAAGAGCACTAGGCCAGTGAGCAGGACAAAGGGCTCATTCGCACGATCCCAAAGAGCTTGCGATGGCGGAGGCGCGCCTCTATGCCTGTGACGGTACAAGTCTTCCGAGTCGTAGCGCCGCGAAGACATGCTGCTCTGACATGTGCTAGCAGTGGTGATGGCAACGTTGGTAGGTTATATCGCGAATGCTCGGCGGAGTCGATCAAGTACCGGCCAGTTCGTGGGATAACCTGACAGGGCCATGACCTTTGGCCGATGCAGCAGCCGCGCGACACCAGCTCTGGCTCGAAGGTTGAATGTTGTGCCAGTGGGCAAAATTGTTGACGGAGGAATGGTGAGTGGTACGTCAGGCTAGGAGGCAATTTGTCCACTACCAACGTGTATAAGCCGCGAGGATTTGCCATACCCTGCAGGCCGGATGCACCTACCTCTGTGCCTTGCATTTGGATGGACCGAAGGGGCTTTTCGCCGAGACACTCTTTTGTGTTCGTGAGTCAAGGATGAATAGGATAATTGATTCGTAACAGTTTTCATCCCTTCTTTCATGTGGCTACTTACGCCTGAGGGCCTGCCGAAACGTGTCTTCATAGCCGATCATTTTACCGGACCCAAGCCTTGGCTGACGAAATACCCCGAGACTGACGACTAACAATGAGCGCAAACGTGACGGTTGTGCTTCAGACGTCGCCCGTCCAGCTATTCTGCGCAACCATGTATAGGTTTCGAGTATCTGTCTGATGAATCGATTCAAACCCATACTCGCCCTTGAACTTGATATGACTGTGACAAATGCTTCCCAGCTCTCGCGGCCCTCGGCATGAGTGAACCGACAGTCACGTGGCCCCACATAGCACACCAAGCCACCAGTTCCAAAGTCAAGCAACTCCGCACCTTGGCCTTGATATGGCCTTCTGACATTGAGATTGATCATTGAATTTTATTGCTGTTGTAAAGTTTTCCCACAGAAGGAGTCCGGCAAAATGAGCGCTTTGCGATGGACACAAGTTGGGTTGAGGTACGCTTGCATGACCACCAAAGAGCGTTTCCTCACTGTAAACTGATGCACGACAGGTCTGTCTTGAAGCATGGCAAAGGCAGCTGCATCAAACCAAGTTGGCAACTGCATCAGACACGTAGCCTTCATGCCACTACGAGGCTGCGTCTAGGCACCACAGCTGCTCCAAGAGGGCAGCCAAGCAGTGCGTCTTTGCAAGCGCAAGCGGAGCCCGTCGATCTGTTGAAGACGTAAGACGAAGTGGAATGCCTCCATTGGAAAATGAAATCTAACAATGTCAGTCCATCCTTGTGGCTCCGGTATGTGACGCGGTTCCAATCGGCTAGGCCTCACCGCTGAGACGAAGACTAGCGACAACTGTCAGTGCAGCCAATGTGTGAACCAGGACACTCTGCAGAGAAACTTTGATACCTTTGCCGTACGTATAATCTCCCCCATGTGAATGCATTTTCTCACTCATGACCAGATCGATGCGGGGAACCTCAAGGTGGTCAGCTCGCAGACCACAAACGGCGCATTGACCGTTCGCTGTAAGTGCGCCCAGGCTCTGTTGATGACCATTACTCTAATGAAGCGACAAGGGTCCGATGGGCACGAGTCTCATTACCCAGCATGGTGGGTTGACAAGGCCAAGCAAAGCCTGACTCCCCAGTCTGCTTCACCTTCAGTGTGGGATACAGTCGAATTGTGGAACCATGAGCAGGCCACAGCCTACCGCAAGAAGCAGGAAGTGCCATATGACCCTTCCTCCATGGCTGATTGCATCCGTGAGGCGACAGCTCGCCTGGCCCGATATGGTTACTGCTTTATCACCGGCGTGCCAGCTGCCCCTGAGCCAACTGAGGCGCTGCTGGAGAAGTTTGGGCCCATACGAAACACCCACTACGGAGGGTTTTACGACTTCACTCCGGACCTCGCAAAGGCCGACACGGCATACACGAACATTGCTCTCCCACCACATACGGATACGACATACTTTACGGAGCCAGCTGGACTTCAGTCCTTCCATATGCTGTCTCATCAGGGACCGCCAGGCGCCGACAATGACTTGGGTGGAAGCTCGATTCTCGTGGACGGTTTTGCAGCTGCGTCAAAGCTGTATCGTGAGCATCGAGATGCGTTTGAGTGTCTCAGGACAGTCCCTATTCCATGGCACGCCAGTGGCAACCAAGGTGTCGCAATCACGCCAGCGATGCGCGCTCCGGTCATAGAGTTCATGCAAAGCAGCTACGGCGACGACCTGTTGAGGATCAGGTGGAATAACGACGACCGCGGCGTTGTCCCGATTGAGAAATCCGAGGAGTGGTATGCTGCAGCGCGCATCTGGGACTCGATTTTGAAGGACAAGGAGATGCAGTATCACTTCCAACTAACACCCGGAACCGTCCTGAGTATATAGCCCATGTCGCGAGGGGACCACCGCCCGCTAACTGTGTCTAGTCTTTGATAACTGGCGCGTTCTCCATGGCAGAACGGCATTCGAGGGAATTAGGAGGATGTCCGGGGCCTACAGTGAGTGTCCCTATGTCCAGGCAGCTGCCATATGCTAACTGAAGCAGTAAATCGCGACGACTACTTCTCGACCAAGATCAATTCGCAGCTGAATCGGGACGAGGTCCAGTCCTGGAGTCTGTTCCAGGATCGCAACCGTCTGGTTGAGTCGTCCATGAACATCATCGCAAAGACATGACCAAAGAGTTCGTCTGTGGGATGATTGCGGAGTGCTGAAGATCCTTTGTAGGCAGTAAGCCAGGCTGGCGGAGATAAACGACTGCGACTTATTCTTATGCGTGCCATACATAGCGCCGGGCTAGCCGCTGGTGTTCTAAGCTAGCGCGCAACAAGCATGGTCGAGGTATTCGATGGACAGGAGCAACATGGGAAAAGGTAGCGTGACTTTAGCGAATGTGATCAGCGACTCGGACTCGACTGCAGGCTGCAGGCTGCAGGCAGTGGGGACTTGGTGGACAGCGCGATAGATACGGCACAATAGAAGAGTGCGTCAAGCTCCGAATGTCACGAACCAGGTTAGCTCGCCAAAAGATGAGAAGCGCCGACGTCCGTAAAAGCGCGCCTGTTACGGGTCGCGATTTCAAGCAGATGCAGGATGATGTCGGCGGGGCAGCCCCTCGTCCCACATTCTGGCCTCCGCATGGAGGGGCTTGTCTGGGCGGTCGTCATGCTTGGCCCGGTTGTTTACGCTGCGTTAATCGAGTTTTCTGGCCATTCTCCGTGAAACACGGCTGTATGCGAGTCATGGTGATTGTCTGCGGCTGCTGCGGTTGTCCATCCGCCGGCCGGAGATTGAAAAATGCAAGGTACTTGAGGGGAACTGGTTGATACCTGCTTCGAAAATGTCGCATGTGCTACCGCGAGAGAGTGGATGACATGTAGGGATCGATCCAGCATCACACTCTTTTAAACGACTCGCGTGCCCATTGCGAATGTTTCAGCACCAGCTTCTCTCCATTCCCCTCACCCTCTCACGAAAACCTGCCACCAGAGTCCGGTTGGCTGCCAAGCATCAGTAGCCGGTTCCCAGTACAATCGCGCAAATAGCTACACAATGGCCGCTGACATGAAGAATGGGGCTTTCGAGCTCGACAACACCGATATCCCCAAGGGCGATCGGGTCCTTCCCATGTTCTCCTTGAAGGGCCGCACAGCCATTGTTTCTGGCGCAGGCGCTGGCATTGGCCTGGGGGTGGCGCAGGCTTTGGCTGAGGCCGGTGCCAATGTCGCCATCTGGTACAACAGCAACAAGCAGGCTCTTGTTGAGGCCGAGAATATCGAAAAGACATATGGCGTCAAGTGTAAGCTGGGCGTGAGGAAGAAGATTTGAACCCTTGAGTAACCTATCGTTTAGGCCGCGCATATCAAGTCAATGTCGTATCCCCCGAGGCTGTCGAAAAGGCCATTAATGAGATTGTCGCCGAGTTCAACGGCCGTCTGGATGTCTTTGTCGCCAACTCGGGAATCGCATGGGAAGACGGCGCGTTTATTGACGGCAGCCCCGAAACTGCCAAGAAGGTCATGGCGGTCAATGTCGATGGCGTGATGTGGTGCGCAAAGGCGGCTGGCGCTCATTTCCGTCGTCAGAAGAAGGAGCGCACAACATTTGACGGGAAGCCTCTGGAGAATTTCATCGCGGGGAGCTTCATTGCCACAGCCTCGATGAGTGGGAGCATCGTGAACATTCCCCAGCTGCAGGCTGTGTACAACGGCTCCAAGGCCGCCGTCATCCACTTTTGCAAGAGCCTGGCTGTCGAGTGGACTGGATTTGCGCGTGTCAACACAGTGTCTCCCGGATACATCCAGACCGAGATCTCGCACTTTGCGGATGCTGAGGTGAAGAAGCAGTGGAAGAGCAAGACCCCAGCTGGGTGAGTGATGGTGCTTGTACCGTCGGTCGCAGGATACGCTAACCAGTGCACAGTCGCGAGGGTGTCGTAAGCGAGCTCAAGGGAGCGTTCCTTTACTTGGCTTCAGACGCCGCTTCCTACACCACGGGTTTGGACCTGATTGTTGACGGTGGCTACTGCTTGCCCTGAGCTGTGACATTTCGACTGTGAAAGTGTTGGTGCGGGCAAAGGGCCTTCAAGTTATCGCATCTTTCACATTGATGATAGCAGAGGATCGAAAAGACACAGCGATGTCGACTTGGTTTGCGTAGATACCACAAAGCTAGACTTGGAATTGCGTTTCGTTCTGAAATAGCTGTTCGGTGCATGCATCTGCGCCAGGTAGCCTTGTCCGTTGCCAAGGAGTGGATCTCAGATGGCTGATGGTGGCCTCAAATCATGCCCTTGGACCAAGCTGGATGCGCCAGATCTTGCTGAGGTTTTTGCATGCTTGGGCGACACAGTTTTCATGAAGCTCTAGGTGAGTGAGTGACCGAGGCGATACACGTGCCAAATTAGCCAGTGATGTAAGATTGACTCAGGGGAAGCCGTCAAGCGTTGCCGCCACCCTCCCACAAGCCCGCCTGGTCGTTTCCCACGCCACCCGCTAGGGGCCCAGCACCTTAGCGGGGGACAGCTTTGTGCACTAACAAATATCTGTTTCCCGAATAGGGAGCTCTGCTAGTGACCATGGCCCAGGCCAGCCACCTTCTGGCCCTCAGTGGCCCTGTTGATGCCGTGCTCTCCACCCTTCCCCAGCAATTTCTAGCTTCTTGCTTGCATCAACGTCCGAACTCTTTCCTCCGCACCCTTATTTGTCGCTTCCAAGGGCTCCCTAGCGATACTTTGACCGCGTGCAACTCATCAGCCCTCGTCGCTCTTTGGTATACGCTCTCGACACCTTGGGGCTGGTCCCTTTGTCTGCGCGACGCTCCAACATCGCCTCAAATCCGGTGCCCCTTAGCCTGTCCAGAATGGAACAAGACGGTGCAGTTCGCGAGGCGCAAATCGACAACGCTATCCGTGCGATACAAGACAAGAAGCCTTTGCCCGAGATAGACTTTACAATCCACACGACCGAAGATGGACAGCAGATCAGCACGCAGGAGCGTGTGTGCAAGGGTGCGTCCGTTTGCTGATTACCCCACCATCGTCCATCACACAACGCCGCCGCCCACCTGGTGTCTCACTCGCACCACTGGGCCCTGCACCGCCTTTGAGATTTGATCTTCTGACTCCTACTAGATGTGCAAGCCCCTGCGACTTCGACGCCTACGGACGAGGAATTCTTCGAGGACGAAACCCGTACCAAGCCCAACATCAAGTTCTTAAAGCAGCACTTCTACAGAGAAGGCCGCTTGACCGAGGAGCAGGCACTATGGATTATCAGAAAGGGCGCCGAGGTGCTCAGAGCAGAACCCAACCTCCTGGAGATGGACGCGCCCATAACCGTATGTGGCGATGTTCACGGCCAGTACTATGACTTGATGAAGCTCTTTGAGGTCGGCGGCGACCCCGCCGAAACACGATATCTCTTCTTGGGCGACTACGTTGATCGCGGCTACTTCAGCATCGAGTGCGTGCTCTACCTGTGGTCTCTCAAGATCCACTATCCCAACAGCTTGTGGCTTCTTCGCGGCAACCACGAGTGCCGCCACTTGACGGATTACTTTACTTTCAAGCTTGAGTGCAAACACAAGTACTCGGAGACCATTTACGAAGCGTGCGTCGAGGCATTTTGCTGCCTGCCTCTGGCTGCGGTCATGAACAAGCAGTTCTTGTGCATCCACGGCGGTCTGAGCCCTGAGCTGCACACCCTGGATGACATTCGGAACGTGGGTGCTCACCTAATTCCTTGGCATGGATGCCCTCTGACATGTGTAGATTGATCGATTCCGCGAGCCTCCAACCCAGGGCCTCATGTGCGACATGCTTTGGGCTGATCCGCTTGAGGAATTTGGCCAGGAGAAATCAAGCGAATATTTCCTGCACAACCATGTGCGAGGATGCTCGTACTTCTTCTCATACCCAGCAGCTTGTGCCTTCTTGGAGAAGAACAACCTACTTTCAGTTATCCGCGCTCACGAGGCTCAAGATGCGGGATACCGCATGTACCGCAAGACTCGCACCACCGGGTTTCCTAGTGTGATGACTATTTTCTCAGCGCCCAACTACTTGGACCTTTACAACAACAAGGCAGCTGTGCTCAAATACGAGAATAATGTCATGAACATTCGTCAATTCAACTGCACGCCGCATCCATATTGGCTGCCCAACTTCATGGACGTTTTCACCTGGTCGCTTCCATTCGTGGGTGAGAAAATCACGGACATGCTCATTGCGATTTTGAGCACGTGCTCTGAGGAGGAACTGAAGGACGAGACTCCATCGGCTGCTTCGCCTGCCACGATCTCATCGCCAACGTCCCAGGACCCCGAGGATCCAAACTCGATCGAATTCAAGCGCAAGGCTATCAAGAACAAGGTTCTGGCCATTGGACGTATGTCACGCGTGTTCCAAGTGTTGCGTGAAGAGTCGGAGCGAGTTACGGAACTGAAGACTGTATCTGGTGGACGCCTGCCCGCAGGCACCCTTATGCTCGGCAGCGCGGGCATCAAGGACGCCATTCAGACGTTTGAAGATGCCAGGAAGGTTGATCTGCAGAACGAGCACTTGCCCCCATCTCATGAGGAAGTCGTGAAGCACCACGAAGAAGAACGCGCGCAGGCCCTGCAGAAGGCATCGGAAGATGCGGAGAACGACACGAAGCTGCAGCAATTGTCGCGGCGGTTGAGCACGTGAGTTCACACTGTTTTCACTCACCAACGACTCTTTCTTTAGCTAACCACTTGCACAGTGACCGCAAACGTCGCACCGCGTCCAAGTAATCGGCTGGATATACAGCAGTGCCGCCGAGCTTACATGTATTATGATTCATGCCCAAACAGTCTATGAACTACCTGATCCTACAAGTCAGTGAGAGTGAGCTCTATATATGATGTCGGCGACACAGGATTGGATCGGCGGGTATGGCTTCAGCATAGATGACGAAAGCCCGGGAGTGCATGGGGTTGTCCACATTATAAGCGACATAACAGGCCATTATGAGAAGATGCTTGGTCTTGAGAATGCACGAGTCACATCACCTGTTGTGCTAGCTCTAAAAGGTCAAAGAAGCCTTCTCGCCCAGTCTCGATCTTCTCAAGCCCGAGCCCCAACACCAATGTTCGGCGGTCGTCGGGTGCTCGCAGTGCGATTTGGCTCGCAATCTGGGCAGCGTAGAGTTGACCCAGAGTTTCTCGCTCTTCGCCGCCGCCGCCCAGCAAGGTCACAGGCGTGAGATGCGTAGATGGAAGCAACCCGCGAGACAAGCTTGGAATCGTCATGTCAACAATGCTGGATGATGAACCCGTCAGGGGTACCTGGACCTAAAAAGTGTCGATCAGCCATGAGTCTAGTTTGATTGAGATCTCAGCACAATTACCCATTGCGACAGTCGTCCTCCTTGTGAGATGGTGAAGAGAATCTTGTCCGAGAAATCCAAGCGTGTTATGTCTGTGGGCACAGACGAAACGAGTCCTGATGCCTGACGACTAGGCGCAGGAAATTCGTCGGTCCTTAGGGAAAGATCCATTGTCGCTCGATCACTGGCGATGTGCAGAGCTGATTATTCGTGATGGATGATTTAGCTCGCTCATGGTAGATGGGTGAAACCCGTCCTGCTACGTACAGAGACGTCGGAGGTGGACGAAGGTCGGGTTTCACTCAGTATAGGGTAAGCACAGCTGCCTTGCCGTCCGAACGCGCACCGACGTACAGACATGACGTGCCAGCTGCTCTACGTCCCTTCGTGTTCCTGATACTTTTTACCTCTTTGGGGTGGAGACGCAAAGAACATTTCGTATGTGTTGATGGTCATTGTCGCGGTGCGCCACGCAAGGCTCTTCCTTTCTGGACTTCATGCGGGCAACTGAAATGACACTGCTTACTACATGCATATTGGTGTGGCGACGACCCTTGCTCGACAATCTCGAAGATGCAAGCCCCAAATCCTCTTCTTTGCCTGGGCCTAGAGCTCATGATGGCACGCCCGGCAAACGTCTTTGAAAATGAACATCACGGACAGACAGCCAGTAAGTTGCTGGAGACGGCCCCCGCTATCGAGCCCATGTGCTCACATTGACACCAAAGCAGTCCTACCCGTTTTCCGTGAGCCTTCTATCAGACGATGATCTGAATCGGGATCGCCATGCGCCTGCAGATGCTCTGCCGGCGTCTTACCGTGAGAGGGATCACGCCTTGTACGCCTCAGATCAAGGCATCGTCGACAAGGAGCTTGATCTGTCACGGCTAGACAGTGTCGCGTCTCGGCTATGGATCACCGGAAGGCCGATGCCGCCGCGACCCCTGCATCAGCAGCTGTCCATGGGACGAGAGCCTATTCTCATAGAGCAGATGGACTTGCACCTCGTCTGGGAGGCAGGAAGGATATACATCAAGCCCTTGCCTAGGTACCTCCTAGATCCAGTTTTCTGGGAACAGTATCTCTGCAGCACGCCAACCTGCGACTGTCAAGGCGTTGATCCCGAACGAATTGTGCGCCACCGCGTCACGGACCAGGATAGGCACCCACTACGTCTGCCACAATGTAGGCAACGCAAAGTGGCCATGGGTTTCTTGTACTCCTACGCCGCTCTGATCCAGCATGAAGTCGACCTGCAGATTGCCCTAGAGAAAAGGCTACTCCCTCAAAACGTAACGTGGGCAACCTGGAGGCGTTTTTCCCGCGAGATACTGGAATACCCAAACATCTACAGGCGGATGGACTATCGTTTCTGGTATGGCGAGCTGCGTCTGAGCAGGCTGAACAAGCTCTTCTACCTGTGGAAATCACCGGGAAGGCAGTACAAGACGCGATGGCAGCAGTACGGCAGTTTTTTCAGCGAGACGTTTGCCTTATTGGCAGCCATTACGGTGTATATTGTGGTAGTCCTGACGGCCCTGCAGCTTGGAATTTCGACCAGGCTGCTGCAGGATAACACGTCCTTCGACACCGTCTCTGCTGGCTTTGCCGTCTTCTCTATTATTGGACCCATTGGCATGGCTGGTGGTTTGATTCTGGTGTTCTTCTACTTCTTCGTTGACAACTTTCACGCAACAGTACGCTATCGTAAGATGCGGATGCGCGCCATTAAAGATGGTTGGAGATGAGAGTTGTGCTCCCAGAAGCACTGTGCTTTGTTGGCATGATGTTATCGTTGACATTCAAATAGTTTGGTTTGCATTTGGGTACGGTGAAGCTACTTTTAAGGAGTTTGCAACAATGGCGACGTTTTCGATGTCTTGGAATGGACAAATCTGAACTCTTGCAATAATTACGTACAACGAGGTCCTCGTTCGATCAGTGAATTCATCACACGCGTCAGCCGTGAATTGGTGGTCACAGTGGGGTGGCAAGGAGCTGGCCCCGCGCTAATCCCAGAGCAGATGCAGATTCTGGTGGTGAGCGGCGGCAGTATCATTTCCATCCCAAAATTTCCTGGGACCGTCACAGCCATCAGCATTCTTCCCATCCATCGCAGAAAAGATGGCGCCGAAATTCGTTCCTCGGCAGCGGAAACACAAAGTTCTAGCACGACAGAAGGCTGCTGAGAATGCGCGCCATGAGGTCCCTGAAGATACCAACCAGGCTATCCTGCCGTCCCAAAATGACCGGCAGGCGCGCAAGCAGGCCTTGAAGGATGAATTGCGACAGGAGGGAGAGAAAATGTCGGGCAAGAAGGCCAAGCGTTTCGAGAAGTACATTGAAAACAAACTGCGCAAAGACGAGACCAGGGAATTGCTGGCGAAGCTGGCAAAGCAGGAGACTGTCGACACTAGCCTACTCAGCAGCAGTCGCGCGCTCGGCCAGGGGAAAGAAACCAAACGCCAGAGCTTGGCAAGAGCGTTAAAGGAGCGTGAAGCTGGGTTAGCCGAGGATGGTGACAGTATTCTCTTTGAGGAAAGGGAAGAAGCTGTGGCAGACGATGTTGAAAGCACCGAAGACACCACAGAGACGGCAGCCACGGCAGCAGTACCGAACGAGGTCGCACAACCAGCGCAGCAGAATCCAACGCCCGAATCGAAGACAGTAACTCTCGCCGCTGGACTCAAGCGACCTCTGGAGGTAGACGAGGAAGGCCGTCCGATCATTCCCAAGAGACAGAAGCGAGGAGGTGTCAAATCCAAGTTTTCTGCGCCTTCGATCACGATGTCTGCGCCTGAACCCGAAGAATCAGATGACGAAGATGAATGGAATGGCTTGTCGGGAGATGAGACGACAGCAAAGGAGAAGCATAGCGAAGGCAGCGAGCAGACGTCAGGATCAGACAACGATGGCTCCGACGACGATGCGGAAGAGACTTCAGACAGCGGCGACGAATCATCCGAGGAAGACGAAGAGGATGACGACGATGACGATGAAGAGGAGGAGCCCAAGGAGTCGAGATCATCTGCGTTCAAAGCGTGGGCAATCGCGCAGAGAAATGAGGCACAGGGGTTCAAAGGCACCGAAGAGACCACTTCCAATATGGTCATACCTAAACCGGAGAATTTTACGCCCAGAGCTCCCGAGCAGGACCCTCTGCCGCAGGAACTACTACCGACCAAGGTCATCGACCGCAAGACCTACGCAGTGCCGGTGACGAGAACCGCAGAGATTCAGGAAGCTCGTCTAAAGTTACCTGTTGTCGCAGAGGAGCAGCGATTGATGGAGGCAATTTATAACAACAACATTGTGGTCATATGCGGTGCCACTGGTTCAGGCAAGACCACGCAGGTGCCGCAATTTTTGTTCGAGGCGGGCTATGGATCCCCAGACTCGGACACCCCAGGCATGATTGGTGTCACGCAACCTCGCCGTGTCGCGGCAGTAAGCATGTCCAAGCGTGTCAGTGACGAGCTTGGTGATCACGGCCACAAGGTGGCGTACCAAATCCGATTCGAGGGCACGACGAATCCGGACACAGCCGTCAAGTTCATGACCGATGGTGTCCTACTCCGTGAGGTGGCAGAAGATCTTGCGCTGCGGAAGTACTCGGCCATCATCATCGACGAAGCGCACGAACGCAGTGTCAACACGGACATCTTAATAGGCATGCTCAGTCGTGTCATCCGGTTACGGACGGAGCTTGCGCAAGAGGACCCCAAGCTGAAACCCCTGAAGCTGATTATCATGTCTGCCACGCTACGCATCGAAGATCTAACGATGAACACGAGGCTGTTCGAAAACCCGCCGCCTGTGATAGAGGTGGAGGGGCGACAGCATCCCGTTACCATCCATTTTGCTCGAAGAACGACGTCGGATTATGTAGAGGAAGCATTCCGGAAAATCAGTCGTGGTCACAGGAAGCTGCCACCCGGGGGATTCTTGGTATTCCTGACCGGGCGCAACGAGATCACAACGCTCAGCAAACGTCTCAAGGTAGCATTTGGCGGGTTGAAAACGGCCGAAGCGCCCAAAGTACGTCTCACAGCTAGCGAAGCGCCCGCCGAAGTGGAGGATATTGAGTTTGGGGATGTCGACGACGGCGATGCAGACGACATGGACACCTTGCCTTCGGAAGATGAGGACGAGGAGGCTGATGAGGATGAGTTCAAGATTGAGGAAGATCAGGAAGCCGCACCGATGAAGATGCAGGTCCTCCCACTGTACTCGCTTCTTCCAACCAAGGACCAGCTTCGCGTCTTTGAACCGCCCCCCGAGGGCACCCGCCAGATCATCCTAGCGACGAACGTTGCCGAAACTTCATTGACCATTCCGGGTACCCGATATGTCTTTGACTGCGGCAGAGCCAAGGAGCGCCAGTACGACCCGATCACGGGAGTGCAAAGCTTCGAGATTGGCTGGATCAGCAAAGCCAGCGCAAGCCAGCGATCAGGTCGCGCTGGTCGAACAGGACCAGGCCATTGTTACAGACTTTACTCGTCGGCCGTGTATGAACGAGACTTTCAGCAGTACGCCGATCCTGAGCTGCTGCGTATGCCCCTCGAGGGTGTTGCCCTGCAGCTCAAGGCGATGAACCTCACCCACGTCGTCAACTTCCCCTTCCCTACGCCACCCGATCGACGCATCCTTGCCAGATCGGAAAAGGTACTGCACTATCTGTCCGCCATCTCATCGACTGGCCGAGTCACCGAAGTCGGCACAGCAATGTCCGTCTTCCCGCTTGCACCGCGCTTCGCGAGAATACTGCTTGTGGGACATATGCACGGATGCATTCACTACACAATTGCGATGGTAGCCGCGCTTTCTGCGCAGGAAATCTTCCTGCCAGACAACCAGGCTGTTCCTGCGCTTGCCGACTCGACGACGGAGTTCAGATCAAATGCAGACATTGTCGCCGAGACGAAGCAGGCTGAGATAAGGAGACGCTTCAACGAGGTGCACAAGAACTTCTGCTACCTCGACGATAAAGCAGATGCCATCAAGCTGCTGCAAGTCGTTGGCGAGTTTGCACACGAGCCATTCGAGGAGTGGTGCAACAGCCACTTTGTGCGATTCAAGGTGCTCAAGGAAATCCAGCAACTCAGGCGCCAAATCACTGACCTCCTCCGAAACAACATCAATGGGTTCGCGAATCTCCGGTTCGAGGACAAGTTGGATCCTCCGACGCCCAAGCAGGTGGCCGCATTGAAGCAAATGGCAGCAGCGGGATTCATCGACCAAGTCGCGATCCGAGGCGACCTGGCACCCACGCCACCCGAGACGCATAGGCCGCCTCGAAGGCCGATAGATGTGCCTTACCTGCCTTTGACGCCGCTGGCGGAAGCCGATGAGGCGGATCGATGCGTCTACATCCATCCTTCGTCGCCCATGTCACACCTCAGTGTCCAGGAGTGTCCTCAGTTCATCGTCTACTCCCACCTACAGAAGGCGACGCAGTCTGCCAATGTGGACAAGAAGCCCAAGACGAGAATGCACGCCCTCACCGACATCACTGGCGGCCAGCTTTCTGCCCTGGCCAAGGGCACGCCCCTGCTGACCTATGGCAAACCGGTCAAGGAGTTCAAGACCGAATTCGACAAGACAGATGGGCTGATGGTCAGAGAGTGCGCGGTCATCCCCTATCTGAGAGCCGAAGGCACCGGTGGGCAAGGTTGGGCACTTCCCATGAAGAAAGTAAAGCAAAAGAAGATACCCGGGAAAGGATGGACGGTGGTATAACCGTCTGCGTGTGCAAAATCAAATGATTACTTCCAAAACGCCTCGCTTGTGCATGTGGGTATCTAACTCTCCAGTCGTCGTCTCTCCCATAAAAAAAGAAGACGAAAAAAGACAAGAATCGAGCACTACGCCGCCGGTGTTGCTGCTGCTGGCGTGGTCGCGGCGGATCCCTTGTTCCTCTTCCTCTTCTTAGGTTTCGTAGTCGGTTTTCCTGACTGTTCCTTTCCATCCTTCTTGTCTGCGCCGCCTACTTTACCCTCCAAGGTCGTCGGCCCACCCATGCCAATGTTCTGCGTTTGTGGCGGCAGTGCCGGTTTCCGCCCCGTGGATGCTAGGTGGAATTCACCGGGCCGGCCTGTGATAGGATTCTCGTCGACATATTCTCCTCCATACCGCATGTGTATGCCAAACGCTTCCTCCACGCTTCTGTCAAGCGACGGGTCATCCCTTGGGGCATGCTCGCCAGCCTTGCCCTGTGCCGCATCAGGCATTGGCGTTCCTTCCTTGGATGGGCCGTGCGTGCCGGCATTCGTCCTCTGTTGCGCAGTCTGTTTTGGGAGAGGATACGTGTGTCCCACCGAAGGTCTCCATTTTCTGGCGCCCTGTGCCTTGGGTAGCGCACTCGATATCGCGTTTGTGAGGATCAGAAGCCGCGAGCTCAGGATATCCCCCAGCTTCGGCGCTTGGTAGATGTGCTCGCCCACGATAAAGTAGCTCGCCAGGATCGTCGTGTGGTCTTCCTCGCCCGCAATCTTGCGCCTGATTTGTTTTCGTATCACCCAGACACCCGTGCCCATGCCGGGCCCTGATTCGGCAGGCTCTTCTCCAACAATGAACTCCAGGCCGGACATTTCCCGTAGCGATGACTCGAAGGCTTCGCGTGTTTGAATGCGCCAGAATTCGTGGGGGTTGGTCATGGCCTGTGAGAAAATGACCTGGTTGTTGGAGGTTCGCTCGAAGAAGGGCGATTCGGCAAAGTAGAACAGGATATTGTTGGAGTGCAACTGGCCCATGGTGGCCAGGTGCTGCGGAGAGTACCATTGGATTTCGTCGAGGGCGGGTTCAGGCATGGCGAGTGTGTTTCTGGGCGGTGCGCCGTCGTGCGAGTCGAAATCGGACCGGAATGGAGAAGAATGTTCTTTTGTGGGCGGCGGTTGGAGAACTCTGGTCTACTGATGAACTGGTGATGTAGCTGTGGGAAGCTGCATGTGGGGCTTAATTATGACACTATCTGGATGCCCAGGCTGCTTGCTGGGCGGAACCATGCCGCGTTCCCAGCCTGAATTTAATCGCATCCTACTTCCTCAACACGTGCCCATTGCATCGAACGAGACGCACCAAACAAGACATGGATCTTTTGAATACAGTTCGCAAGAGCGGCTCTCGCGGCGGTGTTAACTTTTCCTGGGACGAGGTCGCCAACTCGACTCACCGCGAAAACTACCTGGGCCACTCACTCAAAGCACCAGTCGGCCGATGGCAGAAAGGCCGCGATCTCACATGGTACGCTAAATCTGGCGAGGATTCGGCGCAGCATCCAGAAGAGACGGACGCGGAACGAGAGGCCAGGCAGCGAAAGGAGGAGTTGCGGCGTGTCAAGGAGGCGGAAGAAGACGCGATGGCCAAAGCGCTGGGGTTACCGCCCCCGGTGAGGGACGCTTCAGGCGCCAACGCTGTCGAAGTAGCAGGCAACAGAATAAGCTCGGATCGGTCTGAACAGAAACTGCCGGATGCGCCGACAAAGGAACCGTCACGGCGCCACGGCGAATCACACAGACGAGAGCGTCGACGACATGGGAGCCGTGAGGCTGAAACGAGACGTCATAGGAGCAGAAGTCGCGACCGAGATGACAGAAGACGACGAGATCGCCACGAGCGCCATCATCGCGATCGAAGTCGCGACAGAAGCAGCAGGGACGAGAGGCGACATAGGCGACATGGGAGTCACAGTCGAGATGAGGAAGACCGCGGGCGGCGGGACCGACATCGTGACGACAGGACCAAGGAGCGGCGCAGGTCTCTTTCCCGAGACGAGCGTCGACGCAGTCGCAGCCCACGGGTGAACAGATGAAGCGGCGAATTGCTAGTCGATCGATTCACGCAAGCACCGACTCGACGGACTAAAAGGCTCCCGCACGTGGAATGAACACGAAAGCCTCCAGGAATCGCCAGCGAGGCCCATTTGCGGTCAACGGCAAGGCATTTAATGCTGTGGGTTTGACGTGTTGGATGGATATCTGTTCACTGGCACGACTGGAACACTTGGGGCGAAGCGAAGCCAACAGTTTCAGGGCAGCTCAGATCAGCATGTCACGATGACTGCTAGAGCCCTTCCATCATCACCAAGGCTCCGCTCGCAACCACCTGCTGGCGCCCACTCCTCAGACACATCTCAAGTCTCAAAGGCCATCGTACGATATATGCTGTTTTGGGGTGTCTGATGCCCCGGTAATCCAGGATAAGAAAATGAGATGCTTGCCTGTCACTGCATCCCGTGTCCTCTGTAGTTGAATCTAACGTATAGCGTGCCTTGAAATGATACCGCTAGGTTGCAATCCTCTCGCAGTCCTAGTACGCCATTATGCTTAAACTCTGGGCAAGGCCGTGATCGTCGTTCGCCATGGTGTGAATTCTGGCAAGCGTCAAATGGTTACCCGTTGCCATGCTGACCACATGACGTTGAACGACAAGGTTAGGCAGACAAGCTTCACACCTCCGAAATCCGTCCCGTGAATGCCGTAGGCCAGGCACACCACATGACGCGAAACGCGTTGGCTGTAGCAACAAGAACAAGGAGGACCTTGCCACATGGTCAAGCGCACTGGCTTGTGAATCTTCCAGAATCCTATTCACGTTTGCCCCTTTTACGTCCAAGTAGACCTTAGGCTTGCAGGCGAGCCTGACCCTATGAATTACGACCTTTCTCCTCTAGTCCGCCGCACCAACATCGCCACCCTCAACCTATGCCCCAACCCAGCCTGGCAACATCATCAGATCTAGAGACGATATCACTATGGTGACCCGCCGATCGATTGGTTGTTGAGACGAACGAATAAAAATCAGCCAGAATGGACTACTCACGATTACGAGCAGCTGCGATGCATCATGGCGAGGATGAAGAAGCTGTGACTGTCGACACTCGCGCCTTGATTGACAAGGTCCTGGCACGATACTCGGGCGAATGGACAACGCTGAGAGAGCTCATACAAAACGCCGCCGACGCTCAGGCTACGACCGTGTCCGTGAAGTGGGAGACTCTACCATCGACGCAAGTGCCCATGCCCAACACGACGGATCGTTCAGAACTCCTGAAGCATACCATATCGAACCATACAGTCCGCCGGCTTGTTGTGCAGAACGATGGCCAACCTTTCACAAAGACAGACTGGGGGCGGCTGAAGAGGATCGCTGAAGGCAACCCGGACGAAACGAAGATTGGTGCTTTTGGTGTTGGATTCTACAGCGTCTTCGCCGACTGCGAAGAGCCCTTTGTCAGCTCGGGGAAAGAAGCCATGGCATTCTACTGGAAAGGAAACGCACTTTTCACGAGAAAGTCGCAGATTCCAGAGGAGCAGGCCACCCATCACACGACATTTGTCTTGGATAACCGCAATACGACAACGCCGCTGCCAAACCTCCTTTCTGTCAGCCAGTTTCTGGCCACGAGCTTAACATTTGTTGCGTTGCAAAACATAGAATTTTGGATAGACGACTACCAGATTCTGGACCTCAAAAAGAAAACCTCGCCAAGTGCCGAGCTGCCTCTGCCATCAGACCTAGATCCAAGGACCAAAGACGGCATTATGCGAGTGCAAGATGTGGGAAGGACCAGCACGCAGATTGACGCGAAGTTTATGAGTGCGATAGGGTGGAAACCCAAGGCCAGTGCTTCTTCGAAAGCGGACGCAACGGCTGCGCCCACTGAAGCGCCATCACTGAGGTCATTCTTCGCCAGACTCACCTCGAACTCGTCGCAGTCATCACTGAAGGCAAAGATGCAGAACGATGAGAAACAAGCACAGTCTGCCATCGCAGAGGACGTGACCAAGCAAAGCTCGTCAACAATCTTCCTCAGGTCGACCTCTGCCAATATACAGACAAAGGTGTCTGCGTCCTTCTCGACTGAATTGGAGCGAGCAACCAAGAAGCCGCCCCCCAAGCGGACAAAGATCTCTATCCTCACGGCCTCTTATGATGAAGCGCAAGCTTCTCAGGCCTCGGCCGGTGATGGTGCCGTGTCCAAGGCCACCGACGTCTTCGCCTCGGTGTTGCCGAATAAGAAACCAGGAGGCCGCGTCTTTATTGGGTTTCCAACCATGCAAACCACTGGTGCTGGCCTGCATATCTCGGCCCCTTCGACGATTCCCACCGTGGAACGTGAGGCGATCGACCTCAACGCACGATGGGTGCGCACGTGGAACATAGAGCTTCTGCGCGCTGCTGGCATCGTGACTCGGTTGGCATTCGCCAATGAGATGAACGAGTTGAATCAGAAGCTCCGAGCGACTGTAGACAAGCATGGCAAGATCACGAGCGAAAATGTACGTCGCTTCATGCCAGAAGCGGCCCATATCTTCAAAACATACTTCTTCGGCGACTCTACCCCAAGCGGGCAGGTTGGGCAACTCATCGAGGAAGCCTTTTGGACCTGCTTCCGGAAAGCATCCATCGAAGTGTACTCGACGCAGGGTGTGTTGCAGACAGACAAGGTTCGATTGGAATCGGCTGAGCTCACGAAATTCATCAATGGCATCCCCGTTTTGCCCAAGGAGCTGATTGACGATTCATTTGTCAAGAAGCTCATCGACTTCGGGCTCATTTCTCACATTACAGTCAAAGACATCCAAAGAGAATTAGAAGCCAAGTCACTGGACAAAAGTCAGTTGCTGTCCTTCATCAGCTGGGCTGGCAAGAAGAGCTTGACCGGAGAGCTCGACCCTGGCAGCAGATCGTCGCTCATGGACGTTGCCGTTGGCTCCGTTGGGGAGGAGGAGGGCACTGGTGAGATCATTGCCCTGGGCGCCATCAAGAACTTCGTGATCCCAAACAAAATCCCGGCCAGTCTTCCCATGCCTCCCTCCACGATTCCTCACGCCTACACCGTCAACTCCACTCAAGCTGAGCTGCAGGCTTTAGGGTGGGAGGTCTTGGAGGTTCTGCCGTGGCTTCGCTACTTGAGCGAGACCAAATCTTCGAAACCGGAGGGACAGAATCTGGCAAAGTCGCCGTCATTCGCCATCGCAGTACTTACGGTTGTGTCCAAGAACTGGGATCACGTCAGCGCAACCCATCGCCAGACGATTGCGAAACTTTTGCAGGCTCAGACCGTCATGCCCACCAAGCTTGGTATGAGAAAACCGCAAGAGTCATTCTTCCCAACCGTGAAATTGTTCGACGATCTCCCTATCATCGAGGGCTGCGATAAGATCAAGGAGAAGATGCTAGTAAGCATTGGGGTCCGTAAAACAGTGGATTTGGACACCATCTTCAATCGTCTCCTGAACCCCTCGGCCGATGGCGGGAAGCAACGATGGAGCCACATGGAGCTCATCAAGTATCTCGCATCGGTTCAGAATGACATCCCCCGGACTGATCTCGAAAAGCTCAAGTCCACCCGATTCTGTCCAGCTGAAGCTGGTCCCAAGGGCATGGAGCACGCCAAGGGAACGGAAGCGCTCTACGCAATTCCAGATCTCTTTGAGCCAAACGACTCTCTACGAGGTCTTGCACTGCCCATTCTGCAGTGGCCAGGGCCTCCTGGGAGCTTCCGGTCCAAGAGCGCCGAGGGCCAATTCCTCTCTGCCCTTGGACTGCGTCCACACCCGTCTGCCCTCGAACTCCTCGAGATGATGGCCGATCAAGACGAGTCACTGCGCACGCGGGCGATGACCTACTTCATCGACAACTACAGCAGCAATCGATACGCTACGAGTATGACCGTCATTGCTGCTACGCGGAAGGCCATCCTCCCCTTACAAGGCAGCACGCAACTCGTCATGCCGTCCGCGTGTTTTATAAACGAGCGTGCTTCTGTGCTAGGCTTTCGAATTCTACGACGGGACCTGCATGAACATGGCCCCAAGTTCGGCGTAGTTCAAGATCCACCAATCAGCGAATGTGTCAACCGGTTGCTAGTCAACCCACCGGAAACAAAAGAGGCTGCTGTTGTCTTGTTTGGGTACTTTGCTACTCGCATCCGCGAGCTGGGCGCGAGGGACCTGCAGCGATTGAGAGATGCCCCGGTGGTGCCCGTCCAGCGAGCGGACAATGCCAAGAGCGGCGCGAAAGCTCGCGAGGTCACTACTCTAATTGCACCATCTCGGGTGTACCTGGGCACCTCGTCTACGTATGGAGACATTTTCGACTTTGTTGACTTTGGAAAAGACGTCAATGCGTTTCTCTACACATGCGGTGCCAAGGCCGAGCCCACCAAGGTAGAAGTTGCATACATGGCTTGCAGAGAGCCTGCCAGGCTTCTCAGTGTACTCCAAAGCCCAGAGAAGTACCTGGAGCTCCTCAAGTCCTTGGCTGAAGCAGATGCAACACTGCGCCGCGACAAGGACCTGTGGCGCCAGATGAAGTCTGCGCCGTTTCTGCTCGCATACAAGGAGCTTGCCTCGCCGAGCAAGGATAACCTTATAGAACTCGAGGAAGAGGAGGCACCAGTCAGGCAGTATCAGCTGGCTTCTGCAGCCCAGATTGTTGTGATCGACGACATCATCAGCTACCGCCTGTTCAAGGACAGCCTCGTGTGCGCCCCTGAAGAGGACATCCTGGAGAGATTCTACCAGTCACTTGGAGCTCAGCAGCTCAGCAACCTTGTCCAAGAGGAGGTTCGAATCGGTTCATTGTCAAGCAGAAAGAGCATGGGCGACGCATTGAGGAAGCACGTGCTGGAGAGGTCCAAGATCTTCCTCTATGAGTACGCTAATTATCGCCGCGATACCATCAAGCACGACGCCAAATGGCTAGAAAAGAACTTGCGCGTTGATATTGTCAGCTCGGTCGCTCTGCGTCGGACGCTCAAAGGTCAGAGACAGACACACGTCGAGAAGCGGTCTGCTGCCAGCGCTCGTGACGAGCGTGGTTGGGTGTTGTATGTCACAGGGGAGACCAAGCCTGACATGTATCAGGTCGGACAAGCTCTTTGCCAGATGCTACTGGACCGGCCGAACCAGCAAGCGTACCTTTTCTTCGAGCCCTTCCTGACGCTAGATCTCTATGGTTTGCGTGCGCGTGGTTACAACGTTGATCGCATCTTGCGAGCTAAGGCCGCTGAAGCGCGCATTGCCGAAGAAGAGAGGCAAAAGGCACTGGAGGAAGAGCAGAGACTGATCAAGGAGCGGGAGCAGAGATGGGCTGAGCAGGCTGGCACATCTGTCGCTGCGGCAGCCGCTGGGCGTGCTGACCCCCCAAGCAGCGGCCCCAGCAGTCCCCAAAACAAGATGCCGGGAGCCTGGGACGCGACTGACGAGTCGAAGAACGACATGGCAGAGTACGCTAAGCGCGGGAAGAGCTTCTTGAACAACCTTACGCGCAAATTGGGTTTTGAGACGCAGGATGATTCTGACGCACAACGAGGGCTCGACTCGCCCGTCAATGCCGAGAGCTCTGGGAACGCCAGTGGTCAGTCAAGTGGCACGAAAGCCGGTACCAGCCTTGCCAAGGACGGCGAGCGTGGGAAGAGCGAAGACGGCCGCGTGACCAATCCTGCTGTGATCCAACGGAATCTCATCAATGCTGTCAACGCCTCTCGTGCTCATGGCTCATCTAGCGTATTCACCCAACCAAGCGTCAGCGAGGTCAAGGAGCAGGCAACATACTGCGACTCAACCGCAGCAGCGAACATCACATTTTTTGCAGAAGCCTCGAATGGCATGAGGGTCTTTTTGGATCGAGAAATGACCACGCCACACAACCAGTTCCTTCAGGCCAACATCGGCGCCATCAACACCTTCGCGTCGATTCTGCACGAAGTCGGCGAAGTGTACTCCCTCGCACGCGGCGTGCTGCACATCTACTATGACGAGGCTGGTCGCACCATTGCATTCAACACAAACGGCAGCTTGTTCTGCAACTTGCGTTACTTCCTGCAGCTGCACGCTGCTCGTATGGAGAGGGACGGCTCTGGCGAAGCCAAGGCGGAGATTGCAACGTGGTGGTGGGTTGTCCTGGCACACGAGCTGGCTCACAACTTGGTCAAGACGCACAACGCCGACCACAGTTATTACACGTAAGTACATCCTGCCACCGTGGTAATAATCACCTCTAACCGAATTCAGCGAGTCATTTGTCCAGCAGTACTTTGGAAAGATGATGATGAAAGTCGCCAGCTGGTTACAGGCGCCGCCTGGTGGGCGACCATCTATTGAAGGGGCATCACCACCGCCCTATACCGACGGGGCCTTCAATTGATGGCAGTTTGGATCGATTAGACCTTGGAATAGACGCACGACTGCCGCTCATGACGGACGACTCCTCTCAACTGTACTTCTTAAAGGATACATGTAGATGCACCTCTCTAATGACACTGATTTGGCGGTTCTCACCAATGCCCCAACAAGCGTTCAGTCTTACTGTACATGACAACAGCCGGAAATCAAATTTCATTCCTCAGGATCCGGAATAGATTCGATTGATGATTTACCATTTTGGAATTAGAAGAACGCCTTGCCGTTCACAAGACTTGTTTGGTCTGGTACGTGGTTCAATTGAGGCTTCCAATTCATCTCACGTGACATGTGGGTCGCTCCAATCCGCTCGCCTCCGAACCTGATGACCACGACCACGGCGAAGCTCGCATTCCCCCAAGCGCCAATCCAACCGACAAACCTCTCCCCGACGTCAATTGGCACGACCACTGCGCAAGCAGCTCACACGGACCCGACTTTCCGACTTTTCTAGTTCGCCAATTGACCACCATGGTGTCCCGCATCGCCTTCTGGAGCCTGTTCGGTAGGTGACCCACGACGACAGCTCTCTCTCTGCACGGCGGACGAGCGCAACGCTCTGCTGGGGTTCCAAGGAAGACTGACGTATCAATTAGGCCTCGGCGTGCGCTTCTGGCAGATGGGCATCGAGATGCGCCCCTTCTTCCACCGCGCCAACCTCTGGGTGTACCCCATCTACGCGGCCGGCGGCGCGAGCTTCGGATACTGGCTGCAAGGCGTCGACGACAGGCAGACCGCCCTGCTGACGGAGAGGAAGAATAGGCTGTTGGAGAAGAGGGCGAAACGGGCGCAAGAGGCACAGGCCGCCGAGGCCGAGGCGTGAAACGAGCGTCTGGAAGCACACCGGCTATGAGTGGAGGAAAGAAAAAGGGCACTGTACATATCACCGACAACGGGAGGATCAAGCTGGCATAGGTTCAGAACTTTTTTTTCTTTTTTTCTTTTGTGGAATAAACCGAATTCCTACGCTGGGTGTGGAGGTGACTCCCCAACTACTACTTCTTCGCTGTGGTTTTGGCGGTCATCGGTCTACTCCTGCTCCTCCTGCTTGCGGAGCATTCCTGATATGCTCGACGGCTCCGACAGGCCCATTTCGTTGATCGTCCTATGAATATGCTCCGGGAGCACAGTGTCGAAGAGCAGACGGACGCCATCCTCTGTGCACATCTCCGGGTCGATCTCATTGTACGTCAGCGAGTCGACAGAGACGCGGTCTGTGTAATTAATGGTCTCGCAGAGCGAGACAAACTTGACGTTCATGTTCTTGGCGTACATGGCGACATCGGCTGTTCCTGCACGCGCGTACATGGCGCCGTTGCTAAAGGTGGCCTCTGCGCCTGCGAGAACAAGGTCGGCGGTCTTGAGGTAGTCTGGCAAAAGACCCAGGTTGGGGGAGTACTTGATCTTGCCGAAGCCATACGTCCTAAGTCGTTTGGCAAACTCAGACCCTACAGGGTTGTAAGGATCATCGATGACAATGACATTGACGTCTTTGCCAGACTCCTTTGCCAGCCAAAGTGTGCGCTCCACGAGGAAATGGTGCCCGTACGTGAGGATCGTGTCCTTGTCCTTGATCAGTGCATTGGCCTTCTCGGCGATCACGGGCCCGGCCACGTCGATCTTATCGCGAATGTAGTTGTCGATTGCTTCCCCAAGGGCCTTCTTAGCCTGGAAATCAGCCAGGTCGATATCCACTTTGCTGATTTGGAGCTTGAGCCATCGGATGGCATTACCCATGCTGAAGCACATGGGGCGACATGCTGCAAGATATTCAATCTGGGGATTCAGCACATGGGCGGTGAAGTGGCGTGAAAACGTGGTGCCCTGAGGGGTGGAGTACGCGGCAAGTACCTATGTCTGTTAATATCGCAAAGTATCATCGTGCAGACGATTGTTCGTACCCTCTTGATTGCTAACAGAGTAGCTTGCGTTCTTGACGTGCTGTCATCGACCTCGAACGCAGCCATTTGCTGTCCAAGAAGCGTGATCCGTGGATCGACATCTTTATCTGTCTGCTGTAGCGATATCCTCCTCGCCATGGAAAGATGGCTGAAGATGGCTGGCACTTTGGGCTTGGTCTCCCTGAGAGGTGCCGGCGCCGCTGCGGGTTTGGCCGCTTGCCTCTGGTTCTGCGATCCGGCCTGCGCATCCTGCTTTGGCTTGGCTCCTTTGGCGCCCTTGTCTTGCCCTTGCTGTTGTCCAGGTGGACCTTGTGGCACTATTCCTGACGCAGCTTTCGCTTGTGCTCGTCGCGCAGCTTTCTCTTCCTTAGCTTTCTTTTTCAGCTCCGCGCCTGACAGCTTCTTCTCGCCTGCCGGCTGGTCGGGTTTTGCTTGTTGTCCTCCCTTGGCTGGTTTCGCGGGTTGCGCGGCGGGTGCAGACTTGGGGGGCTGGGGATCATCGTTTGGTTTCGATTGAATCTCTTCTTTGGTATCTTGGACAGCGGCCTGGGGTGGAGGCGGAGCCTCGGGACCTTGGCCTGCTTGCGCAGGCCCCGGGGCAGGTGTCTCTGTGGCCATGGATTTGTGCGATGACAGTTGGGCTGCTTAGGTTCCCGATGGATACTGAAGAAAAATGCTCTCGTAAAATGATTTGCCGCAATAAACGAGCCTTTCTCGACAGCCGCGCCGGATTGGCTATTCGTACGGTGAGAATGTGCGTTTGCAAAATTGATGCTGTGACGACTGTTGGAGGCTCGTAGTTGAGTCACTGCAAGCAAGTCAAAGTCGAAGCAGGAATGGTGGGGGTAAGGCCGGCATGCCCCGCGGGCCTGGGCTGCTGCTGCATGTCCCAGTAGGTACCGCCGTACCTTACCTTCTGCGCATCTCATGCACTTGTTGCTGCTCATCAGTCCACGACACGGTCCCGTATTGTATCCCAATTGACAGTCTTTTGCAACGGTCACAGTCTGAATCACGCGGTAATGACCAAGCTAAGCTTGTGTTGCGGGTATACAGTCATGTCGACTCCGCAAATATACCTTGCGACGAGCCAAGCGCGTGACCTGGAAGACGGATTCATCGAATGCAAGCAGGAACTGAACAAACAATGTGCAAAGGAATCACATGGTTCACAATGGCCGTGAGGTTGTCATTGGCATAGTGAAAATCAATTTGATCCCATTCTCGGCCAGTTCTGGCATCGCTTGTCGCCAAATGCGTCTTGTGTACCGCGCGATAGTCAAATTTTGGCCGGATGCTGAGTATTACTACCAAGGACCAAAAGAGACCAGAAACGTCAACCCCAAATTGCTCCAAAAGCCCAGGAAAGTCGCATGTGAAGAAGATGCGCAGAGGTTGTATGGCAGCAGCTTATGGCGCGCCATCGTCAGCCTGAATTCCCGCTCAGCTCATCACCTGCACATCAACACGCAAGTTCCTTCTTCACACCAGCCCGCCAGGAGCCAGTACAATGAAAGAGCGATGAAACCAAAGGCTCATGAAGGTCCAAAAATTCCCTACCCAGGACGAACCCAGATAGGAGCTGTCTGTGAATAGTTTTCAACTAGCAAAATTCCTCTCTCAGCTTATCGCTTCACGGAGAAGGAAAACGCCCGTGCACTCGGATGGAGAGGAAAGAAGAAAAGGGGAAAAGGTGCAGGCGGATGAGCAGCTTTTATAGATCCATGTGGTCTGTGCGCTGAGCAGGAATCAGTCGCTGAGTCATAGCTTTCCCAGCATGTGATTGGTGTGCCTGGCGAGGCGGATGTGTCTTTCTGCGCCGCACCCCTGCTGCCTAGAGCTTGAAGTCTGCCCCAAGTTCACAAAGGCTCATCATGGCTCAGGCCTTACTTGAGATGGCATCAGATAATCTTTATGAAAACCTCCATCATGCATGTGCTTGTTTACACGTCGTTCTGAATCGAGTGCACAGTTTATGAAGTTTTGTGCCGAGACTGCTCAACAAAATCATCGGGTTGCCAGCAAGATTGGAGAGTATAGTAGAGCTTTGGATAGGCCATGATCTTTTTGATAAATAAAGCAATACTCGTTTTCAGCATATCTCCATACCTCAAAACGAAAGGTCATGGTTTCAAGTGAGAGATGCCAGAAATTTTGCTCCTATTGCATCGCGTTGGTACACAATTACTGCATCGAACGTGGTTTGGGGTAACCAGGCACGCGAGCTCCGACGTCGGCAGTGACGATGATAATTCCAAAGATCTTCCAAATGCCATGCGCATCAATTGAGAGCCTAATAATCCATCATTCCGGAGACTCAAAGCTGTATAATTATTCCACAATCTCACAAAATTATAATTGACCGGGTTAGACACCAAGGCGGCCCGCAATCGCGGTGACAAGTCCATGCGACTACCACTATCGCCCTGCTCATCGATCAGCTCCAAAAAAGTCGCCCGTCCTCAGCTACCACGATAACCTCTTCAACACCACGAGCCACCATGAGACTCACCCGCGCTTGCTACTCAGCATCCTTGGGCGGCGCAATCCCCCCGGCCAAGCTCAAGTATGTGCCCAATGCGGGCGTCTACCCGAAAGGCTTCTCGGCTTCAGGTGTCTTTGTTGGGGTGAAGCCTGGCAACACGAGCAAGCCCGATCTCGCCATTGTCACCTCGGACCGTCCATGCGCAGCGGCGGCGGTGTTCACCAAGAATAAATTTCAGGCTGCGCCAGTGACTTTTAGCCGCAAGATTCTCCAGACAAGGAAGAACGAGGGACTGCGAAGTGTGGTGATCAATTCAGGCAATGCCAACGCCGTGACGGGCCTTGGCGGTCTGGAGGACGCAGCGAACATGGCCAAGACGACGGACCAGAGAGTCGGCGCCGAGGACTCGACACTCGTGATGAGCACCGGCGTCATCGGACAGAGGCAAGCTATTCCCTTGGACTCGTGTGGCTAGACATACTGACTTTTTTCACAAGGTTACCGATCCAGAAGATCATTGACCATATCCCCGTGGCGTATCACCAAGCCGGAGACTCGCACAAGCACTGGATGACCTGCGCCAAGGCGATCTGCACGACGGACACGTTCCCCAAGCTCATGAGCCGATCATTCACCCTGCCCTCGTCGCCTGGTGTCGAGTACCGGATTGCCGGGCTGACCAAAGGCGCTGGCATGATTGCGCCCAACATGGCCACCCTTCTCACGATCATCGCGACCGACGCACCCATCTCGCCGGCCGTCATGCCCCAGGTGGTCAAGCACGCTGCCGACAGGTCTTTCAACGCCATCACCATTGATGGCGACGCCTCGACAAACGACACAATGGCCTTGCTGGCCAACGGCGCCGCAGGCGGCGCAGAGGTTACGTCCACCGGCTCCGAAGACTACGCGGCCTTCCGAGAGCTGCTGACGGACTTCTCGGCCGACCTTGCCAAGCTCATTGTTCGCGATGGCGAGGGGGCCACCAAGTTTGTCACCATCCGCGTCGTGGACAGCGCCACGGAGGAGGCCGCGCGTGAGGTTGCCCGGTCTATTGCGCGTTCGCCGCTCGTCAAGACAGCATTGTATGGCAAAGACGCCAACTGGGGTCGTATACTCTGCGCGGCCGGGTACGCACTCATCTCGCCCCCGGGCCAGCCTATCAACGATGTTCCCGAGATTGTGCCCGAGAAGACCAACGTCTCCTTTGTGCCCAGCGACGGCTCGCCTGAGCTCAGGCTTTTGGTGAATGGCGAACCGGAGCAGGTGGACGAAGTGCGTGCCGCGGAGATTCTGGAGATGGAAGACCTTGAAATCGTCGTTCGACTGGGCACGGGCACCGAGAGCACAGTCCACTGGACATGTGACTTTAGCCACGACTACGTGACCATTAACGGCGACTATCGAACGTGACGAAGCGTAACGGAAAGAAGCAGAGAGGGCCAGACGGATACGGAGTGAGCAAATGCGCGATTCTTTTTCATAGATAACCAACCCTTCTACCCAAAACGCCGTCTAGCCAGTGCGTGTCATTCGTGATTTTCTTTTTGCCCCTAAGCGCTCAACGTGCCCTTGGTGCTGGGCACCTCACCCTCCTTGCCGGCGACTCGGCTCGTGGCCATCCTCACAGCCACGGCCAGGGCCTTGAACGCACTCTCCGCCCTGTGATGATCGTTGTCGCCCCGGAGGCAATCCACATGCAAGGTGACGCGCGCGCCCTGTGCAAAGCTCTGGAGGCAGTGAGGGACCATCTCGCAGCTCAGCTTGCCGAGCCACTCCCTCTTGAGACCGAGGTCGACGACGCTGTAGGGACGGTTCGAGAGGTCGACGACGGCGCGGGACAGGGCCTCGTCGAGGGGCGCATAGGCGTAGCCGAAGCGCGCAAGGCCGGTGGGCGTTCCGAGGGCGGTGGCGAAAGCGTAGCCAAGGGCAATGCATACATCTTCGGCGGTGTGATGGTCATCGACTGCGTCCCGTCAGTGGTCTGTCAGCGACGGGAGGGGGGGGAGGGCGAGGCTCACTGTGCAGGTCGCCCTCGCAGTTGATCGCCAGCGACCAGCCAGCATGCTTGGCCAGGGCGTGCAGCATGTGGTCCAGGAACCCAATGCCCGTGTTGATGGCGATTTTCTGCGACTTGGAGGATTGCGAAGCGTGCGCCTCGTCCTTGGCCGAGGTCAGGCGGGCGTCTGTCTCTGGGGGAAAGGAGCCGCCATCAAGGTTGATGGCGAGCTGGATCTTGGTCTCGTTCGTGTCGCGGGCGAGAGCCGCCCAACGGTTTGCGGTGGCAGACATGGTGATGGATGGTTGCAGTGGCTGGGACGAGACAATTGAGTCGGGAAATGAGCGTATGAGGGATGACAGTCGCCACGTCGAGAGAACCATGGTTAATGTCGAGGTTGTTGAGGGACCGACTTTTTGGCCCCACCTCCGTCGGCCACCACCGCTGCACAGATCCGAGGATCGGGGTTCAACTGTAGCTCAACATAGAGCCCGGTAACCTACCTGGCAGGCACAGCGTGAGAGACTGTCATGGCCGCGGATGCTACAATCTCCGAACAAGACTTGGGACATTTTCCTTTTAACCATGGTGCACGAGCTTGAAGAAGAGCTGCCAGCAGGCAGGCTGCCATTGATGGAGGGACCGGGCGCGACTGCCCCTCCATCCACTGCCCTTAAATTGTTAGCGCCACTGGACAGACGCACGACGTCAGCTGCAGACCGCGACTGGACTGGACATGTCAACACGCAGAGCGATTTGCTCATTTAACGACTCTGCCCACATCTGCTGCTGCTCCGGAGCTCATGTGCAAGCACCTTATGTCTCGCGGTAGATGATGGAGACGTTTCTGCGCGCGTGGCGCCAAGATGCCCTGAACAAAGCCCAGTATGAGTCGGCCATCTTCATTGGGGACAAGCTGCTGGCCTTGACACGTTCGGAAACCCCCGAGAGACGGAGCTGACGCGTGGCTGACCGGCATAGATGATGACGGCGATGCATTCTGGCTGGCTCAGGTGCATTTTGCTACGGGCAACTACACGCGAGCGCATGCGTTCCTCGAGAAACAAGACCTCGTGAATCGCAGCTCATCATGTCGATATCTCGCGGCCCATTGCCTCACCAAGCAAGGACTCTTTGACGAGGCCTTGAAGATCCTGGGCGACCGGAACCCAACACACCTGATCGCGAACGGAGGGCCCAGCCACAAGCGGAAGACACAGGGGCGGACAGGCGTGCGCGCTGCACGACGCCACAATGCCGAGGATGAAGCCGCCGCTTCCGAGGAATCAAAGGAACGACGGTACGAGGCGGGCATGTGCTATCTCAGAGGCGTATGCTATGCCAAGAAGAACGCGTTTGACCGTGCCAAGGAATGCTACAAGGACGCCGTCAAGATTGACGTCCAGTGCTTCGAGGCTTTTCAACAACTCATGTCGAACCACCTGCTGTCTCCCGACGAGGAATGGCAGCTGTTGGAGAGCCTTGACTTTGACCAGGTGCAAGTGCCAAGCAATCCGGGTGTGGCGCAGGAGGCCAGCGACTTTACGCGGATGCTCTACACCACGCGATTAAGCAAGTATCGCAACCCCGATGCCTTTGAGAGCGCCTACGACTCTTTGTCAACGCACTATCGCCTGTCGGAGAACACAGATCTCCAGCTGGCTCGAGCCGATCTGCTCTACACGCAGTGTCGATACCAAGACGCCCTTGCCATCACAAGCGAGATTCTCGAGACGGACAAGTACAACTTTAGTGTATACCCAGTGCATCTGGCCTGTCTCTTCGAGCTCAAGAAGACAAGTCTGCTCTTCCTAATCTCTCATGACCTGGCCGACACACATCCAGAGGAGGCCTGCACGTGGCTCGCCGTAGGCATCTACTACTTTGCGATTGACAAGATCCCCGAGGCCAGGCGGTACTTTAGCAAAGCGAGCATGATGGACGCGCACTTTGGGCCGGCGTGGATAGGGTTTGCGCATACCTTTGCCGCCGAGGGCGAGCACGATCAGGCGATATCAGCGTACTCGACGGCCGCCCGGCTGTTCATGGGAACCCATCTCCCACAGGTGTTCCTGGGTATGCAGAACGTGGCGCTGAACAATATGACCCTGGCCGAGGAGTTCCTCAAGACAGCTCATGGTCTGTGCAAGACAGACCCGTTGCTGCTGAACGAGATGGGTGTGGTCAAGTTCCACCAGGACAGACCCAGAGATGCCATTTTGTGCTTCAATCAAGCGCTGCAGATGGTCGACGAGATTGGAGGAGAAAGGTCGGCGTGGGTCGCCATTCGAACCAACCTGGCGCACGCGATGCGACGCTTGGGCATGTACGAGCAGGCCTTGGCCCAGTTTGACCAGGTGCTGCGGGAGGGCGGCAAGAATGCTGCCATTTTCTGCGCAAAAGGGTTGATCTTGATGGAGCAAGAGAGGTCCGACGAAGCTGTCATTGTCTTGCACGAGGCGCTGGCCATCAATCCGCAAGACAGCATCGCAACAGAGCTCCTCAACCGGGCACTCGAAGAGACGGCCATCATGGATACGGTCACCGAAGAGGACGCGGATGAGTTTGCCTACTTTGAGGAGCACCTCGAGGACAGGAAAATGGAGGCCACGCGCAGACTGATGGGCGCGAACGGGGCCACGGCCAAAGGCAAAGGAGCCATGGGCAGACGACGCATTGTGTCGCTGGAAGGAGACGAGAGCATGATGGACATGACTGATGAGGAATGACGCGTCCGGGGGCGTCCAAATGGATACGACTGTATATTCATCGGGCAGCAATGGAAATATTGGGGTTTCCCAAGACTGATTAATTATGGACAAAGTCCACAAGGATGCGTCTTGGATGCCTGGAGGTATGCGATGCTCTCTCGCACTCGCATTCGGGACCCGCTTTTCGTAGCACGTGTTCACGCGTTCGGTCTTGCCTTATATCATCGTATGCGCCTGAGGCTGAGGCTGAGGCTGACATGCTCATGCTCTTGACCTTGAAGTTTGAGAAAAGGCCCATCATCCTCTTCTGAAAGAATCTCTCGGCCAGACCGACTGACACGTAAGCCATCATGAGCTCGCCCTACGTCCATGGCTTCCCCCAGGCACCCTATGCCGAGGACCAAAAGTATGCGAAAACGATTCTCACCGGCCATACGCTGGAGCGCGGCATGACCACGGGCGCAATCCTCGGCTCCGCATATACGGTTGTGCGTCACTTCCGCGCCCCCGACTTCCGGACCAAGCTGTTGCGCAACACGGGTCGAGGTCTACTGTGGAGCGGGCCACTGGTGTACTTGACGCTGTGGGCCCGCATGCGAGGCCGCGAGTACATTGAGTGGCAGGATCGCAGCTGGAGGCTCCTGGGGAATCCCTTCCAGGGCGAGGTAGATCTCTTCACAGAGGTTGGCCTGGCGTCTGGCGCGGCAGCGTACCTGGGGACGGTGCCGCGCGCGGCGTGGACGGTGTATGGCGCCCTTGGGGGAGCGGGCCTTGGGTCGATTGGGGCCACGGTCGCGTACATGGCCTGGCGCCACGGAATTCACGGTGGAAAGTTCAAGGAGCACAAGACGCTGTGATGCACTTGGTCCTACATATGTGTGTGCTTGTTGTTCTACGCTGCCCTTGGCCAGGCCCTTAGAGCTTGGCCTGCGGCTCGACCAACTCCTCCACTTTCTGGAAGCGGTAGAAGAAATCAAGACTCTGCGGATTCAGCAATGTCCCGCTGGGATTCACGGTGCGTCCGGAGATGATGTGCTTCACGGGCAGCTCGACCTTTTTGAGGTTGACCGTCGTCTGATCAAGCGTCAGTCACACCAAACAGGAACGGGTTTTTAGCAAAGGGGCATAAGAACTCACGGGAATGTCGGGCACCTCAAAGATATACTTGGGCACGTGCCTCTTGGTGAGCTCCTTGGCAATCCTGTCGCGCATGTCGCGCACGAGTGCCTTTGTCAGCGTCTTGCCCTCGCGCATGAGCAGGAACAGGACGACCCTCTCGTCCTGGTCCTGCGGCCGACGCTGCCCCACGCAGATGCTCTCCCGCACCTCGTCGGCAAAGTGCTTTTCGACGACACCGTAAATGTCGGAACTGCCAAAGCGCACGCCACTGGGATTGAGGACGCCGTCGGACCGGCCGAGCATGTTGACGTTGCCCGTGACGGGGTGGATGACGCAAAAGTCGCCCTGGGCCCAGGCACCGTTGAACCGCGAGAAGTACGCCGACGTGTACTTGGGCCCCGGTGCCTTGGGGCCGTCGTTCCAGAGGAACAGCGGCACGTTGGGGAAGGCGGCGGGCGAGACGAGGTCGCCTGGCGTGCCGGCCGGGAGAGGCTTGCCCTCGGTGCCTGGCTCGAGATCGTGGTCGTACACGGCAAACGGGACGCCCAGAGCCGGTCCTTGGGTGCCGCCCACGTAGACGGGCGTGAGCGGGTTGTCGATGACAAAACATCCGGCCTGAAGCGAGCGCTCTGTTAACAACCACGCGTTTGACACAAGGGGTGGAGGGAGAAAAGAGCAGACTCACAATATCCGTGCCACCAGAGATATTGCACAGATGCACATCCCGGGGGAAAGCAGTGTCGTAGAACCATTCAAAAAGCTCATCGGGGAGCACCATGCCGGTGCTGGTCACCAGCCTCAGCTCGCTGAGATCAAAGCTCGACCGTGGAGAGACGCCGCTTTTCCGCACTTCACTCATCCAGCGGGGGCTCGTGCCAAAGTACGTGACGCCCTGCTGCTCAATGACGCGCAGCAGCACCGAGGCGTCCGGGAGCAGCGGGCTTCCGTCGTAAAAGACGGCCCGTCCACCGATGATCAGGTGGGCCACACTGGCGAGATACATGATCCAGCCCGTCGTCGTGTACTGCAGCGCGACGTCTGTCCTGTTCAGATCGTGGTGGAGGAAGCTCTCCTTGCTGAGGTTGAGCAGCAGAGGGCCTGTGCCGTGGACAATGGCCTTGGGCGTGCCGGTCGTGCCAGACGAGTAGTAGATGATGCTGGGCGCTTGGAAGTCGACCCTGGCGAGCGCCGGCGGCTGCGCTGGCGAGGCGCGCAGGAAAGACTCGAGCGTCTCTGTCTTGGCAATGCCTGTCGTGGTGGACGCGCTGCCTGATCCAGGGAAGCGAGGGATCGTCACGGTGGCCTGGAAACTGGGACACTTCTGCATGCCCTCTGTGACGCCCCTGATCTTGTCTGCCAGATCGATCTTCTTGCCGTTGTAGATGGCCCCGTCATCGAAGAAGACAAACTAGGCACACGTCAGCTCCCTACCCACCCCGTCGGCCTTGTCCATTTGGGACTGAACTGGCACGTACCTTGGGATCGATCTGCGTCGTCCTCTGCAGGAGGCCACCGACGCCCATGTCCGTCGAGCTGCTGCTGAAGATACCACCCAACCAGAGCGTCGCGAGCATGACGACAAACGTACTGACGCTGTGCGCACCGACGACGACGACCCGGTCGCCCGCCACCACACCCCTGGCCTGCAACGCGCCGGCGAGCTCGCCCGCCCTGCGTCTCAGGTCCGCCCAGGTGTAGTGCTTGACTTCCGTGTTACCCTCGCGGATCTCGGTCACGGCAACGCTCCCATCCTCCTTGTGGACGGTGGTCCTTTCGCCAGGCGAGGTCCCCGTCGTCCAGAGAAAGTTCTCGGCAAAGTTGAGACGCACACCCTCGAACCACCTCGGCAGATCGGTGATGGACGCTGTCTCGTCCACGACGCGGCTGTAGGACCCCTCGTGAATCCAGTTCCCCAGCTTCCACACCTTGTCATAGAAGGCACCGCGGTTCTCAATGGACCACTTGTACAAGTCGTCATATGTCTGTTGGAGGAGTCCGTCAGCGAGCCAATACGTCAATGGCACAGGGGGGTTAATACAAACCTGGAGCTTCAGGCTGTACATGCGGTTCACGTCTTGCATAAACTGGTACATGACCGTCGACTGGGGGTTGGGGTGCTCCCAGAGCTTGCGGGGGACCCTCTGGGCGTCCATCGCGTCGTCAATGTGAGAGACTAGCTTAGCTTAGATGACCAAAAATAAGGCACAAGAGCACTGTAGGAAAGTGGGAGCGAGGGTCAATTATAAAGAACGATCTAAGCGCAGCTCACACATAGAGTAGCCGGGATTACATGAGCGAGGCCGACCCCGGCCTCGCTCAGTGATCCGCAAACCCACATCTCGGTCAACCTCGGCAGACGCAGGACGCTCTATTTGCCATCGGATCCGATCGTGTCCCGTTGACCCCACGGGGTTCATGGTCTTGGCGGGAAGGATCCGCATCTCTCTCCACCAGCTCAACAATATTATGGGCTTCATGAGTCGAGAAGTGTGAAGACGGGCGTGACAAGCCCAAGAAACCTGGGTGGATGCAGCCACATCTCCTCCCGCATGAGCATACGGAATGGAACGGGCAGCGTCTGGTTGCTCGCCACATTGGCGGCAAGTATTACTTGAACTTGTTCCTAACGAATAATAAAGCGACACTCCCCGTGGTATCTTCGTTCTCATGGCCTCTCCATGCGCCGAGGCAGATCAAACCAACGATGAACCCCCCAATAACGCCATGCTTGAAATAACATGCCTCCCAAGAGCCCAGGGCCCTCCTCTCCCTTTCCTGTCCTTCCCTTCCCGTCCCTTCCCTTCCCATAACACCAGTGGAAAACACGGACACAAATATCTTACAAGTACGGCATCCAGAGAGCGTCGCACTGCGCCAAGTTGCGGGGATTAACAGCCTTGGCAATCGCGTCAATGACCGTCTGCGTCGCGGGCAGATTGCCCGAGGGGCTGTGCGCCAGACTCATGGCGCGCTTGACAATCGAGTCGCTGTTGACGTGAACAGACTCGCGCACCTGCTGCTCCGACACACTCCCGTGCCGGTGCGTGCTGGTGAACCAGAAGATCATCTCGTCTCGCACCGTCAGCGTGAGCGCGTGCTCGAGCTCATGCTCCGACTCGGTCAGGCACCGTGCAATCGCCATGACGGCGCTGGCAAAGATGCCCTCCGTCGCCAGCGGACCCATCAGCGTCTGGAGGTTGGGTGTCAGACGGAACGGCACCGGCTCCGGATTCGTAAAATAGGGCTTGTTGTTGCTCATGTACGACATGAGCTCGGAGCCCCAGATGTTCCCTGAGCCCCGCGCAATGTTGAACTTTTGAGGATAGCGGACGTGCATGTACATGGTGTACGTCATGAACGTCAACGCCGCCAGCTGGTACGAGAACTGCCTGCGGAAGAGCCAAAAGTCGGCAAACTGCGGATACGTCTTTTGGAAGTACTCCAGGGCCACCGTGTGCGGAACCCATTTCTCCTGAATCGCGTTCAGAATCTCCAAGCGAGCCGTGGCAGTCTGCTCAACCTTGTTCTGCCGCGTGTCAGTACACACTACATCAGACCCATGCAACAACAATGGACTACTCACGTTAACATTGAGCTCGTGCACGCCGCGCAGCTTCTCCATGGTGAAGAGCACAGGCTCGTCCCTCTGAATGCCATTGCGCCGACAGTGATCCTCATACACGCCCTGCAGCGTGATGTACGAGCAGTCCTCCTGCACAATTCTGATATGTGGGGCGAGGGGGACCATGAGAGGCAAAGTGAACTGGAGATCACGACGTCGGCTTTCCTTCTTCCTGCGCAGCGTCTGGTTGAGATGTCTGAACAGCTGCAGAATGCGCTCCTCACGACGACAGTGTCTAGCGGCAGGATGCTGCACTGCCCACGTATGCACGCTGCCGTCGTGGCCGCGCATCTTGACTCGTCGATAGGACGCATTGATAGTGCGTACCAGGTCTACGTTGGGCAAGAAGCGCTCGATCCTGATAAAGTCCTGGTTCTTGTCCTTGTGCTGGAGGTACTGCCCGGGCACCTCGACCTCGTCCAGCTTCTGGTACCGGAACTCGCTGAGGTGCGGTGAAAACACCTCGAGGGCGACGCGAGTCGGACGTCGATCCAGTTTCTCCTCAAACTTGTCTCGCCATCTTCGCAGCTTGTGAATGTACTCGTACATGGTCGGCTTGACGTCCACAAAATCAGCCTCAAAGGACTTCTTGATGTGTGGCGGCAGGATTGTCTCGGCGAAGCGCGTAATGTTCTGCTCCGTGGCCGGCGGAAGCTTGACGCTCTTGGCAAACGAAGCTGGCGTCCTGGCCACGTATGCAAGCGCATCGTTCAGCAGGGCAACGATCAGTCGATACGCATCCTCATCCGGCGGACATTTGAAGTTCTTCTGGATCTGGTCCACCATGGTCTCCATGGACAACGCCAACAACGGGAACGCGGTCTTGAGCACCGACATGATCTCGTCAGCAAGCTCCCATGGTGGCCGCTTCTCGCTCCCAGCAGCTGCAGCAGCCGCCGGAGCTGGCGCCCCTGGGGCGCTCGCAGTGGCATTGGTGGTGTTCGCGTGAGCACCTGCGCCAGCGGTGCCATTTGTGTTGCCGTTGGTATTGCCACTCGCGTTGCCATTCGCATTGGCGTTGGCATTGGTACCGGCATTGGCGCTCACGTTCGTAGTGGCATTCGCGGGCGCAGGAGGGGCAATGGCAGAAGCAGGAGCCGCATTCTTGGCCTCCGCATCCGTGCCTTCAACCTTGACTTGTGTCTCCTGCTTGGGCTGCTGTTGCGCGTCGGCACCATTGGCATTGTTGCCGTTGGCCGTCGCAGGACGAGAAGGTGTTCCTTCGGCTTTCGGCGGCTCGGCCTTGGTTTGTGCCGGGGAACCGCTTGTCTTGGCTGCTGCTGCTGCCGCCGCGGCTGCGGCCACAGACTGCTGTCGCTGCTGTCGGCTCTTCTCCTTGGCTTCCTGACTCTTCTTAATCACCAGCATGTCCTCCCTGTTAGTACGCAGCTGGAAGTAGAGCGCCTGCGGGTATGTCTTGGCGATCTTCAGCAGGATGGCCTTGACTCTCATGGCCTCCTTGTGACCCAGGCCAGTAAGCAGCTGGGGAATGAAGGTGATCCAGTACCATGTAGGCGTCTCGCCCTTGTAGTCGTCGAACCCTGCGGCGATGCCGCCCTTTGAATCATCCAAGCTAAGCAGCCAGAGGATCCTAGCCAACAGTTTGCGCGCCTTGTGATTCTTGAAGCTACCAGCAGCTTGCAGGTACGACGTGAGGGCCTGGCGAGCTGATGCGACGTCTGTTGCATCCTGATTGAACTTGCGCTCGTTGAAGTAGCCCCATTCAGCCCACGCCTTTGCCGCGGTGATGTCAAAAAACAGAGCAGTACCGTAGGCGTTGTCAGCTTCCTCCTTCTGACCCAGCTTCTCGAGGAACATGCCCTTGAGGGTGTAGAACTCGGCCTTTTGCTGAGGGTTGAAGTAGCCGAGATTGGTATTGTTGATCACGTCGAGACCACTTGAAAGTTCATCCTTGTTTTCGAAGTGACACTTGGCTTGCTCCCTCAGTTTCAGGAACGCCTCCTGGATCTCAATATTGGGCAGAGTGTAGATGCGGCTCAACTGGCTGATGCAGACCTCGGGTAGGTTGTGCTTGCGGGCGACATGCGCGAACCGATTTATGATCCACGCAGTCTCGTGATAGCCACGATACGCGTACGACGAGGCGCCGTTGGGGTTCTGTTGACCGTTGCCTGGAATGAGGCCCAAGTAGGTCGTGTTGATCAGATTGAAAATGTGCTGCCTCCAGGTCACAAGATCTTGCCATGCCGTAATATCGTCCCAGACATTGGGCAACCTGTCCCTCCAGGCTCCGAGCAGAATCTTGAGCTCGGTCGACTTCATGTCGAGGTTGTTAACGTTGGTACTGGCCAGGCTCGACACAATGTTAGAAGCATCGTGGAGCTCAACCAGCTGCTGGAAATTCTGCAACAAGGGGATGTGCGAGTTCGTCATGCGCTCCGGGAGCTGATGCCACCTGCGAATGGAAAGCTGAATCGCCTCATCGCAAACACGGATGAAGTGCGAGCTGTCCTCCTGCTGATAGTGAAATTTGAGAAGATGCATGAATGACTGGAAGAAAGCCCGGCGAGGCGTTGGCGCATCGATGACGCCCTTGATGATGCCGTCAATGGCCTCACGGTGGTTTTCCTCCTGCCACATCTCGGGACTGCGCCATGCACATTCGAGAAGCAGATCCTGGTAGTTCTCGTGCTTAGCGAGTTCTTGCAGCACTTCCCACTGTTGCAGCTTCTGCGCGCATAGGACCCAGTGGTCCTCCCACAGCATGTACTCGGTTTGGCTGAGCGGGATCACGCCAGTGCGTGCCTTGATCTGCGCATTCTCATACAGCTTTTGTGCCTTGTCCCACATGCCATTCTGCTCGTATGACAAGGCAGCGTTTGTCTCGACGTACTCGCACCGGCGGCGCCACGTGCCGTAGAACATGTCATCCTCTTGGAGCGTTGCATACATCTCCACCAGCGCATCGAGGTTGGACGATCGCACCTTTGCCGAGTCTGAGTCGGGTTTGATAGCTGCCTCTTCCAATTGGACCATGGATGTGTACCACGTGTCGTACGTCCGGCCAAGATACTTGAGGACGAGAGGCGGCAACCTGCAAAGGGGCTTGCTGCGCGCCGCGCCCTCCACCAAGGACTGGACAACGTTCGGACGCTTGTCGATTTGGCGGCTGTGGTAGTCTTTGGTCAGCAAAGCAACCAAGCCTCGCTCCAGGTCACTCCGCTCGTCACGCGCTGCGCACGACCAGAAGATGGGGAATAGAGCCACCCAGAGCTCATGCGAGAGCTGGTTGTCAATATGTTGCAGCTGCATCAAGGGCTCAAGAATATCCTTGACCTTGACATCGCCAAGCTCAGCCACGAAGCGCCTGTGCTTGGCCATGAAAGCCTCAAATTTGTCGTCCATCATTTGGGCGGGCTCTCGTGCAGCCTTCTCTTTCGAATAGATGGTGGCCAACTGCGACGCCTTGATCATTTGAAAGTCCTCGGAGTGTAGCTGTGCAACCGTGTTCATCTCCACACCACCGAGAAGAAGCTGGGAAGCCTGCGCTAGCCAGAAGGTTTCTGAGAGTGTGTCCCAATTCTGTGATGTGAGCACGTAGGACAGTCGGGCGTTTGCGGATTTCGAGAGACTCTTGTCAAAGATGGCCATGAAGCGGTTGCGCGTCTCTACGTCATTGGCCCGAGTTCCGATCAAGAAGGCGTGTTCCATCCGCACGGTCAACTCAGTCCGAGTGATTCTTGGGTCTTCGTAGATCCGGATGACAAGATCCAGGAACTTGTTCAAGACGGTGGGGTCCGACCGTACTTCAAAAGAGAGCATCTTGTGAAGAACCGCTGTCTTCTCTTTCAGTGTCGGCCATGTACCCTCAGATCGGAAGATCCAGCCCTCCACCATATCCAAGATCTCCATACACAGTGGGATGTGCATGGACTTCTCGACCAATGTCGCCAACACACTGAGAAAAGGTCGCCTGTTGTCGCCGAGCCATTCCATGCGCAGGGACACGGTCTGAATCTCTTTGATCATGATGCGGGTGTGTATCTCGAGCTCATGCGGCGAAAGTTCAGCAGAAGGCACGTTGGGGTCCTTTGGAGCTGTGGTTGGGTTCGCCGCAGCGTTGTAGTGCTGCACATGCTCCTTTGCGTGCTTGCTCTGCAAAGCTTTCATGAGCGCGGGAATATGCTGATCAATCATCTGTGGCCTCCGTTGGCCGATAGACCACAGTAGATGAACGCCGGAGACGTAGTTGTTCGCATTCATAGCGTCCGTTGCAAGTTGAGAGAGGTACGTGATGAACTCCGAGGTCTGAGACTCTGGCTCAGCTTCGGCATCGGCATCTTCCATGGGCGTGTCGTCAGGGATGGCATCGAGCACACGCTTTACGGTCGATCTCATGTTGGGTGCAACGTCTGTCTCGGGATCCGAATGGTGCAGACAGTCCTGAATTTCAGGGAACTCGCACTTGAGACTCTTCTCCAGCACTTTCTGTACCGCTGGGATGTTACTGCGGATCCATTCATCCGACTTAGCATTGAGTAGGACCCGGACTAGCTGTAGGGTGTTGATGATGTTGGTGAGAAACTTGTCGTCGTTCTTGTCCTTCTCGCTGCTCGCGTCGGGGCCGAGGATGGCCTGTGTCTTGTCGCTGGACAAAATGACATCGGTCACGTTGGAGAACAAGTCCGTCTCAATGACTCCCCAGTACGCCGGCTGCACGAGGTTGTGCAACAAGGTCAGCGACTTCTTGCAGAGCTCGGTCGTTGGCGGAGGCAGCGGCACTTGAGACGTGGGTTCCGGGCGAGGCTTAGCAGACGGCAGAACATAGCGTTCATTGAGCTGAGCAATGAATTCCACGAGATACTTCAGCATCTTGATCTTCATATACTGTGGAAAGCCTTGCTGCGGTTGCTGCTGCTCGGGTTTATCAGCCTGGGCGGCCGGCTGCGCTGGAGACGATGTTACGATTTCGCCATTCAATGTGCGCTTCTTGGCTGTGGGAGACTCGGACAGGGCAGCCCTGGCCTCAACCACCGAAGATGGCATGCCTTCGACACGCCACTGCTCCCATGTCCAGACCAGCCACATCATATTCAACGCCAGCTTACGGCTCTCGTAGGAGGCCGATGAAGGAGTAGCAATCTTTCTAAGAGAGGTGACAATGAGTCCCATGTACTTGTCGCGGGCCTCGAAGAAAAGCGCTGGGTTCTTGACGAGGAAATTGAAGATGCTACTCATCTGCTGTGCATTGTTGCCTTCGTCGGCGAGGACCTTGCGCGGTGCCATGGCCCAGGAGGGAACCCTCTCGTTGGTATTCGCTGCAATGCATCGCTTGGGCAAGACCGGGGCGATCAGGCCCAAGGCCTGGTTGACAAGAGTACGGCCCTCGTTTTGGCTAGTCTTGAGCAGTGACGAGTACACTTGCGAGACAATCTTGTAAGGGGTCTCATAATGCACAATGAAGTACGCGATGGCGACGTAAGCTGCGTGCTTGTTGATGACATCTTCCAGGCGAATGAAGGTCCAACCGAACTTGATAATGTCTTTGCGGATTTCCTGCAATGTCACGTGGTAGTACTTGATCAACATTGCGGACAGCTGCAGAACTTCAAATCGCGTGTGGTCGATGCCGGGCTGCGCTTGATCGTCGAGGCCCATGTCGGGATGTGGTTTCCAAATCTTCGATGACACAGACTCGGAGACTGAGCGGTCCAATAGCTTGGGCGCCGTCGATTCAGGCCGGTTGCCCTTGCGCATGACGTCCATGGCCACTATGGGGTTGACAATGTAGTGCAACAAGAAGTACTTCGTCTTGTTCGACGCAGCCTTGCCTGCATAGATGTCCAAGCATCGCAGGATTGTCTGCCTCCAGAACTCAACAGAGTCGCTGCAGATGATATGCTCGTAGATGAAGGCCTGTAGCTGTGGTGTTGGTCGCAGTTCTTCCGATGTGACCAGCTCTACTAGATTCAGAAGGCCATCCAGGTCCTGAGTGCTGCGCTTGAGACAGCCAATGAGAACGGTCATCAGCTGTTCGCCTGCTTGGAAGGCAGGTAGGCGCAGTTCAGGGGATAGGGAATTTGTCCGCAGATGCTGCTCCATGTCTTTGCCGAGGTCCTTGAGCCAATTGATGGTGTTCTTTTGGTCCATCCATTGAGTCGAGCTTGGATACCTGCTGATCGAGTGCAGAACATGGATTGTGTTCACAATGGCAACGTACTTGGTCTCCGTGCCTTGGGCGACGACAGCCTTGCATTTAGCGATCAAGCCCGCAACGTCTGCAGCGGCGGTCTCGCGCAGTGGGCCGCTGTCCGGGTGGCTGAGCACCTGGCCAAGCAGGCGTCCGTATTTCAGCTCATCAATCTTGCCCAGTAGGTACGCCCAGATTTCCTTATGGTATCGGTTGAGGTATCTGTAGATCGGTGCACGGAATGGACTAAGGTGTGTCCTCCTCAGACGCTGCTCTAGGCCCATGAAGGTCTCAATGAGCCTCTCCTTGAATGCCTCCGCTGGCGCAGGCAACAGATGGAAGATGTTGAGCACAGCAGTGATGACCTTCATCTGCGGATTCTGCTCAAAGTATATGAACGAAATCTGTTGCCACGCATTCGGCTCAACGATTGACTCGATCTGATCCAGCAACCTCGTGCCAATTTCCGTCTTGAAGTAGCTTGTGAGGAGCTTGAGCAGGCGGGCGAGATTATCCAACCCAGCTACGCTCAATCGCTTAGGCTCAGACAGATTCTGCAGTACGGGACGTAGACCGCCTTGAAGGAGGTCTTTAGGTAGCCGCCGATCAACAGCGAGGACTGCCTTTAACGCATCATTTGCGGCTGCTATTGTGGGCTTTGACTCCGAATACAGGCATTTGAAGAAGACGGCTAAAACTCGGCTCTTGGTATGTTGGTTCGAACTGAACTCTTCGAAGCCCATGGCCGTACTCAGCAGGCGAATGCAAGAGACGCGCAGGTCCACGATATGCTCGTGAGTGCGATACTCCGCTGGCTTGTTGGCCAGAGATTCATCATTGGCGTCCGCCAGCGCAAGTGACTCGAGCAGCAACCTGTTCAAGTTTTCATCGAATGGGATCCAATCGCTCTTCAACGCCATGTGATAGTTCATGGCATTGATGTACCCGATTTGCGTGGCAAAGGGAAGTGCTCGCAGCGGTTTCGAGTATATTGGCTGCAGGAAACGCTCTTTGTAGGGTTCCAGAAGCTCCCATACTTCGCATTTCGCGGCCTGGGCAATGAGCTCGAGGGAGCTTTTGGCTGTTGCGCGAACGTGCTTGTTCATGTGAGATAGCTCGGTGTTGAGTTGCATGCAGATCTGCGCGAGTCGCGGCTGCTTGGGCGGCGGCTGACCTTGAACGTGTGGTATAGGCATCGCCGACGCCTTTTCGATGCCGTTCGTTATGCGCTTGAGCAACACTTCGAGGCTGGTCTGAGCCAGCCGGCGAGTTTTCTCGGGCAGATCCTGAGGCATGTCCTTGATGACGTACAAAAGCGCACGAATGAACTCTGTCTGTTTCCCCTGTATCCACGGGTCGCCAAAGTCAAGCTCGGTCAGCATGAAATGTATGCCCAAGCTGCCGCCTGTCTTGGTGAACCACTCTTCCTCGTAGCAGCTGTGACAGAAGATAGTCGTGAGATGGCTGAAGAAGTGCAGCCGGCCCACCTGCGACTTTGAGCCGATGATTGTAGCTGCCGTGTCGTACATCTCGCGGATGACAGCCTTGGCAGCGTCTCTGACATCAGGCTGATCAGATGCGAGAGACTCCACAATGGCATCGCACAGGCATCTTGTGTCGATACAAAGAGGTCCTTCACCGGCGTTGGGGTCGAACGGGCTGCTGCTCCGCTTCAGATCGACCAGGGACCGCCCGACTTCAAGCACAGCAATATGCCGGCATATGTTCATCAGGAATGCTTCCGACTCGTCCTTGAGCTCAGGCATTGACACGGTGTACATGACTGCCTTGAGCAGCCGTTTTACGATATCATCCTGGCCGTCTTTCTTTGGAATCGAACGGCTTCGGTCTGAGTCGTCAAAGGCGGAGAAATCGATGTTGGTCTGCTTGGTGAGAAAATCTTGAGCTTGCAGGCGCACGATCCGGGGGAAATCGTCCGGGAGCTGGTCCATGCCGATGCGAAGCTTCAACTGCGACTTGATAAAGTGCAAGGCTTGCTTCCTGTAGTAGGGATCATATGGTCGAAGGTGAGTGTTCTTGCCCACTCGAGGAGTCTCCATGAGCTTGGTGATCGCAAAGTCGATGCCAAGATCGGCAGGAAAAGCCCTGTCCCTCTTGGACCCAATAAGTCGCAAGTCGAAGCTTGTGGGATCATCTGAGAACTCCCGATACTTTAGGGCGACTGCAGTGCTCATGAATTTCCTGTTCCTGCCACCCAGTTTACCAAGGATGCGCATTGTTGTGTGCGAGTGAAAGTGATTGTAGGGAGCAGGACGTAGGTGATCAAACAGAGCCGTCATTAGTTCATCAATGACTGGAGCCATGATTGGATCGAGATAGTCTGCGGTCAGGTTGTCCACGCAGAGCTCCAACGTACGGAGGCCCTGCCCGACCAGATCCTGACCTGCGCGGAGAGCGACCACCAGGGGTCGCATCAAAAAGCTCAGGTGTGGTAGAAGATGGCTCAGGCGTGCAGGCACGGTGAGGCAGAGTTCCACGTAGAGATCTCGTTCGGAGGGTTTGCGAGCAGCCATGAGCAAGTTGTTCAGAACATCTAGAAGCATTTCCAGCAGTGGAAGAATCTGCTTGTAAAGTTGTTCGAACTTGCCACCACCTATGGAGCGGAAAAGGGATCGCAGAAGGAGGAAGTAGTTGATTGGTTCCTCTGCTTTCGTCGACAGCTCGATGGATTTGGTCACAATGTTGACCACATGTGGAAGCAAGACCTGCTCATTTTGTGATGCAAACAAGGTGACGGCCATGAAGGCCAGTTTGAATAGACGTAGCAGGATGGACGCCTTCTTGACGTCTGCCGAACCCACCTCGTCGATTCTCTCCATCAAGAACTGCAAGAGCATGCCGCAAAAGCTCGGCGAAGTCGCCTCACTTGCGAGGAAGAACTGAGGAATGTGCAGCAAGGCGGTGTGCTCAAAGATCATATCATAAAGCCGAGGAATCTCTTGCTGAAAGACCTCATGGAAGATGGCCGGGTCGATGCAGTGAAAGACGGTGGCAAATGTCTCAAGAAGCTCCTTTTCCTCTTTGCTGCTCGAAACCATGTAGAAGTTGGCCATGTACTCTACAGGCGAGGCATAGGATGATTCCGTAGCCGGCTTCTCAATTTCGTAGTATCGGAAAACGTAGGCGCCCTCTCGGAAAAGCTTGATGATGATGTTGACCTCTTCTGCTGTGAAACCAGACGAGACCTCCCGCCAGTGTTGAGGCGTCGTAGCTGGATCGAGAGGCGTCCCTATATTGCACGTTCGCAGTTGGTAGAATGTGTTCTTGAGCCCATTCATGAGGTTCTTGAACAGAAACTTGTTGTCCTGTACAGGGTCTGTGCTTCGGTCTCGGGGATTCGACGTCTTGATTGGCATGGCGTTGTAGATATCGATTTCGTCCCATTCAGGGTCGCCCTCCTTGTCGGCAAGATACGTTTCGGTTTTGCCGGACGAGTTCTGCTGCTCGTACTGTTTGGACAACTTCACCGCGTTGGGATACTGCCGGTTCATGGCGGCAAACTTGTCGCCAATGGCATCGAGAATCATGAGGAGGTAGTGACGAGCATCCACCTTGTTCGGCATCTTCGCAATGCATTCGGCCATGTTCAGCAACAGCTTGGCGCTCATCGTCTGGAAGCTGGTACCAGGATAATTGTCCTGCAAATTCCTCGTATATACGTTGACCGTCTTCCGTATTTGGTCTGGGCTCAGCTGATCGCGAACATGGTGGATGAGGTCCGCCAGCATGCTGTAAGCCAGGGGACGCATGGTCTCATACACTGTCAGTCCGTCGCCAGTGAGTGTCCGTTCCTCTAGTAGCTCATCAATGTGGGGGAGGAAGATCGCCCTGAAGTTATAGTTGATAATGTGCCGTATGGCGACCAAAAGCTCCTTGCGCGTGCCAGATTTCTCTCTCGGGCAGTCCTTGAGTAGTCGCACGATGACGACTGGGAGGATTGGCAGGTAATCTTGGAGAAACTGAGCATACTGCCTAAGGAGATACGCCAGAAAGCTCATGGTCTTGACTTGGGCTGTGATCATGTCTCCAAAAGCGGCCCGATTCTTGATGCCAGACGCGACACCTGTGTGGATCTGCCCCTGCTGCGCGGCTTCCTCGTGCGCTTGCGCCTGCGCACTCGCCTGTATCGAGAGAACATTCTTAATGACGGGGATGAAGTTCTTAACGTTGGTCTGGACGGTGTGACGATAGACCTGGAAGATGGACACCACAATGATCGGACATTCGCACATGACCTTGAACGAACGCATGCCCTTGAGCAGAGGGCGGTTGTGCTGCTGGGGGTCTGCTCCAAAGTCGGACATGGTGGCCACTGGCGAGCCGGGTCTGGGCGACTGGAAATTGGTCTGCGAACTGCCTGGCGTGGAAGGCGCGCCGGTCTGGGGATTGACGCCCCCCGTCGAGTTGTCGAGCTGTTCCCGGACGATGCTCTCCATCTGCTCAAAGTGTTCCAAGATGAGAGAAAGGAACTTTTGCACGTGCTCCCCCATGACCTTATTCTGGTGGCGGAGGATGTCGCTCGTGATCTTGACGGCAAGCGTGGCATTGTCCTCGTTGTCATTGCGTACTAGCTGCATGAGCAACTCGACGGTCTTGACGGCGTACGGCTCGAAGGGCTCGGTCGGCGTCGACTGCATCGGCAATCGGTGGAGGATCTCGAGGATGATGTGACGGAGCCTCTGCTCCTGCGAGCCACTGTGGAACACGCATGGTCCGCTGAGGATCTGGAGGAAGATGGGAACCAATTGCCGGAGGAAGGGTGCGTATATCGGGCCGCTCGTGTACGAATCGATGCTGTCGCATAGTTTCGTGGCCGCATCGACCTTGAGCTTGATGTCTGCGCAGCATGATTAGTGACCGGCAGGTTAGGAGAGGCTACGTGGATTGCGCACCCGAGTCCGCGCTGCCCAGACGCTTCACGACATCATTGATATCGTACGACATGTTGCATCCTAAAGGAGCCCAAGATCACCCTAGACTGGCACAGTCAGAGGGCGATGTTCGAATGAGTGAGAAGGGCAAGCGATTGCCCTGAAGGGGCGTTGGAAAAGGTTGAGAAGGATAGCTCTGGCCGCGCGCAGTCGTCGGTTCGGTCGAAACTGCCGTTAGTGTAATGAAGAATAATAATTGATGGATGAAAGTCCGTCTCTTCGTTCTGGTCGTAAGTAATTAATCGCCTACGCTATAATCATAGACAGCGTTCTGTTTGTGGCGTTTGTGAGAGTCGGAGCGTCGGTGCGCGTGGTGAAGTGGGCAGGATCGATGGAGAGCTCCCAAAGGCCGTTCGCGACAAAATTCACGAGTTGCGTCGAGAGTGGGAGTGCCAGTCGCGAAATCAACTTGCGCTAGGCGAGGAACATTGAATATCCGCCGCGCTAGTCCCTCGCGCCGAGCGCCGAGTGGGCCTTCCCGCGCTGGTTTGCCAAGACCAGCATGTCGTAGGATGACGGGATACCCTGTGCTCATGATCGACGACCAGAAGCTCTCTGTCGACAGATTACCCTGAATTCGCGCAGCTCATCACCTCTACTGTGCTATATCAGAGAACCGGAAGGCGTGCTCAAAGAAGCACATGCGCATCATCAAATCAGTCAAGCAGTCGTGTCTGCAGTCGATGTTTGCGACAATTCCTTGGTGATCCTATCGATAAGATACAAGTACGGACGATTGACATTGGCATGGTGGCTTGACAAGTGCCTCTTGTCACCGAGCATTGGACAGTCACTCGCTCAGCGGAGTTTGGCGGCACGTTTATCTTCCCATCGGCGCTGGAATGCTTTGAGATATTTCCATAGCATATCCCTTCCGCGGTCCACGCCGCTCCAATCAACGACAAGACTTCCGCCCAAAGTCGTAACCCCGACATCATCAGCCCGCCGGCGCGAGTCAAATCACACCTAACAACATGAGTGGTGAATACACAGCCTTTTTCTATGGTAAGCCCGCGGCCACTCTGGGTTTCTCTAGTTTCCGTATTCCCGACGGCAGCGCTAACTTCAACGTCAAGGCACCTTGGTACGGGAAACTACAGCCTGAAGGGTCCTCACTGCGTCCTCGCTAACCATGAGCTTCAGATGGCGCGCGAGGTATTCTACAGCGTCTGCTATGATCAAGCGGATCCGCCAGATGCATTCAAGGGGATGCACACCTACACGCCCGCCATTCTTGAGGGCTACTGCCGGCACCGTGTGCTCTATGCCGACTACCCGGGCATCGTTGCCGAAGAGGGCCACCGCGTCCAGGGTGTCTACGTGACCGGTTTGACCGATGCCAACATGGTCAAGCTGGACCGTTTTGAAGGGTCTGAGTATAAGCGCCAAAAGGTCAAGGTCCAACTGCTGAGTGGCGAGCATGGCAAGCCCCTGGAGGGCGGAGAGGTGGAGGCAGTGACCTACGTGTACATGGATCCCAAGGGGCTGGAGCGCAAGGAATGGGACTTTGAGCAATTCCGCAAGGACAAGCTGCAGTTCTGGGTTCGTGACGGATGTGCGAACGAAGGTGAGTCAAGGCCATGCCCCTCATTTGGGTTGATACTGATCTCATGTCAGACCCTAATGACAAGGCTGTGGTAGAGGGGGAGACCAAGTAGGGGAGGATGCCGGTGGAAGGCGTGGATCATGAAAGAATACATACGTACGTCTAGACACAAGCGTTCACGAAGGAAATTGGTGCGGCTCCTAGAAGGGCCACGAGCCGCGTGATCAACGGCGAACAGGTACATAGCCAAGTGCACTCAGTGTGTGATGAGATGAGTCGAAAGTGCATGCGGCGGCCGACTCTGGCTCCATGTGAGACAGAAGCCACACTGGGCAACGCCGCTGTCTAAGAAGACCCTGCGATCGTGGCGCTCATCAAAATGAACGAGGCCTCGCCGTTGTTTCGACCATGGCAGATCGACTCGGCCGCCGTTTGAGAACGCCAAGGCGGGATCCGTGTGTCTCGCTCGGTTCCTTCCTCGAGTACTTTGACAAATTGATAGAACCGGCCGCCATCAGAAAAAAGGGCCGTATAATAAGTAAGCAGGCGTGTTCAAATTGTGGATGACAGGGAGCCAGCGTCGGTTGGTGTGTGCCTGGGGGGTGCACCCCAGACACGTCGATGCAGTGACTGCAACCTTCAGTCAACCTCCCAGAGAGGCAGTCAAGCCTCAGCACCTGAGACCAAGGCGACGTTGCATCCGGGCGAAATGCTTCCTTTGGAAGCGCATTAACCCATAGGCTTACTGCTTACATTTAAATTTGCTAATTAAGTAACCATAGGGTTGCCCATACGTACATGTATCCATCTAGTCTGCCTTGCCGAAAAGACTGCACGCCCACAGTACTTGACTGGCCATAAATCAAAGTCGATTTGCATACGTATGGATGTAAGCAATTGTCAACCCGCATTCGACTGGCTGAAGAGAAATCAATGCAGCGTGGACGCTCTCTGTACGGAGTAGCCATGCCGCAATTGATAGAGCGACACGTTGCAACCAGCTGCTTGACTGGTGAGCTCACTTTCGTCCAGAGGTTCACATGCACGAGCACAATTCGGGCATGTACATGGTACGTAATCATGTTCGCAAGGCACCATCCTCGGTGCACTCTGCGAGATGAGGTCTTTTCGCAGTGATCATTCGACGAAGCAATGCAGAAAAAGACTCAGCGCGGGCGGTGGTGAAACGAGGGTCTGGTTTCACAAGGCATCCAACGTGGAGCGAGCGATTGTCATTCGAGAGCGCAGCGGCGTGCCAAGACGTGAAGCTCAGGGGCGTCGGACCCAGGGCTCCAGTCAGAGGCGGCGAAGCCCAGGGGAACCCCTGCAGGCCTCGCCAGACCCCTGCTAGACCGGCTGAGCATTGGAGATCTCTCTGCCTGTGATATTACCTCGCAAGGGCAGTTCTGGAAATGGGCCGTTGGACAGGATTGACCAGCCAGTGACACGGCATTTCAACGACAGCTTGACGAGCGACGTGACATTCTAGGCCGACTGCAGCACCGAGATGAGACGAGGGGATGTGAGCAGCTGAGGGTGCGTGCTTAGCCGTCATGTTGTTGTCGTACAGCAAGCGATCACGCAGGTGGTATGATAGCCGGACGGAAGCGAGTTGAGCAGAACGGTCGTCCACCTTGAGGCAGTCAAATCGTTCCTGTGTCAAGCAGAGTTGTGTTATCTAAGAATTGATGAGCGAGGAGACTGAATGTGCGACTCGATTTTGCCATGTGACCGATGCGGCAAGTGAATGCACGACATGTCCGTTTTTGTTATCGATTGTGCATGGATGACCGGGGCCTCTGGCCTGGCGACCTAGGCAGCGTCGATCCTCCGCTAGATCTCACGATGTAGACAGGTTTGTGCAACATGGCCCAACACATGATCCCCTCCAAATGAGGATCATAGATGTTGGCGCAAGTACTGTGAGCTTGCATCACATGTGGTGACGCCTTGACAAATTATTCATCTTGGAATGCGTCTCTCAAGACAAGCGCGCCACGGGTCGTCAAGGAACGTGGCGGGGGGCCCAGGGAATCAAGACCATTGGCATTGTGCGATCCTCGTCGGCACAAGACTCTCACGGTCACCATTGCGGCAGCAAGTCTTGTGAAGATGACGGAGCGTCATGAATAGGGCGTTGCAGCCATGCGAGTCTGTGCACTGGAATCGCTCATTAGCCATATTCTCTGTGCTATGCACATTGGAGATGTATTCAAATCGCCAAGCCAAGAGTCGTTCAGACTGCCACTTGGGCGATGAGGGCCCTGGAAAACCCCGGTCGATCGTGTTCAGCAGGGCAGGGTTGCCCTCGTGGGGAGCCCCTGCTGCTGAGCACGCAGCCGGGATGGTGGTACAGCACCGCTGCTGCTGCAGGCACCACAGTTACAGTGGCACAGACATTTCATTCCAGGCTTCAGATAATTCGACAAGGCCACGGACGTTTCCCGCTGGACAAACCGGCGGCAAATTCCTAACAATGGGCTATTGTTTGTCGGGAATGCACCCAGGCGCCCTCCCTCACCAATGATCAGACGACAACCTGGGGGTTGTTGTCACCGCCTGGCTGGAACGCGAGACGGTGTGCAAGCGAGTGGTGGACAGAGGCCAATGTAACCGCACCATGTTGCGCGCTGTGGTGTGACGTCGGGCCATGCGGCCCAACGACTGGCCACTACAGGGGCGCAGGGGTCAAGCCAGCCTGGCTCCGTCTGTCCAGTCAGTGCGTCAGGATGGCACCGACGTTGCGGCTCACGCACATCATAGGGGACAGCTGGGGCCATGGCCGCCCCCGAGGCCGCATACATACTCGTACTTGCGATGGGCATCATTGGGCATGACTCTGTTCGCGCCCTCGCCAGGCGCCGTGTTGGAAAACTAATCTTGGAAGTTGGAAGAGGAGGGCATCATGTGGGAACAACAAAAGAGAAACGGCTGGATCTTGTCACCAGCCACAGTTCAGCATTTCGCTAGGTGGGCTCACTACGTACCGAGTGGGAATGGTGGTCCTTGGCATGAAAGATCTTCAGGCACAATAGGCCCATAGGGACGTGGAGCGGACACCAGCCTCCAGGCAGGTGCGCGAATACCGTGACACTGTGGGCAGTGGCATGCAATGGCCTGTGGCGCATTGCTGCGTGCCCAGGCTGTGCAGCGTCCAGACTCTTCCACCAGTTAATGCAGTCAAACCAGGCGTCTTGGAAACACACAAACGTCAACTCCAGACTGAGCTTGCCCAGTCGAGTTCGCCCAGTCCGTGGAATGACATGGCATGGCTCAGCAAGCAATGGCCGTGTCAGTGCAAGGGGCACGCAGCAAACATGAATGGCTGACGGCATCTTGTGGTGGTACACATGCGCTGACAGGCTGTGAGCCGAGCCGTTTCTAAGAGAGAGAAGGACAGAGCCTCAGACCGAGCCGCGCCGCTGCTCGTCCCCGACGTTTCTTCGCTGCTGGTGCATGAGCCGCAGTACCTAATTACCTATCATCTGTGCAGGAGGGCAGAGGATCGTCGAAACTGGGAGACATGGCCCATCACGCGGGCTTCCCCGAGTCGTCGGTTGGGCCCAGCGTGTCCACGCCGGCGTCGACCTCGGTCCACTTGGGGTGTTTCTTCTGATTCCGCGGGAGCAGCTGTGAAAATCGATTTTTCAGAGTCATCTTGAAACATGGGATCCGGGCCTATGAGGAGAGGAGGGTGATGCCTCGCTCAGACCGGGCTGACTCCTGAGAGCCCCACCATGCCTCGAAACAGGACATGCAGGCCCCTTTGCCGGCCCCTGACTGGCTGCACCCCTAGCTGCATGCCTGGCGTCGTCCCTGGCAGCTCGGACGCTATCCCTCCTCCCCTGGCGAGTTGGGCCACGTATGGCCCATCATCATCGCTCTCGGTCGACGCCATGCAACGTCTGTCCAATCGACCCGCAAGACGTCGCCTGTCTCTTTCGGCCTAGCGCCAATGCCCCAGGGCGTGGGCACAATGCATGGGCGTGGGCCCGGCGCTGCTGCTGCTGCTTGTTCCCACTGAGGCCCCTGAGTGAGACCCCATCGGGCCCATCCCCACTGCCCTGGCCATGCACAGGAACGCATCGTCCGTATAAGACTACCGGCCACCTTCGTCGAGATGGCTTCCTGTCTCGCCTCTCCGTCACAGACAGCTCAGCGTCTTCTCAGTCCATCCTTTGTGGTCCTTTGTCGTCAAGACATCCACCTTCCTTCTTCATTCTTCAGCGAGGCTAGTCCTTTGCGATCCATCGTTCGTCTTGCATCATACCACCGCCTGGCGCAGTACCTTCATTCTCATATCAAGTCGAACAACCTCACGGTCAACGAGACCCTGTTTCTTGCACCACACACATTCTCTCTCTGTACAATCCGGCGCACGCGAGCTCTCCCCAGCTACCGTGACCGTTTTACAGTACGTCTTTTCGGCGCTGAATCAGAAGCATTCTTCAGAACCCAGCAAACAATGGCGGCTCTCTTTTTCTTCGCCCCTGTGTCACTCAAGCGGTTCCTCATGACCACAAGAGATTCATGGGGATGAGAAAAAAGAAGCAGATGTCGTCACAGCTTTGTTGAGTATTAGCTTCTGCTTCTTCCCTGCACCATAAGAACATGGACCCTAACTGAATCTCCAGGACACCCATATCACTTGCATCTTCCGTCTTGACGACAGCAACCTCACCCTCCAACCACAAGGGAAAGAATCTACGTCCGGCACGTTAGATTCTGGATCACTTTTCTCAATAACTTCTACGACGACGCGTCTACCACTTCCTTCAAGATGCTTTCCAAGACTCTTGCCTTCCTGGGCATGGCCTCTGCTGCCACCGCCCACATTATCATGACCAACCCTGTCCCTTATGGCAACCCCAACAACAGCCCTCTCGAGCCTAACGGTGCCGACTTCCCCTGCAAGGGCGCTTCTCCTTCCGGTGGGCCCGGTCAAAACGTTTACCAAGCTGGCAGCACCCAGTCCTTGACTTTCCAGGGCGGTGCCGTCCATGGAGGTGGCTCCTGCCAGGTTTCCGTAACCACCGATCTCAACCCTACCCGCGACTCGGAGTGGAAGGTCATCAAGTCTATTGAAGGCGGCTGCCCAGCTCGCGACGCCTCTGGCAACATTGGCACCGATGCTGGCGCTCCTGTTCCTTACGAGTACGACTTCCAGATCCCGGAGGAGATGCCCGAAGGCGAATACGTGCTGGCCTGGACATGGTTCAACAAGGTTGGCAACCGCGAGATGTACATGAACTGCGCTTCTGTCCAGATCAACGGCGGCTCTGGTGACAAGTCCTTCCTGGACAGCCTCCCGGACATGTTCGTTGCCAACATTGGCGAAGACTGCGGCACTAAGGGTGACACTGACCTCAAGTTCCCCAACCCTGGAAAGGTTGTCGAGCGCCTTAATGGAGCGACCGACGCCTTTGCTGAGCCAACTGGTTCTTGTGCTGCACCCGTCGGTGGCGGAAATGGCGGTGATAGCCCATCTCAACCGGAGCCCACCGAGGCCCCTGAGAACCCTGGCTCTGAGGTCCCTGCTCCTACCTCGGCTCCCATTTCAACCAGCGCATCAATCCCGACTGGATCCAAGCCAACTCCCACAATCCCCGGAGGCGTCTTCATCACCATCCCTAAGAGCAATCCTGTGGGCCCTACAGCTACTGCCGAGCCCGAGCCTGCGCAGCCCACCGAGCCCACGCAACCCGAGACGCCAGCTGAGCCTGAGCAGCCCACACAGCCTCAGCCTGAGGAGCCTGCCACTCCCGAGCCGGAAGTCCCCGCCTCTGGCCCTGGCGCGCAGCCTGTCGGCTCCCCCTGCGCTGCTGAGGGTTCTTGGAACTGCATTGGCGGCTCTTCCTTCCAGCGTTGTGCCAGCGGTACCTGGTCCCAGATCATGAACATGGCGCAAGGCGTGTCTTGCGACGAGGGTCAGTCCGAGACGCTGAGCTTCCACTCATCCAGGGGCAGGCGAGCCATGCGTCGCGCTCAACGCCTCCGCCACTAAGCTTTGCTTGGACTTTCTTTTTATAGCTTCCGGGGTAAGGGGGCCGGTCGGATCAGCACAGCGGTACGTGCATGATGGCGTTTCGGTTGTGTTTTCTGTACATGTATAAAAACTTGCCTCGCGGTAGATACAAAGGCAAAGGCAAATCAACCTCATTTGATCACAATCACTTCTGTAAACTGGCATTTGGAGAGGATCGCCGCCGTGTGCGAAAATGATTTTGACTCTACCGCTGAATGCCCCCCAAATGAAACCCATATTTAACACTGGAACAGAGATCATAGCCAAGGGTCTTTCCGGGAAGGCTTTCCTAAGTCCCTCCTGCGAAAGAAGGACCACGGTTGTCTTGCGGGCTTCCCGAATGAGGAGGGATCGATTGGGACGACAAAAGGATCGACTTCAATACCGACATGAGTTGTCCCATCATGCCCTATAAACCGACCGAAACTGAATGTCGCGTTGTTGGGGTTTTCCATGGGTGAATGGTCAAAAAGGAGTCGGCTCGGCGCGATGTATGCTGCGAGAGAACCGATGGTCGTTGGCATGCGAGGTAAAACAAATGGGGTTTTGCGAACATAAACCACCAGCGCAATGGCGATGTTGATGCACAGGAGCACCAAGCTCGTAATCAAAGCGCCGTTATCCATGAACAGTCTTGTTTCCGCCACAAGACGAAAGCCTCCAATCTCATCGGATGCCGTGGTCGTTTTGAACAGGTAGTCCTTGTTGAAAGTCAGGAGAAGCGCGAATAGGGTCCGATATACCGGATCAATCAACTTGACCATCTCCTCTGGATCAGGCACAGGTGCACGCGGGTCCACAACATCTCGGGAGCCAGATTTGATCATGAGGAGGTGGTTCAACCAGTCTTTGGAGAAAGTTTCGTTATGCCATCCCTGGGCACCCCGTTGAGACAATGTGCCGGGAGTTGTCGCCAAATTGCGAAGATCCTTGTCAGAACCTCCGTACGTCGTGTTGACACCGATGTCCCCAATCATGTCATATTTCTGGACGTATCCATTTCGGTCGACTTGCACGTCAAACCTGGCCGTTTCTAGGAAAGGTCGACACACAGCGAAGCTTCCCTGGATCGTTCCATTGAAGTCATCTGCATGTTCCGTTCTAGCCCAGCCAAAAACAAAACTTTCGTTACAGGCCACCAGTTGTGTATATTCGGTAGCCGAGCGCCCAAGTGTCGTGGAGGATATAGAATCTCTTGCGCGTGCCTGAGCCCACTCCACAGCGTCGCCGCATGTCTCTTCAATCGGTATGCGTTCTAGCTGCGGCCGGTCAAGCTTGGGGAAGATGTGCCTTGGAACAGAAGTGCAGTTCGGATTCACGCTAAAGCCTTGCGTCTGGAAAAGATAAGAGTCTGCCGCTAGCTTTGAATCTTTCGCGTTGATTTCCCACGGGGTGAAGAAAACACCCTCTGATACCCAAGGAGGAAGAGATGTTCCCATTGACATATTGGTCAAAGCAGCAACAGCGTGGTCATGGTAGCTCGCGGTGACTGTGAAGCTCAGTAAGTGCTCGCCAAATCCTGGTAGATTATCTTCACTGAAAGACGGGGAGACGACGGGTTTGAAGGAGCCTGGATATTTCGACACGACATTCCTTTCCTGGAACACAGCCGGCAGACTGATCGTCAATATGTTTGAGAGAAAGACTGCACTGCAGACAACCCCCAGCATCATGTGTTTCAGCCTGAACGCAGGGACGATGGCGAATTGCGGTGGCATTGCGCTGTACCTAGCCGCGATTGAGGTGTTGGGAGCAGCTTTGCCTCTAGATAGGTCATTGAACGGTTGCAACACGCAGAGCAAGCGGTTGACCAGGACCCAGAAAGGTTCGATGAGGGTCGACAAAATCGTGGGTAAGTAGTTTTCGAGTAATTGCTGAACTTCTCGGTTGCTGGAAGGCCTGCTGAGTCCTGTGCAGTGAGTACAGAGTGGCCGGGATATGGGGGACAAAAGCCGGGCAACTCACCAGTATACTGGAGCTCAGCCCATTTCAAGTATCCCAGCCCGACCAGGATGGCAAGAATAGCAGTGATGAAAGCACAACCTGACGCCATGCGAAGCGCTGCTGGCTTCACTGGAGAGTAGCAGCCTTTCGAACGGACCACCGGGCAAGACTTGGAAGGAGACTTTTCGGCACCAGATACCTGTAACAGTGGTGATTGGGAATCGTCGTTCCATTGGAGCCGAAATCTTGAACCATCAAGAGCACGCTTCAAGTCTTCTTCGTCGCCGTTGTCAATGGAGCATAGAAAATCCACCATCTGCGGGCTGTCTCGCATCACCTCTGCAACTCGAGATATAGAGTAAGGATTCGCGTGCAGGTTTGAATTAGTTCGACGGCTCAGCCATAGTATGAGCGAGGTGAAAATCGCAACAACAAGAAGCAGAGCTTCCAGTGCTGTAGAAATCGGTCGATTGACAACAATGCCGTGCTTGATGAACGTGATCTCAGCGCTATCATCGCCTTGGTGTATACGATTTTCGAATAGGTGACTCGCTGCCACGGAGAACAAGGACTGATGAGCCATTCGGTAGGCGTTTGCCAGTGTTTCCGGGTTTGAATATTCCTCAGAAGGCCTGTCTTCTGCGGAAAGTGCGTACCCAACCATATTGGATACTGGCGTCCCCAAGTTGCGCCCTTCCAGTTTCGTATTCTGGTCGATGACGAAGGTATTCGGATAATCCCGCTCTTTCATCTCTTCTGGCACGCCATTAGCAATTAAGAACTCAAAGGCAGTAATGTTGAAATCGCTTTTGCCAAGAGCTTCTTTTGGCCCTGTCGGCGAGACGCTGTCCGCGTGTGGCTTGTGGCTAGTGGCATCAACCGTCAGACGGACTTGCTGCTGATAGTAGCTCGACTGGCAAAAAAGGGCGGTGATATTGTAGTCCCAGACATTCTCGTCGTCAGGCGAAGGCTTCCCGTGCGCCCACGTGGCGAGGAATTGCTGCTCAACGTTCTGATCTCGAGGGCATGCCTTGTTTGCAAGCCAAAAGCTCGAGTGCGGGCTGTCGAAATAGCCCATGTAGAACATGGATATGTTGTCTGTTTTGGGTATTGTGACACTCGTGTTGCAGTTTTGCCCGTTGAGAAAGGAATAGGTGCTTGACTGGACACCTCCGAATGCCGGATTGAGGGAGACTTCAGCAGGCCAGCAATCAAGTTCCGTGGTTAGACGTGTTGTTTCTGCTGTCCAGTTGGTGCCTGGCTGAATGGATGTATTTCCGCTTGAATGAAAGGGCAGAAATACCTCTGTTGGGGTCGTGAACGGCGGATACTGCTGCTCAAGCCAGGCGATGGCATATCCCGCTTGTAAGACTTTGCCATCAAGCAATTCCACCTGCTCTTGGACGGGGAGCAACCGGGATCGAGCAGCCATCCTTCGAGTTTCCGTAAGTCTGATTGCATCAGTCCCAAGTTGGGCGGACTGTAATGGTGTTATGGCCCAGAACAGAAGGACCATCGCCGTCCCCGAGAGAAACACCATCCAATGTCTGTACTTTTCAGTACCTTCAACGCGGCAATTAGGAATGAAAACGACTGACCTGCGCTTCATAGCCACAAAAGGCACGGAAGCAACAAAGGTGAAGGGATAGTCGAGGAGCAATGAGTCCTGTGCCAGGGCACCCTCCGGTTTTGACAACTCAAACCACGGTTGCATTCGCTTAACGTCCAAATCGATCCAACTCCACACAAGGCTGAAGGCAACAGCCAGTAATTGAGGAGCATACTCTGAGGATATCCTGGCCAACTGCGGTATTTCGTCGAGTGATGGCGACAGTGCCAGTCCACCCTTTTGTGCACTCTTCTGGGCGAGAAGCTCAATGCTGACGATCATGAGCAAAGTAATGGCAATGACAGCGGAGAGAATCGGCGTCGTCATGGACAGTGGCTTCCAGTTGACGGGATCAGACAGTCCTTTCTAGTGTAAGTAACATCTGCTGTTTCTTGCTGGGAAAGAACCTTGCAAACCCAGTGCTGATGGCTGCGTCCATCGTTCGATCAGTGTCGGTTTCCGGTCGATGCCCACTTGTCCCTTTTCCTCAGCAATCTTGACCTCTGACATGGTCTTCCATGACTGACTTGACACGCCCTCTTCATCGGTCGGTGTGGGCGTGTACTCGAATCGTCGAATAGCCATGGCCGTTTTTTTGAATATCCAGGTCCGCCCAGTGTATCCCAATCGGGCCCAGCAAGCCTTGAGCACGTACAGACACAAGAAAAAAATCGAACCAGAGCCCAGCTCTCGGTCACACCACCGAGCGAAAGACAGAGACACAGGAAACGAATAGACAGCCAAGCACTAGCAGCGGTGCGGTCCGCTCCTTTTGAGAAGCGGGTAGCACAGGCTTTGCCAAGGCCACCCATGCTTGGGGAGGACAGAGATGCGCTGGCCACAGATCTCTGTCCTCCCCAGAGCCTGCAGCCAACAGGGCGCTCTAACATCTTGACGCGACAGCTTGCAACAAATCGTGTTAGCACTGATACGCGGGACCTGTTGGCTCTTCCCGAAACAGGAGCGGGCGATGCGGGTACCGTGGGACAAGTCAAGTTGCAGATCTAAGCGCTGAGGTCGCACAAGCGCCGCAGACGCGACGCGCAACCAATGGCATCAAGAGCAACGGCATAGTGCGTGGTGGGGGTATGTAGTTCATCAGGCAGACTCGTGCGCAAAGTGCATGGCTACGGCTGAGGAGCTTGACGCGAAGGGATGAGTGACTTTGTGCGGTAACGAGTCTGGTCGCTGAAAGGCGCGACAACATTCCGTCCGGTCGGTCTCCTCGCTGTTTGTCGTCGACATTTTTGCCTACCCTAAAGGCTGGCGTTTCATCAGTACGGCCATTGCGTCGATGTCTGGAATAGCTTCGAAGTGGTCCCGCCCAGTTCAGTAGTGTATAGAGTGCGACAGGTGATTTTGCTACTCTCTACACCATCTCGAGGCGACAAATTTCCCATGTTGGGACAGTTGAGCATACATGGTGGACACGGTAGGTGCGGAGCCAAACCGACCACAGATATCGCTCCTGACCATAGCACCACGAGCCATTGAGCAGCTTCCATGCAAAGTTGACAAATTATGTATTGCGTGTATTTCGCTTGATGGCTACGAAATCATGCGCGGTCAAGGGCTCAAGTACACCGGGCAAAGTGCCCCTGCATCCAATAATCCGCCCGACAGAATAAGCAAACCCAATGCACGGCCAACCCAGTGTGAAGATGCGCCAGACAACGCTTGGAGTTCCCAATCCTGGCTCGATACCAGCAACGCCCCGTGGGCCCGCTGCTAATCCGCTCCTACTATGTATAAGGTTCAATCGGCCGGGCTCCCCAGGAGTTGTACAATGAATAAGACAAGAGAGAATCGAAGAAAACGTCGTGCAATCATGCATGTGTGCCATCCTCAGGACGGAACTCATATCTGTATCTCCCTCATCGATTCATCAGCAACCTGGGGCTGTTTGTCCTTGGCGACATCTGAGGGAGCGTTCCCCTTGTCCTTTGTGAGCTTGATCAAGTCCGACTCGGAGCGCGCCAGCGTCGCCACCCTCGGGTTCTTGGGTTCTTGGCTCTCGGAAAGGCTTTCTGCCTCTACTAGTGTCGAAGGTTGAATAACGGCGCTTTGCAGCTCCTCCGGGACAGCCTCCTCGGTGACTCTATACAGTGGGGCTGGTTTCCCAAGTCCGCTGCGCATTGGGCTTGTGAGAGGCGATGTGCCACGCAGACGCTGCATTGTTCGGCCTCTAGCATCGCTGGCAACGTCGGCAGGGGTGGCGTATGGCGATGATGAGCGAGACCCCAGAGGAGAGCCAGCCTTTGCCTGAGGTGCCATCGGCTTGCGCGGTGGAGCACGACGACCGTACTTTTGATCCATCCTCCAACGGAGAATACCAAAGTATGGGGGCTCAACACGCTTCTCCTTGAATTCGCGCAACTTGAGGTCGCCAGTTTCATCGTCAATGAACCATTTGCCGCTGTGGAGGTCGTCCGCAACCTGCGCGAGGAAAGCTGACCACGAGCGGGCGACGACGTACTTTGTGTCGTAGTCTCGTCCGAAAATGATTATCTGGCCCCATTTACCCTTGGGTCCAGGGGCCAAATCAACAGCCAAGTTGTTGCCTCCCCAGTCGCGCGCAAGAGGAATCCAGCGAGGGTGAGCGTAAGCCTGTCGGCAAGCACCGGGTGGCACACATGTCTGTTTGGCAAGCAGATTTTGACGCCACTCGTCGGGGTTGCTGCCTTGCGATTGCGGTCGCTGCTTGGAAGATGAGGCTTCGCCGCTGCTGCCAGAAGATGCCTTGGAAGACATCGTTGAGTGCTGAGCCCGGGCCTCTAGGAGATATTGCTCATTGACCCGTCTCCATTGGTCCCATTCCTGTACGATTTCTTCGCAGTCAAGGAGCATAGCGCTGAAGATGATGCCGGTAGGTCTTCCACCTCTTTCCTGCCCATCATGGATCATGAGGGACTCTCGCACGTCCTGGGGTAATGAGCAGTCGAGTTGATGCTCGAGCTCGTTGAGATCGTTGACCGTGGCGCCTTCGCAAATCTGGTCCCAGAGCTCCGTGTAGTGTTCCTCAGCCCATTCCATGATCCGTCGCCAAGAATGACCGACAGGGGGAGGCGGCGCGTGGCCGTCTTCAAAGGGCTGCATGGGTACCTCTCCAGAGCCCTGCACTTCAAATCCATCGCTCTGGCTGGCGTTCCTGGCAGCCATTGATCGTAGGCCTGGGGAGTATGATCCGCCATTGGGACTGGCTGGGGTATCGTTAGAAGGAGAAGACCGGCCATTCTCGTCAGAGTAAGGTGAGGAAACGTCGGCACGCGAATCTCCAGCTGTTGCCACCCCAGTGAATGGGTGGTTTCTGCCGCCGTTTTGCAGGGGGACATGGCGGCCACTTCGTTGAGGTGAGTCGAAGGACGAATCTGCCGGTTTGTCAGCTGCCGTTCTACGCTCGATAGAGTCTGGACTGACGTCTGTCGTTGCTGGTCATGGCGTGCCAGAACGATCTGACAGCGGCGCCAAATCTGTGCATGTCTGTTAGGGCCAGTATTTGGAATCTCGAGTCGCGTGTACTCACGAGTTCGCCATGATGAGTGTTGGTTGCCAGAGGCTGCTCCTGTCGAGGGAAGAAGAACTGTTCCTCTACACAGAGCAAAGGTCACGTCGACGTGGCCGAATGTTGATGTGCAATGTCGAAGTTGCGGAAGACGCGATCAGGCGTGTTATTGATGTCTCTGACCTGGCGGTGTTGGGAGTTTGGAATTTTTGGACCACGGGAACTGCGGGTCCAAGGCCGACTTCTACAACACTCCGACCGAAAGGCCGACAGCACAATGACAGAATGCCTGAATGAAAAGGACGCCGAGTCGAAGCGCGAAGGTTGGCGATTTCCGAGGAGGGGCTGTATACTGAATATCGTAGGGGAACGAAGGGCGGTTTCGCGGCAAACGGGAAGCGCAGGGGCGATCACGATGTGTACGACGGAGCGGGCAAATGTATGGTCGTTCAAGGTCACCGTGGCCAGCCGACGCCTTCAGCGATAGGGCGTAAAGAAGCGAGAGTGGTGGCAAAGAATCAACAGAAACGGGACCGCTGCCCAAGTAACAAGAAAGAAGGTACGCAGACGGTTGTGCACGGAGGACGAGCGATGGAGAGGGTCAAATTAGGGGAAGGCGCACCTCAGGGTTCGGAGGGCAATCAAAGATGGCACGCAGCTAACTTTAGTGGCAGGGGCTTCTGGCTGGCGGCCACTTTAACGCAACCGCGACGTCAATGCCGGAAGTCGCGCTCAGGGGCGCGCTTCCTGCTTCAGTTCTGGGTCGGATTCGGTGCCGTCTCCGCAGACGGCACCCTCTCATTGGTCTCCTTGCCTGCAACCTCAGCTTGCTTAGTAGAGCCGCCTCTGGGGCCTTGTCATGATCAGGGGGGTGTTGATTGGCACCTGACAGGAAGCCCAGTGCAACGTGTTGTGCTCCAATGTGTGAGACCCAAGATAGCTCGATCACTGTGCCAAGCAGATTCGCAGCCCATTTCGCCCTATATCGACAAATGCATTAGATCGCGTGTACAGCTCGTCGGCCAACTTTTTGGGGTCCTGGTGCCATCAACAGTTTGATTGTGCCACCAACTCTCAGATGGATCCTCTGCCAAGACCACATGTCTAGCCGTCCCATCGGCCTTGGTCGTCACCACGGGCAGCCCGATGCTGTTAGCGAGCTACCTGGCACTCACACAGCATTTCACACTGCCATTGGTATCCTGCTAATTGCAGACTGCTTATCATCCGTCGTCGAATTGAGCATCGGCAAGTGAGCGCTTCTCCACAAGTGGTACTTGCCGAATATTACAGCAACCAACCCCCAGAACCACTGCTCCCATGGTCGTGCACCCAAGGGATGGCACGTCTACGACCATCCGATGATGGTAACTGGATTCTAAAGACCCCGGGCTCTTATCAGCGCTCCCTGGTGCTCCTGGAATATGTGCAATTTGTCGACATGATATGGAACAACCCACGTTCATTCAGACAATCACGGCTTTCGGGTTTACCCTCAAAAAAAGAGAAGGGTATCAATCAAGCGCCATGGAGGAACGAGACCACCTATTGCATGATGCTCGTCGAGTCACCGGTCACAGCAAGACCTCACAATTCATTGTAACGCCTCATGTACCATGCTTCATTATAATCATCTATTCAAAACAGGTGGTCGGATCATGCTGATCACACATGCTCACTCAACTCCTGAAGCTTCTCGTCCAAGGCTCGTTTACCTGCACTGGCAATGCCTCTCTCGGGATTTGCCATTTGCTCGCTGAAGCACAGCTCAACCAGAGCCTTCAACTCGCTGTGGGAGAAATTGATGGGATCATCAAGATCACCAACGGCTGGTGAGCGCTCTTTGATCTGCTTCGCTTCCTCGATGATCGCATCCACGCCCTTGTCAAAGAGAGCATAGTAGTTGGCGGCGCGGGCGAGGTCGACGCCCTGCTCGATGTTCTTGAGATTCTGCTGCAGCACCAGAATGTTGAGCTGCATGCGTCCGGAACCGTTCGCATTCATGGGCGAGGCCATCCTGGCGTTGCTGACCAGGTAGTAGTTGACCAGGCGTCCGAGTCCAGTCCGGATGAAACTGGTTTCCTTCTCTCGCAAGTGCTTTGCGACCGTCTCGTCAAAAAGAATCAGTTCCGTGTTCAGGCTCAGAATGTGTGGATCCGGCTCGTTGACTTCTTGGTCGAGGAGGTACGGCGCCACGTCTGGCGACAGGGTGACATGCAAGGAATGCACAATCCGACACCGGATCTCCATGTGTAGCGTCAAGAGCGCAGTTCCCGCAAGCTCTTCGAAAGATGACACGATGCTGTCAAACGCCCTACACCATGTCAATTGTAATGCCTTGGTTCACCAATATTGCACTTACTGGGCAGTCTCCGCGGTCAAGGGCAGATGCACAGGTCCCTGATCCGCAGCAGCCCTATCCGGGTCATTCAGCAATGTCCACCTCCGATTTGCCTCGCGAGGCAGGGTGTGCCTAGAAGAATCTGTCTCGTGAGCGGTGATATGGCGCAGGCCAGAGGTCTTGCTCGCCAGCCACTTCATGCTGGTATACAACTGACAGAGCGAAGTGATGGTGTCCCGATCCTGGATAATATCGTTCATCTTCAGTTTTGTCTCGTTGGTCTGGTTGACCAAAAGCTGGATTTCCTGGTCTGCCAAGGCCTTGTCCCACGCGTCCGCGGTCCACATTCGTTGCATGACCCTATGTATCTCGCTGGGGTCGATAGCGGCTCTGGCCGCTGCTCGAAGGTTGCCGTCATCCACAGATTGCTCTTGCGTCTTGGTGACGAGTGATTTGAACCAGCTGAAGCAACGATCGTAGTATCGCATCATTTGGGTTACAATCAGCGCACTCAGTGCTTGATCGGGGGGTATTGTGCCGAGCATACGGCAGAAAGCGGTGACGACTTCGAAGAAAGCCGTCGTGCTTTTGAATACAGGCTTCCGCGCGACTCGGTGCCAGTGGGGATCCTGGGCGAACGCGTCAGCCTCCTCAAAGACGGCATCACTGAGCTTCCCCAGGGTCTCGTCCAACTGCGGTTGGAATACATTGACGAGGAAATTGTCCAGAAACGTGGTGAGAGTGCTGGTGGCCAGGTCGGAGCCAGGCGGGACAATCCCCCTCAGTCTTTGCAAAAAGACAAGCGTAGGAGGAAGCAGCAAGCTCATGTTGAACACACTTGACTCTACCAAGGATTTGTGCACCCCGCTTGGTTGCTGACTGCCGCCCACTGCTGTGCCGCCACGCTTTGAGCTCTCGTCTACGGCAAGTCGGTTCTTCTTGTTCATCTCTGCCTTGCGCGAACTGTTTGTCAAGCCGGGAACGGTGGCTTGGATAATGTTCTCCAGAGCATCGTACTCGGTAACAATGTCGATCGATTTCGAGTCGAGCTCGTCGAATTTGAACAAGTGTTCACGCGACCCGTCCTTTCTTCCATTGATAGCACCGGATGAGGGGGAATCAAATTGATACACGTCCGCATCCGTAGTGACATAATGGTGAAGCAGTGAGCGAATCTCGTTCTGATAGAGATTCCAAAGCTCTTTAAAACTGCCAAGAAGTGCCATGTTATTGCCAGCGCCCTCCCGACGGATCAACGCCTTAATCGATTCGTGTAACACGCGGTGGCCTTCACTGATGGCCTCGAATTTGCCATACAAGGTCCAAAGAAGATCATATATGACATCGGCGCGCATGCGCGTTTCCCGGGCACCGTACACGTGCAGTCCTTCGGACTTTGCGGTCCCGCCGCGCAGTGAACTCGGGTGCCGCTGATCGACCTCGTTGATGGTCTCATTGACAACGCCAAAAAGCTCGACAGGCAGACGTTGCTGGAGAGTTTCCACAGCGTTCTGCAATCTCCCTAGCTTGTTGAGCGCCTCCACAAGAAGACCAATGTAGTAGAACGTATCGGCCTCTGGATTCTTCATGGGATCTTCTGTTACCGACTTGTCGGGATCCATCGTGTCGAGGACCATGTAAAAGGGGGTGATGGTGGTTCCGCTCTCGTAGGCCTCGTTGGAAGCACGCTGGGTTTTGGATAGGTGTTGCCACCTCTCCTGACAGTAAGGCGACTTGAGGTACAGGTGCTCGTGCAGCTCCTCGACAAGGATGTCCATGAGAGCTGATTCTTGGTTGGACAAGTAGCTCCGAAGCTCGCTCAACGCCCCGATGTTATCCAGTTCAGGCTTCCTGAGTTTACGCAGAGCATTGTGCAGCACGTCAACAGCGGTGATAAACCTCTTCTCGGATATCCGCGCCTCCAGCTGGTCTGGCACAGCACGAAGGTCGTCGAGCTCATTCAGTATTTGCAATTGCTCGTCGTACATTTGCGAGGCTTTTGAGAGCTTTTTAAGCTCAGGATCAGTCGTACAAAGGCTCGTCTTGGCGCTGGCGAGTGATTCCTTGAGTGTTCGAACCCGCTTCTGCGAAGCATGTATGCTGCTCTGGATCTTATGGAAGGTGCCTATGGAGCTATTAAAGCCCTGATGGTGCTCGTGGACGATATTTTTGAGTGACTCTTGCAGGTATTTGTGCGTATCCTGGAACTTGCGATATTCGTGGGCACGACCGACGGAGCTGTTGTCCAGCAGCTGCAGCGCAAGCTGGACAGGCACGCAGTCGCTCTCGTACATGGCAGGCCACTCGGATTTGATGTGTTCGAGGACTTGTGTAATTTGCTGCTCGGCGTTCGTTTCGGATCGCATGCGCTGGCGCGACGGGATGCTACGGACAGCGGGCACTGGCGACTGTCGTGGCTGCTGCGGCTGGGGGGGAGGAGGTGCTCTCAAGCTAGACTGGCTAGATTGTGGTGGCGTTCCATAGCGATCGTTGCCGTAGCCATCGCCGTATGGGTCGTAGTCGTCGTTTGCCCTCCCGAGACCGCCATAGCCGTTGCCGTTGCCATTGCGAGATGGAGCGCCGTACCGGTTCGCCATGGCGGCGGTAACTGGGAGGTAAACGGTCACACTTTAGGATAGCGGCTGTGGTCGTCCAAGCATGGTCGCATTGATGATTTCAGGCGTACTGGGGCATCCAGGCGTCCAGAATTCTTGAGCGTTGTGGATGTCGTTCGCGACTTTGGGTTGCGCTGGGAAAGAGAGAGAGAGCGGCCTTTGCTTGGTGGGCTGCACCCAAGGTGGGAAGTAGCTGTGCGGGTTGCGCCGACCCAAGACACCTGAGCTAGAGGTCGATTCCCCAACGAGGCAGGCAGGCGCACAGACCATTTGACTTGTAAGCTAACCTGGAGTCGACGATATGGACGATTTCATGCTTGAAGGGTTAGTAAAAATAAAGTTTCAATGAAATTTACACACTAGCCAAGGTACAGATTTCTATACGTCATATGGCTGTGCAACAAGCATTGTCGTCGTACGAAGCGCGCTTCAGCCGATCCAGCTGTGACCCTGAGCTGCTTCGCAAGAGGACTTGGAGTACTGCAGTCACCTAGGAAGTTGCTCCGGTGCTAACATGAGGCAATGTCATTATTTCATCGTGATTAACCATTTCGAATGCAAAGCCTTTTCCAAGTCATCGCACGACCACCTTCGCCTGCGGTGACATCTCCCGGGCCACGCTCGAGAACGCAGCGATGACCGTGTCTTGGCTCGAGTCCTGGTCCTGAGCCCCGTCGTCCTCGTCAATCGTCTCTGACACATCCCCCCTCAACAAAAGAGGCTGCTGCGGCGTCGACAGCCGCCGTTGCGAGTCCTGTGCAGGAACCTGCAGAAACTGCTCCGGCGAAGATCCAGCCTTCGTGGGCGACGAGATAGAGGAGCTTTCCGTCCCGAGGACCGTAGAGCCCGACGTGTCTGCCGGCGCATGCCCATAGCCCCCCACGACTACCTGCTCCAGCAAGACAGCGCCCGGCAGCTCAGCCTTCTGCATCCTCCTGTCATGTGCCAATATCTTCTCTGCCAACTTGCGGACCCCGCTCACGAGAACCTCGGGGCGTTTCCAGGCGACCAAGCCAGGCGTGCCAGCTGCGCATTGCCTGGCCACCACATCGTAACTGGATCTGCCCCATACCGGGCACACGTAGGGATGGTTGGTCGGCAAAGGCAGCACGGCTGTCTCAGGAGGGCGCTCGTTTCCCGATGTCCCGTCCAGGCCTGCGAAAACGGTGACCGCCACCTTTGGTTTCGTGGCAGGTCGCTTGACCTGCTCATTGTTGGCCGCAGAGTACGCCCAGAACCTCATCATCGACTCGGGGCCCGGTAGCCACGTCAGCTCGGCCAAGGTGATGAGCTCTTGTGAGGAAAAATCCTTGTCGGCACCGAGAACGCGCAGAATCATGAGCACAAAGAGCAGCAGACCCGTGGGCGAGTCACAAAGTGCGTACGACAAGGTGTTGGGCTCCATAAACCCGTTGCCGTCAAAGCTGTAGTGCCTGAGCTTATCGTCCTGCGCCTTTCTCGCCCGCACAGCCTGCTCATTCCGGAGTGCCGCGATATCCTCCTCTGAGTAGCCTAGCTGTGGTCTCCCCATCGACTCCACCACCTTCCACTTTGTCCAAGCGAGGGGCTCTTGCTGAAGTCTGGGCGCTCTCCACGGAGGCGAGACAAAATGCGCCCCGAGGCACGATTCCTGGAACTGCTCCGCTAGATAGTTTGCCAGTTTCCAGTCCGTCTGCGCGGGCGAGTCTGCTGCCGGGCCCGTGTTGGAGACCAGGTAGTGTTTGTAGCCGAGGCGATCCATCAGTGAGTCGAACATGCCGGCGGTTACTCTGATCATGGGCGTATTGTTCGGCAGGCGATCGCTGAAGCCGATTCCTGGCAAGGACGGAATCACCACATGGAAGGGCTGGTGCGCGCCTGCATCCCCAGGGTCGCTGAAAAAGGGGATAACGTGACTGAGAGACAGGTTTGTGAAAGGAAAGGGTGGTATCAATAGCAAGGGCACTGCATTCGCATGAGGCGAACGGGCGTGAATAAAGTGTATCCGGATCGCGGAATCCGTGCCAGGCACAATCAGACTTGTCCTGAACTGCGGCACTAGGTCGTTGAGTCGAGCCTCTTCATCTCGCCACGAATACCGCTCGAGCCTGGTGACGGTTAGCTCTACTGAGCGAACGGAGGAGAGATTCAGTGCGTGGATTCACCAAAAGTCGACGAGCGGCTCTACTATGGGTTTTGGCTCCCACCAAAGCTCAGACTGGGGATCCGAGTTCTCATGAGGCAGTCGTGTAAGTTCTAGTTTCCGGCGCGTGAGATCCAGATACTTGCTCGAGACCTGTGGCAGAAAACAAAAAAAAAACATCAGACATCCATTGCTATCATTGCTTCACGAGAACACGTACATGGATCTTGTAGGGCTGGACTTCCTCTCCTTGAGGTGTGTCGGCAGTCAACGCAGGTGTAGCCATGGTTGCGCACCACTGTTTGTGTGTAGGTGCGCCCCAGTTGCCGCTTTAGATTTGGAGCACGCCAAGCAAAGTTATAGTAGCAAACGGGAGAAGAACACGACAAATTACGAGTCCTTCTGCGGCCGTGAGAAATGAAAAGAAGCGCGGGTATAGCCCAGGCACATACGAATGAAAAGAAAAAGCATGAGGCTCGCGAGCACGCGGTCAATATTTCCTCAGTGTCCAGCTGTAATTATCGTCCGGTATCCCAGTGCAGGGTCCTCGGTTGACGTGGCTGGAGCCCGCTCGTGTGGCGGCGTCTAGGCCCCAGGCGACAAGACTCCGGCACATGAAACGCACCGTCGGGCGCTTCCATGGTTTCCCTTGCGCTACGCGGCGGGTTTTGACGTGGCGGTGCAGCACTAGAGACCCTGGTTTCTTGCCCGTTGGGACAGCGGGTGGACCAGGGGGGGGTGTGGCGTTTCCTTGGAATGGAAGCTCAAAAATCAGGGCAGACATGCATTGTGTGATTGCGATGTGAAAAGACCGAGTGTCAGCTGGCCCAGTTGGACGACGGGGCCTGCTGGCACGAGCTTGCCAATAGCGCCTGCATGCAATAAATAGTGCGACGACTCCGGATCTTGCTTTTCGACACATGGAGCCGCATTCGAGGCCGGGCGCTTGCATGGATCAAGCTCAACGTGCAGCGCTCAAGACAGATCCCTGTATTCGGGCTATCGCTAGAGCCTAGACCCTTCCTTGACGCCTGACGCCTATTCCACTGCACGAGTCAAGTCTCAATGAAAGCTCAACCGCCTAAGTATTGCGCGCTCGAGCACTGTCGTTCCCTTGAGGCTGAGCTGGTGCCTGTCCTTGGTTTCCCCTTAGGTTGATCTGCCCGATGCGCGAGACAATATTGCTGCCCACGGCATCTACGGCCCCCCTCGGAGAAGTCAGCGTGGGCCCGGCCGCAGCCGTCTCTTGAACCCGGAAAAGTTTGATGGCAGTGCCGTTCCACAGGCTCATGTTGCCTCGAGCGAACTGCATCTCGCTCGCAAATATGACGCCCCAAAGCAGAGACTCGTACCAGCCGAGGGCAAGCGGTGACCACTCGAAAGAGTGCACACGGGGCGGCGAGGGCTCGATGCCAAAGACTTCTGTCTTTTGAATCTTGCGCAACGTGTCTGGTGAGGGCGGGTCTTGCACAACTGCTTGACGGGGCAGGACGGCAGATAGCTGTTGGATTACGGAGAGTACCGTGTGCAGAGGCAGTTCAGGGAGCCAAGAATCGATCCAATGCGCAGATGGCTCGAATCCACCGGAAAGAGATTGTCCAGCGGTCGAATAGGCACCCAGGCTGGTGGTGCTGTTCTGTCTGGAGAAGGACCGAACGCCTGCAGGCATTTTCCCCCGAGCCTTTTCAGACATGCCTCTGAGTTGGGTCGGTACCGCATCTTCCACGGATGCCGCGCCCATGTGATCCTGGGAGGTACTGTCACTCGTCGTAGACCGCGCCGGCGTTGGTTGGCACTCATCATCGCTATCGTCATCCTCATCGTCGCCAATGGCAAAAGCGCCATCTTCTGGAACCTCCTCCAGCGTGCTCGGTCGACTGGGCTGTGCAGGGGGACTGCGCGTGCTCTCGCTCGATGTGCGCAACGCCGCTGGGTCAAGAGGGTCGAGTTGCTCACCCGATTCCTTCCTAAGCCGGTGCCTCCTCTCCATTTCTTCCTGGCCGCTTTCAAGGGTGAAGCTGCGGAGGGCCTCGATTCTCTTCTTGTTTCGAATGATGGCAAGGATCAGCTCTGGATTCTTGCGGTAGTTGTGCTCCACAATGGAGTTGATGGACTCGAGCAGAGAGTGCAAGAGAGTATGGTTCGTCTCATTCGCCAGGAGGAAGGAGGGCGAGGCCATGGAGGAAAACAACTGCAGGAGAACTGCGCTGGTCGCCCTGGTCAACTTCTCAATGTACGGAGCCACATTATTGATGACTGCCATGAGCGCAGGGTACACTGCTGAGAGCTTCCCTTGACTGGTGGTAATGAGGGTGTAGATGGATTGGATCAGAAAGTCGGCATACGACCCGTGGAAGCCGTTAATGCGTATGGACGCTGGTAAGCTGTGCTGGCCCTCAAAAGTCTTATTGAGGCTCGCGCCGAAAGTCGTCTCTACGCTCAACGTTTGGAGCAGGAAAGCGCACATCCGCACGATGCCTTGCCGAGATGGCTCGTTCTTGTACTCCAAGGCGTAGAAGAGCGCAAGGACAACAAAGTCGTGGGACCGGTTGGTATCGATGATGAATGCCCTGAAGCGTTTGTTGCACTGAATGATTTCCCACAAGAGCATGATGATTTCTGTAGCAAAGGTACCAGATGCCTGAGTTCCCGGCAGATACGACGCCTTCTCCTGAAGGGGCTGATTCAAGATGCGCAGCATTCCATCCACAATGAACTGGAAGTCCTGTGGCCGATGCACACGGCCAAGGAAATGGCGATAATAGTTTTTAGACGACCCAGTCGTCGAGTCCTCCGGTGTCGGGTAGAGCAACAGAGTGAGGAGGAGTTGCAGCGACTGTGTGACTAGAACCTGCTTGGTATCCTTGAACATCAGGTTATTGTAAGGTACTCGCCATGAGGCCGGGTTGTATTTCATAGACTTGGCGCGGTTAGCTTGATACGATGGTGATCTGGAGATGGATGCTCACCGTGTTCAGGAGGGAACAAAGCACAGACAGCACGACTTGCTTGTCAGGGCACGTGCAGAGCTGCGTCAAAGACCGGACACCTCGCCCCGGCAGCACACCGGGTGTCATGTACATGCTTTGACCGGCCAGAGTGAGGAGCAGCCGCAGGATTTCGCTCCTATTGCTCTCGTACTCCTTGGTGGTAGCTACAGTGGTGTTGCACCCAACGCCACTTTGCCAAATAGCATATGTCACTTTGGACTGCGCATGCTTCTGTGGGGGAAGCGTCAGGTCGACGAAGAAGAGCAGATCGACCAATGTGTCAATGAGCTCTTCAGCGAGAGGCTTCGCATCTTCGAATTGCGGTTCCGCATCAGCGCCCTTGTTCGCTTGGTCTGTCGATCCGTCAAAGAGAACCTGAGAGGCAATGGCAGCCTTCCGTGTCCTTTTTCTGCGTTTCCCCCAGAAGAACTGCTCCTCCCATGCCGCGAGGCTCTCCTTCTCATAGATATACGGCAGTATTCTCGTTAGGACTCGGATACAGTTCAGGGCATCTCGTTCGGGGGCCAAGTCAGGGTCGGGAAACGATGGATGATGTCGCAATATGAATAGCCGGGATGTGGTCGCTAGTATTAATGTTTCGAGGTTCTCTATTGCATTATCTCTGGTGCGGCGAATATCGGCGGGGGAAAAGAGGCTCAAGACATCCTCAGCGGACTCTGGCAATTCCCAGAACTATTCACGGATCAGCTTGCGCCTGTCCACCTGGATAACCGAGTATACCTACCGATGTCCAGTATGGGTCTTCGGCCGAGATGTTGCGTTCCTCGGAGAGCCTGAATATGCCCTGCTTGAAGACAAGCTTCGAGTCGCTAGCACCCATTGCGGCTCATGCGCGCGCAGAGGGTGCACCGTGTGGAAGGCGTATGTTCAGGCTCACAGGCGGAGTGATGTGCAAGCTGGCGCGAGATAGAGAATGTGCAATCAAGTCGAGAGCAGGAACCTCAATGAGCGTCGGAGCAGAATGTCGTCAAATGAGGGCTCGTTCGCTTTGGAGTTGGTCTGGAACCTACCTTAGTTACCCCAGCGGCGGCGGGTGAAGACGTAACAGACGCTGATCGAGACCGGCCCACCCGCCAAGTCCGACCGTCAGTAATGGAGGTCGCCACGTTCCCGCCCCCCGTCCACAGCGTGAGATACGCAGCTCGGTACCTGATCACACCCCCTGTTTCGGAGCTCCATGCTCTGGCTTATCGATAGAGAAAAATGCCATGCGCGACGGATACGCCTCGACTTTGGCCAGCCCTCGTCATCGACAACTGTATCTATTTCCTGGAAAGGACCACGGCGCACGTCGCGAGTGTGACCGGTAGAGCTTGACGCTATCTTTTGTCCAGCTGCTACCCAAAGCCCCGCGCAATGCTTCTGTCACAGGCTTTGGTCCGCCTGGGACGGACCGTCCACCCGATCAGGTACCAGCAGAGGTATCTACATGCGACAGTGCCGATTCTCAAGCGAAGCACATCCAAGAAGAGAAGCAAGCCTGTCAACGTCGCTCCCAAGGCCGAAAAGACGTCCTCGAAAGATGTTTCGTCAGGGAAAAACGACGACCCCGCCGATGATTCTCACGAGCCCATGTCTGAACTGGAGTACCAGCGATCAATATGGGAAGCCAGCCGACGGGAAGAAGCCCCAGATGCAGATGGCAGCCTTCTGAACGGGCCGAATTTCTTGAGGCATCACAATGTGGAGGACTTTCAAAGGTCCCCAGACGGCGAGCAACAAGGTCGCAACCCGAGACACAGCACGCTCCTGGCGTCGCTACGGAAGCAATTGGAGGATATCGAGCGAGAGGGGCACACGACCCCGCCCAACGGGAAATCGAAGAAAAACGCGGCTTCCAAGGGAAAGCCCATGGAGGAGGCGGCCGAGAAGTCGGAAACATCAGAGTCAGGAAACGAGCCACGACGAAGACGATCACTCGGTACCCCATTGCCCGTCCGGACCGCCCATGCCAAATTACTCAACTTGGTGCCCGTCGCCCAGGAGGAGCAGCGAACCGTCCCTCAGCTCTCCCACAATCTCGACCGCGTGCTGTTCAATCCCGGCGTCTATCAGCTCCAGGACCCGCGGACGCAAGTTTTCAACTTCGACCCCTATCTGGCCAGCATCATGGCCGTGGAAGATTTCGACTTTGACGCCCTACAAGCGTACATCACGTCCTCAAAGGACGAGCGTCTCATGGGAATGGCGAGAAAGTATGGCGCCAAATACTGCGGGTCCACGTCGAGCACGACTAGTATCCTGTCTCATTTTCATTACCTCCTCTCAGCGTGGCGACAGCCCAACTACGACCAAGCTGTGACCAAGGGTTTCGACATACAGACGCCGAATTTCACCTCCATCATGCTCGCCCCTGCGGCTTGTTACGCGCGCCTCAAGAACGGAGTCTACGCTATCGATTCGGACAAGCAATATGACAAGGAAAATATCTTGAGCATGCTGGGCAAGTCCATGGAGAAGCTCCTGACTCTACCTAAGGAGGAATATGAGAAATACCGCCGAACGCGATCTCACCTCATCCCCGAGGAAGACCGCAACGCAGAGGAGGCGTACAACTACTCCACCATTGGGGATTTCCTACTTCGCTCACAGCTGGACGCCAAAGACCCTCGGTTGCCGGGTGGCGGCGTTTTTGATCTCAAGACGAGAGCTGTGGTGTCGATCCGGATGGATGTGCACGATTACCAGAAGTACCGTGATTACGAGATTCGGGACAGGTTTGGTCAGTGGGAGTCATACGAGAAGGAGTATGTGGACTTGATCAGGGCAGCGTTCCTCAAGTACTCCCTCCAGGTTCGTATGGGTCGCATGGACGGCATCTTTGTGGCCTACCACAACACGCAGCGGATTTTTGGGTTCCAGTACATTGGGTTGGAAGAGATGGACAAGGCCATCCATGGCACCAACGATAGGAGGCTTGGCGACGACGAGTTCAAGCTGAGCATCAAGTTGCTCAACGAGCTCTTGGACAGGGCAGCTGAGCGTTTCCCTGGCCGAACTCTTCGCTTGCATGTGGAAACTCGGCCGACAAACGTCCCGCTGACGTATTTCTTCGTTCAACCCGTCACCGACGAGGAGATCAAAGAAGATGAGTCTTCAGCCAAGGCAGCTGTGGAACGGATCACGGGCGATCTCATTCGACAACGTGGGACCATACCGCACGATACGCCGGAAGAAAGCGTCGAGGATGGGGAGGCGATTGACACCACCACCCCTGGGACCGACAGTCCTTCTGTTCAAGACGTTCACAACAGCGCAGCTTGGGAGGAGATGATTGCCAAGGTCGAGGAGACCATTGAGAATGAGTCTCTCGGCGTCGCCTCGGTTCGCGGGGCCCTGCGAAACGCACTGGAGGAGCGCGATCTGCTGCAAGCAGCCTCGGAAGAGGAGAACCAGCAGACGTTGGACATGCTTGTTGAGGCTCTGGCCTCGGCAGCACCCGGCCGCAGAGAGCTCAAGGAAACTGCCGAGGAAACGCAGCCCGACTATGCACGCGAGATGGAGGGCGCGGACGCCAAGGCGACTGCCGAATCGACATCAAGCAACGCGGAGGACGAGACGAACCTGCAGACACAACAGGACATTTTGAAGGACCTCATTGTGAAGGTGACCCAAGTCGCTGAGGCGAAGAAACACGAGCTGCGCGACTTTGAGAGGCTGGTGGCTGAACTCGCTGAGCGAAGCCGGGACGGGAGCAGCAGCCAACAGGTATGGCAGGAGGATGAAGCTCCGTCCGAAGCAAGTTCATCGGAGGTAAAGACGCCGGCTGAGGTCACGGATGCCATCCGCAACGGCCCCGAGACCAGCAGTACAGAAGCCCAGAAAGGCGAGGCCAACAAGGATCCCGAGAACATCCCCGAGTTGCTGGGGATGTACGTGACCATCCGCAACAAGGTCAATGGCAAAGAAGTAGAGCGACCCACGCTGGAAGATGTCCACAGAGACAAGAAGAAGCAGCCGTTCCAGTGGTCCCTGGAGTACAGCATCACTGATATACCCGACCAGGAGGCCCAGAGAATCTACCGCCAGTTGCGACGACGTCGCTCTGCCGCCTTGAACGATGAAGACCCCAGGAAGGCAGGCAACCGCTCTTGGAACGAAGCATTCAAGGACCAGCTCCAGGAACTGTCCAGGAGTGGAAAGCGGTACCGCAAGGCCCTGGAGAAAGAACAGAGCGGCAAGGAACCGCAGCTCGCGTGGCGAAGGGACAGTGGTGAGCCATAACGCGCTCGCCACGTGTGGCAACGCATGTACGATACGGAGAGATGTACAATGGCTCCTGATAGCTGGACGTATTTTGAGTTTTAGCGTTGAGCATAGACTGGCGTTGGGTGTCATCACTAGTGGGAGCATAGAGGCATTGGGTTGGATGCACGGCGCGGAACAAGCCTTGCTGTAATAACATGTATCAACAGTGTATAGTTGCAACTGAACAATACTCTTGCGCGCGTCATGTCTGGGCGTCAATTTGTGTCTTTCGATTATGTTACACTAGAAAGAAGGTGCCAATACTTCCAAGTCTGCACCAAGCCACTATTGCTTATGCTTGTGGATGGGGCGTGCGGCCGTACCGGCAGTGCCCCAAACCTGAATTCATGCAGCTGGTCGCCGCGTTCCAGCACGAACAGCAGCCTGCATCTCACCTCTGTTTTTCCCCGGTCAAACGCAGGTAATCAGCGAGTTCGACCGTCGATACAGCCATTGGCCGCTGCGTCCTCACGAGCATCACTGCGCATGGTCCTTGTACACAGGAATCGAGGCGGTAGGCTTGGATGCGCTTGGGGATAAGACCCAAGCTCAAGGCGCGGCCTTCGTTGCTGGACCTCGTGCGACACCGAAGCCACCAGGGCCAGAGCGAAGGCCACGAGGCAGCTGGCTACCCTGAACCCACCAGCCACGCGTCATCGTCATCGCCAGGAGGGGAGCCACCAGCCACGGCGGGCCCAGTGCTCACGCTCCCTGCACCACCTGCTGGAGCGCACCACCGCCCTCAGCCACTGGCCGTGGAGGAAGCTGCCGGTCTGCCTCTGCCAACCTCTCCACCGACATCACCGTCCGCGTCTGCCTCAACGTCGCCTCCAGCATCCCCGTTGGCACCTCCTTTTCCCACACAGCGGCCCGCCTCGCCGTCCCTCCGAAGCTCTGCCGAATCCGTAGACGTCGACCTCGATATCTCTGCACCCTCGCTTCGCTCATCTGGATCGCCCACGTCGCTGCAAACACCGCCCGCCATGGCTCCCAAGGTAATTGCTGGCCGTCGTCAATGGATTGCGGCACCCCGCTAAGTCGACCACGAGCTAACACGCGCCAGAACAAGAAGGCCAATGCGGCCACCGATGGCGAGGAGGCTCTTCCCAGCGGTAAGCTTCCTGATTTGTTTTCTTGAGCTTTTTCGCATTCTAATCACGACAATGCAGGCAAGATCTACTCCGTGTCTGGGTCAGCACCCACCAAAGCCAAAGACGAGTTTCGAGCGCAGCTAACCCCGTCGCAGCCCTGTCGTTGTCGCCGAGGACATGATTGGCGTGGCCATGTACGAACTTGTTCGTCGGCCCCCCAAAGCATTCTAGTGGACAGTGTCTGGGTACTGACTCCCTCGCAGGTCAAGGTCGGCCACGAGAACCTAGTTGGTGAGGTCATCAGAATCAGCAATGACCAGGCCACCATCCAGGTCTACGAGGAGACTGGTGCGTGCTCTTATCACCAAGATCGGCCCAAGGTATACTGACTGACTCTGCCCAGCTGGTGTCACCGTCGGCGACCCTGTTGCCCGCACTGGCAAGCCTCTTTCCGTCGAGCTCGGCCCCGGTCTTCTCAACAGCATCTACGACGGTATCCAGCGCCCGTTGGCTTCCATCTCCGACTTGTCCAAGTCCATCTACATCCCCCGCGGTATCGCCGTTCCCGCCCTCGATCGCGACAAGAAGTGGGAGTTTACACCTACCATGAAGGTGGGCGACCACATCTCGGGCGGTGATGTCTGGGGTACCGTTTTCGAGAACTCCTTCATCCACACGCACCGCATCGTCTTCCCGCCTCGTGCGCGCGGTGTCATCACAAAGATTGCTTCCAAGGGCGAATACACCGTGGCCCAGAACATTCTCGAGGTCGAGTTCGACGGCACCAAGACCGAGTACCCCATGATGCAGACCTGGCCCGTTCGTGTGCCTCGCCCTTCCACCGAGAAGCTCTCTGCCGACCAGCCCTTCATTGTCGGCCAGCGCGTGCTGGACGCCCTCTTCCCCAGTGTGCAGGGTGGCACGGTGGCCATCCCTGGCGCTTTCGGCTGCGGCAAGACCGTCATTTCGCAATCCGTCTCCAAGTTCTCCAACTCAGACGTCATCGTGTACGTCGGCTGCGGAGAGCGTGGCAACGAGATGGCGGAAGTGTTGAAGGACTTCCCCGAGCTCACCATTGACGTGGATGGTCGCCAGGAGCCCATCATGAAGCGCACAACCCTGATTGCCAACACGTCCAACATGCCCGTGGCTGCTCGTGAGGCTTCCATCTACACAGGAATTACGGTGGCCGAATATTTCCGTGACCAAGGCCTCAACGTTGCCATGATGGCTGATTCGTCCTCGCGTTGGGCTGAGGCTTTGCGTGAAATCTCCGGTCGTCTGGGAGAGATGCCTGCTGACCAGGGTTTCCCCGCCTATCTCTCCGCCAAGCTGGCGTCTTTCTACGAGCGTGCTGGTCGCGTTCAGTCCCTTGGATCCCCCGAGCGCCAGGGCAGTGTCAGCATCGTCGGTGCCGTCAGCCCTCCCGGTGGTGATTTCTCCGACCCTGTCACGAGTTCGACCCTCGGTATCGTGCAGGTGTTCTGGGGTCTCGACAAGAAGCTCGCTCAGCGCAAACATTTCCCCTCGATCAACACCAGCATGTCGTACTCCAAGTACACAAACACACTCGACAAGTTCTACGAGAAGGAGTACCCCGAGTTCCCCCGTCTCCGTGACCGCGTGAAGAACCTCTTGTCTGATTCGGAGGAGCTTGATCAGGTCGTGCAGCTGGTCGGAAAGAGTGCGCTGTCAGACACTGACAAGATCACGCTGGACATTGCCAGCATGATCAAGGAGGACTTCCTCCAGCAAAACGGTTACTCAGACTACGACCAGTTCTGCCCCATTTGGAAGACAGAGTGGATGATGAAGTTGATGATGGGCTTCCACGACGAGGCGCAAAAGGCCATTTCACAGGGTCAGCACTGGAGCAAGGTCCGCGACTCGACTAGCGAGCTGCAATCCAAGCTCCGCAGCCTCAAGTTTGAGCTTCCCTCGGACGGCCAGGACGTGATTACGAAGAAGGTCAGCGCACTCCTTGCCATACGGTGTTGCAGACATGATGCTAACGGTGACTAGTACGAGGAAATTCAGCAAGAAATGACCGACAAGTTTGCAGCGGTCATGGACGAGTAAATGTGCGGTCCGTCGCGTTTGGTGGGTTGGAGCTGCGTGTTGTAGGAACTGTTCTATAGAGTCGGACCTCAGAGATTGCGTCCCTTGAGCATCGTCCTGATATGTCGAATTGATCTGATGACGATCAGCGATAGCAAATTTACAGTCACCGTGTGTGCGTCTACAAAAGAGCTCAATATTGGTCAGAAAGACACATCACAAGTTCAAAGTGAGGCCATTTCGTGTGGATACTTGTACACTGAACAGGCGCGCATGGCGGAGAGTTTAGTGGCTGGCCATGGAGCCGCACATGACTTCGCATCCATCCCCCGTAATTAGCTCGGTGAGTACGTAGCGAATGAGTTGGCCACTTAAGCTAGAGCCACTCTCAGCGTAACGTGAAGAATGTCTGAAGAGCTTCTCGACGAGGTCGAGGCGATCAACTCCATCTACGGAGACGCCACGCTCACCCCCGCCTCCGACGGCGCCAGTGACGGCACCTCTTCCACCACGTACATTCTCAAGCTCCCGAACGAGGCATCCTCACTGCGTGTCGCGTTCCCAGAGACATATCCGCAGGTGCCGCCCGAAGTCTTGGGCACACACCATGCATCCGGCGGCAAGAAAGGTGCCGGGGCTAGAGACCTCGGCCTGTTCATCGACGCCCTGAGCGAAGTGTACCAACCTGGCGCAGTCTGCCTATTCGATGCCATTGAAGGGTTTGGTCGAAGAGTAGAAGAGGAGGAGGAAGGAGAGGAAGCCGCAGAGGACGGGGAGGACAGAGAGCGGACGCCCGAGCCGCGGACGCGGGCGGAGCAACAGGAGGAGGAGGAGGCGGACATGGCGAGCCTACCGACACCGCCGTGGACCGTGACCGACGTCACCGTGGACATGAAGTCGACCTTTGTGGCGCACGTCGCGCCCGTGTCCTCGCTGGCGCAGGCGACGCAGTACCTCACCCACCTGCTGTGGTCGTCGAAGCAGATCCGCACGGCGACGCACAACATCTCGGCCTGGCGGATCCGCGACCCGAGCAGCGGGACGAGCTGGCAGGACTGCGACGACGACGGGGAGACGGCCGCCGGCGGTCGGATCCTCCGGCTGATGCAGATGATGGATGTCTGGGGCGTCATGGTGGTGGTGACGCGGTGGTACGGCGGCGTCAAGATGGGCCCACGACGATTCGCAGTCATCAACAGCGTGGCGCGGGAAGGGCTGGTCAAGGCTGGCTACGCAGAGGAAAAGGGCAAGGATGGTAAGAAGAAGGGGAAATGAATATACATTGAATTCTGGCACACACGTGGAAAGACAATTGGCACAAAGGCAATTCAAGTGGTATCACAGCCGACCAACGCCCCATACTTGACATGTTTTCCCACCAGCTCACACCCATCACCCTTCCTTGCTGAGCAGCGATCGCAGAATATCCAGGGCCTTCCCGGCCTGCTCCTCGCGTAAGATGACGACGCCCGCCCGTGCGGTCGACAGATACGACAGCTCTGCGCTGGCGGCCATCTGCATGTCCCTGACCAGCCGTCCGGCCACCCCGCACACGATTCCGATAATCTCGACAGGCAGCTTGACCAGGTCGAGGAAGATGGGGACCTGCTTGTCCTCGGTGTCCCCGATGATGGAGTCCGCGAACAGGGGGAGGAGAGACTTGTCCAGCAGCAGGGAGGGCGGATCACCATGCGCCAGCGTCACTGAGATGAATTTGGGATCTGCTACAAGAGCAGATGTCAGGCACGCGTAGAGCTTGGGGTCGACTGTGTCCACCCAGGTCTTTTTCCGGGGGCTGTGGCCGTTGGTGTGTCTCCCGGCCGTGTGACGCGTGTCGTACACCTCGTCTGTAATCGGATCCAGCTCTTTGCCTGAGCAGTGCACGAGATGGAGACCGTCTAGCACCATGGGAAGGACGGAACTCTTCTTCAGGGTGTCAAAGGCCCGCGTCTGGACGTCGTTCTCCGCCGATGACTCTGCGGATGGCAGTGTTGTGCTTCTCTGTAGCGTGGCCGTCCTGCTGCCGTCATGGACGAACTGGCCTTGGTCCCGGCCGAGGTGCAGTCCCTTTTCCTCAAATGCCTTGATCACGTTGTCCTTGGCTTTGGCGGGGACGAGGATGAAGTCCGAGTAATATGTCGAAATGAAGAAGATGGGAATCCCGGCTAGCGCAAGGGGGCTCGTCAGCTCCATGACCCTCCTGGCTGCATCCAGCCCTGCGCTGATGACAGAGAGCACCAGGTATTCATCGCGAGAGAGGTCCACTGTCTTTGCTTCCCTGGGCGGTAACTTGTCCAGGGCAGGCTTGAAGAGCGTCTTGGCCCAGTGTGACGGACACACAAGCGATGCCTCCAATGGCGTCACGCTGACATTGAGGAAGCCGTGATGTTGGAACTCATTGGTCCCACGGCGTCCCTCTGCGCATGCTGTCGTGGGGTCTGCACCGACAGAGTCCGCCTGTGGTAGCAGGACACGCAGGATCGGCTGCAGGAGAGAGGTGTAGAGAAGTGGAGGGATGTGAATCAGTGTGTAGGTGCCCTCCTGTTCTAGTCAGTCTACCATGTCTTCTGGATAGTGTGTGCGAGAATCCACCCGCATGTTGGCGTTGGACTAGCCAAGACCAATGTCGGGGTTGATTCACGAGAGCCGGGTACGGGGGAGGATGCGGGACTGACTGACCAAGAAGGATACTTGCGTGTTCATGGCAGATTGCCCACGGCGCGACGCCTTGCTGCAATCCCCCGGGTATGATTTCCAGAATTTCCAGAGTGAAGTTGCGATGGGTAGCAAGCTCTGAGTCAGTCGGCCGGTCGTTGAGAGTCCCGGTACCACGCCCTTAGTCACTATGGCCCCGAGCTGCCTACTAGCCCAGCGAAGCCTGTTAAAGTTTGGGGTGCTGGGATTCAACACGCCACGACCTTTGGAAGAGCACGTATGCAGGGTCTCTTGCTCTGTATACTACCCAGCGGGTCCAATGGCGTGATTCGGCAAGGTTAGGGAAATTATTCCATTCTTCTAGTGTTGAAGATGGACGAGGGCACGAGTACTTATTCGATAGCGAGGCAGAGGAGGGGCAAGAGATAAGAGAGCCCAGCCCAGCCCAGCCCACCCACTGCGCACCACTCCCGTCTCCAAGTGGGAGATTATCGTGGCTTTCAAGGCGCAGAGTGTTACCGCTTGGACCGTGGCGGATATGATTCGCATGCGTGCCTGGACCTCGTCATAGCGAGCGGTGGTGGTGCGATTCGCCTGCCGTGAGTGGTCGGCATGGCATGCGGGATGGATGGTATCATGCTGCCGGCAGCTGAACCCATAGACCCAAGCGTGGGGGAAGGCTGTCAACACTGACAGATCGGTCCGCTGCATGCTGCAGGCTCAGCAGCGTTCGCGTGTGGGGGGCGCAGGTCACGAAGCATGGCGGCGGCGGCTGGTTCTGGAACTTCTGGAGGTGGCTGTCTTGTCATTGACCTCGGGCCGAGATGCGTCCAGGAAGTCGTGCCCGCGATGGTGCCATGATGGTGCGGTGGTTGATGTGTTTGAGAAAGTGGGAGTGTTCAGACTTCAAACGAGCAATGATCACGCCGCTACGTTGGTGGAGATGTGCAGCGTATCATTGCGTCTTACTTCGACAGCAGGCAACCCGCGCCTCGTGGATGCAAACAATATATTGTTGCGGGCTGGTCCGCTTTCCGCTGCATGCCGCCACTTCCCGAGCTTCTTCTGTTGCGGACGGCAAGTCAGGCAGTCGTACCTTACGTACCTATACCTTAGGCAATGGAGGGACGTGAGTGTGCTCATCCATGTGCTAAGCGAGGCGTTGCACTGGTGCCACTCGGTTGATATCACCAGACAACACCTCCCCCAGATCCTTCGAGGCGTAGCACCGCCCACAGAGGATCCAAGAAGAGGTCTCTACTTCTGGGCATGCCACTAAGTTAGCTGCCTGACCGGCGGGCGGCTAGAGATCAACTGTGTGACACCCCTTCAAGAGGTGAGTCCGCGGCACGTCACTGACATGAGCACAAGACAATCTGGATACCAGACGCCAGGCTCACTTGTCCGCACCGCAGAAGCACAAAACGGCCCAGCAAATGCAGTACGATTATTAAGGATAGGTCGACTGGCATTTTCCTGTAGCAGGCTAATAAGAGTATGCACATATCCGCAGTCGGGCGAGGCGCTGCTTTATGCCCCAAGCAAGAGTGTGTAGCTCACGCTGCGCACATGTGGGCAGCAGGAATTCGCCAATCCCAGGGGCTAAAAAAGCGTCAGCTTCGGGGAGCGCACATTAAAGCAGCGTGCGGGATTTGCCAGATTGAGATGATCGTTGGGTCGTCTTGCAATTGCCAAGACCCATCCAGCCCGTCCTGTGCCTTCCTCAGCCAGAGATTAATGGGCCCCACCCTCTCATTGCTGAACAGGCAGGCTGCCTGGGAGAAGTCTCACTCGCGCCTGCGTTGTGCCATCCGTTTCTCCTTTCCAGCCCGCCCTCGACTAACCCCGTCACGCCCTCACCTGGCCGTCCCCCCTGGCAGCACAGGCAGGGCCAACATCAGAGTAGCACCATATTCCTTCTTTTCAATCATCCGCACCGGGAACTTGTCATTCTCGGCCATCGTTCGTTTCCACTTGATTTCCATTTCCATCTCTTGTCGTACCACCTTTGTGCAGCGCCATCTCGAGCCCTTCACCTCCCAGTCACTTTGAAGTAGCCGCTGCGAGCGACACAGCCACCGCAAACGCCTCCCTTGAGAGCAGCTCGATAATCCTGCCAGCCTCGCGGTGCTACTGTGGTAGGAAAGCTCCCTCCACGATCGCCCTTCCGACAACCGGTCCAGTACGTCTGTCAACACTCGTTCCGATCTTGGAGGTTGGGCTGCGCATCGATCCGAAAAAGGGCCACGACATCCCGAATTCACTCTGAACGGCTGCTATCACCATGCGTCTCCGTGTCCAATTGCCGCGGCGGCGGTATGCCCTAGCGACGATCGCCGCCTCCAGCGCCATGTTTGTCGCGAAACCAGTCTTCGCCCAGACCAATGGCGGCAACAACAATGACAACAACAACAATGATGATGCTGAGGACAACAGCAACGACAACAATACCCAAGAACCGAGCACTAATGCGGGACCGTCCTCTACGGCCGAAGAAGCACCCGAAACAACACGGGAGGCACCGCCTCGCCCTACCACCGAAGAGGAGGAGTCAGAAACCACGGCGGAGCCAGAGCCCACGACCGCCGAAGAAGAGGTGCCGGAGCCAGAGCCGACTACCACGGCGGAGGAGACGGAGGAGCAGAGCACATCAACGACCGAGGAGCCTAGCGAAACTACCACAGAGGCCAGCAACCCGGACCCCACGTTTCAAGTGGGCGGCGGCCTGACTGCCGCTCCTTCTCTCACACGCGGCTTCGGTATTCCCGAGTATCCTGCTGCCACTGTCCCCCCCACGTACGACGCTCCCTTCATGCATCGCTCGCAAGCCCCTGAGGGTTTGGTCTTCATCATTGTCGGCGCCGTTCTGGGTGCTTTCGGACTCGGCATCCTTCTCTGGCGCCTGATCGTCGGTCTGCTGCTTCACCGATCCGTCGAGCGTGCCGCCATGGCCCAGCACGATGCCAACAGCAAGGCTGGCTTTCCGGCGCCCCCCGCTCCGTTCTACAAGTACACGGATCAAGGCTCCAACATGTCCCTCGGTGGTGGCTTTGGTGGTGGTGCCGCTGCTGCGGGCCGTGGTGTCCGCCGAACGAACCGTGGACCGACCCCCTCGGCAAACCCAAGCCATTCCAACTTGTTCTTCTCGCCGACGGCCGCGGGTTCAGGCACTGCTGGCAGCCGCAGTTCGGCCTTCTTGCCCTCTGGCTTCTATGCTGCGGGTGGTCATGCGGGAGGCACGAACCACACCCACTCCATCAGCTTGACCAATCTGCGACCCGACTCCAGAGGTCACGGTGCCGCGCGTAACATGCCCGGCCCGTCGCCTCCAGACTCGCCATCGTTTGCTGCTCGCCGCGATGTTAGCGGATCGAGCCTGAACCGTCCCAGTAGCCAGAGGGCCCCCAGTGCCTATCTCGACGACTTGCTGGCGGATGACCCTGGTGCGCTGCCGCCCCCGCACATGCCTCCTTCGACCGGACCGCGACACTCGAATTATGGGCCAGGATCAACCCGATTCTAATCTCTGGCAAGCTGGTTGATCTCCACTAGCATCATGGCACAATTGGACATTTGGAGTGTATTCGGCGTCAAGGAAGGGTTGGAACAGGCAGTTTCAAGAAACGCTTTCGTTTGGCATTGACGGTTTCTCTTGCTTAATAACAGACTTGGGCGCGGTAGTGGTCTATCTATCCTTACGTGTGCGCCTACGACGGACCGGGACGCACGGGCACCTGCTCTGTCTGGTATACCGAATGTTGGTTCCCAAGTACATATTCCACTGTGTGGGCATGGATAGAATAATACGCTACAGAAGCGACCCCATCTTCTGTCATTGTATGTGGTATGTCTGTCATATTCTACCGTATGTGCCATGTACGTGTATAGATCGTGTCTCCATGAATACCCAAAAACCCAAAAACCCAAAACGCCAAACACAATGCTCGAGGATCAGTGGAACCCAACCAAACCCTTTTTTGCCCCTCAAGTTAGGGGGAAGCAGCAACGTTTGAACCGGCGGCGCCATCAAAACCCATCATCTCCTCGCGGGCACCCCGAATGTCCTCCAGTCGGATACCGCTTCGCTCACACATGCCCCTGAAGATACCATTCTCCTTCTTCCAGAGCTCCAGGGGGCTGTCCAGCTCGGCGATCCGACCGGCGTCCATGACGCAGATGCGGTCGTAGCCGACAATGGTCCTCAGACGATGCGCGATGCAGAGGAGAGTCTTGCCGCGGAAGCCCGTGGCGATGGTGTTCTGGATCTTGGCGTCCGTTTCCATGTCCACGGACGACGTAGCCTCGTCGCAGACAATAATCTGGGAGCCACGAACCAGGGCACGTGCGAGCGCCATGAGCTGGCGCTGACCAAGGGAGAAGTTGAGACCATCTTCTTCGACAGTGGTATCAAGGCCAATGCGGGACGTATCCTTGGCCTCGTCACCAGTTTGCTCGGTTGTTTGGGGGAGGGCAGCATGTTCAGCGGGAATGAGATCAGCCTGGCGGAGGGCAGACCAGAGCTCGAGGTCGGTGTGCTCGTTGAAGGGATCCAAGTTGCTGCGGATGGTGCCACGGAACAGCGTTGGGTCTTGAGGGATAATGGCCAGCCGTGATCGCAGATCGGCCAGACCGATGGTGGAAATGTTGAGACCGTCAATGGTGATGCTGCCGCCCGAGATCTCGACGAGACGGAACAGCGTGCTCATGATGGATGACTTGCCGGCACCGGTACGCCCGACGATGCCAATGCGCTCGCCGCCACGGACATGTATCGACAGACCAGACAGCACAAGCGGCAAATTTTCACGGTAGCGCATCTCGACATTGTCAAAGATGATCTCGCCCTTCTCTGGCCAGGTTGGACGGACCTCGACAGTATGCAGCGGCGCCTCCTCCTCAAGGGATGTTCCGTAGTAGCGGAGACGCTCCACGGCGTTCATGCCGTTCTCCACCTCAGCCAACTGGCGAACGCCAAACTGGAGCATTTGCACAATGGCCAGTATGTACGAGAGGACCAAACCGGCGATGGAGGGGTTGACATCGAAGCGAGACGTGACGACCAGGATACCGACGGTGAAGACCAATGCATTGCCGATGCAGTCAACGCGGACAGACAACCACCGTTGGTTTGAAAAGGTGAGGTAGTAGGCCGCGTTCATCTCGTCAATCGACTGGCGGAGCTCTGTCACGAAGCGCTGCTGGAGACCGTAGGCTTTGATGGAGGCGACGCCACTGAGACCCTCACCAAACTTGGCGAAGACGTGCGAACGCAAGACAGACTCGTAGCGTTTGACCTCTCGTGCCGAGGCGCGGTAGTACGATGCGGCGAGCACGAAAATGACGTAGAGGGGCACCAGTGCGACGGCGAAGAAGTGGAAAAAGGCAATGATGAGGGCAAAGATGGATGTGACCATGGCAATGGTGAAGGAGTACATGCGGATGGCATCCGTCAGATTGTTGTCCATCACATCGACGTCGCGAGAGAAGCGGTTTGTGATGCGGCCCAGCGGCGTGGTGTCGAAGAACGACATGGGAGCGCGGAGCACGCGTGTGACGGCGTCCCGCAGCATCACCTTGGACGCGGTGGTGCCAATGACCGACAAGTAGACGGAGAAGGCGTACATGAGGATGGCTTGCGCAGCTCCCAGAGCCGCATAGATGCCAATATAGGTGCCAGTGTTTAGGTTGAACTTGTCCGATGTCCAATAGGAGAGCCAGAGCGATGTGGTGATGTTGGCGCCCTGCGACAGGATGAGCAAGAAGACCGCGAACGGGGCATTCCAGATGGAGCCGGAGGCTCGGGCATATGCAGCATACACGGACCAGGGCACGCTGGCCTGGGCGCGCTCTTCCTGTTGCATGAGGGCGCCGCCCTTGCGCTTCGTCTTCTTATCGCCTCCTTCGGCATCTTCCGCCTCGTCTTCCTTCTTCTCTTCCTTCTTCTCCACGGCGGTGGTCTCCATCAGCACCTGGAAGCCCTTGTGGTCACGCATCAGAGCCTCAAAGGTGTCGACGGCCTGAATCTTGCCATTTTCCATCCAGACAATGCGGTCGCAGCGGTTCAGAACCCAGAGCTGATGGGTGGCGAGAATTCGACACTTGTCGCCCAGGAGGCCAAGGATGGCGTTGTCGAAGATGTGGCGGCCGACATGAGCATCAACAGCGGAGAGGGGATCGTCCATGAGAATGATATCGGAGTCAAAGTAGATGGCACGAGCAATATTCAATCGTTGCTTCTGGCCACCGGAGATGGTGATACCACGCTCGCCAATCTCTGTCTGATCGCCATTGGGGAGCATCTCCAGATCAGCTGTCAGGGCGCAACTGTGCAACTGTCAGTTTGAGGGTGACACCTTTCGGATGTGGACTTACGCTTCGATGACCTTCTGATACCACGCCCTGTCCAATGGCTTGCCGAAGATGATGTTGTTGCGGACAGTGGTATTCTGGATCCAAGCATATTGAGGGCAGAAGGCCCGAGATGCACCAAATGTGACATTGCCAGCCGTCTTCCTCATGTCGCCGGCCAGCGCGGCGAGAAGCGAGCTCTTGCCGCTGCCGACGCCACCAATAACAGCAATCAGCTCATTGCGCTGGACAGCTAGCTGCAAGTCTTGCAGCTTGAAGGGCTCCCGCTCCTCATTGAGAGTGCTGTCTTCAGCTGGTGATCCGGGCCGACCATCACCGGTTGTTGTCTCAGACTTGGACGTTGGCTTGTCAGATGTCTGTGCCGCGTGCGTACTTTTCTTGGTGTCCTTGCCAGTCTTGTCGTCAGTGTCCTGGGCTGGGCTCTTCTCCCATGTGAACGAAGCATCCTCGAGCTTGATGGCCAGCTTGGAGTCAAAGTCCTCGACAAAGCTCTCTTCCTGCTCCTCCTCTACGAGAAATTCCTGAATGCGCTTCATGGATGACCAGGCGTCAATGGCCTGACCAAGCACAAGTGGCATGATATTGAGGGGGATACGCAGACCGTTGAAGAGGGCCAGCGAGGAGAAAATCTGCGCAGGAGGCAGGTCAGGTCTGGTCAAGGAGTACGAAATGAAGGACAGCATGGAAGCGAAGATGGGCAGCGACATTCCGACGGCGTTGATGGCGTTGCGGATCGCCAGGAGAATCTGGATGGCGTAGATTTCCTTGCCACGGTACTCGGCAAGTCGCTTCATGAACGCTTCCTCCCACCCAAAGAACTTGACGAAGCGGACTGATTGAATGATTTCCTGCGTGAGCGAAACGCGTTGATCGGTAATCTTGTTGATATCCTTGCGCCGACGAAACAGGCTTCGAATTGCCATGGTCAACAGGGGTGCACCAATGACGAGAAGACCGAAGCCAGCGAGCGCATTGTACGACAAGTTGACAATGAGCAAGGCCAGGGTGATGAACAGAGCCACAGGAGAGGTCCAGATCATGTGGAACATGGCAGAAGCCTGGTCGATGCGGTAGGTATCGACACTCATGAGGTTGACAATGCGGCCATTGCCCCAGCCCAAACCGTCCGCCTCTTGTTCCTGACCTTTCTGTCCTTTGCCTTTCTTGTCTTTTCTCGCCTCGTCCTTTGCGGCGGCCGCGGCGAGCAAGTTCTTGCCAGAGTCACCGGCGCGGGCGCGGCCAGAGAGGACCATGGATTTCTCGTAGATGGCGCCAATGAGCACACCTCTGGCCTGCCCGCCTACCATCATGCCGTTGTAGATGAAGTGGTTGATGCCCAAGCTCTGCAGGACCTGCATGGCCGTCACGCCAATAGTCAGACCGATACCATCGCCAATCGAGGGCGCTGGTCGATCAGTTCGCTGGGCGATCCAAGCATCGTTGGCAAACTGAATGAGGTATCGCAGCACATAGGGGGCTGTGACCTGAAGGATGGTCGCGAAAAGCGCCGCAAGGCCGCCGATCCAGAACTCCCAGAAGAATGTCTCATGCAGAGCCCCCCACAATGGGTGCTTCTCGCCCTTTTGCACCCGACGATCGAAACTCTCGCGGAATTTGAGTGTCAAAGGGTCAGCGGCTCGGTTAGGATTCACGGACCAGATGTCGCTTTGATCCAACTGGCGTTTGTAACCGGTCTGCCAAATGTTCAGTAAGGGAATGTTTCAGAGCCATGCGTGTGTGTGTTTGCAGGGTTCATGGTGAGACAAGAGTAAACTAGAGACAGGGAAGCGGACAAGAAAAGCCCCGCGGGGATGGGAATGTTGCGCTTTGGACTGTCGACGTACCGTCATCAACGGAGTCATCCAAGAAAATGTCAACTTGCTCCAGAAGCCAGCCTCGGCCTCGCGTGAGACTTGGCGTTCCTCTGGCATCGGAGGAATGGGCCCCCATCGCAATGGATTCAGCTTCTTGTACCAGGGGCGATCTACCGGCTTGTGAGGGATAGGTACTCTGGCCGAAACTGCACTCCGTTCAGTGGCGTAGCTCTTTGTCTGTTCCAGGCGAACTGGTCTCGCATCGTCGACGTCGTTGATGGATGAGTTGCCGTCGCTCCGCGATCCTCCCTGCTGCGCGGCATGCGGAGCGCCGTTCTTCTCGCTGAAAGCCGTGCCGAGGTCCGATGAACTCTCGCCGCCATCGTGTTTCTGTTTCAAGCTGTCGAGATCTTCTGGGGAGGTATCATCGCGACTGTACGTCGGCTCGAGCGCTGACACGGCGATATCGTCGGCTGGCTGAGGGGTGTTTTTGTCTGTGCCTGGTGGTGCAGACATTTTCGGCTGTTGGAGGCGCGCGCAGGTGCGTTTCGGCGGTAGTAGGCAGGCCTGCCTGGCTCTTCGTATCGACCTCGGATGATGGTGTAGCTTTGTAGCGTACTGTCGACCCGTCAAAGGGCAATGTCAGGACGGAAGAAGGCGGCGCTTGCCCTCTAGCTCTTCCGTATCTTGGGTATTGCTGCGGTGCGGTTCTTGCTTGGTATCGTCGGCACCTAGCCAGATGCGCAGGTATGGAGAATACCGAGGAGCGCCAGATGTCAGTCTTGCGCAAAGACTGGAAGCTACTTTCCTTGTTCGCCCCAAGTCGTGGCTCACCAAGCTAAGTTACTATGCAGCAAGCGGCGGGTTTAAGGTGGACAAGGCAAAGGTGGGTATGGTCGACGGACAGTTTTATTTCCATGGCCAGACTCCGGTCCTTCTTCTCGTTTGCTGACTTACAAATGGACCTTCCTGAATTCGAGAAGATCAATGACCAGCGGAACTGACCAGGGTCCGCTCGCCTACCTTGCCTGCCCGCCCACCTGGTTGCGTCTGCCTGCAGCCGCTTGCCCGCCAACGTAAGTCCAACGTCGGGGTCGGTCTTGGCGTCAACCCGAGGCCGGACGATCTCACGATCAACTTCGTGTCCGTGCTGAACGATTAATAATGGAGTCTGCGCGTACCATATGTCAGCGAGAGCCGTCGCGAGCATGCGCTCCACGCGGACTTTTGCACGGTCCAGCATGCGATTCAGCGGACTACATGCATGTACACTCGTCATGATTCGGGTTCTCGGCACCCTGCTTTTTTGGGCCTAATATTCATACGATCAAGTTATCCGCCACCACATGCGCGGCATTGGCGAGTGGGCGACGCCGAATCCCGCCCCCCGCCAGCAATCTATCGGAGCTACCATGGAGTTAAGTGAACTGCTTCTGTATGCGTCGTAGTAGCAGCACGCACGTTCCTCCATGTCAAGTAAAGAAAGTGCCAGCCGTCTTCAGTCAGAGCTCACTCTCGCCATCGCACAACCTTGTGCTGTCAAACTCGGCTCCGACTCTCAGGTCTGCGTCGTGCTGTCATTGACCTCGACTGCCACGCGGAGACAGGCTTCGGAGAAGGGCACACCTACGTAATTACGGTGACCTCCAAGAACTCCGCTCTGCGCGGAATTGAAGCGAGGTGCATAAGTACGTACAGTGCTCACAGTACGTACATGCAGCACGTATCCGTATCGGTGACCCCACAAAAACGCCGCAAGATGCGGAATTCGCACTTTGGCCTTTTGCATGACGAGTGGAACTTGGGTTTCTCGAATCAGTTAGCCGTGTCCGAACTGTTGCAGGGTCAACGCGGTGCCGACATACACGTAGCTGCCACTCTAAGACAGAGTCTGAATCTAATACCCAAGATGCCTTGCCAATGGCTTTGTCATCGGGCCGTCACCGTGGACAGAAATTGGCTCCTTGGACTTGACCCATTCGCAGTCAGGCTCGACGATCCTGCGATGCGGTGACGCGACCGCCATTCGTGAGGTGCCTACACGGCGCGCCAACTGCCCACGGGAACGGCCTGTGAGCCACCTCTTATCGATAACGCAGGCGGATGCGATGGTTGCGATTTTGCTGCGCGTCCAGACCAGCAAACAGAGCTTGGTGCAGTTGGCTACCAAGCACCGACTCCACGTTCACAATCCAGCGCGCGCGCAAAACGTCCGACGTCCCGTGATGGCTTCCAATGTTCCGTCAACTGCCTTGCCCGGCCTAGTCCTCGGACCGACCTCACGATTCAACGCTGGTGCTGGCACCCACGTCTACGAGGGCCAGGTCGTGTCCTCGCTCATGGGTCATGTCGCAGTATCACGACCTGTCCAACCAGCGGGCCCAGCGAAAAGACTGAACAAGATCACGTCGAAAGCCCTCGGGGACGACAATGGCGCCTCTCTGGCTACGATATCCGTCACGCGCCACGGCCAGAAGCGGGAGGTCTTGCCCGACGTGGGCAACATTGTGCTCGCAAAGGTGCTGCGCCTCATGCCCCGACAAGCCATCGTCGTCATTCAGCAGGTTGGCGAGACGGTGCTGCAGACCGAGTGGCAGGGCGTCATTCGGACGCAGGACGTGCGGGCCACCGAGAAGGACAAGGTCAAGATACACGAGTCCTTCAAGCCTGGAGATGTTGTCAAGGCGCAGGTGGTAAGTCTGTCGACGGGAGGAGAGTTCGGTGGCCACGGCTGATGCGAAGACGTGCAGATTTCCCTGGGTGATCAAGCCAACTACTATCTCTCGACAGCCTCCAACGAGCTTGGCGTCATCATGGCGACCAGCGATGCAGGGAACGACATGGTGCCTGTCAGCTGGAAAGAATACAAGGACCCTGAAACCGGGGCTACGGAACTGCGAAAGGTGGCCAAGCCCAACTGAGGTCGATGATATATTATTCACGGCTTGAAACAATACCTTCGCCCGTCGACGGCGACACTTCTGTGGCGCGGTGCCACGGAGATCAGCGACTAACCGTCAAGCTGTATTGATCCGTAACTCTGGGTCTGGCAGAGTTTGCCGTCGACGAACGCTGTGGACATAGTTGGGTTTGTAGAGACGGGACTCGGGGCAACCTCTGGCTCTTGTGCCTCACACACGCGGCCTGTCAGATGCCCCGTCCCCCCCAGTGGATGACGTCCGTTTCGGGAGCTGAGCGTCGGGTAGAACTCGGATTCCATTGCGGGAAACAGTCGTGAACCGCAACCATGCGACTGGGTTTACCAAAGATGAGCATCGTCAAGAGATGTGTACAGTCAGCAGCCACGGCAACTGCAGCGCGCATCAGTCTGTCGGTGCGAGAACATTTAACGTAGAGTGGCCAATAGGACCCCAGAATACACATCATTCTCTAGGCGCCTTTTCTCGTGGTAATCCGGCATGCAAGAGCCATACCACCCAGTGGCGACAACAACAGTTCTCACCCAGCCTCGGTGATGCTGTTCTGAGCTTCTTTTAGCTTGGTTTCCGCCAAGACACGCCCCTCTTCCTCTCGTTTGGCAATGTGTTTCCTCGTTTCCTGACACACGTCCCCCGGCCCGTTGTAGATGAATTCGTAGTGAGGCAGGTGAATCCCGTCAGGCACGGCGTATCCCTCAAAGGGAAGACCGACCACGGCCCTCTGCAAAGCCTGCCAGCTCGTCTCCAAGTCGTAGCCCAGACCCTCGACAAAGTGGACGACAAAGTAGCTCCCAATGTCGTCCCAGCCATAGTACATGTATCCGCGGGCGGATTTCAGTGCCTTGAAGCAGACGTCGGCTTGCGCCCTGTCTTTGCACCAGAAGGCGACGTGGCTCTTTTGTTCATTGGTAAGCGTTGCGTCTGCTTCACGGCTGGTTAGCCAAGCCTTGCACGGAATGCGGGCACCACGTTGGTCCATTGGCGGCACACGTACGCATCGCAGAGGATATGGAGTCTGATCACATCAGAATGGGGCTTGGGGCGGCTTTGGTGTATGTTTGAATGGGAGATGCCGGCAAGCTAGGAACTTGAGGATTGTTTCGCGGCGGATAGACTTGCCGGGTTCGCGTAGAGGACCCCCCGGTTTGTGTGACAGTGACGCATCACGGGATGCCTTTGAGCAGCATCGTCATTGGGCCCTTATTTAGACCCCATGAGTCGGAGTATTACAGAGCTTGAGCCGCGCACCGGGAGCAGGACGAGTCAAGTTGAACGTCGGATGATGAAAATGTGAAGTCGACAATCTACACAGATGTGAAGGGCCTCCGCCTCACAGTCACATTCTTTTGCACAGTCCCTTGTAATTGCTTCTACGCAGCAATTTGCACGCGACGCGCTTGAATTTTTTTTTCTTGCAAAATCGCAGACTCGGCGTCGGTCGTTGTGCGTGGACTGGCGCTGATCGTTGATGTTTCCATGTTCCAGCACCGCCTCACTCGGCCCAGTGCGCTGATGGATAGCAGCACTCTACAGGCAAACCTCCTCTGAGGGCCGATTTCAACAAAAGGCGCTGTCTGTCAACAACAGGGGTTCATGCTATAATAGGATATACGGTGGGAGCTACATATGTCACTGTCGTCCAGATCGGGCAACAAGGTGGACAAGGCTGTGCACAGATCTCGGTTATGCCCGCACACGAAACACAACCTCACGACCTTGGTGCTAGTAGGAAGGTTAAGGTACCTTTGGGCTGACACGAGGTACAACAACACAAGCAGGCAGCCTCATTACCCAAGCTGTTTGTGGCTTCACACTCAGTTATTGCTTATCACCTTATTAGCTGAGCAAGGTGCCTTACCTCCCTTTGGGTATCTGTGTCCGGATTCGGTGCGCCCACTTTGCGTGGCGCCCTACATCACCCACATTCGTGTCCAATGCGAAGCGCCATCACAACAAGCGAGGCGCTCCCATTCAACACTGCGAGCGGGGCCATGTCAACGACAATAGCCGCAACCATGACCGACACCATCGCTTCACCGACCGTGCGACAGTATTCACTAGCAGCACCCGGCGCAGGGTCGCAGTGCCCGACGTGCGGCGACAGCTTCCCGCCGGCTGTGGAGCAGGCTTCTGTCGAGCTTGCACAGGCGCAGCAGCGCATCGCCGAACTCGAAGCCCAAGTTCGCCAACTCAACCAAAAGGCGGCCGCCGCCGTCGACAGGTGGGCCAGCTACGAGGAAGAGCTCCAGAGGCTCAGGGCACAAGGGGAGGAGGAGGAGTCACCGCCACCGCCGCCGCCGCCCAAGGTCGATGCAGAGACGCCAAAGCGAATGTCGGGAGGAGGACTCCTGGCGTCAGGCACCAACCGGCTCTCGGCACTCATCAACCGACACAAATCCTCCCCCAACCTGAAGGAGGACGACGCGGCGGTGGCGGCGGCGGATCGCCCGGGCGTCGATACACAGCGGCTCCTGCACGCGCTCGAGCGGGAAACGTCGCTGCGCAAAGAGGCAGAGGGCAAGGTGGCGGCTACCAGCAAGGAGGTGGAGGAGCTGAGCGTGAGCCTGTTTGAGCAGGCCAACGAAATGGTCGCGGAAGAGCGGCGCGCCCGGGCCAAACTCGAAGAGCGGGTCACCGAACTGGAGCGAAGAGACAGGGAGAAGACGCGAAGGTTTGAAAAGCTCGAGGGGGCCATGGCGCGAATTGAGCGCGTCAGAGTCTTGCTGGAGGAAACGGCACCGCGGCTGGAGGGCGGTGCACCGTCGACCCCGGAACAAGCAGATGCAGTGGTCGTCGCTTGATCCTTGACGAGATACGAGATGACGAGTCACACGAAAAAAACGCCGAGGGAGATCCCTTATGAATAACTTGGGTCAGCATCAAGGAGAACACAACATGGGCATTCTGAATGGGTTGCTTGGACAAGTGATGGAGTTGAGAACAGCAGTGTACATCTACGTCTACATCCGCACGTCTGGCGATCAAAAATAGCCTTGCACCCGTCCTATATGGCGCTCCCATGCCGATACTCCATAAACGCCAGCTCATGATGTTGATGTTGTTGTTGTCCTTCAGCGGTAGAGGCCCGAGTTCTTCTAGTCTTCAATGCCATTCCAGGACTTCTCGTCCTCTTCTTTGCTGGTGACAGAGTTTCTTCTCACTTGCACCTTGCGAGGCGGCGACGCGCTGTCCCGCGTAGGGGGCGACTTTCTCTTCTCCACGGCTTTCCTCGCGTCGGCATCGACAATGGGTTGGTCGTCGGACGGCTCGCCGTTCCATCGCGCCAACATGTTCAGCACCTTGGGCCCCCAGACAGCCTCTCCCTTGGCGAGGTCGGTGTACTCGAGGCAGTTGACCCCGCCGACCGTAAAGTCGCTTTGGCGGATGCGGTCCAGCTCGGCCATGAGACCCGCCGAGCCGAGCTTCATCCCCAGATCGTGGCAGAAGCTGCGCACGTAGTAGCCGGACGAGACCGTCATGCGGATCTTGCAAGCCGGCGGTCCCTTGTCCGTCCACGGCGGGGGCGTGTCAGCAGACACCTCGGGGATATCCACGTCGCCCTTTCGACGCTCGCCGCTCCTCTTGGTCTCGGGCATCTGGCCCAAGGCGCCCGACATCATGGGCGGCTCCTTGCCGTTCGGGCGGCGCTTGACAGGTGCGTCGCGAATGAGGGCATCCTGCCGTTGTTCGAATTCGCGTTTGAAATTCTCGTGGGCGGCCACGGCCTGGTCTTCCTCCACCTTCTCCTCCGGCGTGAGCTTCTTGCCCGTCTCCTGCGCCTTCTTGACGTTCCAGACCTGCTCGGCCAGGTTGCGCTCCGCCGCCTCTGCCTCTTCGGTGGGCCATCGATGCGGGTGCTCCCCTGGCTCGTACCACTCGACCAGGTCCATCTGTTTCACCTCGACCTCGCGGCTCGCAATCTCGCGCGGAATTGGCTTGCCCTCGCGCGCGTACTCGTAGAGGGGCTTGCCATTCATCTTGAGCGCCGAGTACAGCGGTGGTACTTGGTTCTGTACGCCCCTGAAACTGTCCAGAGCCTCCTCCACCTTCTCCCTCGTGATATGCTCGTACGGCCGCTTCGTCAGGATGCGCCCGACTCGATCGTAGGTGTCTGTGCTGGCGCCAAAGAGAACGATGGTTTCGTACGTCTTGACGCATCCCAGGAACTGGGAGAGGTCCTTGGTGCCGGAGCCAATGCCCAAGATGAGAACACCCGTCGCGAGGGGATCGAGTGTCCCGCCATGGCCAATCTTGAGCTTGTGGGCTTGCCGCATCTTCTGAGGCTTGATGCGCGAGCCCGTGTGTTGTTTTAACTTGGCAATCTCGGCCGCGATGACGGGCTTGAACACGGCCGTGTTGCTAAAGGCCTCCTGGCAGTCGCGAATCACTTGGGCGGAGCTGAGTCCTCGAGGCTTGTTGATGGCTAGTACGGCTCGTTAGTGTCTCTGCTTCTGCATCGAGGGAGGCGCAACAGCATCGTACCCAAGCAGCCTTCTCGGACAACCTCAGACGCCATCCTGAAGAGGTCCTTGGCCGATCGCATGCGAGCTCCGATCCGCTGGAGAGGGAGAGGGAGTAGCCTCCAGCCGCGCTTCGGTGGCAGCCGCTGCGATGCGATGCGATTGGGACGTCGTGGCGCACTTTCACGGCAGGTCAGAAGAACGACGCATAAGCTGAGGCCTCGTAGGAGGATTGATCAGAGTGACGGCAGCCAAGACAAAAAAAATGCACATTTGCAATTGTCTTAAAGTTGCGCCTGGGTTGCCGTAGTCGATTTTGGCACCGCCAGTGGACGCCCAGCCTCAGTTGTCGCGAAAGTCTGGTCGCTACAGCGCAGACAGAAATTTTTAGCGGGCAGCTGGAGCTGTATGCAGCAACGGACGGCGGCGTGTTAATCAGCCACCTCAGGCTCCAGTGGAGGTTAAGTGCTGCAGCGCCCCACGCTTAACGGGGCCAGGCGCGCATACGCCCCGCCGATCCCCGGGCCAGGATCAACTAATTAACTTACAATGGTGAACCGCGACTCAGGCGCGTCCCATGGCTCACTCACACATCACCACCTGCACCTCATAAGCTGCTCTGGCATCAGCTCACGCCTTGCTTCATCAACAACGTACAACAAATTATTCTTTCATTCAACTGAGCTCCTGGCTCCAGTACACCTTGAAGGGCTTTCTTTCTTCTTCTTTTTTTTTCTTGGCGACATATGGGGCACTCAGCACATCGGCCCATCATCTTCGACCCAAGCACTCTCATTGTCACCAGCACTCTGCCACTCTGCTAGACGGGAAAAGGTTTCGATGTCATCATGAGTGGCCGCAGCCGCCGGGCAACGACCACATCTGCTGTGCCACCGGCCAGTAGGAATTCCATCCCGTGGCGCTTGGAGACCAAACTTTTGCGCATGATCGAGCCAGGTGTGACCGAGGACAAGATTGAAACGTTTGAGCTTGTGGACGCCGAAGTCCTGAGCGCGGATGGCAAAACGCTAGCAAACCCGCTGGATCTGCAGCTACATGGTCCCTTTATGGTACGCGGGTTCCTCATGATCGATGAGGACGAGCAGAGAGAGCGCCGTGAGTGTTGAGAACACCATCTCAAATCGACTGGCGGACTAACCACCCTCGCAGTCATCAGGCCCGATAGGAAGAAGAATCACATTCCTATCCAAATCAATAATGTCGAGCGCTACACAGTCGGACTCGCTGAAGAACAAGAGGGGAGCTATGGCTTCTACCCGCCTCTGCTCTGGCTAAAAGGGAAATGTGCCTTTTACGAGTTCAAACCCGCGCAGCACTACCTCCCCATCCACCGCCAAATCAACGAGGCAATAGACATGTACTATAGCTTCGAAGTGTATTACAGCTCGAACCCAAAGAGGGCCATGGGTTCGTCCGCGCCGGATGGCACAGCACTGCGAGCCGAACCTCTGGCCCCCTTATTCCTTCACTGTGCCCTCACGCTTGGCAACGGGTGGACCATGGAGGATGTAACGCAGAAATGTCACGACCTCGCCCACTTTCTTATCAGCCGATTCTTCACCACGACGGATATAAGTTGGCAGTGGGACAAGACTTACTTTCACCAGTGGATGCAGCAGGAGCACACGGTATATGGAACCCTTCCCTAACCATTCTCACCCTAACCTCTATAGGACTTATTCCGCCGCCTTAAAGATGCATATGTCAATGGGCAACCTCAAGTCGAGAAACACCCATCGGATCTGCAAAGAAGCGCCTCCTTGAGCCTGACACCAGCACCTGCCTCGCGTCTGTCTCGTGTCCAATCATCTGAACCAGCCCTTGTCGAGGAAACAATCAAGCAGACGGCGAAGAGCAGTGCTGCAAAGCCTGCGCCGGCTTCCCGTCGCCAGAGATCTACCAGGTCACGCTCACTTCTCTCCGAGGACACGCACATACTCGCTGAAAGGCCTGCCCCCAAGCCAAAGATGGCGCCGTCTTCGTCGACTCCAACTCCACTCGCCCAGGCCTCTACAGCATCGCCAGCTATACCTGATGATCACGTCGACCCATTCGAGTCTCTTCGGGTTTCTCTCGAGGACGTGTTTGACCACGCGAAAACGACAGCAAAGCTGACGGATCAGTACATTGCAAACAAGATCTATTTCGACTACCGCTGGCCTAACTACAAGAACGGGCAGATCGGATGCCATAGAATACCCGTCATAGAAGTGTTCCACTACAATGCTTCGCAGCTCCTCAAAGTCCTTGACAAGAGGAAATGGGGTGCCACCCAATTCTGGTCTTGGCTTGAGTCCAAGGCGGGCGAGCCTTTTCAGCCAGTCGCTTTGACACCAGACAGGTTTCCGTACCCTCTGGTTCGAAGAAAGAAGATGGAAAACACCGTGCGCAAAGCCCAGCCACCACAACCCAAGGTGACCGCCTCCGTCCACAGTGACAGCTACGGCGGTGACGATAGCGATGACCACCATCCTAGCGGTCCCGGGACTCCTGGGCGAGGCATGGGGAAGACGCCAGCGCGCCTTGGGAAATCCGTCCTACGGCCAGCTTCATCGGTCAGAAAACGGACGCTCGAAAGCGACTCCGAGGAAGGATCGCCCGTGGCAAAACGATCACACTATTTTGATGGCGACACGGAGGACGACCATCAAGCCGTCAATGACGACCAAGACGATGATGAAGACGACCAGATCCAGCTCGCCGTGCGTGCAGACAGGATACCATCCACCACCCCCCGCGGCCCCGACGGGACGTGGACCTGTGATGAAGAAGGCTGCAACTACATTGTCCGCGGAGGAGATGCTGAAGAGTGCAAGAAGCGCATCGACCAACACCTGGCCACGCACGAGAAAGAGACTGAGCGGGTTCAACTCGCCATAGCCGAGGGGGCCAAGAACCACAGCTCAATAAGGTATGCTTACTTCCCTCCGTTTGTCATCCTGATCGACCCAGACGCTCCGTGGCCCTCGATTGAAGACGTTCGCGAACCCAACGTGACGCCGCGGGGTGTTCCCATATTGTAGCACGGTCAGACCGCACCCCGGACCACGCCGCCACCAAGAGGAGGACAACTGAAAACAGCCCTACCCATCATCCACACACCACCTCCCACATCACCTCGCATCCCACGTCACGTCACTCCATTGAGCTTTCGAGCCGCCTTGTCTCAGTTTCGTCGCGAGCCCCAGCCTGTTGCCGATGGAATACAGCAGCTAACGCACTCTTTTACTTATCAACAGCCATCTGCTCGACCGCATCAGAGAGCACGGCGAGAAATCGCAGGAGAAGGAGCAGCTGTCGCTAGGCGGGATGGCACTGCCCAAACCGATCCAGAGGAAAGTGATAGTGTAACAGTGGGACGCAGTGATACCGAGAACGAGATGTAGAGAAGCGGCGATGGCTATACCCACGGACTTTGGATGTTCGAGAAAGAAATACTTATGCCGGATGGGCAACTCGAGTCCCAGATGGCGTCTGCAAGCATCGATGAAGACATTGCCACGGAGCATGTACAGCGACGAACACTACGCCGACAGCTTCATCGACTGTCTCATGATCGCAAGCAAGCAAATAACGGCTGGGGCACACCGCAACGCAGCATGACTTCACGTTTGATATTTGCTCCGCCACATTCGGCCATCGTTATTGAAGGGTGGGCTCACGAAACGCTCTGCTTTTGTACGAGTGAACCTTGCCAGCGCCAATACGCCCGTGCTATCCGTGGCTGCAGCCACGTTGTTGGTCTTGTCTGGGCCCGCGCAGCGGTACGAGTAATGATGAGAAAATTGAAGAGCAACTTGTGGCAGCATTCATTTGACGTGACCGTCCTCTTCTATTTGAACTCGCATGTGCGATAGAATGTCAAACTCCGTACCCGCAAGCCGAATCGAAACCCCCATTCCCAGCCATTCTGGACACATAGATTACAGAATGTCGGGACGGTCATCATTCTAATGATCGCCCGCTCCGTTCTCCACTACCATCTTATCCTTGCCCTTGGCTGCCTCTAGCAGGAAAGTCTCCTCCAAAGCTGCCTTGCGCTGGAACACCCTGAGCCACCGCTGCGCCCAGCGCTGGATCATGGCTTCGCGGTCGCTGGATCCATCGCCCGTCTCCATCATCTGATCCTTGCTGCCGGTTGCCCAGCTCATGAGCATGTCGTTCATATTACGCAACATGTCCTTCATGGCTTGGGCCTCCTTCTCCCTTGCCTCGTGGTCCGCCTCGTCCGACGCATACAGCTGCCGCACACGGTTGGTGACCTTGGCGACAGTGTTGGATACTATCTCGAACACGTGTGCCTTGCCCAACGCCTCCCCGCCGCTGGAGCTGCTCGCCGACCCATGACCCTGCAAGGCCCAGTTAATGACCGCAAACGGGGTGATGATGGAGTAGTTGAGGAGCTTCTCGATGATGGACAGTGCAACACCGGGGTGGGCATGCCAGTAGCTCATCACGGCCGCGACGACCTGAATCCGCGACGCCTCGCTTGCATTGGAAAGCTCCAGGAGTCTAGCCTTGGTACGATCGATGCAGGCGAGAACGTGGCTGAGGGATTTCGAACCAACCCAGCAGACGGCCGTCATGAAGACATCTGTGCAGGTCACGTATGGGTCGAGGCCGTGACCACTGGCCTGGGCCTCTATGCTCTGAATCACAGGTGCAATCTCCTCATCAGGGGCCTTGCGACGAAGGAGCTGGCCAATCTCTTGGCCCTCCTTCGAGAATGGGACATCTGCCAAGGTTAGCATCTCCATCTTCAACGGGCAACAATGCGATACGTACCTGGGTTCGCAAACTTAAAAGGAGGCACATCCTGCTCCTTCTCAGGGCCAATCAGGGCATGGTACGCGTCCGGCACGGTCTTCTGAATGCGCTGGGCGAAACTCAAGCGAATCTCCTTGTCAAGAGCTCCCTCCAGGAACCAGATCGAGGGGTGCAGAGCAGGCAGCGCGGTGTCGTCCGCCCACTCTGCCCATTTCCAGGTGAAACCAAAGTTACTCAAGTGGTGGGAGAACCAGTCCATGAATCGGAAGCTGAGCTCGAGGTCCATGCGCGGGTTGTTCCGATACAGGTAGCGGATTGCCCTGCCCAAGCTCGGCGCAATAGCTGCTGGCGCCAACTTGCAGGCCTCAGTGAGGATGGAGTGGTAGTAGACCGGCTTGCATTCAGGAGAGGGCAAGGTAAAGAGCTGCGAGAAGACGGTGTCAACCGCGACATCCTCGGGCTTCCACGTGGAGCGACCGGCTGGAAAGTTGCGAAGGTCGTCAAAGGCCGTGGCGCGCTTGACAAATGTGCCGTCAGCAAAATAGCAGTCAATGTCAAGCAAGTAACGTGCGACAACGTTTCTGTTGAAATTGAGAATGTTGATGGTGTCCACCAGTCCGTCTCGGATCAAGGACGAGCTGATGCTGGTAATGGGAGGCACCGACTCGGCGTCTTGGTCCGCATACACAGACAGGTACATCTCGGGGAACAGAGCGCGCGGCCCAGCAATGACTGTGTTTGGAATATTGATGGTCGGCAGCGCATGCTTCGGTGGGTTCGAGAGTTTCTCTTGCACCTCAATGTCCTCCAAGGGCATCTGCCAAGGGCGTGGCAGGCACTTGAGCTCCCAGTCCTTCGCTGCCTCGGCCTGTAGCTGGTTTTGAAGCAGCATGCACAGACTTTGCGACTTCCCGGGGTTTTCCTCCTGCGTCTCGGGGTGGAATGGATCGACAATCGCCTGTAGGGCATGGGGCTCGGAGGCGATAATGTCGGTTTTCTCCATGAGCTCGGCCGCCTTTTGCTGGGAGAGCTGGCCAGGCGAGGCAACCAGAATGTAAGGAATTGTCAGCAGAATGATTTTGACAATTTCAGTGCCAACAGTCTAGTTCCAAGTTAGCGCAACCTGCGCTTACTGCGACTGTCCTGCTTTACTCACATCTTCGGAGCTCGCCGTCTGCAGATCAGCGGCGCGATTGAACAGCTCTTCAAGGAGGGGAAAGATGCCCTCATCTTCCAGGAGACTCTGCAAGCAAGCCAAGAGCTTCAAGTGCAGCTTGACGGTTCTCCAGTCGCCGGTCTTGATCGCGCCTTCAGTCTCCGACGCCAGGCGCACCAGCACCTCCCCAGCAAGCTCTCGCTTTTGCACGTTGGCCACCAAGATGACGGCCGCGAGGAAAGGCGTTTTGAGAGGCTGCTCAACGTGCAACTGCATGGCCAGGTCGATGAAGGATTGGCGCATTTCTTGATCGTCGTAGTGCTCAGCAACCAGGCCACCGAGGGTTTGCACCTCCTCTGCCCAGCGTCGAAGTGGTGAATCGGCAAGACTCAAGAGCTGTCGACGCATGCGCGCCGGGGGGGGAGGATCATATCGGCGACGTTGGTTGCGACGGTCGTAGTGATCATCTTCATCTAGACAACAGTATCAGTCGGCGCATCCCTCGATTTGAATCTGTACCAAGCTCACCTCTGTACCGGCGCTTGCGATAACCGCCGCCGCCATTGTGTCTTCTATCGTTGTCTGCCATTGATCAAGTCGGATAGCCTTTCAATAGCTATTGTGGCGAACAGTGGAAGCGGCCCAGTGCCTGGTGTGAATCGGGTTTGGGCGAAGCTCGGAAAAATAGATGTTGGTAGTTGAAGCAAGGTCGCAGGCGCGTTTTGTCGTCACCTCGCGCCAGTCACTCAGCGCAATGCAGTGCCACAGAGAGTGGGTTCTCTGCTGAAATTGGCCAATGAAATGATGGCCCCTCCCAGACATTATTATCACTTGCACGAGCAAATACGAGTTCATGGCACGGAAACACAAAATGACTACTCGAGGACAGGCAGTGTTCTGCAACCTAATTACGTGCAGAAGTATTTCCTTGGGGTTGGAAAGTCTACACGCTCATCGGGCTGACCGCGCCTCGAGGCTGGGTGCAGGATACAACGCAGAAATGCAAAACGCATACGAAGCACCGTCCCACTCATCAAGGGTTTCTTGGTCTGACTTTGTTTGGTAATTCCCAGTAATATGCTTGAATGTGGCAGTCCTAAACAGCCCAGCTCCTACGACGCCCGACGCCTCGACTTTTGACGGGAGTGCGCAGTGTACACCGATCTGCATGAATCCCAGCCGTCAAAAATGGGGGACTTTGTTCCCAAGCTTCCCACAGCACACAACGCTTCCCAAAATTTTCGTCTTGTTGACCCTCATGACTTCGTCCCGGTATATGTCGATTCCAGTTGTATACTCTTTTCCAGGAAACATGCTCGTCGAGCTGTGGAATCACATGGTCCGCCATCCAGATACACTCGCAGTCCATCGAGACCACGAGGTATAAAAAGCCGTCTTTCGACAAGGTCGCTCTCGCTGGCAGGGCACAGACCTGCCCCTATGACCGTCGGTTCGAAGAGGTGGACATTCGAGAGATTCGTACACAATCCCGAGCACACATCAATCAAGCTTTGCCATCATCTCGGCCCGAGACAATGGTGTGAAGTTGTCAATGTCAAGGCCTCGAGACGCCAGAACGGGGCGCATGTGCGCCGGTACGAGGCGGTGGTTCAGCTCGGGGCAGATGGACAGTTCTAGCGCTGGTTAGCATACTTTTTGTCGAGAAATCCAAGGACAAAACTCACCATGCTTGGAGAAATCGAACAAGTTAGGCAGATCTCTCAATTGCCCAGTACCGTGCCGCGAATCAGGGAGCTTGGTATTGGCCTCACGCAGTTCATCGAAGAATGGGTGAACCATGGCATCGATTGCCGACTGCCTCTCGGTGGGGGTGTATTCCAACAAGCGGGCGATCAGGTCAATGGCGTTCCCGTCGGCTTTGCGGAACACCTTGTTAAAGGGATGCGGCTTAATCTGCGGGAATTTGTGTTCCATGTAGTTGGGGTTCATCGTCCGGATTTGCTCCCTCGTTGGTGTGCCCAGGACCTTGATGATCTCCACGAGTTGGTCAATACCCGACTCGCCAGGGAACAGAGGCTGACCAAGCATGAGCTCTGCCATCACGCAGCCAGTCGACCATACATCTGCGACGCGTGAGTATTCCAGCAGGGCGCTGAGGGGACTTTCAACAGGGCGCACATACCAATCTTGGTCGTGTAGTTCGTGGCGCCGAAAATCAGCTCAGGAGCGCGGTAGTAGCGGGAGCAAATGTACGAGACATTGGGCTCGTTCTCGACCAGGATCTTGGCGCTTCCGAAATCGCAGAGCTTGAGAATGCCCGAGTCGGGATCGAGGAGCAAGTTCTGAGGCTTGATGTCTCTGTGGCAGATGCCTTGGGAGTGGATGTAGGCCAGCGCGCGGAACAGCTGATAGATGTACAATTTGACTTCCAACATGGGCATGGTCGTCTTCATCTTATTGAAAAAACGAGAGGCCCTGTACACGGTTTCAGGAACAAACTCCTGGACCAGGTTCAGATACACTTCGTCTTTCTATTGCCTTGTCAGCTTGGAAGCATGTTGATGCTGCAATAGTGAGTGCCCTTACACGATCGCCGTTGGAGTAGTAGAAGGCCTTGAGCTGGACAATGTTTGGGTGGCGCACGATCCGCATGATTTGGAGCTCACGATTCTGTCCATTGTGTCAGCCGACGTGGTCTCTTGGGTTGGCGGCAAGTGCAGAAGGCCAAACCTACCTTGAATCGCTTGTCCTGCAACACACGCTTGATTGCGGCATCTTCACCGGAGGGCGAGAGCTTGGTCTGAAAAACCACGCCGAATGACCCGTTTCCGACAATCTTGCATTGCGTATATTGTAGGTCCTTCGTCTCGCCTGTGATGCCGTCCTGCACTTTTTCGCGGATCACCTCTGCGTATCAATCTGTCAGCGACTTGTCCACCAATGAGACGTCGTCTGGGCTGCAGCTTGCAATTTTCTCGCAGCAAGCCGGGCTGCAGGGAATATATCACTCACCACCCATTCTGAGACTGTTGAAGGCGTTGGGCCGATGGGAAGACATTCCTGATTTCGCGGCGCTGATGTCTTTGCGCACGGGCTACCGAACTTGCGAAGAGGGGCAGGCTCGTGACGGATTGGAGAGGGGACGGGGTGACGAAACGAGGCGCTGCGTGCGGGCCGTCGTGGGCAGTGGTGGGCGAGGTAAAAACTCAGGGCGAAATAGTTGACAGGAGCCGGGGACAGGCTGCAAAATGTCGCGACAATGTATTTGACGTTCTGAAATCGCGTGGTGAGGTTGCAGTTGAGCGAAAGTAGCTCACGGTGGCCAGGTTCTGAGATTGGTGGTGAGGTCCAGGGTCCCTCGTCAACGCCGGCAACGGGGTGGCGGGCGCTCGTGACCTCAAAGACTCAAGGCCACAAATGACCTGCAAATTGAGGAACCTTGATGAAGGGAAGCTTCTGCGGCGAGCCCTTGGCACACGGACGAGATTGAGAATTGTGGTGTTGTGTAAGCAGAGACGATGGGTATCATTTGCAAGGAAAGGATAACGGAGATGGGAGGAGGAGAGGTGAAAAGTGATGTGAGGTTGTTGTGGTAAGGCAAGGTAAGGTAGGTAGGCAACACAGCGTCGAGCTGGCGAGCGGGCGGGCGGGCTGGGTGGACTGGCGCTGCTGGGCTTTCGAGGTGATATGGATGGGAGGGGGGTGTGAGGTGCGGGGCTGTTGAGGTCAGGTCAGTAGCAGTGACGGCAGGGCGGGCATGCCCATCAGCAGCAGTCGTCAGGCGGGTCTCCTGAGATGAGGTCTGGGTCTAGCCTCGAGTGAGTGAGTACACACCTCCGGTCTGCGCTTGACGACCGCCTCTCGTGATGATTATTTATGGGCCAGTCTCCGATTCGGGGACTGTGGCGGTTCAATCGTGCGCTGCGAGTGATTCCTCCGAGAGTGTTCTCCTTTTACACGGGATGTCATAGCAATACTTATTAGGGGAAGAATGCCTCGACCCGACTTTGCGTACCAGCGCCACGCCAAGGAAAGCAGTCAACGGAAGCGCGTGCATGCAGTGCACACTGAGTTCGACTGTGCCTTGATTACATTTTACAGAGCTCATCCTGGTGCGCTGCTTGTCGTGCCTTGAAACATTGATGGAAGAGATAGGCAGTATCTCTCCTCACTAGCGGCAAGATCGTGTCTTTCACCGAGGGTATCCTCGTGCCATTGGAGGTCCAATGAGTATCATCGTGGTCCATCTTCGCGCTGACGCCCTGGACTGTGCCTGCTGTCCAGGTACGGGGCGCACTACGTAGGAGGCGGTGCGCATCATGCATCGAGATATGACTGCAAAGCAGCTGACTGCTTGCCGAGATGACAACGATCCCCATCAATCACAGTAGATATCAGCTTGGAATGAGGCTTACAACTACAAGTCCTCCATTACCACAGCTCCTGCTAGGCGTTTATTAGGGGAGCGATGACAAGTAGCGCGGCTCTTCGGACCAAGCGCGGCAACTGCCATCATCCAGTCCATCCTTCATGCATGCTTTGTGCCAGAGTACGAGAGCTAAAATGCCATTCAACAAGTAGCAATTGGGAAGAATGATGTGACACAGCCCATAGGCCCCGATCGGATAGATCAGACCTCTGATTGCAGCTGCAACAACAATTAATCCAACTCTTCTGTGGTCGAAAATCATGTGGTGTCATGAAACGGTCACACAAAACAATCCGTCGTGGGAGTGCGAAGCTGCCGTGGCAGGGGTCTGATCACTGCATGAGATGCGTCCATGTTGGTGGTAATGTGTCCGTGACAGCTACCACAACGAGCATCATCGACAAAATTTCGCGGGACCAATGGAAGACTGTCAGCACGATGATGGAGACGAGAGGAAAAGGCAGCAAGGGCGCCGTCTGTCTTGGTGCCTGGCGGATTGAGAAAATAATTGCTTTGTACATTGACAATACGTAGTTCCACCAAGCCACGAGGCACAGGCTGCCGCGCCCGATAAAGCGCAGCTCCGTGCTGTTGCCTCTCGTTTGAAGACACGAGCGCCCACGAGCCTTGTCATCCTTGTCACCAGAGGGGTCCGCGCCGTCAGTGCGGTCACCAGCTCACTCCAAGATGGACCACGTCGCCGCCGCCGGCCGGTGCAGTGGAGATGGATTGCGGCGCCAGCATGATGGCCGGGAAGGACGCAGCGGGGTGCACCTGCGCTGTCGGCTCGGTCGTGGGTACGCTGGGATGGCAATGGGTCATGCTTTAACTTGCGAGCGGAAGCGGCGCACTGACGCTCGGTGAGGATTGTCTGCCGCAGCAACGGGAAACCCTGCAAAATGGCACTGCCTGGACTGGGTGCCTGGGATGACACCTCGAGGTCCAAGTACGTGCACTATTTCCGGTGCCCTGCCTTCAAGGTGAGGGCTGTGAGGGCCTGGCGCAGATCGCAGGTGATGAGAATCGCCCGTCTTCAGTGTGGATCATGAGCTCGGATTTGCTGCCCAGGTGACTCCCCGCTGCATGTACGGAGGTGGATCGACAGTAAAGAAACCAACAGGCAAGTACGTAGCAGCTTTGTTTGGAGGCCCCATAGCTAAGGTAGATGGGGCCCTCACAGTCCGATGCGACCAGGCTGCCAAAGACACGTGCTCAAGCAGTACTGCCTGACCGGAGTTTGTTGAGAGTAGAGTCTCTTGCCGCGCATTATGACTGATTGGCGCACCTGTTCTGTTCTTCTTGCGAGTGCAGCGCAGCATCACCGGAAAGATTCATGCCCACCATTACTTGGCTCTGGAGCCGCTAACGAGGCACAGTGCCCGTACAGGCTGACAATCCAGGGTGTCGCCAACTGTGGCCAATCACCAGTTCACTGCGGTGGTCTTGCTGCCGCGTCCTGGTCTGGAGCAAGACAGTCCTTTCGGACGAAAATATCAGTCACGATCTGTCGGTGGCCAGGATCGATCACTGCGCACCGCACCTGTCGATTGGCAAGTGGCTGAGCCAATGCAGGTGGTGATGTGCCTGCGCAGTCGGAGCGTCACCTGGAAGCGGCCCCTGCGAGCACCCCTCACTGATCCCGACGATCTGATGGAGGAGATCTGGAAAAATGTTCCTTTTGTTGCGACCTCGTTGGCTCACAGTCCAATTGTAAGACAATTGATCTGCAAAGCATCAGGCTCCATCTTGGCGAACTGGGTCATCGCAGCCGAGATTCGCCGCTGTGAGGCCTGGGTTCCTAAACCATGTCCTCAATTGTTACTCAACAAGGCTCACAAATCCAGGCCCCAAGTGATGGGTCCCACCATGTCCATGCCGCCGGCCCCTCTGCTCGACATTCAAAGTTCAACTTGTGCACTTCTGGAACCACCTATACGTGCCACTTTTCGCTACCATGCCGTCGCGCTTGAGGCAACAGTGACGGCAGCGGCTACTGGGCGCACCTCTTCTTGGGAAGGCACGCCGCCACCGCATGTCGTCCATGAACGTCTTCGCCTCAACGCCTGGGCGCTCTGTGCTCGCTAGTGAATATCACTCCACCATCACCCATGAACCCAAGCAGCCCACTTGACACTTGCATTAGACGTGGGGCCCGGGCTGGGGCCAGGGGCCCCGTCTCCCGCTCCGGTGGTGTGGGCGACCGGAGCACCATGGAAGCAGTTCCATACCAGCAACTGTGAGAGCTTGCTCTCAATTGTGTTCCCAAATCACACCGGACAAAAAAATACTCCCGTGAGTCCGTCACGCAGCTGCCGCAACACCAATGCAAGGTAAAGATCGACTCGAGAGGTAGAGGGGCGAGACCTTTAAAGGTCATACTAAGCTGCTGTTGATGTAAGACAATGCTGGCAGTTGGTTGGTGTTGTGAGCTGCGCTTGTGACTTGGCGGTTCCCCAACCGCAAAGTCGGGAAGGGCAGCGGCACGTAGATGACATGGCCAGCAACACGACACACTGGCGGTTTTCATTCATGTGTCCTGTTCATATGTGCAGCTTGGTGCATATTTCTTGGTCTTTGGAGCGTATTAGATCATGCAGCGTTATCATGCTCGATCTACGCCACCGATGCCCTCCTCTGTCCGATACGTCATGGCGAAGCGTCACAGCAGCAGCCAGCAGCATCTCTAAGAACATCATGGCCTGACACTCCGTTGCCGGGCCCAAACGACCACTGTCGGCACGCCAATTTGTCATTCTTCGGCCATGCCCAAGATACTCTCACATTAGCCATTCAAGCTTCTTGCGCAGCACGGGTACGGTTCCACGCCTTGCATAGGACCCTCGCGCTACTGCAGTTGCAAGCACGCACCGGTGCCGCACGGCTTCAGGACAAGCACTGAGCCAGTCGCGACACCTTCGCTCGAAACACGGGTATGAATCTTGCCTCAACGAATCCAAAACTTCAAAAGACCCTGGTCCTCAGGTCAACAGGGGTGCAACTTTTACTGACGGGCGGCTCTGAGCTGCATCTTCCGCGGGCACCCACAACGGGGCCTTGTACACGAGATTGCTCACGTTCAACTGGCCAAACGCAAGGAATGGTGAAAATGGAAATGCAGCGTTTTTGGTCTCATGACCTTTCCGTGCGACGCTAGCAGCGGAATTTTGAGTTCGACCACTAGCCGAAGCCTGCGTGGTGGCCCAACCGCCACGCGCGCAGCCCCATGTCTATCTCCTTTTTTCGCCCTCACCTGACCAGCGAAAAGGGAGTCCGCATTCCAGTTCGGCTGCCCAGCTACTGCGCGGCAACTAGGAGCTAATTGAGAGCATTCATTGGCCAGACCCTTCAGATCCTGGCCGCCATCGCGCACCGTGAAAACTGTCAGGCACGTCTCTAGAACCCGCTGATCGCAATGCAGTTCGCCGTAAGCCTAACAGTGACTGCCACAATGGGCGTAGGGTAGGCACGCAGCACATGGCGTCTACATGTACAGCCAAATTGAACTGGCTTGGATCCGACGTCCAAGGACCGGACCGGAGGCCTTCAATGTGGCTTGACGAAACTCCTCGCTTCGACATTCTATCAGGCCAATAATGTCGCCCACGTCGGGGCTCACCGTCAGGCACGCATTGTACCTCACTCTAGCACCGACAGTGCAGGCAGGTCTTGGGAGCTCTCCGATCTCTGGATTACGCACATCGTGCTACCTGCTGATGCTCTTGTTAGGCCGCAACGCATGCCAGCGTCGGTGACAATCCGCACCTGTGCCGTGGCTGCTTCGACCAGATGCGCCCTGCACAGCACGAGCATATGCAGGCCGCAAGGGCACACTTCCGCCAGGACCACGGGTGATCAGGGGCTCACAGCGAAGTCCAATTTTTTTCTTGACCGCCGGAACCATCGGGCGAGCGTCCCACTGCCGTCTTGGCAAGCAAGCCTGTCCATGAGAGGACAGCTCATGTGAAACGAAAGAGAGCCTCCTTTCCTTGCTTTGTCATAATAAGTGGTCAAAACTGGAATGTTCCTATCCTTGGGCTCGCAACGGGCAGGGCGCAGAATCGTCATGCCATGGTCCATGAGCCTGCAACCCGGTCTTAAGTTTTCAGGAGCAAAGTGCTCCCTCGCGTTGTCAGGCACCTCATGGTGTGTGACTGTACGAACATCATATCAGCCCCTTGCCCTACTGCAGTTGCTAGGGAATATCAGAAAGGCTGCCGTACAAAATCTTTACGAGGATCTTGCCCTCTTGCAGGGGTTGAAAACATTCAGACTAGCAAAACGTGGTGAGAGTCTAGAATGTGACCGTAGAACAGCACTCTGAATGCACCGCACCTGGCGGCTATGCATGGAAGTCTAGATAGTTCTAACACGCCCACCCCAGGCAAGCCATTAGTGTCTAGTCCTCATCATCTACCTTATCTGCCACCATGTCTTTTGACTTGTTGATGACCTTCTCCGGTGGGCGTTCCGTTGCCGGCTCGGCAGGACTGCCCAACCCGCCCCGAATGGGGCTCAGCTGCCCACTTGTGATACCACTTGTAGCTCCGCTTGCCACGTCGCTGGCTTGGCCGCTAGGCGATATGCTCTGGACGGTGATGGGAGGCTTCATACCGTCTGGCGATCCAGGCACAACTGGGGGCTCAAGTCCTGGAATGTGGATTCTTTTGGCTTCATTTTGATATGCCGCAGGGATGATCTCGATGATTTCATCGCGCGGGAACTTCAAGCTCGGAATGTCCATAGTCGAGCAATGCATCAAATATGCGTACAGAACGCGAAGAACTGATTCATGAGCGATGATGAGGAGGTCGTTCTGCTCACGCTCTAGCTCAAGAATGATGGGCTCCAAGCGAACGGCAAGATCGTGATATGACTGCCGCAATGTCAGCACTAGTCCCTGGTTCGGTTGCTCGTAGCATCGTACCTCTGCCCGGGGGTAACGGTGGTGATAAGGGTCCAGTTCATGTTTCTCAACCTCCTCAGCGTAAATCTGCCGGAGCATACGATCCGACAGCTTCTCGCATGCCCCGGGATTGATCTGACTCATCTGGGAGCGTTGGCGCACTTTGTACCCCTTCTCTCCGAACACTTCGGCTGTCTGCACGGTCTTTCGGCGAGTAGATGTCCACACCGAAAGCGGTCGCAGGGGCATGCCCTGCTCTGCAGCTTCCTGTTCGCGATGCTTGATGAGCGTCTCTGCCATCTTTCGTGCGTATGCCCTGCCTTGCTCGGAAAGCGGGGCATCCGACTTATAGAACTCTTCCTCTTCCGTGGTGACGCCGGCACGGGCGAAGAACGTAGTTCGCGCCTTGATGTGGAGATTTGTGAGGTAGAAGACGATACGGTGCGACAGATAGTTGAAGCTGACGTTGTTGTAGAAAAATTTGGAGCCAGCATTGATCATCTTGATGTAATTGAGCTCCTTCTCGTTCATGGTCTCGAACATCGGGATCTTCATGGTGATGCGCTTCAAGTAGAGCTCTGCTGCTTTATCCGGATCCATGCCCGCGAACTGCAACAATCAGCATGTGTCCTGAGATGGGCACAAAGACCTAGTGATGAACAGGGGATCCCACATCAGGAGACGAAATCTTGACGTTCCGAGCATTCTCCATGAGAATGCGTTCGTCGTCAACATATGACTCGATGAACAATGTCTAAAAGTATGTTAGTGTCCCAGCTCTCTCTCTATACGGGAGTATCATGTACTTGGACATCGTGCTTGGCAAATTCCTTTGCCAAAGAACGTCTTCCGCTGGCTGTTGGGTTAACCGCGTCGTAGATGGCGACTTGGCCATTCTCGTGGTTAAGCCAGGCATAAATATCTTCGCGACATTTCTTGAGGATCTTCTGCCGGAGTATGATTGACTGGGGTGAAGCGTTTGGGAAAAAGTAATCTTCGGGTACCGTGCCGCCAGGCCCGACGGTCGCCCTCCGGTAGTCGCCTAAATGGAAGATGCGTGTCTTAACTCCAAGCCATTGCAGGTATCGCGCCATCGACACACAGATGTGTCTTTGCGGTGTTAGATAGAGTGCTTGGGGATAGTCATTGCGGTTACTCACGTCTTTCCTCGAGCTGGTAAACCAACCATAACAATCGCTATCCGACCAGAGTGGAACAAACGTCCAGACATGGTACTGTAGAGCTGCGCTGGAGCCATATCTTGATCGTCTGAAACATCGTGAATGGCGTCGATGAATGTCGAACTCTTGCGGCGGTACCGTGGAGCGTTTGCCGCAATCTCGGCAGTTCTAGATTCAACACTCTTAGCAGTGTCCTCCATGATTGGAGAGAGGTTCGGCGCGATCTTGAAGCAGGGCCTTCAAGTACTTGACGCCACACAACGGTATTGAGTACGCCTGTGGGAAAAGCCCAGGAATCAAGAACCAAACCAAACAGGCACAAGAGTGGCAAGACATACAGTAAGGTATCCATCTCTGATGTAAATTCGAGTGGTGCAAGGCGAAAATGTCCAATAACATATGCCTTTGCCGTGCAATTGGCAAGAGCTCTTCAACCTCAACCGGAGAAAGACTTCCCGCCTTCTGCAACTTTGTCGTGGAACTTGGAAGGCTCAAGGCTGCACAGACGTGACTATCCAAATGGCCAAGCCCGGGTTCGTTGTGAATATGGTGAAGATGAGCTTATTTTCAATGAGTTTTAGTGGCGCCAGTGTCAAATTTGCTGATAGACAACCTCTGTCAAAGGGGTTCGAGGCAGGTGCTGTGCGTGGGTGAATAAAGCTGGAGGATGAGGTTATCGTGAAGCGTCAGTGAGACGGTGTAGCTCGCAAACGAGCTATGTGCGGGCAGGTACGATCGGATATTGCCGGGAGACAGCTAATGACGACAGATTGAAGACTGAGCAGCCCAATCTGCTGGTGGGCAAATAGGCAGCGACTTCTGCTTGGAGGATGATGAAGCGCCTTGGTAGGTATATCCAACTATAGGACTTCAAATTACAAGATCCTGCGTGCATGTCCAGGCTGGTGGCTTTCCCCTGGTATTAGGTCCGTGAGGCCGGCTTTGGGCCCTCGGGTGCGATCGATCACTTGCGACGGCCGAACCTCAAACGGCACGAGCCACACCACTGCATGCGCCACGATTTGATCAAAGAAGCCACGACTGGTAGGCTTGCGGAGACAGTCTACGATCAAACAAGTTGGAACACTCAAACGATAGAGTCAATTCGAAAATAATGTATAGAAAAGGACTCCGGTCAGAGAGGCTTCGAAGGCTAGCTACCTGGTGTCAACACGACAAAATTCACTGTCAAAGTAGGTACTGGGAGCAATCATTGGGCGCAGTCACTGTAATCTCGGATCATTGTGGCTCCAAGCCGGGCTACACCCGCTGGACCACTGCAGAGCCTGCAGGCCAGTGCCAGCGGCCACTGGCATCGGTGCGCATCATCCACGGCCAGCGCGCAAGTCGAGCTCCACTTCCGAGACTGCCAGGCGCTCAAGGCGTGCCAGCCCATGAAAAATATTCCTCCAACTTCGATCATCAACCCCCGACGCCAAAGCCCCATTCGCACTCCATCATCGCGTTCCTGGAGGCAGTCTTCGACAACCGAAGCTGTACTGTGATAGAAGATTTCATCCCTGAGCGGTTGTTGAAGCTTATTCAGGAGCTTCTGCACGACCCATCGGTCCCTTGTCCACTCTGCCGAGTCCCTTTTCCTCCCTGTCGCCAGCCTTGATTCCGCGAAACCGGCTCATTCATACACAGCCGCCATGGCGTCCGCAATCGACTCGTTAACCGGCCTTCTCCTTACCAACCCCATCGCAAACACAATCGGAGATGCCGTCAACTCGTTCTCAGAGCGCAGAGCAAAGCTCGGTCTCAGCAACCCCGGAACGATCGAAGGTCTCTCCCGGGAGGTGCAACGCGATGTGTTCCTCAACAACTCCATGTTCACGGGCGTGCGCGCAGATCTCACCAAGATCTTCAGCATGACACCCCTCTTCCAGGTCTCGCACCAGTTCGCTCTCGGTGAGCGCATCAACCCCTATACCTTTGCTGCCATGTACGGCACCAATAAGGTCTGTCAACCCATCATGACTTAGCATGATCCGCGACTAATAGAGCTCTCAGATCTTCGCACAAGGAAACGTTGATAACGAGGGCACTCTTTCTGGGCGCTTCAATTTCCGATGGTCCGACAAGCTCGTCTCAAAGTCGCAACTATCGATTTCCCCCGGTGGTCAGGATATGGCTCAGTTCGAGCACGAGTACACCGGCGACGACTTCAGTGCGTCCTTGAAAATGCTGAACCCATCATTCCTCGAAGGCGGCATGACCGGAATCTTCATTGGCAGCTATCTCCAGTCCGTGACACCCAAGCTCGCGCTTGGCATGGAGACTCTCTGGCAGCGTCAGGCTTTGACGCAGGGCCCCGAGTGCGCCGTTTCCTACTCCGCTCGCTACAAGTCGGCCGATTGGGTTGCAACTGCGCAGCTCCAGGCTGCCATGGGCACTCTTAACACCTCCTTCTGGAGGAGGCTGTCGGACAAGGTTCAGGCTGGTGTCGATCTCAGCTTGGGCCTCGTGCCATCGAACGGTATGATGGGTGGTCTCCAGAAGGAGGGCGTCACCACTATCGGTGCCAAGTACGACTTCCGCATGTCGACCTTCCGCGCCCAGGTTGACTCCAAGGGCAAGCTCAGCTGTCTGCTGGAGAAGCGCGTGGCGCCCCCCGTCATGATGACCTTTGCCGCCGATATCGACCACTTTACGGTTTGTACTCCCGCATTGTGAATTTTGCTTTCGTGACTAATCTTGTGCAGCAATCCGCCAAGCTCGGTCTCGGTGTTTCCATCGAGGCGGCGCCGGAAGAGCTCCAGGAACAGCAGGAAGCTGCTGGCGGCCCCTCTACTCCTGCCAACATCCCCTTCTAAGCAAACGCTAGATTCGACACGGGTGTGATGAAGAAAACTAATGTATGTCGATGTGGCACCGGCTCCTCCTTGATCGGTTTATGATTCGGTTGGATAGCATGCCTTGCTTGTAAAACTGAACCTTGTACAATTATTGTTTCGCTGGCTACCACGGTATTTCCAGCTACTGGGCTGGCTTGCTTGGGGCACAGGGCAAGTCGTTACGAGTTGACTCCAAAGAAAGAGCCGGCTACTGCTATTTTGTATTGTAAATACGGTGAATAGAGACGGCGAAATGAAGGCTCTTTGTATTATGCTGCTCCATGCACGAGGCATCCTTGTATGTTCACCGGAATTGAAATGTCAAATCGTGCGTGTCTAAGATAGACATCGCCCATGAAAGTTCCATGTGCACCTGGCACGCGTCTGACCCCATAACGCCATGCTATGCATCTAAAAGTTGCTCTTGGGCGTGAAGTTCCTGAAACCACGTCTCGATGCGTCTGTTTTTTACATGATTGTGCACTCACGCTCCGGTTCGTCCACGGAATCCTTAACTGGTTTTGCTTGCCTTTTCGTTTTGTCTTTGTCTTTGTTTTTCGTTTCTTTGGAAGGCTTATCCTTGGCCTTGCCCTTCGTATCATGCGTCCGTGTATCTTCGATGGGAGGGAAGAAGGACTTGCCCCCTTCAACCGACGAGTCGGCCCCTCTGGTGGGTAGAATCTCCAGACTCGCTCTGTTCGAGTGCATATTACCGGGATTTGGTTCAGCGAGAAGGTCCCGGCTTGGGCGCATCAGGCCGGCCATCCGACTCATCATATTGCTGTTTCGGTTCTCACCTGTTTGACTACTTGAACGGCTTTGTTTCGATGACGATTTGAAACGGGCCGCAGCGCGGAAAAGTCGAGCGCCAGTCGACTCGTCCGTCGGCGTCAAAGCAGGCGAAGGCTGTAGCTCAGGCGTCAAAGAGGGAGAAACGACGGCGGAGTCTGTCAGATTTGGGCTCTGCGGACGCGAATTCTCTCGACCTGAATCAGATTGGCGGGTCACCTCAGTACTCTTTCGAGCAGGGTCAATCTCCGTAGAGAAGCGAACGCTAGGAGCTTGGCTAGATGGCGCTGTCACAGTACTACTCGAGATCCTAGGCCCTAACCTTGGTTGACCGGATGTCTGAGAAGCGCTTGTCAATGAGCCACCGTCGAGGGTGTAGTTCTCGTCGGCCATGGGCGTTGATGGTTCATCAACACTCATCCGGAAGCCTTCGTACGAGGGGGGTGCTGTATCGTTGTCGGATAGAGGGGCATCAGCAATGGGGACAATCTGATAGAAGAGGAGGTAGGGCATCTCATCTCGGAGAGAAGCCTTAATGTCATCAACGTATTGTACCCGAGCGTGAGTCTGCAGGTCGTCGAATTTTACCCATTGAGGATCTTCGTAGTCGGGAGGGGGGTCAACCACGTGACGCCTGTTGTTCACAAGCAATCTCGGGGCCACTCGAGCGAAGGAAACATAATGACCGCTCGATAATGACTCTCCTCGATGACAAATGACGGACTGAAGGACAAGCTTATAGTCCCCGGTCAAGGCGGTTGTGCTTTTGCCCCCTCCTTCATCTGCTGCACCATCGGCAAGCATAAAATGGGGGAGCCGCATGCTGTCGGGTATATCAATGTAGGTGTTCTGTCTTTTGGGCTCGCCTTGTGCCGAGAAGGTGTATCGCTTCAGGCAAATTCCCACCACCGGGCGCTGATCAAAGTTCATAGCAACCTCCATATCGTTCTGCGGCGCGGTCTTCGCTAGGGAATGCCAAGCTGATGAAAGATTAATGTGCATGAAAACGAATTTGAGGATTTCAGCAACTTACGTATGAGTCTGAAGAACTGCCATGCAGGTATGGTCACGGCCTTGACTACTGTGGACCCTTTTCGTTTCGCCTTTTCCAGGAGCGAGACATCTTCTTCTGAAGTGGGACGCCCAGTAGCATCAACAAGCATACTCTGGATAACGCTCGTAGACCTAGTTCGCGTCGAAGGCCGCTGGTAGCCACTGCCGGTTACTTCACCGTCATATCTAGGCAGCCGAGAAGGAACTGTGTCTGACCTCGATGTCCGCGGCGACGTGGGACGTATTCGTTGCAGAGTAACCTCCTGTGCTGTGGTATGGCCGATCTCGGGTCCTGGCTTATCTTTCAAAGAACTTTTGTGGCTCCCAACATCGGACGTTGACTGACTTTCCGCAACTAAGAGGCGTCCGTTGTTCCCTTGTTGAGACGCAAGCTCGGTATCATCCGTTCCAACGGATTCAGCCATTATGCTGCTTTCTGGGCTTGATACATTGTGGGTTGCTGCATCTCCTCTTCCGTGCTTGACAGGTTGATCTGCCGCTTTGACCTCAGGTGAGATCTCGACATGCTCACATTCCGGCTCTGCGTCTATTTCATCGCTCTTCAGCTGAAGAAATGGTGATGTCATCGTTAAGGGCGATGAAGTTGTCGGTGTTGAGCCAGGTTCGTCGCTCGTCAGCACTCTGATAGTATTCCTCGCCAGCAATGACGGCCGCAGCAAAGGCGGCCCGCTCTCCGATCTTGCTTTCTTGGCTACTTCGCTGTCTCTGTTGACTTCAACTCGGGTGTTGAAATACTCTTCCAAGCAGTCTTCCAGCTTGATGCCCTTTCCATTGGGATCTTCCGGAACGGCGAGATTTAACAATCGTTCATACACCACCTTACGGTCGGCATCGTCTTTCTTTCCGTGGTGAAACAAATCCACCTGGAGAGAAAGCAGTGGCAGCTGCAGGGTCTCTGTCAGAAAACCAAAGGCTTCCGAGGTATCTTGCTGCTCCAGCAAGGCTGCGTCTGGCCAGCCACACGCGGCGAGAGAATTTTGTATTTCCTCCGTCTTAGCAATCAGCAAGAGATCGAAGATGACCGAGCCGTTACACCTACCAAGTCTGTTCCAATCAATTTGCCCGTGCGCAGCATGTTAACCCAAATGCGCAAGAGCTTCACCAATGAATCCTTGTTCTTGTCGTCCGGAAAGTCAGTCTTCAGCATGCACTCAAAGGCATCCATTTTCGCAAACATCGAGAACAGAAGAGTGTCAAGGTAGCATGTAACTGCGCCTCGATTCTCCGCGCCTACCATGTGCACATCGCGGTTGTATGGGACGATCTCGCCTCGTATCGCCCTTTGCTGGATCTCGATGTACTCGACGGTTTTCTCAACGTCTCCGTTTGCGAATTCGCTGGATAAGCTGGTCTCGATTCGATCGCGATCCACATCATGGTATCCGAGGTCTTGCACTCGCCGTTGCACAAGTTCGACCTGTTGTTGCCGGTCAGCCAAGGTACCCACGACCAGGTACAAGAGCAAACCTTGAGCTCGAGATCGCTTTTTTGCGCATCGGTTCCGTTTTCATCCTTGTCGCCATTGCCTTTGGTGAAAATATTGCGGAAAGCATCAGCCCCAGATGGCTTGGATGACTGCTGAACGTGGATCACGGTTAGTGACGGTCGAGCTATGGGCAAGGCGGGCGGGGTCCCGTACTCTGCCAGCTGGCGGTGTTGATTTACTTCGGTTTTGAGAACTGTTCTTCTCCCTCTTGCTAAGGAAGCGTCTGCTTATCATGATGCCTTAGCGGAGGGCCCCGCCAGGAAGAGGCCTCGCCGGCAATCTTGTAGTTGTGGAATGACGTCTCTCGCGTGGCGGGGCGACGAGGGTGGCTTCGCTGGCCAATGTGCAATGCGGGAAATGCAGGGCTCGGTTTGCGATCAAATAGTAAGGTAAAATTGGATGTACCATGCCAGTCGAGATTGTGCGCAGTCTCAAGATTGGCGCTGCGCCGCGGCTGGTCGCAGGTTGACTTGGAGATTCAAAGAGAAGACGGAGGGGCTGGTCTATAGAAGGGGCGGCTGAGAAAAAGCGGGAAAAGGAGTACAAGAGCTGCCTCTTTCCCACGATCAGGCACGAGGTCTTGACTATGTGGATGGATGCCTGTAGAGAAGGATTTCGATTGAGTAATTGCGTTGGAGGAAGAAGGATTGCCGCCTGCTATGTACGCGGTGCTGGTCAGGAGCCATGGGATAGTTGGGGTTGAGGGTCCAACCTCGCTGATCGGGAATCAGCTCGCAACCACAGCAGTGGTAAAACCATGTGCCGGATGCGTAATCATCCAATTCTATGAAAACTACCAGCCTCTTCCTCAGGAGAACTGGAGTGACTCGCTCCTGACCATAGACGCCTTGCACGTAGCACTTCGGTGCGGTGATCCATGTGCCTGGATCTCCGTCTGCTGCTGTGCGAGGGTCCAACTGGGGGGCTACTATTAATAAGCTCGCGCCCCCTCTCTTATGCTGCACTACTGTGGCACTGCAGCACAAGCAATTGCGGCGCACCGTTACGTGCCGTAGTGCGATCAGGGAAATGCGAGTGCCTAGACCAGGCAAACGCCATGGCCGGTACGCGTCGTCAGCGGGTGAGTCCACGATGGCAACTGACGCTGGCCGATTTAAATTTAGACATATAGGAGTTTCTCAGATGCTCGATATGTCTCGCACGAAGTCCGGCGGCCCTGTCCTCTACGAGACTAATTCCCAGTACTTGGTACGTAGTACACTTTGGAATGAGAGCAGCGCCTGAACTACGTCGTACAAGGCGTGCTGCACGTCCACTTACATCAATGGCAGGCTAACCTCAGGCCCTCGAACGACAAACTCGCAATCAAGTACGAAGTTTCGACTAAAGACTGATTTTTCTAAGGGAAAAATGCATACTACTTTCTGTGAGCCATAGTCTATTGGTTTTGAACAAGTTACATTATTAACGGCTACATGGAGGTAGGCACCAGCAGCCTCCCTGAAGTGGCTGCACCGCCACAGTTTTCCCAAGCCACCCTGCAGCTGTGGCGCGAAACACTCCACCACCCTGGGAAATTTCCTTCACGCGACGAACCGCGGGCGCAGATGGCCAGTGTCGGCGTTGTCATCACGCAAACGACAAACAATGGCTTGCACGCGTGAGAGCTATCGCACGGCAAGTGCGCTGCTGCGTAGGCAACTGCATGTCCGGACAGCTGCTCCAGGAATCAGGAGATTCGCGTCGACCCAGGCTGAGAAACCATCCTCAAATAAGGTTGAAGACCTCTCAGAGCTCGAGGAAGCATCGTCTTTCAAGACACCACCTCCTGATGCGGCGATTCTGGAAGCTTTCAACAATCGTCCTGCTCCTGTAAGGACAGGGAAGCTGCCTGCCAACAGGTGAGCCATCCAGAGCTTCAATTCCATTCTAGATCTGACATCTTCAGGTATCAATACCACCCTCCGAAATTCGATCGCGGTCCGCTTCATCCAGTTCAATCACCACCATCGTCTGATCCGATAGCTCGGAATTTTGTCCCTGGGCCTTTCAACCATCCGCGTTTGAGACACACCCATGAATCAACCATCGCACCGGATCTACTCACATTGACCTACCAACATCACCCGCCTGGGGAAGAACGCGTTGCGTCAACAAAAGGAGAGCTCAGAGAGTGGGATGGCTCGTCGCCATATCACAAGAACCGACCAAAGAGAGGTCCTCGAGGTCCTGGTTCCGACAGGCTGGCTTTGCTGGAGCGCGAAATCAAGTTCAACAACATTCCCGAGATCAAGTCCGTCAGCATTTCCATGCACCAGCCTGCAGCGGCACGTGACAAGGAGTACTTGAATGTGGCTCGCGCAGTCCTACAAGCGATCACCGGGAAGTTCACCGAGCTGAATTTCCTAAAGAAGAACGTTTTGCAATTCCAAATCAGGAAGGGTGGGATTGGCGGCGTCCATGCGACATTGGAGGGCAACGACGCTTATGAGTTTGTGGATAAACTGGTCACTTTGGTACTTCCTAAGATCAAGGAGTGGCCTGGTGTGAAAGCCACGAGCGGCGACGACAATGGAAATATTTCCATTGGGCTGCACAAATCTGCAATGACATTCTTCCCTGAACTCGAATACAACTTCTCGGTAAGGCATGTTCTACTTTTCTACAAGATTACACTAACTTGGTAAAAGGCCTACCCAGCTAAGATGATTCCTGGCTGCTACATCACCATACAGACAACTGCGACTTCCGACAAGCAAGGACGTCTATTATTGGAAGCATTGGGTTTTCCCTTTTACGGCAAAGTCAAAAACTAAGCGTCTGTAGCATTGAGGACCTGTATCTTTAGAACATGTATATCAACTGTAGTTGAAGCATTGTGTAAAATAAACCGGCGGATCGGGTACCAGTACCCATTATGTTCGCATTTTATTCATGTGAGAGATCTTGTCTTGTCTAAACGCCTGAACGCCATGCCACTGTCCCATGATATCCTCGTGTTGTTGTTCATTACGCCGAAGCCATAGCCTTCTCCCTCAGACCATTCATGATGATGTCAACCGCGTCCATATCCGCTGCATCAATTTTGGTAATGTCATGTCCGCGTTTCCCAAGTTCTTCCACAAAAATGTCCATCGACGGCTGGTAATTTCGCACTGCCGAGCTCAAGGCGTAGATGGCCTTTCTCCTCACGTCGCTAGGCTCATTGGCCTGTGTTGCCAGCTCCACCAAAGCAGGTAGTCCTCCCACGGCCAGCAGCCGCTCCTGGGTCTTGACGTTGTTTTGGACAGCCGTCCCTACACACCACGCCGCCATTTTGCGACACTCTTGCTCTGTCGATTTCAGTTGTTCGAGAAGAGGGGTCCAAAGGCCGAGGTTGGCAATGTTGTTGGCATTGTCAAGGTTCTCAATCAGTTGCTCGAAGTTGTCGAACGCGATGAGCTTGTCATCGAGGGTGATTTCAGGGTCCTCAGAGCTGATGACCTCGATTGCAGCTTTCATCAAGTCCGCTTCAGATGGGCCACCCATGAGGGCAGCCATGACATCGGGGGTCAGCTGGGTGCTGGAGGACGGTGCCGAAGGGTCATTTCTTGTCACGTCCGAGTTCTCGATACTCCATTTGAGGAGCTCGTTGAGACGGGGGTCGTTGGAAGCCATATCGTTGCTTCTTGATGGTCGTAAATCTGGTGTATCCTGTCTCGCTACGTCGTGCTTTTAATGTTGACGTTGACTAGAGAAATATTGTTTTTTTCTTATCAGTATGCTGGACTTTTTCGTTATGCCCCTTCTGGAAGCTTCACGAAGAAACTATGCTGAAAAGAGTATAGCCCAAGATGGAAACTGGAGGGGTCGGGTTCCGCACGTGGGATGCTCAAGGTAGTTCTCACGGATGGATTCAGATAAATAGTATGCCGATCGATTGAAGGGTTTGCTTGTCTTTGAGAGACGCATGCTGCTTGTGATATTTCAGCTATCTTAGTCGGCATTGTATGCTCGCTACTGCAGATTTTACTGGTACAAGGACAGTCTGAACTTCCGTGGTCTTCGCTGAGAGCAACTGCCCCACCACGATTTGTACTAGTATCAGTGCTCGACTTTTGCCCCTCATCGCTGCTTTATTCGGTAGAGGACAGCAGCACCTATTGATGATGTGACTATCCGTATAAGTGTGACCAACATCACAATCAGTGCTCATAATTCTACCACACTCAATCCTCCCCAATGAGCGCATGGATGAAACTCGAAGAATATGTCTCATGGGCTTGCGTATCGAGTCTGTGCAATCCCCAGATCTGTTCAAGTGATCAGCTTGCAGAGGGCATCAACGATAGAACAGAGACCAATCCTTAACAGCTACTCGTCGACCCGAATCCTGATGGCTACGGCTTTCATTCAGCGCGCTACCAGAGCTGTAGCTTGGCCTTAAGAAGAAACCAGTCTGCGATCGACCGAGATCCGACCCTTGAGATCAGGCTGCAAACTTTAGCTGACGTATCGTGGAGTTGACCAGGCTGCAAATGTTGGCTGCAGCCTTGCCTGTGATACGTGGCGTTTTTAGTGTGTACAGCATTAATCGCACCGATGGCAGCCTGTCCAAAAATGCCGCCTCCTTGAGCATACATACGTACTATGTAGCAGAGCCGCACCACAGAGATATGCCACATGACAATTGTCTTGCTGGGGGGATCTTCGCAACATGCATTTGACCACCGAGAGCTCACAGTTCTGAAACACAATCAGACCACGTCGAGAAAGCTTGCGTGGACGCAAGATACTCATGTGGAAACTTGTGTCTATGATGTTTAACCCAAGACATGACCATCGCAGTCGGGAGCGATTGGCATTGATGATCAGCGATCGTGTGAGACTGAAGAGTGCTACGTAGAAGCTGACGACGACTGGAGACACGCCCAAGGCAGCATCATACCTTGCTTCAACAATTGGGCTAACTCCTAGAGATGGAGGCTGTGCCTGGCACCTTTATTGGATCTTGGTGGCTCACGGTGACGACTGCTGGAATTTTTTGGTGTCGAGGCAACAGCGACGGCATGCACGTCCCAGCCACCATCACGAACCAATCACTAAAAGCAGCGAGCCGGAAGCCTCCACTTCTCCATGGCAGAAAGCAGGCGGTGAGAGCCGCGGTGAACCTCCCTCAGCGCCTTTGTCACCTAGAACTAGTGGCTTTGCCCCCTATAGCGGTCTCCGTCAGCCACATTGTAAGGTAGCGACACAACTTGCTCCTTTCCACGGTCAGGTCTGATCCGCCCGGCCCCCTCCACACTCAAGCACATCGACCATTTCGTCAGCTCGCTCCCCATCTTCTTCTCTCCTCCTTTGAACTTGCGTCTCTCCGCTACAGTCGTCAAATCACTCCACCCGCCACACTCAAAGCTCAGCGTCAATTTCGCCCGAGCTTATCCATCTTGCCCAACTTTCTCTCTGTACAAACACTTAATTCACTCCAAACACATAATCAGCAGCCATGGAGGGTACGTAGTCACTTATTTGCCCCCTATCGCAAGCCCACCACAGCGCCCTCACATCGTCATCGCGAGCCAACCAGGGGCGCACGCACGCAAGGAGAACCTTTGCTAACTTGAATTTCTCTTTACAGAAGAGGTCGCGGCTCTCGTCATCGACAATGGGTAAGCTTCACCCCGCTGTCTCACCGACATCGTCACCGCCCACTACATAGGCCCAAACGCCGTGATGCGGATCGGGGTGTCATTGCCCAACTGATCGCGACACGTCGGGCCAGGGCAGCAGCGAAACAACATCATCTTGGAGAGGAGAATGGAGACTGACTCGAATATAGTTCGGGTATGTGCAAGGCTGGTTTCGCTGGTGATGATGCGCCCCGAGCTGTTTTCCGTGAGTACCCCACTTCCGCATCGTAAGCATGTCGCCTCGAGCGCGGCTGCCACGATGGCCTTCCCGTGAATACAAGTCTGAACGCAGCTAACGCCCGTCAAAGCTTCGATTGTTGGACGTCCCCGCCACCATGGGTAAGTTTCTATGGCCTGAGACTCATCGGCACGATCCATGGCCCCTTGTCTGACCTCATTGAACAGTATCATGATCGGTATGGGCCAGAAGGACTCCTACGTCGGCGATGAGGCTCAGTCGAAGCGTGGTATCCTTACCCTCCGCTACCCCATTGAGCACGGTGTTGTCACCAACTGGGACGACATGGAGAAGATCTGGCACCACACTTTCTACAACGAGCTGCGTGTGGCTCCTGAGGAGCACCCCGTTCTCCTCACTGAGGCTCCCATCAACCCCAAGTCCAACCGTGAGAAGATGACCCAGATTGTCTTCGAGACGTTCAACGCTCCTGCATTCTACGTCTCTATCCAGGCTGTTCTGTCCCTGTACGCCTCTGGACGTACCACTGGTATCGTTCTCGACTCCGGTGATGGTGTCACCCACGTTGTCCCCATCTACGAGGGTTTCGCCCTGCCCCACGCCATTGCCCGTGTCGACATGGCTGGTCGCGATCTTACCGACTACCTCATGAAGATCCTCGCCGAGCGCGGATACACCTTCTCCACCACGGCCGAGCGTGAAATCGTCCGTGATATCAAGGAGAAGCTCTGCTACGTTGCTCTCGACTTCGAGCAGGAGATCCAGACCGCGGCTCAGAGCTCCAGCTTGGAGAAGTCGTACGAGCTTCCCGATGGTCAGGTCATCACCATTGGCAACGAGCGCTTCCGTGCTCCTGAGGCTCTCTTCCAGCCTTCTGTCCTGGGTCTTGAGAGCGGCGGTATCCACGTCACCACCTTCAACTCCATCATGAAGTGCGACGTCGATGTCCGCAAGGACCTGTACGGCAACATCGTCATGGTAAGTTTGGCCTGCCCCAAGTTGAGCGTGGAATCTAATGTGAATGCAGTCTGGTGGTACCACCATGTACCCCGGTCTCTCCGACCGTATGCAGAAGGAGATCACTGCTCTTGCTCCTTCCTCCATGAAGGTCAAGATCATTGCTCCCCCCGAGCGCAAGTACTCCGTCTGGATCGGTGGTTCCATTCTCGCCTCTCTGTCCACCTTCCAGCAGATGTGGATCTCCAAGCAGGAGTACGACGAGAGCGGCCCTTCCATCGTCCACCGCAAGTGCTTCTAAGCAATCGCCACGGTCTATTGAAACCCTTCGCCGTTTCCAATGCACGGACTACGAGCAGCTCATGGCGGTGGTGGCGCCCGATGCAACGTCTACTCGGATGCGCACGTTTCCCGATCGAGTCTCATATTTACGAAAAGTTTTTAAAATGGTCACGGGGATGGGCGTTGCCTTTCTGAGAAAGCATGTGATGGCTGTCACTTTGTCTTGTCGGATGCTTTATGAGCCATGGGAGTAGACGCCGAGGTTGATATACAATTACTTGCTTTTTGTTGTAGACTCGGTCAATGAAGACGTGGACCATATTTGTTCGACGCCACTCGGTGATGCTGAGTATATGATCAAAGACAGCACCACGTTTATGGTGTTACTTTCGTACATTTGGACTGTGCTCCTGTCTGCCTTCATTGGTAGCTTCGTCCTCCTGTTCGGGGACGCCTGACTCGGCTACTTTGTCAGTGGCTGCGCCAGCTTCTGATTCCCTCTCCTCCTCAAGTTTCTTATATTTCCGTCGCTTCTTCTTGTCGGCACTCGCCGATTTCTTCTGTTTGATTCTGCCCACTATGGCTGAGCGAGCCTGATCACCATTGTAAAACTCGTCGATCTTCTGGGCAAGAATCTGACGCGCAACCTTGCGATTCTGGTCCCTCGAGCGCGTTGATTGACACTTGACGACAATACCAGTGGGGGTATGGCGAAGCTGGACAGCCGAGTTGGTTTTGTTCTGGCGCACAGTCAGAGGAGTTTGTCTGGGTTAGGGTCAAGAGTCACTGCATGGGAGCATCACATACAATCTTTTGGCCTCCTGGGCCGCTACCCTTGAGGTAGAATTCCTCAATCTCGGAGTCGGGCGGCGGCCCAGGTCTTGGCGGTAACTGTTTCAGCCAGTGAACAGATGCAGTGCTGAAGGCCAGGCGCGAGGCGCTATTGTTAGCGAACGGATTGCTGTTGAAACATATCGCTCGCGAAAGCATGCGCAGCATTGTGGTGATGACGTGCAGTCGCTAGCGTCACTCCGTGATTGTGCACCGCCTTTTGACAGCAAACGCGACGTCACGTGGATGCGGCTTGCGCTCAACTGTTCTCGTGATACGCCTTGCTGATATTCCGGAAATCAATCCCGAAGATCAAGATTTGGCAATGGTTCCACGGAACCTTTGGACTCTGTGTTCTCGTTCAAACATTAAGCCTCGTTTTGACCAAGGTTACCTGCTACGTTTCGGTCGACCTTGACGAAAGCTCAATAACATGCTTGCCACTCTTCAGCTGTCGGTAGATTCTGAGCACACATGAATATCTCGACGAATTTAGTTTGTGAATGCGTCCACGATTCATTCGCGAAGCATAGATTATCCTTCCTGCGCCACCCTCCTGGACCTGTTTCTCGTCGTTGCTTCTAACACACAGAAGTGAGCGATCATTGACTGTAGGGTAGGTTGAACGACACAGCAACCACGGACCGGAGGGATAGACAGGTGGAGGGACGCCGGACAGCCACCAATCCCGTTTCAGGGGACGGCATTTGACGATCCTTTACATTGCCATGATTCCTAGATCACGACAACCTACTTTTCGCCTTCCAACGCACCGTACCACGCAATATTAGAAGCATAGACCTCGACACGAAGACGCAAGATCCGAAGTAAACCTACCGATCTTGTCCCAAGTCGCCTGTACCAAATCCTCGCAATGTCGCAACTCGCTGGCTGGCAGAAATGGCTTCAACGCAAGAAGCACCACTTTGAGCTCTCCTTTGCTGTCTATATGATGACACCTGGCGAGAAGTTCGCATTTTGTGAGTCCTCCCCTCCTATCCGGAGGTCGCACGCGAACCGCGGGCTGACGGCGCGATAGACAGCATCTTCTTCCTCCTGTCGGCCCTCACATTCATCGCGATCATTCTCTACCTACCGCATCACATTTCCTTCCTGGTCGGCCGCGCGTGGTACTATATTAATGGAGAGCAAATCGACGTCGGGGAAGTGGTCAAAGAGATGTCGTCAAGCGTTCTGCAGCCCGAGACGACCGTTTCCGAGGTCCTGACAACCGCTGGGCAGGAGCTGCTCAGGGAACTGTGAAGAACGGGTACTGAATAGAGATGTCGTCTGGAACACGAGCACGCACACATTAGACCTGTTCTTCCAGACCATGGCAGACAATGTGCATGGGACAAGGCGTTGGAGCTGGTAGTCGTTTCGAAACCGGGCATGAGTACAGTAGGATAAATCCCTACATAATGATAATAGAGGAATGCATTTTATAACTGAAGAGACTTGAGGCAAAACGACTGAGTGACACTTCTAGTTTCTACTGATGGACAGAACACATGCCGGCTCGAGCTGCACGGGAGAACCAACATATGCACTCATGGACTCAAATTCTTGCTTTGGAATCTGCTATAGATTGGGTCCTTTAAGGTAGTCAAGGGAGATGGAAAATAATCGCAGTGAGCTGTCGTTGCCGGCCACCGCGAGTTCTGCCTCCTGCGTGTCTGCGCCAGGCCTCCAGGACAACTGAAGCACTGTCTTTGGCATCTGTAAGCTGAAGAACGTGTTAGTGTGCATCCCGGCAACGGGGATCGGGTGAGCTTACTTTTCTAGTTTCTCCAGGTTTAGTACGGCTCCCGAGGTTTCATCAACGGTGTGAAGACTTAGCTGGCCGCTTTCTGTGCCAACAGCAAGCACGCATTTCCCATCGACAACTCTCGGCAGAAAGTCCACCGCTGTTACAGATTCACCTGTGGGTACCGATGCCCACTGCATAAATGCCAGATTCCCTTCGTCGTCAGCTTGTCTGTGCCAAATTCGAACCTGCTTGTCCCTGCCCGCGGTGGCAAACAGGAGATTCTCGCTGGGCGCCCATGCTGCATCTAGAATCATTCTCGTGTGTCCTTTGGTGTTCGCCTGGAGCAAGGTATATTGCAAAGGGTCGTCTGCGCTCCGTTCGAAAACAGCCCACTGTCGATCGCGACCGACGCTCAACATGTACTTGTCGTTGAGGCTGAAACGGATCCTCGTGACAGTGAGCGAGTGTGCTGTCAGTGGCGGGCGGACCTCCGTCCACTTGTCGGTTTCGAAGAGACGGATGACAGCATGGTTGATGGAACTAGCTTTGCAAGCGCTGGCGACGATCTTGCCGTCGTGGCTGGCGGCGAGACACGAGATCTCGTATCCGTGGCCGTAGAGCTTCTCAGTCTCGGGCCACAGAGTGTGGCGCGAAAGTGTCTCCTCAAAAGGCGGCTGGTCGATGTCAAGATAGGACCTTTTGACGATGGAAGCTGGGTCCATGGCTTCCCTATCGCGATCGTCGACGGCTGCTATCTCTTCATCGTCCTCCACCATGTCGATGGCCTTGTTGGACAAACCAAGGACAGGGATATTCGCTGCATCGGGCATGTGCTCAACATTTTCTTCGCCAATGCCACCAAGGCGATGAAGCATGGAAGCGACTGCCCTGGGCTCGCTGAAAACGCGCATGAGTTTCTCGTCAGCTCCGGAGACAAATTGAGTGGTGCTCAAGGCGTCGATGCAATTCAGATCGTAGCCATGAATCTGAGGCCTCGACATTTCGTGCCATGTATCCCTCCCATCGGCTGTCCACTTTGTATGGAGTCGAGTGGTCTGATCCAGACTTGTGGACAGAAGGTATTCTCCGTTTTTGGACCATGCAATACCTGTGACAGCCTTTGTATGGCCAGTGACGGGAACGCATGACTTCCACATATCAGTCTCGGGCTCTCGCTGCCATCTTCTCCAGCTGCCGGTTCTCCCAAGACACGCCACGGATTGACCATCGGGAGACCACAAGCCTGTCCAGAACCCACCTGTACTGCCGGTGGCTGTGGTGGCCCCCTTTTCTCTGCTGATTTCCCCGAGTCTCACCACGCTGACCCATATACCGGAGCCTGGATCTGCTTCCCAGATGGCCAACGAATTGTCCGCTGACGTAGACAGTAATTGGAGCTTGCCATCTGTGTGAGCATGCCACTTTGCACTGTAGATCCAGTCCTCATGACCCAGCAACAGAGCATCAAAGGTTATGGAATAGTCTTTCCCAGCAGCCTTCAGCATGTGGGCCTTGTTGGAAGGGGACTTTCCCGGGAGATATGCACCGCTGAGAGGGTCATTGCTCTCAGTCGCGAGCGCGGGAAGTTCTGTCCCTTGATGCAGACGCCAAATGCGCACGTACTTGTCTTGGCTCGCCGAGGCGAGCAGGAGATCGCTGTCCGAGGCTGTGGTCTCGCGAGCAAAGCTCAATGAGCGGATCCAACTTTCGTGGCCGGATAGCTTAGCCTGTACTTCGAAATGGACGCTCCCGCTCTCAACGCCGCTGCGCACATCCGTGGCTGTCAATATCTGAATGGAGTCCCTGGTGCCGGCTGCTGCGAGCACGAAAAGGTCGCCTTCTGTGTCAAGGGGACTGATGGCAAGAGACAGGGGGAAGAACTTGGGCATCGTCTTGATGGACTGAAGGAGGTTCAGACCGCCATCCTGGGAGAGCCATATCTTGATGGTCGCATCAGCGCTGCCCGTTGCGATCAACCATCGTGGCTCACTGCCCGGCAGCCTGTGTGCGACGATGCGGTTGATGGGACCTTGATGGGCCGACACTGCTGTAATAATCTCAAAACAGTGAGAGCCAGCTGGTGCCCTTCGGACAATCAGTGTTTTATCGTCTGAGCCTGAGACGAGGTAGTCATGGCTGTCAGCATCGCAGGATGGCAAAAATGCCACAGCCTTGACAACGTCTGTGTGGCCGCTCAACAAGGCTGTGATGCCTCGCGGAGGTTCTGCCTACATGCAGTCAGCACCCTGAAACGCAGATAACGAGCACAATGGACTTACCGCGGGCTCCCAAATGGCAACATTGCTATCCGCTCCAAACGCAATGATGCCCCTCTGGCTCCAATCAGCTACAGCGGTTTGTCTGTTCGAGCCGGCCGACAAGTACTTTGTCGCTATCGCATTGGGTGTCATGCTCTCTCAGTGGCCAGGCTGTCAATCAGTTGCCTCAAATGTGTGTAATTAAATGTGAAGTCCCAATATCACATTTTCGACGACAGTGATTGGCTACGGCGAAGCTTGTCATGATGTGCCTCGCAAGTTGGTGAAGTTTTGAGGCTTCGGCGTTATCGAGGCGGGGCTTAACGCCGATGCGATCAATTAGGTGCGTGCCCCTCGTTGGATTTTCATCATCCCTCAACGCCCTATTGGATGAGGTGAACACCTCCCTAACACCAGCAGTTCTCAAGTGCTCGCCAAACTGTGCCAATCTCGTCTCGTGAATTCCTCACTTTGCATAGGTGGACCTCAAAATCGGCCCAGCAAGCTCACCATGGGCGAACAAGTCGCTTCAGGCACCACCATCCCCCTCGTGGTGGAATTCTCGTGAGTGTTCATAGCACGTGCAGCCAATCCTCGCTGCTACGGGGCGACAACTCGGCGCAGACAAGCAAGTGAGGTCGTGCAAATGTGGCTGACAAGAGATAGAGGGGGTCTGGAAATGCTCTTTGCTGATGCCCAACGTCTCACTCTGAGTCTCCCCGCCACAGACAAGGCTGGCAAGCCTGCCACAATCGCCTACCTAATCGACTACCTCTGCGAGAAGGAGATGAAGGACACGCGTCAGGAGCTGTTTGTGCTGGAGGGACACCTGTGAGTCGATCGGCCGACCCAAGACGCTGCCGGTGTTGCGATGTCTGCAGTCATATGCATGCAACCGCATCGCAGCATTTCCACACCGGTACTTTCGAGAGGCGGGCAGCTAATGTCTTGCAACAGTCGACCGGGGATCCTCGTCCTCATCAACGATGCGGACTGGGAGCTGGAAGGCGAGGAAGCCTACGAGTTGCAGCCTGGCGACAACATCCTCTTCGTTTCCACGCTTCACGGAGGCTAGGCCAGTTGGAGCAAACTTGGCATTGGCCCGCGCAAGACATCGGTGCACACAAGGACGCGGAACATGACCAGACGCTTCCCCATCGCTGTCATGTCTAAAGTCGAAGAGTTTCAGACCCTGACCTCCTGGTCATGCTGTGCTGAGTGAGTGGTTGTCGCGCCTCGCGCCACACCATCACCAGCTCAGCCCCCCGCCACATCCAATGAGCCAGCCGTGTCACTTCTCAGCTCTGCAGCGCCGTGGCTCCGTCGCTGCGCGGACAGACCGCAATCGGGGGGGCCGTGGTCTCGTCCTCTCACTGGAGACAAGGCATAGCATTCCAGTCGTGCGTCTGGAAAGGTTGGCCGAGGAGACTGGAGACATTGCTGACGCCCCATGTCAAGGATGTAACTATATCTTCATCGACGCAGGGCTATCCTTGCAATTCAGCTGACCCGCCCACGGGTACCGGCGGGCTACCGGGATCGCCTGTGCCAAACAGTTGCTCCTCATAGAGTCCAGAGTGTCGGTGTGGCGCGTATAGTGGTTGCAGTCGCTACCTGTGCCACACATATAGCCTGTCAAAGCTTGACTTCCCCTCTCGGGTGTTGCGCAGCTGGCGTACTGTACGGTCGGGACGTGTTCTGATGCATGCTGCTGTTGGATGTAGTGGTGGCGCCGGGGAAGAGCATAGGTGGGGTGGAGTGCGCGCTGTGAGAGACATGCGCGTGTCGCTGTGTGTCCTAACGCATCAGTCAATCCAACGCTCATCATCAAGCAACAAAATTGGGTCTCACTTCTCCGTGTGTTTGTCTCGCCTGCATCTCTCACCGTCTAGCGGCGCACCGCGCTGGGCCAGTCAACGCTGGCCAACCGTGCTTGATCAACCTTGGCTGCATGCATGAAAAAAAGGGGGGCCGCTTTCCGATCTCATCGCAAGGGTTTATTTCGTGATGAGTGATAGCAAAGCCACTGTCACTATACGTAGATGTAATTTCAAGTATGTATCCGCGGGTCGACCTCGCCTGGTTGAGACGAGATGAGAGACGACAATGCACTCGTCCTAATTTGGTCCATTGTTGGTTGCAATCAACTGCCCGAGGAGGGCCTCCAGTAGGTCCTAGTCTTGGACTATTGATCATCTGTCGACGGCGGGGCTCCCATCCTCGACCCCTGCAAACAACAAACACCACTACGTATTCAACGCCATTCACAATAGCGTCTTCGTCACTATCAAGCAAACAAAAGACACTTGTCAGTTCTCCATCATCTCCACTATGTCCCAGGATCATGGTTTGCCGTGAGCACATATCAACAAACCTGACACGAGGTGTTTTGACTGCAGGCTGCAAGCGGGCAAAGACAAGGACCAAGATTAGTATAGTGCGGGCCTTTGTGTACACGGCGAAACGTAGAGTGTCTGGTAATTCGAATGCGTGCAATATTAGTATGGTAAACTAAGTACTGAACCCAAAATAGTTCGTGAAATCAGATGGCCAACTGGTATCTTCGCTCGAAATGCACAAAAGCCTCTCCAGAATTCCCAAGTACTCCTCCATGCCTTTGGGGTCGAATCACCCCGGGCGATGATGCAAAACCCACGCCTCGCCATGCATAGGAGCCAATGCTCCACAACCGATCATGAAGTAAAAGCAGCCCCCGAACAACCAGTAAGAAAAAATACCGTTTGACGCCTCCTGTTGGAAGGAGGCGTGGTACATGATCCACTTGTTGAACTCGACCCAAAAGACTGGCTAACCAGAAGTCAAAGCACGCAAGACAAAACAATCATAAATCGACGACGCTGAACCCTCTTTTTTAGTATTCCGTTGCGAGTTGCCAACACGTTGGCAGACGTGAAACATGCCTCATCACTCATTGAGGAAGAGTAATTGCTGATGGGACTGCTCTCGGCATCAAGCCTTGACAGGCAGGGCATCGGGTCGAGGGGCTACTCTTCGGCCCTTGCCTCGACCCTTGACTCCCTTGTTGGAGTTTTGGAACGTCACCAAGAACCACTGGACCAGCCAGGGGGTTTCCTGAGATGTCTGTTTGTTTTCGAGAAGGTCGAGGCAAGAATCCTGCAGGCGCTGCGTATCATCCGAGTGAAATTTGTTCAAATGAGTCTGTACATGTAAGGTCAGCTTCTGGCGCCTACAGAGGGCTTTGCTTGTTCCATACCTTGAGGTTACCACGAGTAGCAAAGCTCTTGTGGCATGCGTGACCCTCCTTCTCAGCTGAGGGCATCTGGCAGATGAATGGCCTCATCTTCAAGTGCACAGTATTGTCATGGTTTCTCAAATCGCCTTTTTGGGTGAACCGTTTTCCACACTTTAGGCACTCGTGCGGCTTGATGCCCTTGTGACGATTCATGTGTGTCTGTGTGTGGTCAATAAAATGCACATCCGGGAGGCAGATTTCTCGGGACTCACGTTGAAGTTGGCCTTTTGCGCGTTGGCATAGTCGCAGCCCTCGAAAGGGCACTTCCATTGCTTCTCGCCAGTGTGGGTGTACTCATGCTGCTTGAGGTGGGCCTTCTGGCTGAAGGCCTTGGGGCAGAATTGGCACACATGCTTCTTCACCTTGTTGGATGGCTTGGTCCCAGACAGGGTGAACATGTCGTCCATGGTCGCGCCGGGAGTCGAGGGCGGGCTGGTCATGATGGAAGTGGGAGAGCGGATCAGTGATGTAGCTGGCGACGAGGGGATCGAGGACTGCGGGCTGGTAGCAGTCTGAGAACCAGCGAGGTTGACGTTCAAGGCGTCAATCTTCCTCAAGAAATTGTCAATGGGCGTGTCGAACTGGACCTTCTCGGTGTCATTGACAGACTCGTTGGGAAGAATCGTCTTGGCTGGCTTCATGTCTCGTGTAATGTCGTACTGGGTGGAGTCAAAGTCCGCCTCGGGCAGAGAACTTGTACTCCGACTGTTGGGTGCCATGATAAACCTGCTGTGGTCCTCGTTGAATTCCGGCATGGGCTCCCTTTTCACATAGAGAGACGAGGCGTCATGTTGGTGATGGTATGTATTGGCCAAGGCCCCTTGCTGCATGTAGGCTTGGTTCTGGTACTGCATCCCATGATCGTAGGGAGCGGCCATCATGTAAGGCATCGCCCCGGCGGGAGGAGCCAGTATCGAAGAGATGGCAGGAGTATTGTAGTACATGTAGGCTGCCCTCATTGCCATCTGTTCGTCAAACTGTGGTTGCCACGGGCCCCAGCTGGGTCCGCTTGTGAAGTGAAGTGATCTCGACATTGTGGACGGGAGCACTTGAGCCTGAGACTGATGAAATGGACTCGAGTGGAGAGTTTGGTTTATGGTGATTGGAATGGAGCGTGATGGGGTCAGTTGCACCCCAGAGGAGGGGAGATGAATATATATGCCACTAGTCCTAGTCAAATCCTCCATCCAACTACTTAGGTAGACGAGGCACGGCACAGATGCGGGAGATCTCTCGGACTGGGGCGCACTAACGTTAGATCGACTAGGGTCCTACGCCATTACAATCAGCAGGGCCTTGAAGGTCCGGAGGACGACACAACAGCCCGCTCCACAGGGAAGTACTTGTGTGGACGTAGGGGTGTTGGGAGGTGTGTCGCACCCCCACCGTGATTCCAGTGCGCTTTGGGGAGTCTTGCCAGCTGGGACCTTATTTATAATGCTGCGTAGACATGGGTCCTGGGCGGAGAATAATATTCAGCAGGTCGGGTGCGATGCTATCCGTCTCGGCATTGCATTGGGCCTTTATAATTAATCACCGAGCGGCTTCATTAGCTGCTTGATCGCGGCAAGGATCAGGCACATCCTACGGAGGGTCCTCTTCGTTTCCTTTGAGCAAAGACCAAAGACTTTGAGTTACACGATTTATTAGGTTCCGTGTGAGTGGCCGTGTAGGAAGGTGCTGTCTCGCTCAGTTGCACATAGATCTATGTTGCCATTGTGGCTTGTGAGACAACGGGGAATCGGGAGCTGAATCGGTGGTGAATGAGGTGTCGGGAATCGAAGGGGTTCACTCCTCGCAACCCGGCCGGCAAATTTAGCGTGGCGTCAAGTCGGATAGCGTGCCCAGATGGGACGTGCCGCAAGCGACATGAGGTGTCCATTTGTGGTCCCCGAGGCAAACACCTACAGTATGATGCACATGGGTCCTGTCGAGCTGCGAAGCATCCACGAGCACAACAAGGCGTGTTTCCAGCGCCATGGGCAAGCAAGATCCGACTCGGTGATGGTGTGTGGAAAGCCAAAAGTGATCTGTGCAAGGGTGTCCGAGCGCTTACCCGGTGGATGCAAGCCTGCATGAAGCCAAGTGACCCAACTCCACGGGGCTATGCACGCTGTGATCAGGTACGCGAGGCGCGAGTGTGGCCGCAAATCACTCTGAAGCTAATCGAATAATCAGCTCCATGTTGCCGTCGACCAGGGGTGGTACTGTAGGTGACTTATCGTATTGTTGAACGGATTTGCCACCGGTTTGGTTCCAACGAAAGCGTGAGAAATCCCCTCTGCCCCTGGCGCAGCAGGAAATGGCCTTTGCGGCCTTGCGCGGAAACGGAGCAAGGGGCAAACGCAACACAACGGTGCCTTCCGACAACTCAGCGCCAGCCGCTCGCGCGTTCTGGTAATTCCAGCAGCCACTGTGAGAATCGAGCCTGTCACAATGGGGAAAGGTGCATGCGGAAGGCAGGTACGGTACTTCCCAAGACACTCAAGGGCGAGCCGCTGCGTCCACAGACAGGGGCAGATCGTGCGTACGTCACACGCGCTTCCGCACCTCAGATCTTGCATCTTGACAATCGCAACCCGCCGAAGTTTTTGGCAAGCTCACCCAGCTCGGCTTAGGTTCAAGTTCTCTGCGGCGAATCCCCTCCCCCTCCCCTCGATCAATTCTCAATTATGGCTCAGGACCCTTGAAAGCACCGTCCTGAGACTGCATGTATCCTTACATAACGAACCCGCGCTCGTCCGCAGACCAAGGTCCGGCCCGCCCACTGAATGTGCACTCACACTCGACGCAATTTCGGTTTCATTCGCCTGGGAACGCATGAACAACACGACAATCGGCCTTTGGAATTGGCCCGAAGATGTTGCGGTCACATGTTCGGGTTGCTAACGTTCCCGGTTCTGGCTCTCTGATGTTGCGCGCGAATCCAATTGATGTTTGATACGATCCCACGCGCCCACCCACCCAAATCGCAGCCAGATGACAGAAACCGCTCCCCCCCTCCTTTCCGCTGGACCTGGCTGGATTAGCGCTGATGGGGAACCCCCCCTGCTAGCTTGCGGCATCAAGGTCAACCGATTTGGACAGCAGCCGCGATCACACTGGCTGCTGCACCGTTTTGAAGGTCGGCGACAGCCATATGCTCGATGTTGGTTTCGCACCCCGACGCATCTCAGCCAAAATGCTGCGACGACAAGGCTTCTCCCGAGAATAATCGCCAACTTTTCGACGTCTGGACGGATCCATATCAGCCATGGCCAGCAGAGGTTAGGAGCCCAATTACGTGCTCGTGCCAACCTGGAGATCGCACAGGCCCCTACGATGATGCGTAATTCGATGGCTCGAGATCCCGCCCACAATCCGTGTTGTCGTGCATCTACGCAAGTCATCGTTGTTAACGAGAAAACAACATCATGGCATGCAGGTCACTCACCAAGGTAGGGCGGTCTAGTCTGGCACCTGACCCAGCCACCAGGAAGCGAGGTCGCCGATGATGCTCTCGCATGCAGCAATGGTACCAACCAAACAGAGATCGGAGGAAAAGCTGCCATGACGAATAGTCTTTGGCATTTACACGAGACGACATGCGACTATGAGTAGAGCATCCCCTAAGTCTGCCAACAACCGTGGATTTGTTTGCCTTTGTCATGCCTGTTTGCTAACTAGCAAGCTCGAGTCGGCAAATCCACTCCCAATTGTGTCAACTCTGTAGCAACCCTCAAGCAACTGATTCGATGGAAGAGTCGTAGATGACGACTTAGCATAAGAGGGTTGTTCCGATGAGATCAAATGTAATCAAAGGCGCCCGATCAAGACAGCCAGGCACATTCGCAAAGAACTCCAGATGTGATGACTAGGGAACGCATCACGTTGAATGATATGTTGTCTCTTTTCTCAGCTCGCCTCAGCCATGAGCCAATCCTAATCAGGAGTGGGCAAGGCCGAAAATGTTCGGCTGCAATGTTTTCCATCGTACTGCCCTGGTCCCGGTCCCGGGCCCCTCCCGGTCCCTGTCCCCACACGGCCCCTGTCACGTTCTGAAGCGTCTTAGCCGGGGATCCCTCATCTCACTCAAGCATCACACCTGTGCTCGTGAGGGTCGAGGTGCTGTTTCGGACGGTCGATGGCAACATTGGCCGGGCCATCAACTCCACAGTGGCCATGTTGCGATTCCCTCAAACGATTTGACGATGCACGACGCGTGCTGGCCACTCCAATCTCGATGGCAACTCATGAAGCATGTGGGAAGCAGTTCCCATCAATACGTCATTGATGCCGAGATCATGAGCAACGATCCACCAACTTGAGCTGTTTCTCTGTGGTCCGGGCCTGGCATAGCATGGATAATGCCGGTTTTGGTTGAAGCTGGCGTGATCAACTAATGAAGTTGCGTCTGCCAGCCCGCGACACCGACGTAAGGAGTCCAGTGATGCGGGTGGCCAAGGGTTCAGATGCTCGCAGAAACCTGACATGGGTTGACTTTTTTTCAGTGACGCTTCACTCCATTCAGCATGATCGCCTGGGTTGCCGAACCTCTGGGAGCGCCAGGTGCCGAGAACCACCAGAGAGGATGAGATGCGGCAGTCTGCCCTCCATCACGTAGCTTGGAGGGATGGAGGGGGAGGGGACACAGTGGGCAGGAGAGGGAAGGAGGGGTCAGTCTGAAAGGACAACCGCAGCGCTAAGGTACTTTTACTCAAGACGAGGCGAGTTGAGGCAAGAGCAGGGCCAAGGCCTGCCATGCCATGTCAGGGGGCCGCGGGTATCCTAGAGCCTTGACCACTGAGCGTTCGTTCTCTTGATGGGGAAGCTAGGCGTGGGGGGCCGAAGCGCGCGCGGCTCCTTCATCTTAGGCCCCCACACCACCCCTCTGGCAACTTCCTCCTCGATACGGCATAAATGACCGTACGTAATTGATTAGCCCCATATAACCCAGCTCCAGACCGAGAGAGCCATAGACTTGAGCTTTGATAGCAATGCAAAGAGATGCCCGGGCCTTGACCACTTCGATCGTTGACAAAAAAAATAAAAGCCGTTTGCGGAACAGATGCTTCACTTCTGACAGGTTGAAAGGCGTCGTGCGCGCTAGTGCAGATAAGTTTGTTGAAGCACAGTAAGTACGTACAGTGTACGGCATTGGCGCTGCCAAGCGCTTATTAGGTGGGGATCCCGCTGGGCGCCGTCGCTCAGCCAGCGTGTGCCACAGCGCCAGCTCCGCCGACGTGTGAGAGTCATGACGAGCCGTCCCGGAGGACCTGATGGCGAGACGGGATTCACAACACATCCTAAGATTAATGTGGCTTTCCCTGGTCAGCGCGGCTGAGTGTGACAGGTCTTGACATTGCAAACAGGACGCAAGCGGCACTGTGTTCGCATCCGGAGACTGCATAAGACCTCGGACCCTCCATGTCCTCGTATTCGCACAATATACTACACGTCTTGATTGCAGCTGAGACTTAGTAGCGGGCAGGCGCGACGGTTGGCGAGCAGCAGTTTCCTCGATCTGCACGTGCTATGGCAACCTCAAATCCGGGCATGGTTGACACGTGCGCAATTCGCATTGCAACCAACTGTAAACCTGCTTTTTGTTGGTTCGCATCGAATCCAAAGGGAAGAATTTTTCTAGTGCGATGGTGATCCTGATTAGAGCTGTTTCCGCCAGATGGGTCCAGCCCTGGCGACGATGCCAGATCGCTCAGATCAGCCGCACTAAACCGGGCCGGGGAGCACCAGCCGCACAGCCGTGCCGTCCCATGTTCAGGGCTAGCTCAGGCCCGTAAAGCTACCCTTGTGGTGCCTCCAAGCTCCCGCGGCGCCTTGGCCCTGCCGAGTCTGGGCAAGGTCCGGGCCTGCTCTCAGACACCTGCGCTACAGTATTGGCGCTGTTCGCCTACTATGATGGCAAGATGCACCCGCCTCAGAGTCAGTACAGTAATCAGAATACGGGGGAAGGTACCTTAGGCTGCGGCCCCGCGGCAGCTAGTGGCTGCAAGTCATGCTTCGTCAATGTTCGGACGGGAACTACTGGTCCAACGCTCGGATCAGCAAGACTCCGACTCAGCCTCATGACTATTTGCTCGTCGTGGCGCAAGGTGCCAGTCATGGACCCGACGTCCCACTTCCGACTCGCCCTGCTGGTCTGGATAAGTTTTCCGGTCGGGAGCTGTGAGAGGAAGCGCAGGGCGTCGACTGCACAACCTGATCGCACTGCACCTTTGCGTACTAGCTGGGATATCGTCCCTCAGAAGTCTGCGAATGAAGTCACGGTAGGCGGGACTCTGGACTTGGAGTCCTGTCGAGCGTGTGGCGACGATGATGTGGCAGTCAGCCACTCCTACTATGGATCATGTCTTACCCTGGGCCAAGAATCATCTACGTACTTGTGGCACCTCCTACGCCCTGATCCAGTCCTGCGTTTCATCATGTGCCGCTGCCACTGACGCATGATGTTCAGGTACCATCGACCATCGACCTTCAACGGGCGATGCTCAGCTATCCAGTCCGAGAGCAAAAATCGAGGGGACGATCCTGCGCCATTACACGTACTGCCGATGCAGGGATGTCAGCCTCTCAGATGCCGCCGGTACCTGTGCTGTGCCATGGCACGCCCACCACCGTCTACTGTGCTACGTACGCACAGAATGTCGCAGCCCTCGTCTCAATGGGGCATGGCAGCAGGTCGTTTCCGCTCTCCCCCGCCGCCCTACCAAAGGAACCCTAGACTTCCATTGGGTATGGCCTGCATAACATCTCGTCTCGCCCCCATACGCTGAGAGCACAATGCAAGCCTTGCATGCAGGGTATCATGTCTGCTGAGATGATGATTACTCTATCGTCGAGAAACCAGTAGCACGGTATGTTTGTTGCTCATGATGTGCCCACAACTGAATTCCCCAGAAAGGCAAACCAACCACCTAATGCACTGGCTTCCACGCCCCGCCCACCTAACAAGACTTGAGTCTGAGCGCCCCAAGGCGTCTACCAGGAGCTGCAGATGGGCACTGCATGAGCACTTCCGTCGAATGGTCAAGGATGTACAGTACTCCGCACCCAACTGCCCTGCGCACACCAAAATGGGGGCGTGCTGCTCTCAATGTACACATCGCAAACGCTTACCAAAGCTGGACACGGCGGCATACTACGCACCAGCTACAGTTCACGGATCACCACAAACCCGGCGGATCTAGATTCCACGAAATTATTCCTATCTCACGATTCTAATCGGTCATCCAGAGCTTATCATTAGTGCAGACCGTTTGGTCAGCTTCGAGCCAAATGGTTCACGTCACTGGACCCCCACACACATACCCATGAGGGATAGATTAGCCGAGAGAAAGCGCTCTACAGACTTGCAAAGATACCGATGCTCACCTGGTCAGAACAGAGGACTGCCCACATTGTGTGATGCGATTGAATTGACAAGCATCTGGCTGGCACCGATCGAAGATCACAGCAGGTCACACTACACTGTCTCACAGACGTCCAGAATCCCAGAGCTCATCAGCCCGATGGAGACGGCAACCCTTGTGTATCTTGTACCTGACTTTCCAGCGGGTTCTCATGTTGCGTTGTCTGCCATCACATGTTCAACTGCGACGAGGTCGAGCGATTCACCAGTTCGTCTCTGTGTGTCAAGGCCATCCGTTTCTAGTGGCAGCGTCTCCTCAGACCAGATTGTGGCGGATCGCGTCCTCATGCGATCAATGTGGAATGGATGCGGAAATCTCTCAGTTTCTGTCTGTGACAACTCTGGATCATATCCCGTCGGTTGAGCCGCAGCTCCGTATTGAGGTCTCAGGTTTCAGCCTGGCAGATGCGCACAATGCCAAACCACAAAAGCGTCAGACTGAACTGGGCGTTGATCTCGGTTCTGCCGCCCGGCCGTGCAAGCGGAGAGGCTTAGAAACAGCGCTCGGAAATAGTGTTGATACGGTGCCACGCTGACGGGTCATACTGATCGCTGACATGGAGGAACCAGCAGAGGGTGTCATCCTGGGGAGGAGATGGCCTCCTCGCTTGCGGGAGCGCTCAACGAAGAACGGGGATGTAAGTTATCTGTCACTTGCCTCCCACACGGCGATGACTGATTGCTGATGACCTTTTCGCAAGTGGCTCCCGAAACGGCACTCGGTCAAGTCGGACATGCAACGTCCCGGCGTCTCATCAGATTCGCCAGGCCTGGACGACGGGCCCACGCTCTGGCCAACATTATTCTCGACGGCGACCAAGGAGCTGCGATCTGCGCCCAGGCGCCGCGATGCGCGATCAGTCAGAGGCTCTATCATAGCCGCCTTCCGCTCAGGGGGGTCCGGACCTAAGATGCAATCATTACAACGGGACGCTTTTCAGCTTCGCCTCAACCTCGACGGAGCTCTCTACAGCGGGGGAACAGGGTTGCGAGACGAAGTGCGCATTCGTGCGCTTGTTTGGCTAGCCCATTCGTGTTGCGGTATTGGTCATTACGGCTGGGCCTCCCTCTATATGACCTGTCACTTTCTGCATGCAGCGAGCTTACCTCACCACCTGCATTTGATCGTGCAGTGCCCTCGTGCGCATGCCTGGGTGCGCCCGCGCTTTCAGCTGGGCCATTAATCCATCAGCCTCAGGTGCGCCTCAACGGGAATGTGATCTCGTCCACAAGGTAACGTGACTGCTATCGAATGCCTGACTCGCGGTGCACACTCCCCATACCCCTGAGCTGCATGATCTGCAGGAACATGATCCATGCGGCTCATCGAGGAATTTGGCTGTGGTCGGAGGTCAGAAAAATGCGTCGAATGCTCTGCGAGGGAACAAACATCGGCGTTTGCAGTCACCAAGGCTTGCTGCCACCTGTAACTGTCGTTGGCGACGGCGACAATGTGTGCAGCGCGCGGGCGGGGAACGCAGCCCATCACATTGCGCGAGGTAGAAGGGTTGTCTAGAATCACAAGTGGCCGAGCTCGTCAGGTTCCCCATCTCTGGATCGTGATGCTGGTCGGTACAAGGCTGATATCCAGTCGACAAAAAGGCTGCGTGTGCTGCGAACCCCTGACTCCTGACCTACAGTAGGACTGCACGTTCCATCACAAGAAGACGGATAGGGTCTTGACGGTAGCCAGCGTTCATTGGTGTGCACTTTGGGAGTGACTCGAATCGAAATCTTCCGGACAACCTGCTCGTCCCACAGTAGACCTAAGTATCGCTAATGCGAGCTTGGCGTCGCAGCTTGGGCGGTGATCATGCACCAGCAGTTGCATGGCATCTCTGACAAGGCTCATGCACCAACGTTTGTGCACAAGGCTCAAATGTAGATGATATGTGATGTATGTGAAACGTGAAGTGCAGAAAGAACTCTCTCTTTCTTAACGTTTCAAATGCTATACCCTCTCGTCCACAGACCGGATTGTACAAGCCCCACCCCGAACGCCAGTACTACTACCCTGGATAAGTCCCAAGGCCATTGCAGGCGGCAGCAAAGGTTGGTTCGCGTCTCATCGTGAAGACGATTCGGACCTGTAAGACACAGGCAACTGCCCTCGTGGGCGATTCGAGACCAACTGCCAGTCTCCCATGTTTGTACTGACGGCATGACGACCTAGGGTAGTCACGGAGAAACCAAACCGACACAAGTTACCACATCATCCGACAGAAAGGGCCCGGTCGCCAATGGCCACACGATCACCAGGAAAGTCTATTCTATATTCACTGATGCTGCCCATCCGTCTATATGCAAGTCTAGAAGAGAAAGAAAAACGCCCAGCTCCTGCGCCAGCCTCCGTGCGCTAGCCATCCACCCATATGGGCAAGTAGTGCTTGACGTTCTCGTACACGAGGAATGTCACCCACGTTGCCGGCATGACTCTGACCACGCCGGGCACGAGACCTCGATAAAACCCTCTGATGCCCTCCTCTCGCCAGGTCTTCCTCACCACGCCTCGGAAGCCCTTGCCGAACCGCTCCTCCGCTTGGTAGTTCTGTAGCCGGGAGCGTAGGACCTGGTAGGGATACGTGACGGCGCCCGCGATGAGCTTGGCCGCCGAGGAGAGAAACATGGTTGCTTCGGTGGGCATCATCTCGCCCTCTGCGAGCTGCGTCGTAGCATACAGTCGTTTGGCGGGCTCGTAGACGGCGAACTGCACCGCCCCGTGCGAGACACCGATGAGCGAGACGCCCAGCCCTCGATAGAATCCGCTGATACCCTCCCGCTGCCATATCGTCCGGATGCCCGCGCTCATGCTTGGGTACGCCCCTTCGGCACCCTTGTCACTGCTCAGCATCCGCGTCTTGATGACCCAGATTGGGTTTGTCAGTGCAGTCGTCGCCGCACCGGCCAGGGCGGGTGCGAGCAGATACTCCCACCCGCTTGGCTTGGTGCCCGGCCGTCGGAGTGTGGACAGCGCTGTCTCGACGCGTGATTTGAAGAAGAAGAAGGACGCCCAGGACGTGGCGTTGCCGACGAGGTTGGGCGTGAGGCCGCGGTACATGGCCGCCAGGAGGGGATTGCCAGACGATGTGATGCTGCGGATCATGGCGAGCATGCTCACTCGTTCGGCCGGGCCTGAGCTGCGGCTGACTATGTCCAAAAAGTGTCAGCCCGACCTGGAGACGTCCCCGGGAGGGGGCCAATGGTCTTGCGAGACATACTCTGCATGCGCGTCTTGACAATGTCGAGCGGATGGACGACCAAGGTCGAGACGGCGCCGGCTGACAAGCCGGCGATGGATTCGACGACAGCGGGCGAGAGGCCGCCATGGTTCTGAGAGGGAGAGGGCATGCGAGCCGAGTACAAGAGGTCATTTACATGTTCGAGGAAGGTGGGTAGGCGAGGGGAATAGTGGTCGCGTTTGCGACGCGAAGAGATTGGCTTACGGCGGACTGTGACGTTGGGAAATTTTTAGTGCCCCTGGTCAACCTGCACTTGAGCATGTGGCAGCCGATCCAAATACGTCGGACAATGAACAGGACAGGCAATGCGGGCATCTACGTGATGGAGTCGGTCATCATGTCCATTCCATGGGGAAGGGTAGAGAGATTCTCGGTAGTCATGACATTTTGTACATTTCCTCGACAGATATTACATGTGGATGATCTTCACAGCAGCCGGCCGTGCCCCAGCTTCCCAACGCCAGAAACACTGGCTGGACCTCGTTTTCTCCGTCTATTCCTTCGTATGATAATACATTGTGTGACAGTGATAGTTCGTGTAGCGGTGATTGATGGGGTTTCCCGTCGCTTAAGAAAGGGGAGAGAGGAGGCTGCTACCTGTTAGTTTCCGCATCTCTCGTTGGCACACTGCAACCATATTTCGCATACCGGATGACTGAGGGACGGGGGTTGCTGCGAGTGTAGCCTGTTGAATGTTAGAGTCACGAGGAACTGGTCGTGCGCTTGCTTGTCGTGGTCGTACCGAGATAGAGCACTAGGGGCAGGTAGCCGCTGTATCATGTGTCAGCGGATGCGCACAGTCAAGTCATCTGGAGTCCTCGGACGTACTAGTGAATGGCGACACGCGAAATGTCGATAATCTTAGCAATGCGCTCCTGTTGGGAGTGTTAGGATCATGTTATGCTGCTGGTGTCGAGGCCGTCCAGCGCGAACGAACCTTGGTCTCCTCGGAAAGGGCGAACATTGTGATGTCGTGTGCGGGCTTGACTGGGACTCGGGATGGTGTTCGAAAATGTAGGAACCGATGATATCGAGTGTGCAAGGTCAACGGATGCTGGTGTCACGACGTGGGTTGCTGGATGGTTCCGAATATGCTCGTCAAAGCTTCTGTTGCCCAAGCCAAAAAAGATTCGCGCGACAGCGATCCAAGCCGGCTCAATCCCGGCAAAAGTCCCACCAGCGCATGCACCAAAAAGTTCCAAGCTCCTGCTACACGACAAGTACGCGACAGCAGTACACGCGACAATCCGAGCGAGAACGTTCTTAGTTGACTGTACATCACGATCGAATCAGAGGCTCTCGGAATCATCACCCCGATTCTCGGTCGTCATGGCGCAGAATCGCCACTGGTGCGTCCACATCACAGCACAGCTCATGAGTGTTTCGCGACTGACATGCCAACAGGGAGCAGGACAAGGATGCGACCGTCTACATTGGCAACATTGACGAGCGCGCGACGCCCGCCATGGTCTACGAGATCATGCTGCAAATGGGCCCTATCCACAACATCCACATGCCGCGCGACCGCGTCACCCAGTCCCATCAGGGCTTTGGCTTTGTCGAGTTCCGCACGCCCACCGACGCCGAGTACGCCGCCGCCGTCATGAACGGCATCAAGCTCTATGGCAAATCACTCCGCGTGAACAAGGCAAGCGCCGACAAGCAAAAGACCGCCGACGTGGGCGCCGAGCTCTTCATCGGCAACCTCGACCCCATGGTCGACGAGAAGATCCTCTACGACACCTTCAGCCGCTTCGGACCGCTCCTCAGCCTCCCCAAGGTCGCGCGCGAGGAGAGCGGCGCCAGCAAGGGCTTTGGATTCGTCAGCTTTGGCGACTTTGAGAGCAGCGACGCCGCCGTCGCCAACCTCCACGGCCAGTACATCCTCAGCAAGGAGGTCTCGGTCCAGTATGCCTTCAAGAAGGACGGCAGGGGCGAGCGGCACGGTGACCAGGCAGAGCGCGAGCTGGCCGCCCAGGCCAAGAGTCGAAACATTGCCCCCGAAGCCCAACCTCTGCCCCAAGGCTTCCTCAACCCCCCGCAAGCGCCCGTCGCAGCGCCGCCCGTGCCGGCTGCATTCGACCCCTCGGCCATGGGCGTGCCGCCTCCTGGATTCCCCGGTGTCCCGCCGCCCCTCGGACCGCCTGCTGGTTTTGCACCCATTCCTCCTCGTGGCCCCTCGCCATACCAAACCGCCGCTGGCGTGCCTCCCCCGGTCGCTGGTCCCGGTCGAGGAGCGGCCCCCTTGCCCCCAGCACCGGCTGGTCTCCCCTCGAGACCTCCCCAAGGACAGCCCGTGGGATACTCCAACCCAGCTGATTTCCATCCCGGATACAGGCCGCAGAATGGCTCACCTGCTCCGCCGCCGCAGGGATTCCCGGGAGCGCCACCGCCCGGCTTCGCCCCGCCGCCGCCTGGTGGTGCGCCTGGCATGCTCGGCGCGCCTCCAGGGTTCGCGCCTCCTCCAGGGTTCCAGCCACCGCCTGGCTTTGGGGGTCGTTAAGTAAAAAGGATACTTGGGAATTGCATTGCATCAGGAAGGCGTTTGGGACCATGTTTGGGAGCATTGAACGGCGCTTTACTGAAGAACAAGTGTATTGTAAACCATGCGACTATTTGATTGCCAGATACGTAGAATGTACTTTGTACCATCACCATACGCCATCCTTCACAGGATTGTCCATGCCAGAAGATAAAGCCCACAGTGTACATGCGTTGAAGTCCACAAAACGCCGCCCAGTGCTCTATGCGAGGATACATTGGTAAATACGGATGACAGACGGACGCAGCCCTCATTGCATCCGGAATGCACGTTGCGCCGCCTCTGCGCCCTCGACTTGGTACTTCATCGCCCCTTCTTTGTCATTAGCCCTCTCTGCCACCTCGACAAAGGAACCAGCGACCACGCTCTGCCACAAGGGATTCTGGCTGAAGTTTGCCCATTTCTTGGCAGCCTCAAGGCACGACACGGCCTTGTCCCCAAGGATAGTGTTGAACAACAGCGTGTGCGTGACTTTGAGAGCAATGGCCAGTCCCAGTGAGTTCCCTTGGCTCTTGGACTGTCCGAGGAGGGTCATGGCGCCCTTGGCCTCGGTCGTGCGCGCGTCATTGCGGCGCGGCGGGGTCATTGTGATGGACGCCTTGACCGCCATCCAAACGCCACGCAGGTCGGCGTTGGGATGATTGAGGCAGAAGGGGTCCACTTCGTCCATGAGGCGGAGGGTCTTCTCATTGTCGGTGTACTCAGGCCGCTGCATGATCCACATCCGGTTCATCGCGGCCAGGGATGCCAGGTGACGCTGCGAGTCTGTCCCAGGGTGGTAGCTGAGGGACAGGCAGTCATCCTCGAAACAGGCGAGCGCATCCTTGAAATGTCCCGTGCCTTGGTGATATGCGCCCAGGGCGTAGACGTAGTATGCTTTGGCCAGCGCATCTTGCGCCAGTGCTCTGTGTGATAGATCGACAGTGGAGAACTGTAGCCTGGCATCTTTCCAGTCACATTTGCTTATATAGTAGAGAATGAGGAGCACTCGCAAGTAGTGCCGCACATGATCCCTCCTATCCCTCTCTTGCACAGCATGCGCCAAGGTCGCCTGGTTGACTTTAGCGGAGGGAGGCTGCTTCCTGTCCAAACGCTGTATAATCGATCCCGCCCTCAGCCACATGTCCATGGCGGTGTTTTGAGAAAGCGATTTGTGGATGTAGAAAGTCCCGCCCATGACGAGCGACACTAGAACAAGTTCATTGATGGAGACAAATGACATGGTCATATAGTCAAAAGCCTCTTCGGGACCACCGGGCCTCACAACCGTCGCCGTGTCTTTGCTTATCGTGGAGGATTCGTACTGCGATTTCTTGACTGGGATCCAGAATTCTGCATCGACGCTTTTATACTTGTCGCTGCATGTCTGCAGTCGGCGAAGCCGTGCGCTTGTTTCGGCTGGCGGGTCTCGCTGGAGACCGCCGAGGAAGTCGGCCAAAGCGTGGAGCAGCTCGAGGTGTGGGATTTTGATCGTCGGGTCGAACTGGTACTTTGCGGCCTGGGCCAAGCAGGTCCTGATCCCCTCAAATTGACCTTTGCAAGTTTTGACGAGCATCAAGGCTTCCGAGAGCGATGCGTATACAGCCATGGCTGCGTCTCCCCTCTCAGAGGCCATTGTATGTACAGCGCGAATGTTGTCCAGTGCCGCATTGTCGCCAAAACCGCTTGTTTCCACATAGAAGGAATGCTTCAGCAGACGGAAAGCGTAAGCCCAGTGGAAGTGACGGTATCTGGTGTGTGCATGTTAGCATACCGCATAGGCAAGGACTGGGAATACTAACGTGTTACATTCCAAAATGTGCTGGTCTAGCGCTTTGATGCCGGCTTTGTGGTTGCGTTGGAACAACACCTTGGTCAATAGATACTGCATGGCGTACTTGAGGTCTTGCATCCGATGCTGCTGGGGTTAGCCGCCTGCCATTTATGTCCTGTAAGACTGGTACAAACCTTTTCGCAAAGTGTAATACCCTTGGTGAGGGTGGTCTCAGCCTCCATGATATCGTCCGTCTCCTCTTGAATTATGCCAGCGTAGCGCAGTCGCACCAGGCCCTCTTCACGCGGAGACAGCTTCCCGCTTTGCATGGCTGCCTCAAGACAGCCCAGGGCGGTGCTAATCATCTTCTGATATTCGTCCACCTGGCTTTCGGTCATGGTTCGCGAAATCTCATCGGCTGCATCGCGACATGTGCCGATTAAATCTTCTGCGATGAGTATCATCATGTGCGCAGTGCTTTGGGTCGAGAGCCTATTGCTCAGGGAAGGCGAAGGTGTTGTCTTCGCCTGCTCAGCTAATGGTGTCCCAGGCGACGACAAGCCAACCCTGCGTGGGCTTTGGGCTGTCACCTTGGATATCCCACCTCCTTTCACGACAGACTGATTCTTGAGCATCGTATTCCGACTTTGACTGAGTGTGTGCGATTTACTGGGAAGTGATGGTGGCGTGGGCATCTTCTGTATATCGTGCATGCTGACGAACTGCGCGGAAGCAACCGGGCCCGGCGCATTCACCGTCGGAGTCTGAATTTTGAATGATGATGAAGATTGGGGGCCTGGCGGAGGGAATTCACACTTTGGTGTCGGGTGAGGTGATGGTGACGGTGACTGCACATGTGTCTGGGAAGTAGCTCTGTTCGGTTGCGCCTGCTGAGTTTGGGGAAGCGGCTTGTATTGCGACGCCGCGCCCTTATTTAACCCCGGACTCTGTGGAATTGGATGACCGTTTCCTACGCGAATAATTTGCGGCTTCTTTGCCATGTTCGGAACGGGTACAGGCGTTTTCATGGGCTGGTGGACCGTGGATGGCGATGCACCTTGTGGCAGATCACGCGGCTGCTGGTAATTCTTTGGCGGCGATTGTCGAACTAGGGGCTGCTGCTGCTGCTGCTTCTGAGGGTACGATTGTTGTTGCGCATAGCCCTGCCCTACCAAAGGCGATGGCATAGACCGCTGCTGAACCTGCGGAGATGGCGTGGTCCTTTGGACTGGCGGTTTAAAATGGGGCGCGTAGGCTGTTTGTTCCTGCCTGTGCGGCTGCAGCTGCGGTTGCGCTTGGGCAATAATGTTCTGCTGCATCACCTGGGGCGAAGACCCTTGGAAGAATCCCTGCTGTTGAGGTTGATACTGCTGCTGCTGCTGTTGTCCCTGCCAGGCATTATTTGGGGGGACGTATCCCTGCGCGCCGCCCATCTGCTGCCCGTACTGAACCGCCTGCCCTGCTTGATAGCCCCCAGGAGTATCGTATTGGTTCCATTGTACATTGTTCCGGTATTGTGACGGTTGCTGCTGAGGAAAGTTGCTGTAGTTGAATGGTAGCTGCTGGGCCGGATATTCTAACGAGGGCTGTCGCTGCTGCTGCTGCTGGTGTTGCTGGAGGTGCTGCGCCGAATACTGTTGTTGATACTGCTGTTGCTGTACCGGCTGTTGGTATGCGCTCGACTGCTGCTGTTGCATGTACTGCTGTTGCGTCGGATATTGTTCAGGCAGCCCTGAGAAGGACTGCTGCCCATGGGGCAAGGAGCCGTGATTCATGTTGGCGCATTCATCGGTCGCGCAGGCTTGGTATCGCGCGGTCTCGCGCCCTAAGTGCGTATCGTTCTTGAGGAAGGCATTCTTCACCCGTGGATGCGTGCTTTTCGTTACGCGCGCGGTGGCTCGTGACGTGGAGTCCAGGCTGACGACGCGAGGCCGGCAGCGGACGGTTGGCGACAGACATGTGCGGACGACAGTGCGACACTGTGCGTGGAGGCCATATGAGAACTTGGTTGACTTCCAAGCCGCGATGCTGTACAGCACTTCGGCCAACACCTTATCGTCATCTCGCAATGGCCATGATGTACGCAACTTGCAATGATTCGATCTTGAAAGAAGCCAAAAGTGTCTTTTGTCAGAAGCTTGCGGGATATCAACTATGTAAACGGGAACCACAAATGCCTACAATGCCATGCTTCCGCCTGCCCGTAATCAACCAAACGCCTCTGTATGCAACTGTGTCCTTCGTCACCTTTGCTAGATGCAAATGAAACACCAACAAGCCGTATCAACTCTCGTCAGCCGACACAGGTCCACTCCGCAAATACACACCATCTCGCTGTCCGATCTGCGAGGACCAATCCTCGCCATGTCCCCTTTTCTGAGCACTTGATGATGGTTTCCCAAGTGCCACCATCACTCACTTCTTCATCCATGTTGTGGCCTCGGCTACCAACACTGATGCCCTTTCGGTCTTCCTTTCTCATAAGTCGAAGAATCTTACCACCCGGCGTCTGGATGGCTAGCTTCGCAGGTTTCTTACCCGCCACTGTGCCGCTTGCCGAACTCGGGTTCGACATGGTGCCGCTGACAGATCCATTCATGTCCATCGCTGAACCCGGCCGTGCAAATGGCGATGGACTTGCCCCGCCTGGATTGGACGCGGGTGTCAGGATTGACTGTGGGCCATTGCCCAACGAGCTAGGATGCTGGCGAATGGCAAAGACAAAGGTGTTGTTCAAGGCCAAGAGCTGGCACTGTGGTTGGACAACGTAAATGTCATGCCTCTGTGCGTGCGGAGTCGGATGCCGTGTGACGAAATCGTACGGCGGGTTCTCGCCCGTGTGGATGATGGGCAAGGAGAACGCCAGCGGATGAGGAATATCCTTGATGCTGTGCATCAATCCACGCTTGCCGGCATAAATTTTCAGCATGCCCTGACCTTCATCCCCAGGCAGTAAAGCCTTGATGGTATATTTCTTGACGCCATTGAACCATTCGGCTTGCGCCAGGGCCCTCTTTTTGACCACATCGCCACTCTCGAAGACATCACCGTCTGTGTCACGCGTGAACGCCCGGGTCTCGACTTCTGCTGCGATTTCAACATCTGGTGGGACATTGACCTTGATGTGAACCATTTCGAGATCCTCTATTCTGTTGAGGCAGGTACTGTAGTCGACCAGTTGGATGCCCTCGCGGAAGAAGCTCGGGCAGGTGCAAGGAAGGTGCAGTAAAGTTTCGTGAGCCACGGGCGGAACGATATGCTGCTGGTCGTGGTGTTCGGGAACATGTGTCCAGCAGAGTTCGACCGGTCGTGTGAGGAAATACCAAAAATCGGCTGTATTGTTGGCAGCGTTCGAGTAGTGAGCGCGTCGGGGGTTGGACGGGCTGGCCAAACAGCAGTCAATGAGCCGCCACTGGCCGTCGACGATGACTGCATTCCACCAGTGGTTGGGTCGCGGCATCATGTTGAGCTCAGGAACCTCCCCGGGGATTTTGAGATAGCCGCGAACAATCTCACAGTCCACGCCAATGGCTGAACACATCTCTTGCACCAAGACCGCATACTCTTCAGCGCATGCTCTCTTGGTCTGGATGACCTGACGAGTGTCAATCTCGCCTTCAAAGTCCTCCTCCCAGCTGATCTTCTCCGCAACCCAGGTGAAGATGGCGCGCAGCCTCTGCACATCGCTCCTGTAAGGGCGGCAAATGTACGTTGTTGCCAGAGTGACGGCAGTGGTGGTTGGCGGCAGCCCAGCAATAAACCGCGAGTTCTTATCGACTTGGCTCAAGTTGATAGCATGGTAGTTGACGGGATCGGCAACTGGATTGCCGTCGGCCCCTTCGTCACCTTCCACGCTCTGAAAGAGCTCGTCTACGGGATTCAAAGTGGGATGGTCCAACATTTGACAACGTTCCCGGCGTTCAATGAGCTCATTCTGGCTCAATGAATTGGAGCGGTTGACGTCGCGGCGAATCTGCACCCAGTCGACACCATTGCCGGTGCCTGTCTCACGCACCTGATCCCGAGCCATTGGTGTATTGCCTGTTGTCCCGGAAGTCATTGACCGCATGAGTGGCGGCGGTTTAGCCGAGTCCATTGAGCCCATAGTCGAACCCGATATGCCAGCTCGACTGCTGGCCACACCAGTCTTCGCAGACTCGAAAATCTTTTTGAAGATGTTGCGCCTTGGAGGCTTCGGTTGCACTAGTCCTCCCAGGCCAGCAGTGGTATCATCTTGAACAGGAACTGTCGTCGACGTCTGCTTCTTGGCCGGGTAGTCCGAGGCATGGCTGCTGTGATACGTGACCCCTGTGAATGGTGTTTCTGGTCGGTCGACATCTGTCTCACGGGTCCCAAAGGCACTTTGGGGTCGAGGCGTCTTGCGAGCCATGCTGCCTGCGCTAGTGGCACTGAAGCCTCCTGCGGATTCGCCGCTCCAGAGCGTCCTGTTGCTACTCTGTGTTGATGAGCTTGTGTGGCTCTGTTCGGTTGTGTTCGTCTTGGTGGTGTAGGTTCGCCCGACGCCACGCCCAATGTCGTAAGCCGATTTGCGGGATCGCAATTTGTGGTCTGACAAAGCCTCGTGATTCCCGCCCCCAATAGATGATTTGGACCTGTCGTGTGTTTGTCCTTTGGGCGGAGGGGGTGGAGGCATATCGTCCATGTCCGCCACAGGCGTACTCAGGCTGTGCTGGTGCATCTTCTGGAACTGTTTTTCCATCCTATCCACGTAATTGTTGAGCTTGGGCAGTCCGCTCTTCATCTTGTGACCGCCATGCACAGATGCCTCCTGAGATGATCCGCCACTCCATGTCTCGTATCCTTCGTCGACGTTTGCTATACCCATCGAAGTCAACGGCCTCACCTGGTCCCTCTGCCGTCTCTGACTACCGCGGGAGACCATGTCAAATGATTCGGGAGACCAGAGATCCACAGTCTTCGTTGGAGAAACCCTGTCATCCTGACCGCTGTAGCCTGACAGCTCGTCCAGCTGTTCCATGACACCATCCATAGCCTCTCTCAAGGGGGAAGGTGTCATGTGGCTCCCGGCAGGAGAGGGGGCCCGGTATTGGTCGTGTCCAGGAGTTTGGGGCTCATCATGATGATCTCGATGTGAGGCGCGAGATTCATTTCGGGACAGGGGTAAGTCTGGATTGTACGAGGCACTTGAACCATGCCGTGACATCACGTAGGGGTTGTAGGGGGCAAATGAACCGTTGGATCCGTGACGCGACAAGGCATACGGCGTGTGCTCAAAGTCGCCAGAAGGCTTCTGAGCGACGTGACGATGGGGCGGAGGTGGAGGCGGCGGAGAGTCAGCGCCGTTGAGCCCATTGAAGCTGCTGCGTCTCGCAAACGACGGGGCAGGCGATGGCCCCCGTGAGAGAGGGTGATGAAGTGGTGGCGGCGCAGGGGACGCAGCTCTCATGTAGTCATATGGGGACGGCGCTGGTGAAATTGCACGCGGCACATACTCTCGTACTGGGGCTGGCGATGGCGCTCGGGCATATTGATGCATGGGCGGCGCTGGCGAGGGTTCTCTCGAGTACTCATGCGCATAAGGTGCCGGTGATAGTGCTCGGGGATGGCGATGCATAGCTGGTGCTGGCGAAGCTGATCTCGAGTACTCATTTGCAGGCGGTGCAGGCGAGGGCGCTCGAGAATGATGAGCATACGCCTGGGGCGCTGGAGATGGCACCCTCGGTTCATATTGGTGGGAGGTAGGCGGCGCAGGCGAGATGGCTCTATGCAAGGCTGCATCATGCCGGACACTTTTCGCAAATGATGCAGTTGAGTCCTGTCGCTGGCGCGGCTTCACGACCTCCTTGAAGACTTCTGGCTGCTTGGCTGTTGTGTAGTGAGGCGCTTTTGAATAGGCCTCGAATGGCTTGCGGAAGGTTTTCGACTTTTGAGGGTTATTCTTGGGACTGGGGGTGTTGCTGTCCGGCAAGGGGCTGATGGACTTGGTTGTTGGGCGAAATTCGGGTGGAAGCACCTCCACAAAGTTCGAGGGGAAGGAGCCGACTGATCTGCGATCGCGGAAGAGTCGTCCAACCCACCAAGATCCGTCACCAGCGTTCAAGCACTCAATCAAATCTCCCTCCACAAAACCTAGGTCGCGTTTCGACTGTGGCTGTTAGCTCATGCTCCGCCAGATAGCTTGGGGAGCGTACCTCTCCGCCCCATGAGTACACTGCTCGACACCAACAAGGAAATCGCATCGGTAGAGGTGGCGCGGCTGGCGGCATTGTGTCTGTGCACCTGCTCAAGGCAGGGCTGTCGATTATCGTAAGGTTGATATCGTTAGAAGTGTGTTGCAGCAGCTATGCGGACGCACGGAAGCGTAATGAAATGCGGGATCAGGTGTAAACAAGAAGCTCCGAACCGGCGAGCATATTAGATGAGTGCGGAATCGCAGTTGAAAGATGGTTCGAAAGTCGGAGAGAGATTGGAAAAAATTCAAAAACCAGATAAATGCAGGCTGTGTGACAAAAAGCGCCCGGCGCGATAGACAGGTCGGAGGAGAGGAGAGGAGAGGAGGGGAGAGGAGAGTATGTGGAATACCCGGATTAGCCAAGGGAGAAGATCTCAGCTCGGGATATTGAAGTCTTGGTCATTCGCCTGATCTGGGGAAGCTTTCAGACTGAGGGAGGTTGCAACAGAGTCGGAGTCGGACACACATGACTCCAACCGGTGTGGTCGAGGTGCCAGGTGTGTCTGGGGTCATGCGAGTGACAACAGAGGGGTGGGTTGCTAGGGCAACGAGTCAGCTTTTGCGCCCAGTGCAGGGAGCGATGCGCTGGTGGCGGCTGCTGATGCAGGGACCGTGTCATTCACATGTAGTGGTTGGAAAGGGCCTCTTTGCTCGCTCTCCCGTTCGGGCGTGCAAATGCAATTGTCATCGAGACTGAAGATTCTGAGTGAACTCGCGGTCGTGTTAGCGACCTTGACCTTCGGCATGAACTGTCACGGACATGCCGACGGTCCACGAGGCGCTCACGACGGTACCGTGAGCTTCTAGCACATTAAAGCGTGGCAACGCTGGACGACATGTGTGACAGTGTGGTTGCACAGTGCGGGACTGGATAAATTTGGTAGTGGGGTAGGCGAGGACACTGTGCTGCTAACCATATACGGCCTGGCGTCCTCTCTGGCATTTGACAAGCCAACCTGCAGGAACAGCTTGTAAGTTGAGGTGGGATCGGACACCTCGCATGCCAGTGGAATCTGGGGAAAAGAAACAGACGCTCAAGTTGATAAACTCCCCCAGACCTTGTTCAATGCTGCGTGCTGGTGTATTGTGAAGCTTCAATCATCAGCTCTCCATCACTCGGCGCAGCCATCTACGTCCTCGTCAGCCCCGCTCAGCCATCTTGTCCGAAACTGGAGAAAGGTAAACAACAGGGCCCCAGCTCCAATTTCGATGAGACTTGACCCTGGACGCCGCAGCGACCGCAGCTCCCTGGCGACATTCATTTAAAGCGATCGGCAAGCTACGTAAATAGTCTCCGTTGCCACCATACCCCCGATTCCAGAACCCCATTGCAAGCCTCTCCGACATCAGTCCCAACACCACCTGCGTCGTACCGTGGAATCGACGAGCCACCGGCGCCAGGTTCAGCGTCATTCTACCGTCTCGCTCAGCTCGAAAAAAGCCTTCTCTTCGACTAGCTGGACATTTGTGTGAAGTTGAGCCATCATGGCTGCCGATGGTCTCGCCGACCGTTACCAGGTCTTGGAGGAGCTGGGTCGTGAGTTCTTCATTGCCGGGGTTTCCCACACGTCAACCTAACCGAATGCCTCTAGGTGGAAGTTTTGGTGTTGTGTACAAGGGGATCGAGAGAGCAACGGGCGAGACGGTCGCGATCAAGCACGTAAGTCTCTTCGCACATAGGCCTCTCTCTTGCCAGGGCTAACGAACCTAGATTGATCTCGAGTCCAACGACGATGACATTCAAGACATACAAGCGGAGATCGCGGTGCTGAGCACTTGCGCTAGTCCTTTCGTCACCCAGTATAAAGGTTCCTTTCTTCGAGGCACCAAGCTGTGGATTATCATGGAGTATCTGGGTGGCGGCTCTTGTCTTGATCTGGTGAGCATTAGACTTAGCCCAGACATTTCCGACCTGCTCTGACATTCACCAGCTCAAACCCGCCAACTTCACCGAAGCGCATATCGCCATCGTCTGCCGAGAACTACTGCTCGGTATCCAATACCTCCACGACGAAGGGAAAATCCACCGCGATGTTAAGGCTGCCAATGTCCTCCTCTCCGAGACGGGCAAGGTCAAGCTGGCGGACTTTGGAGTCGCCGCCCAGCTGACCAACATCAAATCACAGCGTAACACGTTTGTCGGGACTCCATTCTGGATGGCGCCCGAGGTCATTCAACAAGATGGGTACAGTTTTAAGGCAGACATATGGTCGCTGGGGATCACGGCCATGGAGTTGGCCAACGGCGAACCTCCCCTGGCACACATTCATCCGATGAAGGTTCTCTTCCATATCCCCAAGAATCCTCCGCCTGCCCTCAGCAGCAACTTTAGCAGGGAGTTCCGCGATTTCGTCTCCCTATGCTTGACGAAGGACTGCGACCGCCGACCCTCGGCCAAAGAGCTGCTCCGACATCGCTTCATTCGATCTGCAGGCAAGGTCGAGGCGCTCCAGGAACTGATTGCCCGACGACAGATGTGGGATGCCAACAGGAACCGTCAAACCCACCCAATTTATTATCAAGAGACGCTTCAGACCATTTCTCCCAAGGACGAGCAAGATGAATGGATCTTTGATACCGTCAAGTCTATCGCACCACCGAAGCGCCCAACTGCCAAGCAGTCACGCAAGCCATCTTCCGTCTTCTCGACAGAAGAGGCGATGCGCAAACTCGAGCTCAAGGATGCGCCGTTGGGCGCAACATCCCCTGCCCCCAGCACCATACGCAAGTCGACTGTGCGCCGCACCCCATCTCTTGCGCAAGTGTCCGCCATGCACTCGAATGGCTCTCCACGCAATGGTTCTATTCGCAACAGATCCCTTCGCAACGGATCACCCCGAGCGTCGATTGCACCCAAGAAACCACTTCAGCCTGACATGTCTTTTGGTAATTCGGGCTCCACGATGCGACTCTTTCGACGAGTCCCATCCGACAGCTCGACATCTGGTCAGTCAGGCCGGCCCGGCTCCCCAGATGATGTTTTCTGTGATGAGAACGCCCCTCCCCCTTCGGCTGTAGCCCCAATCGAGCCCTTTGGAAAGGAGGCTATTCTGGGCCGCAGGCTGTACAACAAGGCCGTTGAGCCTTCCCTGGCAGAACTGCATGCTCAAACCTCGGGGATGCAGAAGCGTGAAGCCCTCGCCAAACTCAGCGACGCATTCGCTGCGCTCGACGCCTGCGATCCTGAGGGTGCGCATCACCTCATGGCCAACATGATTTCCGCCATGTCTCAGGACAAGAAGCTCAACGCAGCCTTCTTGAACCAGGCCATCAGCAAGACACCCGATGACGGCACGCCTCAGGGTACGGTCATCATCAAGAGTGCTGTACCACCACATGTCAGCCCTACCAAGCTTGTCCTGAGCTCTAGCAATCCTCATCTCAAGAGTCACAAGCGGCGACAAACCGACTCCTCGGGCCACATTGAGCATGACATGACAAGAGCTGCCATGGAAGCCAAGTATCCAGGTCGCGAGCCCCGCGCGGGCATGGAGCACAGCAAAATGCTGTCTGATGTGCTCTATGCGCGATGGACTGACGGTCTTCGCTTGCGCTGGCCTGGATCCTGAGGCAGCTCCTGCGCCTTCTCAACTTTCACGGCGTCCATGATTATCTTTTAGCGAGCCTTGGTTGCAATGTCGGCGATCTTTCTTGGGAAGACGCGTGCGACTGTACGATTTTGTTTTATAATGCTCATCATTTGCATCGGCTGCGTTGAGGCACCGCTCTGGCAGCCAGACTCGCATTGCCGCCTGAAGAGGGACGTTTACGGTCCAGAACGTGGCGACGCATGGCACGAGACACATGAATATCATAACGGGAGTCTCAAGCAGTGGCCATTTTCCCTCTACTTGTTGTTCATCATCTAGCATCATGTTTGTTTTACACGGAGTTGGGATTGCAGCATTTTGATTTCTTAGATAGTAATCGCCTATTCAATAGACAAATGTGCAACTAATCAACCCCATGAGCCACATTTTGCCCATATACGCGTGTTTCCTCGATCGTACTCTAGCCCTACGCCGTTTCCTGACTGCTCAGAGCTAACTTGATTCTCGAGTTTTTGAACTCCTCGGAGAGAATGTCGCCATGCCCCGTCTCTTCTACTTTGAACACTTCGATTTCGGGCGCTTGGGGTTGCCTCCGGATCCGCCAAACGCCCTCGTCGTTGACAGTTTGCTTCAACCCTATCCAGCGGTAGTCAATGAGCACAGTCCAGTTGAGAAGCGAAATACGTCGTGACACTCACATTCTAAGAAGGCTGCCGCAAAGTTCACGCACATGTCCGCATTCCAGCTCGGATTTGGCCCAGCGTTGACCATTTGTGGTATCCTCTGGGTCTCAATTTCGTCCACTTTGACAAGGAATCCGTCTCGGTCCCTGAACCCGACCACGATCTTGGGCACGCCCAGGAGAAATGATTGGATCCAAAATTTCATGAGTTTCCGATGGAAGATCTCGACGTCTTTGGCTCCGCGAATCTCCAGTGAAGTCTTGAGCTCGACCCAATTGACTGGCTTGCCGGGCTCCGTGGGCTTCGAGTCCCATACTTTGGTGACGGTCAGCATGGACTGCGGCGCCAAATCGTGCGTGGAACATACTGGCATCAACCTCGCCCCCTAGACAGAGAACAGAGCTCCCTATTCCCGTGCGCACGACGGAGCAGTATTGCGCTTTGTTGTTGACCACGTGGTCTTCGCGCGCTTCAATGTAGTCGCGCGATGTTTCGGCCCATGTGGATGGCAGAGTGGACAGGGTCTCGAATTTGTAGCCTGACTGTGGTGAGCACAACGGAGCTCCTGTGCGAAATGAAACGTACCCCAATACGACATGACTTCTGGAGGTGGGCCTCGTCTTGACTTGTTCTGTTGTTGCCGGTGTTGGGCCTCTCGCGATGAGACTTTGTAGGCGTGGTTCTCCTCAATGAAGCTTCATGTCTCAGCGTGCATCACCCTGCGCTATGTGATAACATACATGGATCCCTAAGGGGAGGATGACAGGTCAGCCATGTCATTGTTGTAGCTTGTGGCCATCATACTTGGTATAACGTGGCATTCATTTCAAACCTACGCGGTGTGAGCGGTTCGCAGGTGACCCAAGTACGCCAATGCTGCCTACCCATCGAAATTCTCAAAAGGGGCTCCCAGGATCTGTGTTTCTGTTAGCTGTGTGTAACGAAAACTTCATTCGGGCCATCTACCTTGGTCATCATGCCTCTCCAGGTTATAATCTCCGCGTCAATCTTCTTCCCTTGCTCCTGCTCATAGGCCATGATCGTCTTGAGCAGAGCGTCCAGATGCCCGTCCTGGGAATCATCCAGCTTCTGAAACGACTCATAGCCTTTGCTGAGGTCAGCGCCCAGCTGCGGGGTGTAGTAATACTTGATGGACGAATCATCTAGATGGAACTCGTGATTGTCGTCATATGAAAAGCATGCAAATTCCTGTTGCCCTTGTCAGGTCTGAACGGTCACTGGAGAAAACTGACACGTTACCTTTGGTCGCTTCACCGGTTGACTGGCGCCAGCGAAACGGCCAATGGGCTGGATTGGGAATCTCCCTGACATGTCGACTGATCTGTGCGCCGTGTGGTGTTCATCAATGAGCCTATAAATAGAGGGTGCAGTGAACCGTGTAATGGCTGTGACTGTGTGGCAAGGGTATATTTTGTGCGGTTTTATAATGGGCGCCTAGATCATGAAATTGGTTGGGAAGCAGGCCTTGAGCGATGCGAATGTTCAAGTAGCAAAAGGAACACAACCATCTGTGCCAATGTTCATGCTGGTAGGAAGCCTGGGAGTGAAGTTGTCTACACTGTGTCGCACTAGCGCCCGCGCAACTCAGGCCCCAGACGAGAATTGCTTTGCATCGGCTACCCTGTACTAATGGGGATGTCTTGGCAGTCACTGTGTGTCAGTCACTGTGGCAATGAGTGTCGCGGAGGTAATTCTTTCACATCATACTGGTCCGGCAGATTATAATGATCTGGAACTACCCACCAAATACATATTGTTGAGACACACTGCCACAGCACTGAATAATGTTTCCTGAGCTGCATCAATTAGCCAGGATCTAGCGCAGAGGCAGTTCTCACGTGGGTCGGGCTGCAGCCATCCATTGTTGTGATTGTGTCAGGGATAACGTGAATGGCGCTGTGCTGAGTGCACTCATTCCTGTTTGTTGCCTCTTTCCGGTCCTACAAAACGCTGCTAATTCTTCCCCACGTGTGCGTGCGCCTGCCCAACTTAATATTATCTGGGGTCCGACCAAACCGACGTTTTCAAATTTCACAAATCGCTGCACTTCGCTATACTCTTTGAGCTTGTCTGGAATTCACGACGATCAGTTGGGAAGCGAACCTGCAAAGCTGTCACGTGACCAATATCGTGCCAAACAGCAGTGTACGAGCAGTGTTTGAGTAAATGTACGATATGATTGACAATTGTGCAGGCGAGATATACTAACGGAGAGCAGGCCTTGATACCTCGCTCCTAGTGAGCGCTTGGTCTGCCATGTTGCGTTGACATCAGTCAGCCCAGCCGAACCTCCCAACGATACTGGCAGCAGCGTTAATCCACAATTGAGCCGGCAGTTGTGCCCACATAGGCCCATATTAAGATCCGGAAATTCCAAAACTTAAGATGTCGGCCTCAAGCCCAGATGGTGATGAGAGCGAGGCTTCTGTGAGCGACAGGGCCTCCGACGCTGAGTGGGAGTTTGAGAAAGTCGTTGGAGAACGGAGAAGACGTGGCCACACGGAATACTGCCTGATATTCAAGCCTTGCTGGATAAACGAGCGTGACCTGAAGAAATGGGGGCCTCACGTTGATACAATCCTTCAGCGGACTAAGAAGAACTATCTGGTCAGTTGGAAAGAAAATATCTGGGTAAGCCAGTATTGCGGCTTGCTATGGACCTTTCGTCAATCATCTAACTGGGAGACACAGGTCGTGGAATCCAACATTCCTCAGCATCACTTGACTTCCTGGCGGGAGAGGTGTCGCCCGCAAAAGAAAAAGAAAGGGCGACGACAACAACATATCGCAGTCCAACGGGCTCGAGAAACCACAGAGGGCACCTTATCCTCTGAACCAGTGACTAAGGAGCTGGAGATTGGAGAAATACGCCAAGACCCTGATATGAATCCGCCTGTGCCTACCACAAGAGCAACCCCCCATCCAGAGGATATTGCCTCACTGCAAGGGGACCAAAGTCCGCGGAAGCGAAAACGAGCATTGAACAGTCCAGAAGATCGGCCAAGGACATCAAAATCTCGCCACAACTCGGAAAAAGGGAACCGCCTAGCTGGGAAACCACAAGCTCGAAGCGATCTAGGCACACAGCAGTCTTCATGGCCTTCACCTTCACCCACACCATGCGCATCCGATATAATTGGCAGAAATAAATCACCAGAAATTCCAGACACCTTTGAGGAAGACGAATTCGACGATCTAAGTCACAGTCTCTTGTCTCAGCCGCACGCAGGTTCACGCGAAGCCTCCCTTTCTGGTCGGCAGGGCTCTCGCGAGGCTGAACCGCACCAACACCAGGATCATCAGCCAACTAGTGACACTTTACTCTCCTTGTCCAAGCACAAGCACCCCGGCGAGAACAGAAATACCAACGAGGAGCAAGCCGTTGGCCGTGGTCCAGTCACTGGCACCGCTGTGGGTGTAGTGCCAGGGGAGGTGGTCACGTGCCTTGGCGAATCCCGGCCGGCACCAACAACTTGCGAAATGGGACGGCGAGTGCCTCATTCGGTCTCTCATCTACAAGTGAACCCCAGCAACGAGCGATCCCTGCGACAGCAGGCTCACGTCACGCTCGCAAGTACCGCCTGCACCGAATATGAGAACGCGTCTGGGAACTCCTTGAACAAAACAGAGGAAGACCCTTCCTCTGTGAATGACGACGGAAACATACCATCACACCAGTTGACCGATAGCGCATGGCCATCACTGTCGTACGGCTTTCAGAGCCAGGAGCTCAGCACACATTTCCACGCTTTCTTCAACACAGTCTTAATCAGCCCGGGCCAATCTGTGCGTTCCTCATCGGCCAAGGTTGATTCCAACCTCCAGAGTGGCGGGCCAAATTCCCACACAACTTCAGACGACACCTTTACCGTCTCCCTTGCCCTTGCATCACCTCCGTTTCCCGCCATGGCGACCGGTGCTGAACAAGACCCCGAGTCGCAAGGCCCTATAGCTCCCTGGGGTACCGATATGACCTTGCAAGGTCAAGCGCAGGCACGGCCTGAACCTCAACTCCTACCTGAACACTTCAGCGAAACGATGGACACCACCTCTTCCATGGCCATCGTTACCCCTGCTGAAGTGAGCACTCTTGGTCCTCAGTCGTCCACCACCCTTCCGCTGCTACCAAGTCACACACTGCCATCGTCTGGCTCCCAAGCATTATCCACAAGCTCCATACCCTTGGGCCAAGTGCCTCTGCCTCTCACCACATCGCAAGCGGCGGCACAAAAACCACCCGTCACGAACTATCATGTCATAACCATACCTTTCCAAGCTAGCACTCGGGCGCTTTACCTGGACACGATGAGGAAGCACATGAAGACCTTTGTGAAATTCAATGATACGTATAGTGCGGAAGAGTTTAAAAACCCAGAAGAGGAATTACAACGGGATTTTGACGAGGCTCTTACGGACCTAGTCTATAACTGCGACTACGGCGGGGAGTCTCTCAATATCACGCCCGACGTTGATATCATGAAGCAAATGAAGCACGCCGTCAATACCGTGTCAAAGGTACAGTTTCTGCACGAGCTCCTACGTGCACTCGGGCCCCTCAACGTCCTCATCGTCGTCGGCTCAGACAACCTGACACGGCTGATGATGCATCTCACTTCACGGATGAATAAGCTGCCATGGTCTTGTCCTGAGAATCCCGCGGCTCGATGCGATCCACGGCTGTTTACGGGTGCACTGCAAGCCCCGCGGATTACCATAGCTACTGCGAGACATGCCGAGGCAGGCGACTTTGATCTCGTCATTGCCTATGACAGGTCTTTTGATGGATCAGGTATTGCTTCCAACCTGGAAGCTGCCTCAGCGACGCAGTCGACGCCTACCGTTTTGAGACTTGTGACAACGCTCTCGGTGGAGCATCTTGAACTCGCAATAGCCGAGGAGTACAAGGCGCCTGATCAAGGTCCGCTGGACAATCTTGACAAAACCATGAGGTTGGTTTGGGCTCTCGTCCAAACCCAGTCTTTGCTTGACGGGACTCCGGAGCCAGGGGAAGTCAGCATACCCGACCAGTCTGGGCCGCACCGCATAGCACAAAGCTTCGCCGCGTATCTCAACGGCGAGACACCCATCTTGGACTATGAGCCCGTACAGGTTCCCACGCACATACTGCAAGCCTTTCCCTCGCAAGCTTCCCCGCCTCCGTCGTCACCACATGACGCAGCAGATGATCAATCCGCAGCGGACCATAAACGCAAACTGGTTCGTCCACCTAAGAAGGGCGGCGTTAGCAGCAAGATCTGACACGACTCAGGAAGACGATGCGGAAACCTCCGAAACGCCTGGCAAACGTATGCGCCGCTACTCATGTATCCAACCTCTTTTCCCGACCGATACCATTCCTGTGCCATCAGAAGTGCGCAACATGCTCAAGTCTGTCGGTTTACGAGGCCCCGTCCAAGCGACAGGCGAAGATCAAGTGGGCATACCTATAGTGACTCTGCAAGCACTGGCAGCTCAGGTATGCCACATGTACTACAAGAAAAAGTCTCCCTGCTGATGAACGAAGCTCGCTGAAAAACAGAGGCGCTCGCCCCCTGACCGCAGCGTAGAACTCACGGAGCAGAAATATCTCAAGCAAATAGACGAGTTGCGTAAATCACACGAAGCCGATTACGCCAAGTTCGAGACAGCGCAGCGTGCGCACTTGCGGGAGCGTGACCAATATGAGAAGGAAGCCCGTGATTTGCAGAAGAAGCTGACTGCTGAGGCTGCACAATCTCTCAAACGCCGGGAGAAAGACGCCACCGAGATCACCCACCTAGCCGCAACGGTTGCTCGACTGACGGCAGAAGGTGGCGATGCCCTCGTGCAGTCTGAGAATCTCCTGAAAGAAGCTCAAGAGAAGATCAAACTCTTGGAAAAGCAGCTTGATCAGGCAAAGGGCGAAAGGGGCTTCGCATTTGAACAGTACCAAACGGCGTCTTCGGCTGCCGAAGAACTCCGCGACGAGGCCAGAAAGTTGGCGGAAGCCAACAGAGACTTGCAGCGCAGGGCTGATGCGAATATTGTCGAGATTCATCGAATGAACAGAGACGGCGTCGTGAAGCAGCTGGAAACCCTGCTGTCGGCGGAGCAGACCGCCAAGAGAGAAATGATTCAGGAGAATCACGCACTCCGTGAGCAGGCACTGAAGATGGCCAGAAGAGACACGAGAAACTCGAGCGTGCCGCGTAGTCCACGCACGGGTATCATGAGCCCGCGACCTCAACGGCCCGCTGGCCCCAGCTCTGTGAGCAGGGGAGCTAGCCCAGCACCGGTGATGGGTTCACTTGCTGATGTTTACAATGGCGGGAATGGATTTTTCTCGAGGACGCCAGGTGCCCAGTTCACCTCGGCCAACAATGGAGCCAGCGACCGCTCTTAAATCTTTGGGGTTTCGATTGATGGACGGCACAGTCAGTTTCCTTGGGCTTGTGCGGGAGTTTTGATTTTCTGGATTGCCAGGGCGTCGCAAATCATAATACCCAGCCGCCTCAGGCTTTTCTAGCATATAGATGATGAAGGTGCATGAACAGCAAAGTACACCAAGACTTTAGGTATCTGCCCGGGCGCCTCCCTCTGTGCCCTAGGCAGGCGTTGAACAAGTGCAGTGTGTATGATGTGACAAAGTAAATTTGCTCCGGCAGCAACTCCCGTCTTCTATTGAATCATTGATCCTCCTTCTCTAACATGTACAACAAGATCCCGGAGGAGCAGACTAGTAGACAAACAAACAGATTTCGGGGGCGTCTTATCGTTTCCTCCGCTGTGACGCGAAATTATTTCTGGGCCTCGGGGTAGAGGTCCTCCTTCAACGGGACACCCAGTTCCTCACGCAGAGGCTTGAGCTCATCAAGGTACTGCTGGTACTGGCCCTTGTTCTCGACCTTGGACTTGATGCCTGTCATGGGTCTCCGTTAGCCACTCTCGTCAAGATTCTTGCATGGTGGATATCGTACCCTCGAAAATGCGGACAGAGGTGGGGAAGTCGTTGACCCTCCTGGCGGCCTTGAGAGCAGCGGCAACGACAGAGGGCGAGGGAACGAGATCGTAGGCAAAGGCGTTGTTCAGGTTGCGCTGCAGTCGTTAGCCGGCGATCGTACGACGGGATAAGGATGGCGTTACCTGAAGCTCAAAAACATCCTGGACGCTGTCAAACTCCTTCTCGAACCTACAGAAGGCTACGCGTTAGCAATTGACGGAGTTTGTACCCAATTGCGGTCGTAGTGGATGATGTCGCTGTTCTCGCGTGGTTATTTTGCCGACGGCAAAGTGACGCCCACGAATTTTTGGTCTGAGGCGTTCTTCGTGCAGTCATGCCACCACGGCCCCAATTGGTTCCGGTCAAGCCTCACCTGGCAGTAAACTCCTCGAAGGTCTCCTCGCCGTGATCGCCGCCGCTGCGACGGGCGACGGTGGTGCTGAAGGCGGCACGAGTCATCAGGGGAGCCGCGGGAGCCCGGGCAGCGACCGAGCGGAACGAACTGCGGACAGCGGCGGTGCGGAGGACGGAGTGCATGGCGTCGGATGTTTTTGTTTTTGACGAGGGGAAGGAGGGCAGCGATGGTCTCAATGGTCGGTTGAGAATTGGCTCGTGGTCGCGGCTGTAGGGAAGCTTTCTCGGGATGATGCGGTTGCAGTCTGCAGAGGCGTTTCGTGGGTGGAAGAGACTTGATTGGCTGGGTCTGACTAAGCATGAGACAGTGCGAGAACCATGGCTTTGGGGCAAGACAACACTGTAAAATTTAGGATTGACACTGTCCACTCTCAAGAGTGGCATGATCTTGACGCCGACTTGCAATTTGGGCTCAGCAAATGTTGTCACTCACTCGTGGCTTTAGTTGATGGTCTACAGGCTGACTACGGCTCATTCCAACAACCTAACGTTAGTCATGTGAAGGCCGAGTGAATGGATCATGTCTATTTTGTACGAACAGCCTTGTTCCGTTGCGTCGAAGGTTCTCTTGCCTGTTGTTGAAGGGGAGACGCATGACAAGGCCAAAGTGAACACCGTGATCTCTTCACCGGCGATCACGCACAAGCAGCGCGATGACGATGAACCGTGCTGCTGGTCGGGCGGTTCGAACAAATATCACGTGACGGGTCTGATCCTCAAGGATGAGGCTTGAGTTGTGTTTTTTTTCGAGCTGTGAGGACGGGCGAATCACATGTTCGAATTGTGAGCTGCCACAGCCCCAAAGCCGAAATGTCATAACAATGCCAAGGCCCAATCTCGGGACCCCATTCAGTACAAGTGGCATTGGGCATGGCACTGCTGCTTTAAAACACGGGATTCACCGACATGGCGGAAATGGAGACAATTTCGTCTGGAGGCTACAGTTTTCTGCCAAGCGGCGACCGATAATCGCTAATTCAGTACTAGCGCAATAAGCCTATGTACCTGGACCAAATCACGGAGCCAACGGGTTCCAATCGACGTCGACAGGATGGATCGCGGTGCCGCGGCGGGAGGGTCGATGCGAAATTTCCCCTTTTCGAATGGAAGGCACCATAATAATTACTGAACTGTCGTCCTTCACTTTTCCCTCTCCCATCAACCACTTCTTGGACACATCTCTGGAGCGTCCTGCTTTCACCGCTGCGGCGCCCTTTCTCTTGTCGCGACTTCTTAATTGCTTCTCTTCTCGTCATTCCTTCCAGTCCCCTTTTTATTACCTTGAATCGCCGCGTCGCGTGCACTAAGGTTAACACCGCTCGGACTCTTCATCACCTCTCGACTTATCACCCCTCGCTCACGAACGCCCCTTAATAATCAAGCAGTCGCCTACCATGTCGGCTCCCGCCACTTTCTACGAGCAGCTCCCGCTGCCGACGGTGGACCGTCCCTTTGGGATCCATCTATGGCCCATCTTCAGCAAGGCCTGGGAGGCTGTCGTTGGATACCCTGCCGAGGAGTTCCGCTTCGTACCTTTCGAGACGCCCATGTCGACTCTCAAGTCGACCAGTATCTTCATTGTGGTCTATTATGCCATCATCTTCGGCGGCCGCGAGCTGATGCGCAACCGCGAGCCCTTCAAGCTCAAGACTTTCTTCCTGATCCACAACTTCTACCTCACTGCCATCAGCTTCATTCTTCTGGTCCTGTTCCTTGAGCAGCTCATTCCTACCCTGGTCCGCGACGGTATCTTCCACGCCATCTGCCACGTGGATGGTGGATGGACCCAGCCCCTGGTCGTGCTGTACTACGTGAGTTGATCCTGTTGTCGAGCACTCCATGTCCCTGGCTAACAGAGAAACAGCTCAACTACCTGACCAAGTACCTTGAGCTTCTCGACACCGTCTTCCTGTTCCTCAAGAAGAAGCCATTGAGTGGGTTGTCCTTGACATGTCCACTCAGCAAGCGCTAATCTGTCCCAGCCTTCCTGCACTGCTACCACCACGGTGCCACCGCTTTCCTCTGCTACACCCAGCTCATTGGCTCGACCTCTGTGTCCTGGGTTCCCATCGTGCTGAACCTGACAGTCCACGTTGTCATGTACTGGTACTACTTCCAGAGTGCTCGCGGCATCCGCATCTGGTGGAAGGAGTGGGTCACTCGTCTCCAGATCATCCAGTTCATCATCGATCTCGGTATGTATAGTCTGAAAAGGAAAAATCCACACGGACCCGGGCTAAGATTCGCAGGCTTCGTCTACTTCGCCTCGTACACCTACTTCACCTCGACCTACTGGCCCTGGATGCCCAATGCTGGCAAGTGCGCGGGTGAGGAATTCGCCGCCTTCGCCGGTATTGGCACGCTCAGCTCTTACCTCGTGCTCTTCATCTCCTTCTACGCTGCCACCTACAAGAAGAAGGACGGCCAGAAGGGCTCGACCACCCGCAAGTCCCTTCGCCGCTTGTCGCAGGCCCCTCTGCCCGACCCTCTGCACATCCAGAGCATCACCTCGAAGAAGGGTGGCAATGGCTCTGCCACCACCTCGGGTGCCAATACCAACGGCGCCACCACCCGCTCTCGCAAGGCGTAGATGGGTTGTCAATAAAGTGGCAGGGGGCAACGAGACCCATTCTTGACTGAACGGGTTATGCTCCGCAATGGGAAAGCCCTGCCCGCCTGTCGCCGTTGCGACAACAGGATACTTACGGTTTGCTCTTGACGGTGTTCGAGTCTGTTGCTCGAAGGAGTTCCTGAGCCCAGCCGCGATTTAGCTTTCGCAGTCAAAGGTTAGGCAGCCGGTGTGCAATTGGTCTGTTTTTTTGTGAAGACTTGATGATGGGATGCATGCATGCATACAAAAACAATGCGTTTGAAAGGGTGCATTGCAAGCAAAGTATTGTACGGTATCGGACATTGGGCGGATGGGTAAACATGATATAACAGCCTTGTAATATTTTTTGGTGGCCGTCATGTACAACACTTAATCCATGTTGCTTGTGAAATCTTAACATCAGTGTGCGTCATGAGTTCCTGCGAGAGACAATGACTGACCAGTTGACTGAAGCCGGCAGGGACGGTAACGTACAAACAAGTGCAAGCAGATGTAGCGCCTGTCGCTCCGTATCGCACCAACTTAAGCTCATCATCTAATTAACGTTAGCCCTCTATAGTGGGTTAGTAGAGTGCGCTATGCAATTCGCGATTATGGCTGCTAGAGAGACCCCGAGTAGATCGCTGCTGAACTTTCGACCGAAATATATCTTCGTCTGCACTGCAACGTCTGCCAGTGCTGTTGTCAAGTCAAGTAACCATCTCCGCGCAGGGTTATCAACAATTGACGCTGGTGATCGGTGTTCAGTGGTCTCGTGCCACTAGCGAGCGCGTAATGGTCGCGCGAGGGTGGCGTGTGGAGAAGGGGGTAGGGTCCAGGGGCTCGAGGGTGCGCCCACTACGTTAGCCAGTGCCAGTTAGGCTGAGGTGCTTACGATATAGGTCCCGTCAGCTGTAGGTCTAGTTATAAGCAGCAGGTTACCCGACTGGCAAGGGAGAGTAAGCTTGCCTGGGCGGAGAGACATTGAATCAACTGGTATGATTGATCGCAAACCGCGAGAACAAAGGCAGACTGGCTACCTGAAAATACACCATTACCAAGAAATTGACGAACAAAGAGCTCGCCTCCCGGCGGTTTGATCGTCGCTCCTGGTGTCATCTGGTCCAACCCAATCCCACCTTCCGTAGCCCTTCCTCCCTGTACCACGTCCTCTGATCCTCTCTCACTCTTCGTTTTCCTACCAGCGACCTCAGTGTTCCTGCCCTTGAATTGAGGAGCGTCCTCTTCTCAGGCACCCTTCACCACCATGAGACTTCCGTTTCGCCGCAAGGATAAGAAGAGCAAAGACGGGCACGGCTACTTGGGCTCGGCAGATGTTGCCCGCCACCAAGGACCCCTCTCAATCTTCCCACCAACGCAGTATTCCTCACAACTCGTCGCAAACCTTCCGCCGCGCGTCTTGCAGCGCATCTTCGCCTTTGTTTGTCCTCATGCTTGCGATGAATCGTACGAGACGTGCGAAGACAGCGCGTTCGATGCGGCCTGCATGCTCTGCGACCTGCGCGACCTGGCTCACTGCACGCGCGTGAGCAAGGCGTGGCGCAGAAATGCTGTGCCCGTCATGTAAGGCCACCACACTTGGCCACTGTGCACGACGCGCTGACTTGCCAGGTACCACTCGGTCCGCATCGACCCCGTCCACTATTGCTCCCTTGAAGCTGTCCTCGCAGAGAAGCGCAAGAAGACATCCCGCTTCGAACGCAATGGGATTCCCGAAGACCCAGCCCAGGCGCGTCTACGCCTCTTTCGCCGAACCGTCCGCGACGACCCGACACGTCTAGGGAAACTGGTCGAGTTCTTCAAGATTCCATACATGCTCCGCGAATCAGCCTACGTCGAGCTGGCACAGACGATCGCTGTGCTACCCAACCTGCATTATGTGGATCTGCCCGAAGGCATGTTTGCAGACGATGCGAGCTTCGGGACCTTGCGACTCGAGATTCAGGCACGCTGCCCCAACATACGGAAGACATCATACCGGAAAGGCTCAGAGAAGAGCCTGGCTGCCCTTGCCTCGGGAAGAATATGGTCACGGCTCGAAGTGCTCGAGCTGGACGGCATCAACATTGACCCGATTACTTTGAGGCACGTGCTGGCGTCCCTGCAGTATCTGCGGGCTCTCAAGGTCTCAAACACGCACAGTTTCTCTGACGAGGTGCTGGTCGCCGAGGATGGACTGCCCTCGCTGCCTCCTCTGGAGGAATTGGTACTCAAAGAGACCCCACGCCTGACGATCAACGGCTTGGCAGACTTCTTGTCATGGCTGGAGACACAGGAGGCACTGAGAGTCTTGACCTTGCAAAACACAGGCGTGCATCCTTCACATCTCGGCGAAATCCTCGGCATGGCGACACGGTTGAAGACGATTGTCGTGCAAGCTACGGTGGCAGAGGCGTTCCCTCACCAGAATAGCATCCAGCCGATGGCATCCAGGTCGCTCGAGACCTTGCGCTACGAGATCCAGTCATCTAGCTCAGCAGGCCCTTACAGCTCATACGAGAGCGGCTACTACAGCTTCGTAGCCAACTCGATCCTGGGCGGCAACTTCCCACGTCTTCGCCAACTATACGTGCTAGACGATACGATGCCGGACCAGCTGCAAGGTCTCCCTTCCCCGAATGCGACCTTTGGCGCTGGCCGCGTGCGGTCCAGCAGCTACACGGCTTCCGGCGGCCGACCCAATATCCCGTCCATGCGACTCAACCCAGACGGCGGGTCATCTCTCTCCCCACCGGGGGGTCGACCACGTCCCACGTCAAACGTCAATCCGGCCAACCGCTTCAGCTCGAACAACCCATTCTTGTCGAACATGCCACCGACGCACCAACTCGAGGTCTTTACAAAGAGCAATGAGTTTGCCAGCTGGAACTTTGCGCGCGTGGCATCAGTCCAGAACCTCGAACCACCCATGTCACCGGGCTTCGCACGCGAGAGCAGCCGACGACCGATCAGTACGTACGGCCTGGGGGGTGATATCGGCGGCATGGGTTGGGAGGCTGGCGAGGCTCGAAAGAGTGTCATGGTCGGCAACGGAACAGGAGCATTCCTCGCGATTCCGGGCCAAAGCGAGCCCGTGCCGCCGCCGCCTTTTGGGGCACCGCCCGGTCCAAGAGGTTCCATGGATTCGTTTAGGCCAAGAAGCAGTGGCGGCGACTCAATGAGAGGGAGTAGGGATCTGTGGAGGTAGGCGGTGCTCTTTTGCAAGCACTGAGAGAGCGACCTAAAGCTGTAGGGATTACGACCGCAAGAGAAGGTATGACTGGATGGGAACATGAGGCATGAGGCACGCGGTGGATACTTTTTCCTTTCTTCCAAAATGGCCTCGAGCGCGGGAACGTTGGTGTATGTGGGAATCTGTGATACCCTAATGTCATATTTCATTAGACTGTATAATCCTAGATGGATTGAGCGGTCTCGGTGATGGGTTCTAGAGGATGACTTTTTCATCGAGCAATTTTCTGTGCCTTGCTCCAAGCCACTGCTGCGCCTTGCCAGTCCAGCAGCGTCTGGTGTCAGCCTTGTAACATTCCGTCCCCAGTCTCGTGTAGCTCAACAATCAGCGTCACCAGGATGGCTATAATTAGGTTTCACTCCGTAAAATCCTTGGATCCCAGGTGCGCGACCAAGAAAATACTACCAGATCGCAGGAGTGCCTGCTGTTCGTGACATAGTTAGCCAGGGCGAGTTGAAGATCTATCAGCCAGAATGTGAATCTCGAAGCCGCAGGTCCCAGTGGCCTTTGCGCTGCCACGGTTTACATATGGGAGAAGTCACCGGATTTGTCTTTAGTTGTCGGTAATCCTATTCGAGGCCTCAATCTCACAGCTCGCCTCGAGGAGTGTTCGACACTCAGCTCCCCTACCAACCTGCGGTTGTCCAAGGGCCGGTGGGAAACGGCGTAACTTCGCTCACAGCCATTCTCTAGTCATCTCTTTTTTGAAGTACCTCTCAGATGACATCCACTGTGCTGCCATCAGTAGCGAAGCCGACCAGGGTTCTGCTGCTGTGCCTCGCGTGAGCAGACTTGGATGGCGACACCGGGGGAGGCTGAGACTCTCGGTTTACGTCGATTGTTCGCCCAAGTTGCCTTCGAGAAGAGCCAGGGAGACCCTGTGGGATTCAAACAACACGGAGTAGGATGCGAATCCTACATGTAGGGTCGTGTGGTTGATCACTCCTAAATGAGCCTAGTGATCATAGGATTCAGGGTCCAGGTGACAATCGGCACGACGGGCTCTGATGCTACATCTTCTCATGACGCCGAGCATTCACATTACCTCATTTTCGGTGAGTTGGAAGGGTATATCTGACCATTCTTCACCACGTCATGTTCATTGAATATTGAAATCCGTACTCAGTAGTAAAGCCTAATGTGGGGCTACGTTCCATTCCATTTATAGGCTGTCAACGTCATACCGTGGCTGGTGAGGCTGGTGCTGATCGGCCGAGTTCCCCAAGTTGCCTCCCGCATCCGGCCCCGCTCAGGCCCTAGCCTGGTTCCCCTCCCCCACCTGGCGCCGGAGCACTGTGTCGACTCTGCCCAACGTGTTGGCCAGGCCTCGATCTCAAGGTCCGATGGCATCGGTGGCATCTTCTAGCTTCTCGTCATCAAGGGTTCTGTCAGTTAGACGCTCCTAAGTATGCATCGAGAAATAAAAGAGGATTTCAATGTTTGCAGTCGCTGCTAACCGCAAGTTCACAGAGTGTGTCTAGGGTTAGTAGGTTGACCTGAGCGAATACTTGGCCCGCTGCGAGTGCCAGGCATAATGACAGAGGGCTGCAGATATGGTAGCCTTGGACTTTGTGCACAGTGTATGGGCTGAATCGAGGCCTTGCGTTCCTGGCCTGGCAGTCAAGATTTTCTCATCAAAAGTCGGTCTGGTGACGATGCTGCATGGCGCCTCGACGCCATTGGCACGAATGTGGTGCCGACGTACTTGGCGGATGGGTTGGTCACGCATGCGAGTGGTGGTGTGGGTGGGCGAGACACTGCAGCAGCACGTCAGGAAATCGAAGACGCATTCGTGATTGATCAGGCGTCCGCGCGGGTGTGTGCTGTCCGATGCAAGAACGGAAGCCATGACGGGTCCCGTCGACTGTCGATATATCGCTCGGCCCATCATGTGCAGCTTTCCGTGGTGCACCGTTCTCGTGCGTCTTGAGCGAGGTACCTTCAGAGCAGTCCAGCCTCTCCTGGCTGATGCTCACAGCTTCAGGAGATGGTGAAGTGCACTATAGGATATCTTCCGGATGTCGACGGGCTGATGGCAGACCAAAGGCTGTAATCGAGTCGAGCCGATTCAATTGCGGACGCATCGATGTTTGAGCTTCACAAACACATGTCATCGTCTTTCTAGACTCGAGCGACAACCTCTCGCGTATCGAACTTGACGATCAACAACCCTTAACTAATGTCAGAATGACACTATGAAACAATGTGCGAATTGAACGCTGCCCGTGGCTATTCCATCAAAGTCAATCAGGCAGGGGCTGGCATTGACAGGATGCAGCGAAGTTGTCGGGGATGATGTTCATCATATTACCATGTTCGACCTCGCCTGCTGCATTCCCGTCCCGTCATACTACTAGTACTGTAGTATTTGGAGGACCACACCGCATCATTACACCTCCAGATGCGGCCCTGGTGATCTGCAATACCCGCTTTGACTTGAGGTAGGCCGACACCGAACGGTGCTCGATGACTCCCATGATCTACATGGCCTATCCTCGCCAGCACCAGGAATGCTCTCGTGATGCCCAGGTGCACGATTGCGAGCGGCTGTTGATAGTCGCGTCTGTGTCTCATGCGGAAGCACGTTATTTCGAGGCAGGCGCTGGGAACGCCGAGCGACGAGCTCGCTGCCCTCCGTATGACAGCAATCATGCCACAGGTCCGCATCTCTGAGCTGCAACTGCAGCAAGTCATTCAAGCCGCCCGCAATATTCCAGGCCCGGGTCACGAAAGTCGACGGCGGCTCGCGATACCGTGACTCTGTATCGCACCTACCCAACCCTTCGAAGGGGAGATGTCCAGCTCATTTCAGGACTGGCCTGGCCGGTACTGCCCTCTAGCCGAGCGCCCTCGTGGATATGAAACGTGCGCCTAGGAACGGGAGGGACAGGCCAAGTCGCTACTGAGGAGCTGGCAGAGTGCCAAGAGCGGCTACTGTGGCGCCTTGCTGGTGGGCTGTCCAATCGAGGACGATACTGGGGCCCCTTTAATATCAAGTATACAGTGCGCCATGCCGCCAAGCTCGCACATGGGTCTAATGCTGCAAGTGCGGGCCAGCCATCTCACTTGGCACTTTCATAAGTGCTACTGCACCCGCCGTCTTCCTGTTCACCAAGATTGTTACAACCTGTAATTAAGCCAAGGATCTTTCTTCTTCCTTGCAAAGACTGGCATCTTTTCATTGTTTGCTGGTCGACAAGCTTTCCATTTTTGCCAACACTCAGTACGACTGTCGCCCTTTGTCTCTGATCCTGGTGTTCCAAAAGACACACCCACCCATCCACTCGACCACTTACACCCAACAAGCGCCCTTGGAACCAGCCTGTGTCTCAGGACCTCCTCGCCAGGGAACTTGATACTTATCGCCGGGCTCGGCCTACAAAGGCTTTACTACATTATTGCATTTCCTTGTCCTGCTGGAGAATCTGTTCGTCCGTCATTCACATTCCCCAGCCAGTTCTGGTACGAACTTCAGCCTAAGCACGAACAACGGCCAACGACCACGAGTGATAAATTCCTTTGCACCCGCGAACCAGTTTTCCAATCTTCCACACACTACCGCCTCATTTCAACACCATCGAAGATATTCGCAACGATTATCACCATGAACACGGTTCAACAAGCACCGGCCCTGCCACATAGGAGCACCCGTCGGGTGTCACGCTTCCTTGAGCCCATCCATCCCAAGACCGGCCTCCTCGATGACCAACCTCCTCTGTCGCCCTCACAACCGCCGCATGAAGTCTATCTTTCGTCGGAGGAAGAAGCATCCTCATCGGCAGACGACTTCTCCGACTACGATTTTGATTCGGACGCTGAGGTGGATCCCTTGACGCCAGTGAGCAGGCGTCAGAAAGATACCGCCCGTGTCGTCAGCGTTGTTTACTGTGGGAAGCCATCCGTTGTCGAGCTGCGGCAGAAGTCGACCAGCAATGCGACAGCGCACCCACGCCTGGTCCAGCGGACAACGACAGAACCTATCACGCCCAGCCAACGCACATCATTCTCCTCTATAAACTCAGCGAGTAGACTCAGCACGATGTCGAGGACGAGCACGGCGATGGGTAGTCTGCTCGTGCAGACGCCGTCCTTCCTCAGCATCGATCCTTGCCCGTCGAGGCCCGTGTCTGCGCAGGCATACGACGGTGAGAGGCCTCGCACCCCTAAAGGGAGCGGCAACTCCATGTTGAAGAAGACGCTGTCCCTGGCTCGCAAGCGCAGCAAGCCGCAACTGAACCAGGCTGCTTCACAGTCCTCCACCGATCTTTTCACTCGTCCAGCATCAGTGGAACCTTTTGCTCAAACGCAATCGCCAGAGTCGGAAGCGGCTCTGAAAGCCAGTAGGAGGAGGACTTTCATGATGGAGCCTCCGCCCATTCCCATGGACGAACCAGCCAAGCCCGCACCTTCCAAGTTTGTCAAGGGCCACTCACGACTCCGCAATGGCCTCTCCATTTCACTCGGACGACGCAAGGCATAGTCTGCCCTGCCCTTTGCATTTCCAACATCTTTCAATTGTTTTTCGCATGGCGTTCCGGAGGACCCTATATGATACCTTTGACGGGAGGGCACATTACCTAGTCTCGGCGTTCTGGTTCCTGCCAAAAATGGCTCTCTAACGTCTTTATGATACCAAGGCAAACTTAATCACATTTATTATGCTACTCATTGATGACTTCATGTGTTTGGTATGAATGCCCCCATATTTAAGTATCGAAGTGACTAGAAGTGATGGTCTCAGACCCACAACGCTGGCCGCCAGATAGGCCACAGCCATTTGGGCGGCGGCTTGTTTGATTACGGGCTTGGGATGGTGGAATGGATTCATGTCAAGGCGGCGGCTAGCACTTGGCAGCGCGTGGGTGCAGTCGCACCCAAAGAAAGCCGTTGCAAAGTTGGACAGCGAAAGAATATTATTTCACATTGCAATAGTCCTTTATTGAATTTCATGGTTTGGCCGTTGGGATTTCGATGTCGTCGTTGGTAGCCAAGGCTTCAGCCAACGGCGATCGTATGCAAGACATCGCATGGGCCTGACTCGCGGCAACACACCGCATGTTGCTCATTTCCATGGCTCTTCCAGCCCCACGTGCTTGATTGAGCTGTACCCCCATTGATGGGGTTCTCTGCCTCCCGACATCAGATGAGGCCAAGGCCGCCAAGTACACTGCACAGTATGGTCATGTTGGCTTGGCACGCCGTGACAGATCCGTAGGCATGTCCGTGTGCAGGGGCTCGAGTCTGATACTCGACCCTGCCAGCTCGGCTGCTCGACCTGCAACATTCGCAGATCATTCAAGGGGGATCTTTCCTCCCTAGCAGACGAACGGCGCCTGTGCTATAATGTCGGCGTTACGCGTTTGGGGCTTGGTGAAGCTGATTCTGTGACTTTGGTCTAAGCACCTCAGTTCTTCCTCGATGCCGGAACGCAGGAGGACGGGGGGGCGCAATGTTCCCAGGACGACGACCCGCTGCCGCCCAGAGAAATAGACGACAGACACCCCTGCTCGCTCCGCAACGTCGCCTGAGACACGGCCTCAGCGAGAAGCGACACCCACACCTCCATCGCGTGGATCAACAAGAAAACGTGCTAGACGACGGATCAAGTGCTAGCCGACAATCCCGTCCCTTTAGACCCTTCTCACGACCAGTGCTAGACTCGTCATTAGTGCGTTGTTCTTGTGCTTCACATATTGCGGTGGCTGTACCTAATCAAATATTAGTGCAGACCACATTTTGCGCTCGCACCTACAGTAGCTGTACACGTGAGTGCACATTGGCAGGGAGAGCCGCCGACCCAATGTGCCAAGTTCGCAAAACTGGCGCGATCACACGGTCGCGTCCGTCGCAGACGCGCACGGCTGGTGATGGAACCGGTGGCATCAGTAGTACCTTGCATATCCGTACAGCAGCATCTGCAAGGTACAGTATGTACGCGGGGTGGGCGATCCGCGTTATTAGCCCGTTCCACTTTGCGACTGCAACGTGGGCTCTAGGCGCGTACGTACGCATTATTCGATCCGGACGGGTGCGAGGCCGAGCGTCGCATCGCACGCGTGTACAAGGGTGGCGGGGCAGGCCGCTGGTCTTCGCATTGACGGAGAACCGTCCGGCCCGCTGCACGGCTTGATCGACTTTTGTTTCGTGCGCTTGGAATTCCTGTGCGGCACGGACGAGTGGTGATGCAGCGACAGGTTCGTCGTCGAGGCTTTCGTGATCATGCCAAATACAGACAGGGATGTATTTTGATGTGGAGCGCGTGCTGTCACCTTGATACAAGCCTGCGTCCTTGGCCCGGCCGGAGTCACATTGCGAGCGATGGCGGTCTGTGGAAAGTGGGTTGTTTGAGCTCAGCCTCGACCAGCCTGGTCAGCACAGTACCTTATGATCTGACAGACGAGGGCAGTACTTTCTCTCTAGGCGTGGGGATTGCGTTGGTCAGCAAGGAGACCTCTGTGGCTAATCCTAGGGCCTCCGTCAAAAGCACCGATTCGAACCCAGAAGAGCTTCACGGCCTGCTCACACAGCATGGATTGCATGGGACACTGACAAAGGCACGTGTGGACAGTGCAGCACAATCGAATCGCTCGATGCTGTGATCCATGCTAATTGCTGTCTGAGTGCTACGCAATGACTGATTACCAATATTCCTACGGCTCATGACCTGACCGCTTCCCTTCACTATACAGGTACAAGGGACTAAAAGCCAAAACACAGGCCCTTCTCTCGCACACACGGGTCGAAGAACCCTTTCTGCCCGAGGCAGAGTGCCATGCTCAGCAAGTACCACCTCTCCGAACTAAAGGAAATGTATCGCGGCCGGCAATTTTTAGCTGCCGTTGGTCGGGACACCCGTGGCGGACGGTGACTGAGCACCAGCGGCAGGTTGCTTCGTTCGCAGGGTCAGGGGGAATGGGTATTCGTCAGGGTCCTCCTCAGCACTGTGACAGTCAGTATGGGCGTTTGTTACCATTCACATGAAAAGGAAATACTCACGGCAGTTTCCACGCGACATAATCCTCCGTGTTCAAGCCCTCCCGGCCCTCCTGGAGACTGGCAAAGTCGCCAGGGGTCATCATGCCCGTGCGGTCGCGAGGCGAACCCGGCACGGAGAAGGGGCGCGAGATCTTGACATCGGTGCCGCTGAAGAAGCCCTCCTCCTCGTCCTCCTCGCCGCTGAAGGACGTGGGGTAGGCGCGGCGCAGGGCCAGCTGGCGAGCCTTGACGTATTCCATGCCCATGCGCTTCCAGTCCAGCAGGTCGCTGAGGCGCTCGGTGCGGTTCCTCTGGTTGATCCTCTGGCGCCGGCTCTTGCTGCAAAAGTCAAACAAGTACGAGGTGAGCTGGTTGACCGAGTCATCGACACCCTTGGTTCGACGGTCGACAATGTAGATGCCGTAGTCGCTCGAGTTCTCAATGAGCTCCTCCATGTAGCATCCGAAACCAGACAGGTTGCTGGTGATGCTGGGAACACCCATGACGGTGCACTCGGCCGGGGTGTAGCCCCAGGGCTCGTAGTAGGAAGCGAAGACGCCCATGTGGCAGCCACGCACAAAGTCGTCGTAGTCCAGGGGAAGGACGGGGTTCGCCGAGTTCAGGAACTCGGGGTGGAACACAACCTTGACCCGGTCGCTGGGCTGGTTGAAGAGCTCGACCCGCCGGATCTGGTTGAGGATGGGGTCCTCATGATCGTTCACCATGTTATGGGTCACAATAGGAGGCAGACCATGCCTTTTCATGGCAAACAGACGACGGCGCAAGAGGATGCGGTCCTGGGGAGAGATGAGCTCCTTCTCGTCGGGAAGAGGGTCGCCCTCGTGCCACTTGAGCGAGCGCTCAAAGATGCGGCGCCCAATGCTCTGCTCGATGACGTGCGTGGTGTCGCGCAGCGACTTGATGACGGCCTGGCCCTTGAGGGCCTCGACGGTGAGCGAGGTGGTCTGCGCGGGCATGATGATAAAGGCGACCACGGTCATCTTGCTGCCAGCAGCCTTGAGCCTGTGGTTCAAGCGAGCCAGTGACTCGATGAACATGTCGACACCCTTGTTCCTGAACTCGTAGCGACCAGCGGTGAATACGTAGAGCGTGTTGTCGGGGTCAAAGTCATAGTGGCCGTAAAAGTGTCCGCGGACAAAGTCGTGGATCTTCTCCTTGGCCTGCTGGTGCAGGTTCTGGAACTCGTGCACGGCCGAGAACTTTGTCACGTTGAGTCCGTTGGGGAGCACACCATCGGGCTTGCGCTTGAGCAGGTGCTCCGACTCGTAGGCCGTGATGTGGGACACGGTTGTGAAGACGTCACAGGCGTGGGTGGCTGCGCGTTCTATGCAGTAGCGGTGGTAGATGCCACGCTTGCCCGCCTCGGCGTCGACATCGAACCACTGCAGATTATTGTAAAAGTCAACGGAGCCTGCGCAAAGGTATCGACCGAGGAGGGTGGCGTGCGTTGTGAAGATTGTGGTGACGTCGATCTTGCGCTTCTTGGTGAGCGGCAGGGCGACACCGGCGAGCCACTCGTGAAAGTGGGCGATGACTGCCTTTTCCTTCTCATGGCACACAAACTGCGTCTTGTTAGCCCGGGGCGGCAGACGTGGGATAGGGGATGCAGTCGACTCACCTCACCAAGGAACCAGGCTACAAGGTAGCCAAAGACAATGGCCTCGTTTGTTTCGTCATCACCAGGAGGGCTGGGGATGCTGGCAGCGTTCCAGAGGTCCCCCTTCCACTCGTCCAGGTAGCCGTAGGCAGTCTTGGTGTCGATGAGGAGCACTCTGGGCGCGCCCTCGATGAGCCAACGGCCGTACAGCATGTGGATGCCACGCTCCTTCATGCTTGCCATGGTGGCAGCGATGGCTGGCGATGTGGGCTCCATCTCCTCGACCTCGACAGCAGCCTAGCATCATGTTAGCGCGGCCGACTCCAGCGCGCTCGTCCAAGATTCGTACCGATTGGTGGTGGAGAGGCCCAATGAGACAGTATCGGTCGCCATACTCTGCCGTGGTCACGGGCGCTTTCGACTTGATGACGGAGTAGATACCACCGACTGTTGGCTCTCCGTTAGCATGGCTCAGTGCAAACGGGAGAGGGAAGGAATCATACCTCGGTGGGCTACCTCTGTCGCAATCTCGAACAAGAGGTGGTTCTTGACGTCGCGCACAGGCTGCTCGCCATCGGAGGCCATGGCGCCGGTAGCAAGCTGGAGCGACGGTTTGCGGGGCTGGTTCGTTTCGTGCGACGAAGCGCGCGACGAGGGGTCAGGGCCAAGAGGGAGCTGGACGATGCCGCAGCGCTCTTTGGAGTGTGCAGATGCTTCAGAGGATAACGCGACGGGATGGATTGACAAGATGCGAAGCAGACAGCAACCAAGACGGTTGGCGTTGCTAAGGAGCGAGATTTGCGCGTTACCCCGGCCGATCGGCGATGGATACTTGGCGGATACGGCCCCAGCTTGAGGTCGAAGGCTGACAACGGTTTCAAGTGAAGCTTGCGCAAGAAAGGGAGGCCAGGTCGCAAGACGCTGTCGGGAAAGGGTTGAGGGCAGGGAATGCCGGGGAGGAAGAGGGAGGAGGAGGGGACCTCTTCAGAGGGATGTGCGCAGGTACAGTAGTCTTTGGCTGAGGCGAATGGTGATGGGATGGCGACCGCATCCATCGACAGCTTGAAGGGGCCACTGAGTAGCGGGCCAGGCTGCAGGTGGGAGTGGGGCAAGCTCCGGCGCCGGCGTGCAGCGCGTACAAGCATCGCTGGTGCCGTAATGACTTGTTCAAAAAAAAAAATGTTGAACGCAGATTCTCTGCGTCTCTTACCCAGATGGAGCGCCACCTCGTCCCAATTGCTACTCTAGCGCCTCAGAGACCGATCCAGACCGGAACCATGGACCGGCAGCGGTGGGGGATTTGCTGGAGGAGCGCTTGCAGCGCTTGGGGGAGAGACTTGGGTTCCATCCATTAACTCACCATAAGGTAGGATAAACTGCACAGTAGCGAGGCGGGCCCGGCCAGGCTAGGCCATCTAGGCCACCTAGGCCAGGGCCGTTAGTGGAAAAGCGTTGGGAGCTCCCCGCCGCGCTGGGGCATGGCAATGCGCAACTTGTGCATCCTCTGAATAGCATCACCACTGCTGCTGTTGCTGCTGCTGCTCCCGTTGCACAACTAATTACGTGCCCAGCCGTGACTGCGTGCTTGATCGTTGCCATGCAGAAAATTCCCTCACGATACGCGTCGCCAGGCAGTGCAATTTCTGTCCTCATGTTGCTTGGCTCCTGTTTCTCCCGCCATGGCGTTGCCGTAGCCTCCTCATGCAGAGATCTTCGCCCTGTTCCAAGCCCCGTGCGCATCTGCAAACAGAAAATTGAGGGGACTGATGAACCCGCCACTCGCTCCGGCACTGCAGCTGCGTTCTCGCCTTCTGCAGCGGCCTCACCGGACCGAGACCCTTTGAACAAAATTTTCAGCCTCAGAAATTATCGGAAAGGATGTGGATTATTTCGCGCATCTCGGTCCGTTGCGAGGGAGGCTGGACCACACCCGTTGAAAATCTACGTCTCTGGTCGCTTCATCTTTGCAGCCAATTTGAGCACAGACCCAGGGTCTTCGTTACTGCACCCGGTGGGTGAAGAAGCCCCTCACTCTGAGAGTCGGTCCTCTCTCCTCCTCGTGCGTGTGCGCCTGGTCTCTCTCTAATTCGCTATGACGCCATGGTAACGCGCGGGGGGTGCAGTCGCCCTTCAGACCTCGTGATCAACCGCCATCGTGGTCGACATCATTATGTGACAGTTCGCGACCACCCTGGCCTAGAAACACCGAGCTGCAGCGCCCAGCTGTCTTCTTCTCCATCAGTGCCGCCGTACCCTTCCTTTGGGGCCCCGCGGGTCGCCATCTGTTGGGTCCCTCACCACCAAGTCAGCAGTCGCTAGCCTGGACCCACGCGTTTGGTCCACCCCCACGTACGCTGGCGGCGGCCGCGGCGCTATCCCTTGGGCATCGTTGGGTAAGGTAAGGAAATAAGCCAGCCAGATACAGGACAGGCCAGGGAGGGACACCATGATGCGTTCCATTTGAAAGGGCCCAGGTTTGCGTCCCGTAACACAGCAACACGATACTTCTTCCCAGCCAGAACAAGCCGCTGTATGCATGACCCAGTCATGTTCCGCTGAGAAGGCGCCCCGGCTAGAGAATATAGCATGACGCGCACGCCACCCTGTGCTGTCGTGCCACGGAGGACCTGTTTCCTCAACAAATCCTCCAAACCAGTGACAATGACTCTGCGGTCCTCCAGTATCTACCATACAAGTCATGAGCGACGACTTCATCGCAAGTGCACTACAGATGGAGTGTGCGGCGCGCTCCTCGTGTAGGCCCGTGGGCTGGCAATCTTTACGTACAGAGACTCACTACGACGTCTTTGCGGTCGCTGTGTCGAGCCAATTCACCTCGATATGCGCTTAGAGCTTTGCAACAAGAGTTCGCGTACGTGTAAGGGAAGGGGTTCTAGGACTGGAGAGCGAATACTCAGCCTTGTGAATATCGCACGGTCATTGGCCATTTATGGATCGCCATAGTGGGGACGCCACTGCGAGGCTGACGATTCCACCCAAATTTTTTCCGCCAACGCTGCGCATGCAAAATTGCTAACGTTGGTTCCAGCCAGCACCTGTCACTGGTAGACGATTCACCACGACTTTCGCATCGCCCACCTCGTCGTGAACCCGCCCCATCGGCACAGCGACAAGATGGATGTCGACAGCTCACCCACGCAGGTCAAGGTCATATTCACCACCGACGAACCAGACCTCGTCCTCCCCGAGACCAAGCAGCAGCTGCTCGTCCCAGCCGACATCAAACGCTATGGCTTGTCTCGCATTCTCAACTCGTCCTCCATGCTGGACACGTCCTCCCCCGTACCCCTGGACTTCCTTGTCAACGGCACATTTCTCCGCACCACAATCGAAGACTACCTGGCCAGCGAAGGTCTCTCTGCCGAAACGACCCTCACACTAAGGTACGTCCGCAGCTTGATCCCTCCCGTCTACGAGGCGAGTTTTGAGCACGATGATTGGGTCGGCGACGTGGACGTGTTCGGCGACCGCGCCGCGAGCGCATCCTACGATGGCCTCGTGCGGGTGTGGAATCCTTCCGGGACAGCGCTCGCCGTGTCCTCCTCCGGACGACAAGGCGGCCACGGCGCCCGACTCGACGCCGTCAAGTGGCTCTCAGGCAAGCAGCTTGTCTCGGGCGGCCTTGACCGGAAATTGGTGGTGTGGGACTACAGCGAGGCCGACGACGGTTTCTCGGGGGCGCTGAAGCCAAGCATGGAACTCTGGGGCCACGAAAAGGCCATCAACAACATTGCCGTCAACGGCGCGACGGGGCGCATCCTCTCTGCATCCTCCGACGGTCGCGTTGGACTGTGGACGTCGTCCAAGCGGACCGCGCCCCAAGCTGACCCAGAGAGCCTACCGGCCGCACACAGCAACAAGAAGGCCAAGCTGGCTGCCTCGGCCAACACGGCCCAGCGTGGTCCCCTTGCCATGATCTCTGCCCACGACGAGCCCGTCATGGCTGCCGTCTTCCACCCCCACGACTCGACCGTCGCATACACCGCCTCCAAGGACCACACCGTCAAGACGATAGACTTGACCACGCAGCGAGAAGTGTCTAGGCTCACGACCCTGCACCCCATCATGTCCGCCGCCGCGCTGCCCAACTCCCTCATCGCAGCCGGTTCATCAGCTCGCCACATCACCTTGCTCGATCCCCGAGAATCGGCCGCTACAACCTCCGCCATGACCCTGCGAGGCCATGTCAACATGGTCTCTTCGATAGCCGCATGCCCCGATAACGACTACTCCCTTGTCTCGGGGTCGCATGACAGCACGTGCCGAGTGTGGGATCTGCGCAGCACGCGCTCCGCCTCGGCTGACGAAGGTGGCGGCCGGGTCAGCGAGCCGGCCTACACAATTGGTAGAGAATGGCTCAAGAACAAAAAGTTGCCCACGGCCGGCGAAGGCGCCAAGGTGCTGTGTGTGGCGTGGGACAAGACTTGGGGTATCGTCAGTGGTGGAGAGGACAAGCGCGTGCAGGTGAATCGTGGCAGAAATATCCTTAAATCATGATATGATATGAAAGAGAAAGCCATCACATGTGCTCAAAGTTGCATTCGTCATTATTGTCTCATATACTTTAGGGGATGCCTGTTGCCGACTCTCAGTGATGCTGCTCCACAGATTCAAGTCAAATCGTCTGACACTCCTTGACTAACGCTTGGTATTTGGGAGAATCGAGCACCGCAGGTGCCAGAGGTGCCAGCAGCTCATCCTTCATCCTCTTCCTGTCAAAAGAGAGCTTTTCGCCGGTGACAGAGCTCAGTATATATGTGATCACAGTGCTTGTTTGCAAGGGCGGATCCCTGAGTAGCTTTGCAATAGCGTTGGGATCAAGGTCGTCGTTGCTGCGCCAGATGTAGTACGCTCTCAATGCGGCAGGCCCCACAGCTACGGGCCTCTGCTTTGTCTCGCGATACTTTTGAGCTAGTAACTCGCCAGCCACGACGCGCTGATCGACGATTGGCGCTTTCGAGTCGCCTTTGGCACTAGGCCTCGGGGTTGTCTCAGCTTGAGGTGGTCCAGAAGCCTCTGCTATCCCGGCAGAGTCCTTGCCGTCGTCGCTTAAATCGCTGCTGCTCTCACAAGCCTCCGGAGGTCGGACTATTTGTGGCAAGGGCAAGCCGAGTTCAGCTGCATACGGCCGATCTGGAGGCGGATCCAGGCGCAAGGCCGCTTCTTCGAGAAGATGATAGAGCTGGATCCCAGCATAGGCATCTGCTGCTGAATCTAGTGTCTCGTCAGTTTGGAGCTGAAGCTTACGATCGTCATTCCTCACATTTGATCTGGCGGGAGTTCAGCGGCTTGGTCCAGTCGCTCGAGCGTACGCTGCTCTCCTTGTACAGGGGCAGGCCGGTGTACTGCTCGACCAGGAGCCGTAAAGGGACCAGGGATTTCTTCAGTGGACCATATGTGCCTTCGATTTGACTTCTGACAACCTTGTGCAAGTGGCTGAGCTCGTATATACCCCGTGTTTGCACGCCCAGGTTCTTGGCCAGTCGTGAACAGTCAGCTTTAATGGCAACGCCTGTTTTGAGAACATCTGGGTCTTCCATGATCTTCTTGAACGTGGGCGGTACGAAGTCGTCTTTCGCGAACAGCGACACGTGAAACAGCCCAATACGACTCGGACTTGCGAGCTGTATCAACGAGACGTTCGACCGCGGTCCTTGATCTTTCGTCGCTCCTGGAAGCCACTCCAGGTCAAAGCCCAGTACTGGCTCACCAACAAAGTATTTCTGGCACACATACTCGGAGGTAGCCTTGCTGATGCAGTAGTGGACTTTGACGTTCCGTGCTTTGCCGTTCTCTATTGGACCTCGATACATTGTGTGTGACCAATACGAATCTGGATGACCTTTTGAAAGCTTTCGAGCTTTGTGGAATGCCTTCGCGTCAAGCTGGTACTGCAGGCGAGTTCGAGGCGGCTCAGTCAGCCTCGCCTGTATAGGAGTAGCTATGATGTCGGCATCGGCTATCGCGCGCTCCTCATTCTCCATTCTGGTTGTCTCTTCGATGCCAGGTTCTGCATCTTCGACAACCTGGACGTCCGGTGCGGGTTCGTCATTTTTAATATCCAGAGGCGGTTCGCCTTCGTGGACGCAGCGTTGGATGGAAGTGGTGGTGAAGCGCGAAGCATCGAGTCGAGGGTAAAGAGGGCCGGTCGTGTCGGGTGGTGCGAAACGAATACCCGTCTGCTGCGGCCATAGACCGCCTTTCAAACGGCAAGACGCGGTCATGACCTTCGACATGAAGCGGCTAACAATGCTAATGAGACACACGGATACTTGGAGTTCAGTGCTCGGTGTTGACTTACGATTCCCTGGACAAACTCCTGCGGAAATAGTGGTCATATTTGACGACCCGAGATCGGCAAGCGGCTCTGCGGACGGTCCATACATGACGACCAATTGCCATGGCATGGATGGACGCTATCGTAGGCAGCCATGCAGGTGGGGTGGCCGAGGAGGACCACATGTGAGGTTACAGAGGCACGTCGCCAGCGCGCGCTTCTTACGCCGTGTCAGCTTAGTCATTCGCGCGAGTTCACGTGGGGTCGCGGTGATCTCAGTGAGAGGCAAGAGCTGTCCAGCATCCCACCTTGTTTGGGTGAGCTATACCTTAGTCCAGACCAACAACGAGGCAGTATTAAGAAGTTTTCACATTAAGCCATTCATAGCCTCTGGTTTATTGTTTCGCCAGACTTGCTTGCCGATCTCCTGTAACCGGCTCGAAGAATTCACAATGGCTTCTCAACTACTACCCCTCGGTAAAGAGCAGCATCCGGCACTGGGCCAGGCAACTACTGACTATTCTGACAGAGCTCATTGACAAATGTGTTGGATCAAGAATTTGGGTCATCATGAAGGGCGACAAGGGTGGGGTATATCGAGCCCGTTACCCTGACTATGTACTGACCTGAAGAAGAGTTCAGTGGCACCCTCTTGGGGTTCGATGACTACGTCAGTAAGTAAATGACCCATTGCAGAGACGAACAGGACTAATAGGTGTTAGATATGGTGTTGGAAGACGTGACAGAGTTGTACGAGACTCCTCAGACATGTCTCAAAGGTCTTACGCTGACTGTGCAGTGACTACTCGGGGAACCACACAAAACTGCCCAAAATTCTACTCAACGGAAACAACATATGCATGGTAAGCATCGCATCTCCTTCCGCGCTTCTTGGGCCGAAGCCTGACATTGTTCTCTAGTTGATCCCAGGCGGTGAGGGGCCAGAGGGCGCGTAAAAGTAGAATTCGTTCATACCCACGACACAATTTGCCAACGAATAAAGAATTCAAACGTCGAAAAGGCACATGCCAGCTGCCTCCTCATTCTTGTGATGCTGTTTGTGCTGTCAGAGAGCCTTGCGTTTTTGAAGTGATCTGCACACCCAACTCCATAAATCATAACAAAATGCCCCGAAACTCCAGTGTGAGACGAACGATGGACTTTGTCTGTCCTCACATCATGTTGCCCTGTTCGCCCTGGTCCACCACGCGGCGCAACTCCCATTCAGTGAGGAATTTCCTCTTCAACTCCTCGAGCTGGTTGATCAACTTGCCACAGACTTCCACAAATATGTCCTTTGGCGTCATCGTTCCATCTGTCTGTACACGGATGAACAGCTCTGGTACATTTGGGTGAGCAACTAGGAAAGTGTCAGTGAGGGGAGCACTCCAGCCATCCAGATGGGAAGCTGACTTTTGTACCCAGCCATGTAGACGTGGGGATGCGCCTTGAGGTGTTCTGACAGCAAGTTGCCAAGGGTGTGATCCTCTTTCTTCAGGATAAAATCCGAAGTATTCGACATGCCTGGAAGACTCGTCAGCTTTGCACGAGACTGGCAACCAAGGGTGCGTACCAGAGTAGACCTTCTCCTCAATCTTCTTCTCATCGTCCCCGAGCAGGAAGAGCTCAAACCTAACTTGTCAGCCGGAGATCCAGGCAACCGCAACTCCATAGCAAGGTGCATCATGTGTGAAAATGGCTTGCGATGCTGAAAGGACTTGGCTATGTTTGCTGGGCGCGCACAGGCGCCGAAACTGGTTCAACTACGCTCAAGCGCGAGCACCCGGCGGTTTTCCATGTCGACCCGAGAGCCTAGATCCAGAGAAGATAAGATAGGAAAGCTGCAGCGTACCTGTCTGGCGCGTTCATTTTGTCTGGATGAGAAAAGAGAACAAGGAACAGGCACGTGGTGAATGGTGGTCCAACGGGGGCGCCTCGTTTCAATTCGCGCTGTCGAAATAGACTGACACAATATTTCAAATAACCCACGAGATTCGCTGCTCGGCAGCTATCGACTTGATGCAAGATGATGTCGTGACCGAAGGGCTTGTCTGAAAACGAGATGCGCTGCCTGCACAGTAGGGATAGCGGTATGTGTGGGGCATCTACACCTCACTGTCGCGTCGAAAATTGTTAGTGCCAGAGTCGACTCCCTACTTGTCAACTTTCCAACAAGTTACGATTCCACCTTCAGTTGCATGATATTTGGCACAATTCATGTTTTTTTTGGTGGCTGATATGCAGCCTGTAGCGGGTTCCGCCTCAGTTGCCCTGCTTTAGTCGCGCAATGAGCCAGCTCATGGTTCGATCTCTGCGACTGTGTGCCAACCCGTTGCGAAGCTACTCTACGCTCGCAAGGCCCAAATCTACAGTCTCGAAAAATCTAGCCGTTCTTCTTCCCACCTGTAGAGATATTGGCTCAGCAAGGAATGAGCTGCGATGGCTTCGGGAACATGCGGAGAAGACCACCAACCCTGAAAAGGTCGGTGCTACTGTCACTGAGCTTTGTCGACAGCGCGGCCAAGGCGTGCCCTTGCAGTATATCCTGGGGACGCAGCCTTTTGGCTCCTTGGAGATACTCTGTCGGCCTAACGTCCTGATTCCACGCGCAGCAACCGAGAGCTATACCAATCATCTGTTGGACCTGATCACCTCTGACGAGGCCATGATTCCGCTCAGGGAGAGGGAGGAAACATTGAATATTGTCGACATTTGCTCTGGAACGGGATGCATCCCCCTTCAGATTTTTGCGACCCTGCAACAGAAGGACGTCAAGATGAATGTGCATGGCATCGACCTGTCACCATATGCAATCGAGCTGGCTCGAGACAACTTAGCATATAACGTGAAGCAGGGCAACTTTCACACTCCGCGTGAAGGCCAGAGCATCCAGTTCCACCAAGCTGACGTTTTCAACGACGAGGACATGGCTACATTGAGCGGCCTGGGACGTGGGAATTGCCACGTCATGACGTCGAACCCGCCTTACATTTCTGAAGAAGTTTGGAACGACGATGCTGGGGACTTGGAACCGTCAGTGCGCCAATATGAGCCGCGCCTTGCCCTTGTGCCGGATCGTCGCCTAGGGGCGCCCCCTTTAGGATTACAGGATCATGATATCTTCTACAGCCGAATACTCGAGATCGCGTCACGGTTCAAACCTCGTGTTCTGTTACTTGAGGTGGGCGACGATGCGCAGGCCCAGCGGGTTGCCGCATACTGCGCACGACACGACTTTTGCGAGCGGAGTGAAATCGAAGTATGGAGGGACTGTCCTGACATCAAACCACTAGCAAATGAGACGACTGAGATGGTTGTCGGTTCAAGCTTTGGAGGCGGCTTGCGGAAACTGTCCGTCAAGGGAAGCGGGCAGCTTCGTGCAATCTACGTACGGCGATAAGCTATTGAAACTTGAGAACTACCGATGTCGTAAGCATTTGTGCGTTGCCATCATTGCTTGAGCTTGGCTCGTTGTGCCATTGCCCAAGTGGCTTGTGTATTCCACCGCCTTCCGTGTCCGGCGTTAAGGGAAGCTCTATGCCCGGAATCCGAGGCTGCCACGTGACTCATCACATTCCGAAGCTGCCATGACGAGACCCACTTTTCTACGTTGAGACCTCCAAAGCTTTCGTTTCGTGGTGTCATCCATCCATGTTGCAAGAGGTGGCGCTGCAATCTGATCCCTCATCTTCCGGAGGACCTGATTCCCTCTGTCAACACACCCCAAGCCGAAGAAGTGTTTTTACTTCACACAAGGTCTTCCTGCCACTGCAAAGACCACTTTGATTGCCGGCGATCCCGCGCCTCGGCGTTTATCATCTGGGCGCCGCCATGTCAAGACTTCTCCGGCAGTCCGCGCAGCTGGCGCGACTTGCTCGGGTCTCCAAGCCTCAGCACTTTACCCGGACACTCCAGCCCTCGATCCTCTCGCGGTCAATAGCGCCGGTCACGTCGACGATTCGCTGCACCACGCCATGGCGCCCCTACTCGACGGACAACAAGCCAGGGCCCGAAGACCAGACGAAGAATAACGAAGAGAACAAATCCAAGCCCCCGGTAGAGGAAACCAACAAGACGCCCAGAGAGGAGCGTTCACTGCCCCTGCCTGATGGCTGGGTATACCTCTCGAAACCGCAAATGGAGGTGTTCGTCCGCCATCTCGCCAAAGGTCCGCCCGCGTACACGGAGCAGCTCAAGATGGTTCTGGCCATTGTGGAGAAGTCGGGCGTTCCCAAGGAGTGCGTTGAGGTCATCCAGAGACTCCAGGAGAATGGAAAGCTGTCCATCATCGACAAGGGGCGACTTATGCGCTTTTCCGTACAGATCGCTTCGCGAGCCGCCGAGATCGAAGCACAGACGGGCCGCCCTCTCGGCACCCAGATGGGTGACAGAAAACCGTCCACCGACTTCAACCAGAACGAGAAGCCCGGGGAGGAACCGAAGAAAGAGGACGGGAACAAGGAGGCTGAAGGCAAGCACGGGTCAGCCCAGCAAGGCAGGTCGGATGCCGATTCCCAGCAACAAGCCAAACGACCCGGCAAACCAGGCCAACCTGGCTCGCCCTTTGGTGGCGGCGGTGGCGGCTGGGGTGACAGCCTGCAGTCTATCATGCTGCTTCTGCTGATCATGTTTGGCTACGACTTTTTGTTCAACCGCAACATTGGCAAGGAAATCACATGGCAAGAGGCAAGGGTCAACTACTTGGACAAGGGTCTCGTGACCAAGATGGTCGTCGAGGATGACAGCAGGGTCCTGCTCCAACTGGTTCCCGAGGCGCAGGCGGGCCAGCCCCAGCTTTCCTTCTCGATTGGATCGATCAAGTCGTTTGAGCGTCAACTGGAGCAGGCGCAGGATGCGCTCGAGATCCCGCCGCAGGACCGGATCCCCGTCAGCTACGAAAAGGGTGGAAGCACGCTGGGCAACCTTTTCCTGGCGTTTGGCCCGACTCTGCTGTTCGTTGGTATCATCATCTGGACATCGAGGAACATGGCCGGGCGCGGTGGCGGCGGCGGCATCATGGGTTTCAGCAAGAGCAAGGCCAAGCGCTTCAACGCGGAGAGCTCCGTCAACGTCAAGTTTTCTGATGTCGCTGGCTTGGAGGAGGCCAAGGTGGAGATCACCGAGTTTGTCAGCTTCTTGAAGAACCCGCAAAAGTTTGAGAAGCTCGGTGCCAAGATCCCCCGAGGCGCCATCTTGGCTGGTCCTCCTGGTACCGGCAAGACTCTGCTGGCCAAGGCCACTGCTGGTGAATCTGGGGTGCCCTTCTTCAGTGTCAGTGGTTCGGAGTTTGTGGAGATGTTTGTGGGTGTTGGTGCCTCCCGTGTGCGCGACTTGTTTGCCGAGGGCCGCAAGAACGCGCCCTGCATCATCTTCATTGATGAGATTGACGCCATTGGTCGTTCCCGCCAAGAAGGTAAGGGAGGTTTTGGTGGCAACGACGAGCGCGAGGCGACGCTCAATCAGATCCTAACGGAGATGGACGGCTTCAACACCCGCGAGCAGGTTGTTGTTCTTGCCGGTACCAACAGGGCCGACGTTCTCGACAAGGCGCTGATGCGTCCTGGACGCTTCGACAGGCACATTTACATTGACCGCCCGACGCTCAAGGGCCGCAAGGAGATCTTTGCCGTGTACCTGAAGAAGGTTGTGACGCACGAGGACATGGAGCATCTCATTGGCCGCCTCGCCACGTTGACACCTGGCTTCGCTGGTGCGGACATTGCCAACGTCGTCAACGAGGCTGCGCTGATTGGTAAGTGAATTCCTGACGGAGTGCCCTAGGGGACGTAATTTCATGCTAACTGTTGTAGCCGCCCGAGCCAACGCCGACGACGTCAAGATGGTGCACTTTGAACAGGCCATTGAGCGCGTCATTGGCGGCCTGGAGCGCAAGTCACTGGTGCTCAAGCCCGAGGAGAAGAAGACTGTGGCCTACCACGAGGCGGGCCACGCGATCTGCGGATGGTTCCTGGAGCACGCCGATCCGTTGCTCAAGGTGTCCATCATTCCCCGCGGACAGGGCGCGCTGGGGTACGCGCAGTACCTGCCGCAGGACGCCTACCTCATGAATACGAACCAGCTCATGGACCGCATGGCCATGACCATGGGCGGTCGCGTTTCGGAGGAACTCCACTTCCCGACGGTGACGACGGGCGCGAGCGACGACTTCAAGAAGGTGTCGCAAATGGCCCGCAAGATGGTGATGGACTGGGGCATGTCTGAGAAGGTGGGACCTGTCCACTTTGAGGACAACCCCAACGCGATCACCAAGAGTCACTCGGAGGCTACGTCGCTGGCGATTGACGGCGAGGTGGAGCGGATCGTCCGCGAGGCCTACCAGCGGTGCAAGGACCTGCTGACGGAGAAGAAGTATGAGGTGGGACTCGTCGCGGAGGAGCTTTTGAAGAAGGAGATGCTCGTCCGCGACGACATGGTCCGCCTGCTGGGCAAGCGGAAGTTTGGCGACAACAATGAAGAATTCGAGAAGTACTTTGGCGGAGGCCAGGGGGCCAACCCCATCGACACGGACAATCCCGACCAACCGACACCCGCGCCCGCCTTTACCCCGGTGCCCAGCGAGGAGGCGAGAAGGTGAAGCCTCGAGAAGCTTCGGACGAGGTCTCGCGCGTGCGCTTGTCACGGTAGGGCCACGAGTCAGAGTCGGGCTGTGTCAAGGGGAGCTGGATGACGGGAACTTTTATCAACCCGTTCATTGGCTGTGGTGTCACGAGGCAGGCCAGCCCGCTGTCGTCGATTGTCCCGTCTGTCACGCCTAGCTCAGGCCAGGCGAGGCCAGGCAAGGCCGAGGCGCAGGTTGAGTCTGATTCCGCTAACAGAAATTGACTTGTGGAGGCGGCCCGCATCGAGCGGGTCTCGGAAGGCGACGTGTGGCGGGACGCATCGCCAGATTTGCATGCTTCTCTACTCAGTGCAGGGCAGCGAAGAGTATCAGTCATCACGTCTCATCTGTATTGTACCCTGTCCTTTAGTTGGATTGGTGAGTTGGAGGATGAGAGAGAGAAAAGGGGAGAGAAGAGAGGGAGAAGACATAGACTCTGTACTGTTACATGTACCATATTCACGGGAGGGCGAGGCGACGGGCTTCCTCTGGTTCTTAGAGTTTGTTTGAATCCAGTCAATACGTACAGTGTGCAGCTCGCGTCACTGTGCGGCCGCAGCCCTGTTGGCATCGCGGCATGCCGCGGGAGGCTGCGAGGATCTTATGCAGGACTCTGTGTGTGGCAAAGGGCGAGACAATCATCGCATGGCACGGCATCCCATATGTACTGTGGCTACAGTACTGTGCTGTTGCTCATGTGAAGCGAACGAACGGGCCTCGTCGTTGACGTCGCGCAAGGCCCCGCTGGAAGGAGCGGCGCATCCAGTTCCGGCAGGCCAAGCCTTTGCGTCCCGAGTCACTCCCGATGACCCATTGGCGCAGAAAGTTCCCTGCATGAGGAAGAAGGCACCGCACGGGGGTCCGCCGATGATGTTGTCTATCGGCAGCCGACAATTTGGATGTCGTGAAGCCGCGGGTGATGAGCGGAATGGAGGGACAGCTACGAGAGATGCAGACTTCATACTGTAGGTACTGTACTGTACCTGGTCTTTCTGGAGGCATTCTGACATCATCTGGGAGGTTCTTGTGCAAAAAGGCTGGCTGCCCACTGAAGAACCTTGGCGGACGCAAAGAGCTCGAACCGGCCAGGGGACCACACCGTGTTGAATCCCAGTCCGTGTACGCATTGGCAGCGCGAGTTCTCCGTTGGCGGGATCGCAGAAACTTTTTGTTTCTTCCTTATTATATACACCAACAGATTCGTTAGGTTGGGACGGCAGTTGGACCCTCAGGGATCAACCATAAAGCTTGTGGACGCTATCCGGTGATTATTCCCGGCCTGTCATATTTTTCCCCCATTCGCCTCTCGAGCCTTTGCCATATACTTTATTCGCCGCTACTAAACGCTTCTTTTTGTATTCGTCGCCAGGAACGCGGGCGGAACGTTCCATGATTTTTTCGCGTGTCTTTTGTTTCGTTTCCGCGGCACCAGCAGCATCAACGACACCATGGCCGCTGTCGCAGCCCGCACAGGAGAAGAGGACGCCGAGCGTCAGGCGCCCCTTGGAGGCGAGCGTTGGTGGAAGATACATCTCTTTCGAGGCATGATTCATGATGTGAAGAGGAGGGCACCGTACTTTGTGAGCGACTGGGTCGATGCGTGGGATTACCGAGTCGTGCCTGCCACCATCTACATGTACTTTGCCAAGTACGTGTCTTTCGTTCTTTCCCTTTGCTTCACAATGGATGAGAGAGACGTGAGGGACTGACGCGCGGCACAACTAGTATTCTTCCCGCTCTGGCCTTCTCTCTCGACATGTTTCAGAACACGGGCACCGAGTACGGCGTCAACGAGGTGCTCCTGGCCTCTGTGCTTGGCGCCGTCGTCTTCGCGCTCTTCTCTGCGCAGCCGCTGGTCATTGTCGGCGTGACGGGTAAGCAAGCACTCGCCCCTGACTGACCGTCGTCCATGGGAGGGAGAGCTGACACTCAGATACCATAGGTCCCATCACCGTCTTCAACTAGTGTGTCCAACCAAATCGCAAACCCCCTGGCTGACTGACTGACCACGTACAGCACCGTCTACGACATCATGCAACCGACTGGTGTCAACTATATTGGCTTCATGTGCTGGATCGGCATGTGAGTAGCGCCCAGACACACGATTGCCCCCGTTGCCCATGCTCACGCGTCGCAGCTGGTCCCTCGTCCTGCACTGGATCCTGGCCATCACCAACTCGTGCAACTGGCTCCGCTGGGTCACCCGCTTCCCCTGCGACATCTTTGGCTTCTACGTCGCCTTCATCTACCTGCAAAAGGGCGTCCAGGTCCTCGACCGCCTCGGCTCCTCGTCCTCCTTCTACCTGTCCGTCGTCGTCGCCCTGCTCGTCTTCATGTGCGCCTACCTGTGCGGCATCGTCGGCTCCAGCGCCCTCTTCAAGCACTGGATCCGCGTCTTCATCAAGGACTACGGCACGCCCCTGACCCTCATCTTCTTCACGGGCTTTGTGCACATTGGCCGCATGCGCAGCGTCGAGCTCGAGGTCCTCCCCACAAGCACGTCCTTTATGCCCACCAACCAGAACAGAGAATGGCTGGTCCGCTTTTGGGACCTGGACGTCGGCGACATCTTCCTCGCCCTCCCCTTTGCCGTCCTGCTGACGATCCTCTTTTGGTTCGACCACAACGGTACGTTCTTCCCGGCCCGCAACCCATGCTGATGGTCCCCGAGAGCTAATGCCCCCTGCCTGCAGTGTCTTCCCTCATCGCCCAGGGCAGCGAGTTCCCCCTCCGCAAACCAGCCGGCTTCCACTGGGACATCTTCCTCCTCGGCCTCACCACCGGCGTCGCCGGTATCCTCGGGTTGCCGTTCCCCAACGGCCTCATCCCCCAGGCGCCCTTCCACACCGCGTCGCTCTGCGTCACCAAGCCCGTCAAGGCGCTCGACGACAAGGGCGAGGACAAGGGACGCTACTCCTTCGAGGCGACCCACGTCGTCGAGCAGCGCGTCAGCAACCTCGCCCAGGGCCTGCTCACCCTCGGCACCATGTCCGGTCCCCTCCTCGTCGTCCTCCACCTCATCCCCCATGCCGTCCTCGCCGGTCTCTTCTTCGTCATGGGCGTCCAGGCCCTCGAGGGCAACGGCATCACCGACAAGATCCTCTTCCTCTGCCGCGACCAGCACCTCACAAGCCCCCACCACCCCCTCAAGGCCATTAAGCGTCGCGCCGCCATCTGGATCTTTGTCGGCATCGAGCTGCTCGGCTTCGCCGCCACCTTTGCCATCACGCAGACCGTCGCCGCCGTCGGCTTTCCCGTCTTCATCTTCGCCCTCATCCCCGTCCGCGCCCTGCTCCTCCCCAAGATCCTCTCCCAGGATGAGCTGGCCGTCCTCGACGCGCCCACCGCCAGCCCCTTTACCATGGAGGGCATCGGCGGCGCGTGGGGGGGTAGTGGTGGAGCAAGCGGAGGAAACGACGAGACGGGACAGGTCGAAGGAGAGACCCAGGGCGTCTTGGCCGGGAGCGCGCCCCAAGAAGCTACCAGCACGGGCACCGTCTTGGGCGGAAACATGGAGACAAGGTCTGTCAACAGCGTGGCACGAGGTAATGCAGGCGCACAGGACGGAGAAAAGCGTGCATTGGATTGATGTTGGAAAAAAATACCATGTCCTTCGTTGATAGACCGCGCCATGCTTGAATGCAACACCATATATACCCAAACTCCATGTCCATGCCAGTTCATTCGTCGTCGTCACTTTCTTCCATCACAAAGCCGCCCCGTACTCTAGGTCGACGGGCAGGAATAGGTGCATCATCGTCGTCCTCCTCCTCTTCATCCTCGACGGCGTCACCCACAGTCGTCGCACCCCTTTGTTTGGCGTCCTGGACCATGGCAACGTCGTCCCGTTCACTTTCGCCGTCGCTTTCAGTCGCATTACTCCGCTGCGACACGCCCATTTCGTCGTCCTCCTCCTCGTCTTGGGCCATGGTACGCCGCCTCCTCTTTTCACTCCCACTGCTCGCGTCACTGTCGCCGTCGCTGTCATCATTCTCGTCGCCGCTGTCCACCAGGACCGCGGACTTTCTCTTCTTGCTGCTGGCGGCGGACGCGTCCGGCAGCGTATTACCAGCCTGCTGCGCAGCCATGGCCGCCCGCGCGGCAATCTCCCTCTCCCTCTTGAAGAACGCCTCGTCCTCCTCCGAGTCAAAGTCGCTGTCGCCGTCCTGGATGTACAACGCCGACTTGATGCGCGACTGCTTCTCCCTCTCCCGCTGCCTGCGCTTCCGCGCCTTCTCGTCGAGCTCCTCCTCCGTCTGCTCCTTGCGCTGCAGCCGCTTGCGCCTCGCCTTGGGCTGGGCCGGTTTGTCCGCCTTGCGCGCTGTCGGGCCACCTGCCGGGAACAGCGCCCCATTGTCCAGGAAGTCGTCGTCCCCGGCAACGCCCTCGTCTTCGTCGTCAAAGTTGGCCTTTTTGCGTGCTGCAGTCTTGCGTCGCAGGTGGTGCTCCGCCAGCACGCCTTCTTCAAATGTCGGCGGGCTGAATTCAGCCTGGGTGATAAAGTGCACCGTGTCGTGGAGATGATCGGCGGTAATCTTCGACGGCACGATCCAAGAGGAGTCGCGCGTCTCTTCATCAGCTGCACCGAGGCGTTGGAAGCCGGCGAGCGTCATGAGGAGCCGAAGATGTGCGTTTTTGAACATGGCGGTTCGCTGGGCATCATCGTCTGGACGTACGACTGTGCTGGTCAGCATGGCCCCCGAGGAAGATTGCAACAGGGAACACTCACCAATGACTGGCGGTGCTTTGGGCTCTACATCAGCCGTCCCCTCGTCGAAGGGATCCTCTTCCATCTGTCGTATCCTCTCCGCGTCCTGCCACGCCTTCCGTTCCGCTTCAGCGTTCGTTGCCACCTTCTTGACCCATGCCACCAGATCTGCGTGATTCTTGTCCAGCATGGCGCCAACCGCAATGGCAATCTGTCTGTCCCGCTCCATGTCTCCAGCATCCTTGAACTCCAGCTCGGCCGCAGGCCGGGACTGCGTGGTCTTGATTGTCTGCTTTTCATAGCCATGTTCCAGGAAGAAGGCTGTGCTGGGAAGCTTGCTGAAGAGCAGCTCCACAACCAGCTCGGGTCGCTCCTCAATCTTCTTGGTGCATTTGCGGATAATGTGGCGCACCAGATCCTCCCACTCCTTGAAGCACGGCAGACTCGAGTCGAGCGCCTCGGGTCCCTTGATCATGTGGTAGAGAAGGTGGATGATATCCACGCGGAACAACATGACGGACATGTCTTGCTTGAACGCAATGCGGTAGAAGAACCGATGGGCTCGCTTGAGCTGGTCCTCGTTGAGGTCGCGGTAGTACTTGGTGTACGTGACAAAGGTGTCGACGACAGCTTGCGGCGTGAAGCGCGACGCAAAACGCAAAAAGTCAAACTTGCGCTCTTTGGATGTCTTCTCAGCGGCAGCCTCGTCTTTGCCTGATGCTTCATCCTCGTCGTCGTCGGACCCTGCGACGCCCGCCGCGGCCTGGGCCGCCTTCTTCTTCCTCCTCGTGCGTTTCCGTGACCGAACTTGCATGTCCACGTTCTGCTTCGAGTACGATTCTAGAATCCTCAAAAAGTGGTGCACCAGCTCCGTGGCCGCGTCCAGGTAGTCAAAGCCCTGGTCTTTGTACCCCCGGATGATGTTGGTGACGGCATCGTGGGTGGCTTCCTCGTAGAAGAGTCGGCTGAGAATGTTCTCTGCAATCTCCTCGTCATCCTCCCGCCCGCATTGTTGCATCTCCTGCACGGTCATGAAGATCTGGGTGTAGCACCGCATCACTGCCGTCAGGACATGCCACTCCTTGGCCTCGAGCGAGTTGTGCAAGGCCCTGTTGAGCGTGATGAACATTTCCTGATTCAGGACGCCGGCCACCAGGTTGAAACTCGTCACCTCTTCGGCATCCTTTGAGCCCAATTCCTGTTTCGCTCGGCGTCGCATGCGCTCCGCCTCCAGGAACCAGGCGACCAAGTAGAGGAACTGCCTCTTGTGATATGTCATCAAGTAGTTGGCCTCGCGATCAATGGTCTTGCGAATATGGGAGAAGAGCGGGTTGAAGCCCGAGTCGAGAAAGTCCTCCACAAAAGTCCGCAGCTGCTTGGTTGCCCGCGAGTCCAGTATGGCTTCCGGTCCGATTTCCCGTTCGTGCTTGTCTTGCTTCCTGGCTCGCCGCGGCGGCTTGAATGTCTTTGCCTGGTCCATCTTCCGCTGCCTCGTGGCGGCACTGGTCACCGCATCCTGCCCTGTCAGGGTGGTCATCTTGCCGTCCTCGCGCTTCACCCAGACCATGGAGCCGAATCGACTGTTTCGTCCACCGCGCATCTGGTTCTGTGCCTTGAGCATGTTGCTCTCCTTTCTCATCGCCTGTCGGAGCTCATTGCCCTGGGCATGGTCCGCCTCCTTCTCGGTCATGAACAGCTGCCTCACGTTGACCCGCTTCACGAGGTGGTACAAGACTTCCATGACGGTGGTGTCCTCTGTCCGGAAATCGTCACCCATGTTCGACGCCATCATGAGGAGTAAATGGAAGATATCTTGAAACGAAAAGGCGTCAATCAGTGCCGACCGCGAGATCTGCGACTCGTCTCCATCGTATGCGACGCCTGGCGGCGGTGTAATGGCGGCTATGTTTCGCAAGAAGAACAGGGCCAGCTTGATGATGCCCTGGTCCCTCTGGGTTCGCTCGCCAATGGGCTTTTGCATGGCCGGCAAGGCGATCCTGACAGCACAGCTCAGCACCCGTGCGCCGTCGAAATTGATTATGGCCCTCTTGTAGGCGAGCTGTGCCAGCTCCAGCACCGGCATGTGTCGATGGTGGTTGATTGTCATGGTCTCTCGGTCTCGTTGCATGGGCCAGGTCAGCGGCACCATGACCTCAAAGCAGGCCAGCGCCACACGCGACTTGTACTTGCTTTCCGTCGCATTCTCGGGCCACAGGGACAGGATGGGGAGGATGTCGCCCTCGACGAGGTTCGCTTCGTAGGCGCATCGCGCCACGTCCATGCGGTTCGTCTTTTCATCGTAGAATCGAATCCATCGTTTGATATCGCGCAGAACCTCGAGAGCATCGTCTCCGAGCTGATATCGGCCATCCTCTTCTGGGCTCACGCCGCCAAGCTACGTCGTTAGCGTTAACAGATCAAGGTAAAGTACCCAGCCTAGGGGAGACGTACAGCAGACACGAGAGAGTTGACATGGGCTCGAACTTCGGGATGAACGATATCGTTGCTGACATCGGATGCTTCCATCCTGGCTGGCCACGGTGAAGACTTGCGCAGGTGTTTCAATCTGGCAACGTCGTAACGCGGAAGCTTGGGTTGACAGCCCACCAGCCCATGATTGATCTGCGAACGCGTCGAAACGCGTCTCTTGTCTCTGGGCAGCGAGTCGCGTGAATGGATTGGACCCACGTCCGATAAGATCTCTTATCTTATCGCTCAACAGGGATTATCATCACCCGGGTCCGGGGCCCCCCGTGGGACCCCAGGACGAGAGCCGAGGTTAGCCGCCCAGCGTCACTGTCTTCTACGTTCCATCGGCAAGTGTCCCAACCTTTTCCCCCACGATCCCACACTTCACCACCTCAAAAATGTCGGCCGCACTCTTCAGACGACAGGCATTGGGCGCTGCCCGCAGCTTCAGCACCTCGCAAAGGCACTATGCGGCCGAAGTGAAGAGCCTGGGTGTCATTGGCGCCGGGCAGATGGTATGGGCGCCTGGCGACACATGTGATCGTGACACAGAGCTAACCACCCCAAACAGGGCCTGGGAATCGCACTCGTCGCCGCGCGCGCCGCTCAAGTACCCGTGCGCTTGATTGATACGTCGGACAAGGCATTGGACAAGGGAATTGCGTTTGCCGGTATGGGCGCTCCCCACCAGCCACAATGGTCCCAAGAGGGTCAGATCGGCTAACATGCGATGCTAGAGAAGCTCCTCGCCAAGGATGTCTCGAAGCAAAAGCTCACGCAGGAGCAGGCCGACCAGGCACGCTCGCTTCTGTCGACGAGCACGTCCATGGATGACCTGAACTCGGTCGACTTTGTCATTGAGGCCGTGCCCGAGATCCCCAAGCTCAAGTTTGACATTTTCAGCAAGCTGGCGCAGATCTGCCCCAAGCACGCCATCCTGGCGACCAACACGTCGTCCATCTCCATCACCAAGATTGCGGCGGCGACAACGTCCGACCCCACCGACACGTCGGCCTCGTCGCGCGTCGTGTCGACGCACTTTATGAACCCGGTGCCCGTGCAGAAGGGCGTGGAGATTATCAGCGGCCTGCAGACCAGCAAGGAGACGCTCGACACGGCCGTCGCGTTCTGCAAGAAGATGGGCAAGATTACGAGCGTCTCGGCCGACTCGCCCGGGTTCCTGGCCAACCGCATCCTCATGCCCTACATCAACGAGGCCGTCATCTGCCTCGAGACGGGCGTCGGCGACCGCGACTCGATCGACGCCATCATGAAGAACGGCACCAACGTGCCCATGGGCCCGCTGCAGCTCGCTGACTTTATCGGCCTGGACACCTGCCTCGCCATCATGAAGGTGCTGCACGACGAGACGGGTGACTCCAAGTACCGACCGAGCGTCCTCCTCGGCAAGATGGTGGATGCCGGATGGCTGGGCAAGAAGAGCGGCAAGGGCTTCTACGAGTATTGATCCGTCTACGTAGCAGTGCAGGCAGCAATTCACTCGCCATGTATGTGTATGTGACAGTCTGTTGTCCGTCACGTGAATGCACACCGTTGACCGGCCAGAGGCAATTGCCGGCGGGTCGACGGTTGAACCCAGACACTGCCGTGGACTAATAATAACCCATAGTCCCCGGGGCAATGTCCGAGATGAGATCGATAATAACGTGGCATGTGCCTCAGAAGTCGTTTGACTCAAACTCAATCCACCGTCGGAATTCTCAGGGGCGGCCCCAACTCCATTTCCCGCCATATCCACACCCGGGTTGACGATGTGAACTGAAACCACAAACAGGTGTCTCGGTTTCGAGCGACTCATCCCCAATGATGAGTTCATCCTGGGTTGATAATTTGATCAGGACGCTAGAAGGGGCTCCTACAGTCACGCGCGACAATACGAGTACACAGATGTAGTGTTACCCCGGGTCATAAAGTACCGACTGCTACATCGGCTCGGTTAAGGACGAGGCGAACCCTCACGATGACCATGTTTCGAATTACGGTCAATCTTACTTGTGCTCGCATTCGCAAAATCCGTGACCGGTACTTGTCTGCAACGGTGCCCTTGGAACGGCACATCTCGGGTAGGCAAGAAACATGGCAACTGATTGGGGGCCCAGGGTAGCTAAACTACGTGCACGGCGAGAAATTCTTGGGCAGGGCTGCCGTCTACCTTGGCAGTGCGTCATGTATGTCCTCATGCCAGCCGCCAAGACGACAACGTGATGGACAGCCCGCACGTATACGATAATCGATAAACCCGACCTCGCGAGATCTCCCGGACAGGGGTGCCCATGCGGGATAATTGTGCTCCTTGTGCAGCCCACCGCACGCTGAAACCATGATCCTTCCATCGCAAGACAGGGTGCGAGGGGTCGATGGCCGGCCCGCGAGCCCACCACACCTGAAGCAATACGGACGTGCGCCATTCACATCGACAAGGCGTTTGGACGTGCAGCAGTGCGTCTACAGCAGGCTGTTTTGCAGCGCCCCCCCCCCTTTTTCTGCGGATCGACAGCTCGGATGGCCTCTTTTGGCGCTGCCTGCTGCTGCTGTTTGCGTGTAGCATCCAGCAGGCACTACGCACAAACGTCCGAAGCTCGCCGGCACCATTTGCGCATCGCGCGCGACACCTGCGTGCCTACGTGCCTGGCACGTGCATGAAGCATGATCAGCCTGATGGTTCCTTCGGGCAGCGTCCCTAGATTCCGGGTCTAGCCCCCATGGTCGCATTGACGCCCATCTCTTGGGCGGTTGGCGGCTGCTTTGCGTTATCGCGGGGCGATCTCGTCTTGGCGGACGTGCCCTGGACATGTCCTGGGATAGTTGATGCTTGCACGCACACGACACGACACGATGATGCTCCGTCGAGGTCATCATGACTGTCAGATCCTGGATCCAGTGGTGTCTCCCGGGCTGCGCTGTACTATGTACTACGTACGTAGTACGGTGGACAATACGTGGAAAGGACATGCCGGCAACTGCGCTCTAGTGAGCGGCTTGTCGGGAGACGTACTGTACGGCCCAGAGGGCTCGTGGCATCGCCCAGCCCCTGGCCAAGTCCGACTGACGTTCCCCCGATTAGGTATTATCATCGCCGTATTATCCCTCCAACAGTGCTAGCGCCAACTGCTAATAATCTAGCGACGTTCGTCACGCAAACTCCTCCCGTATTCGCCTTCGCGTGGACGTCCCTTCAATTTCCCGCGCCAGAGGCAGAAGAGGTGACAGGCGCCCCCTGGGGGTGTGAGATCATGAGCATCGAAACCTGCTGCATTCTGGGCCTCAGGTACGTATGAATCATCACAGAGGCGGCGGGGCCTCCCTCACAGCAGGACGTCTGGCTGTCAAATCTGCACGCAGGCTCGACACGGCGGAGGACGCCATGCAACATGACCCAACCAACAGGTTTCGCTCTGCGTGAGTGAATTTGACGATGCCTCGCCGGCTCGGAGCACCGAAACGCCGAAACACAATGCTGTCTTGCCTGAGACTGAGACTGGCGTGTGTGTTTTGCGTGAAGACAGCCGAGTCAGTCTGGTACAGCAAAAAGCGTGGGCGGCCAAGTGGCTGGTTGCCGGTTGCGAGAAAAAGAAAGAGGCTGCACTGGATCTTGGAGAGGGCGTGATTATGGCGATTGTCGCGAATGGCGGCTCCAGCGTCCCAGTCTTGTTGATCTCTGCTCGTGGCTGGCCTGACGCACGGGTAAGGGTTGTCCTGGTCCTTGTCCTCCATTTCCAAGCTAGCCCAAATAGAGGTATCCCCAGCGGCGGGCTTCCGAGTCTCAATGCAAGGTCGGTACCATTGCAGGAACAGGCTAGCATCCCAGAATGTGCCTAGCCTAATTGCCTACTGCTGTGTGTGATCCGGAGAGTTGTCGCCTATCTGCAAACGTTGGCACTTTTACCCACGAATCATCGCTGCACACCTGGGCCCGGCACTGGGATCAGGTACCTTAGGCAGTGGTAGGCAGGACCGACCGCCCCTTCCTGGGAGGCTTGTAGGGGAAGTTACGTTTCTAACCAAGTAGCGACGGGAAGGCGCTGTCGCCAACAACCAGCGACTGCAACCCAGCAGCCGCAAGGCTTGCAGAAGCACCGTGCATCGCTGGCCTGGCCACGCAGATGGGGTCGATGAGGAGCTGATCACCTACAGTTGTCTACTGTGCCTTAGCGCTTCTGGCCACGGCATGCATGGCCGCTATGAGCCCCCATGTTGTCAGCCCCTATCCATGGACCTCGAGATCTTAGCGGCGCTGGGGCTATCCTATCACGCTATCATGAAACAACGTTGACATCCGATCGGGGCCTGCCGCCAAGACCCCTGCCCTACAAGTGCAACTACAACGTATACCTGTTCTCCCAAACACACACAAGTTCTCTCTCTCTCTGGTGGCTGCCCATCAGCGAGTGCAGCTCTAGGCGCCAGAAACGGCGGGAAACCCACCGCTCGGAACGTTTCAGCACCCGATTAGGAAGTGCCCCCAAGTCCCTCTGAGCACGTTCATGCGTCCGGACGTACATGCCGGTATGTATTCGCTTTGGTGAAAGCCCCCTGCCGCCAAGCGTGTCTCGTCGTGTCTGTACCGTAGGCAGGCGGCACGTCAGCAGTCGTGCATGGGCTCATCTCCCTGGGCCTCTCGACAGACGCCCGTCCTGCACAGGCTCGTGTCTGTTCGCACACCACCTCACCCTGGCCTTGGAGATTGCGGGCTCATGCATATCCCACTGTGGTCCGGGGCTCAGTCCCACGTTGCTGCTGGGTACCGACGGCGCTGCTTCAGCACTGGTTGGGCGGCGGGCGGTTGTGGCTGCAGAAACAACAAGCCTGGCGCTTGCCTCCATATCCCCGAGCTGGCCACCACGCTGTATCCCTGCAGGGCTGGCAAGTCTCGGTCAAGCAGACCGCAAGAAGCATCCTCGTTGGGGCCATGGTTCGCCAGGACCACACTGGACGTCTAGCATGGAATATCTACATAACTGTCACCATGAACAGTCTCCTCGAGCCTCAAGGAGAGCACCAGACTGTGCCTGCTGGTCCTCGGGAGAAGACTGTGTGGAGGCTACCCCTTCTTGAATCGTCTCTTGAGATGTTTGACCAGGCCTGACCCGCTCGTGTGTGGCTCAAGCACAGGACGGAACCATTAAGGCTCATGATCCGTAATCCCTGCCCCGTCCGACAGCTGCCTGTCCTTTCAGACTTATGGAACCTCGAAACGGCAAACCCGAGTGGGCCACTCTGCCGGTTTGAACCATTGCTCAAGTACCGACTGCCTTCTTTGACCCGGCCCTCCAACGTGAGTTGCCCTGTTACGACAGTCTCCAGGTCAGCCTCCTCCTAATTGCGACTTGGCTTGTGCAGACTACATTGCAAGCGTCAACTCCCGGACGAGTCTGCCTGTCTGCCTGTCTTTGGCAGCATAATCCGCGCAGGACGTGATCGGAGATCCCCTCTGTCGTGCGAGGGCGACTACGCGTCCACAGAGGTTACATTGGGCGGGTACGGAAAGGAGTTTGCCTGACTCTGGTCGTGTCCTCCTTTGCACGAGTCTGATCGCCCGCTGCTGTTGCTGTCGACTCGCCGACCTGGACCGACAGCCTGGCACGGATCAGTCCCACAACGGCGAGCTGCTGTGCAGAATTTCTGTCCGCGAGCACAAGTCGAGCGTCGCGATCCATGTCAGATCCGTGACTCGAGGCTAGGAAGAAAGAAGCCGCAACGCTTCGTCCGAGTTCGATGCTCTCGAGTCGGCTTCGAGACGTTCCATCCTCTGGTAGTGGGCTTCAAAGGTTCCCATCAACTCGGGCTGCAGCAGGCCACCCACGCATGTCGAATCCGTTCAATATCTTCCCGTCGACGCATACAGATTGGGAAGGCTCCTTGTCATACCCAGCGCAACATGGGCCGTCATCTTCCCCCGGACTTGCTAGACCAGTTCTAGACCAAGACCATGGCAACAGGTGCCAAAGCGCGGCATCAACAAGCCAGGCGAGCGACGTAGAATCATCCATGTATCCGACTCAGTATCCGGAGGCGCAGATACCCCAGCCACTGGACGAGGCGCCTTGCACAACCCAGGCGGCGCACCCAGAGAGCGGTGTTGATCGGGACCTAGAACAAGCGCGAGAGGGTGTCAACTTTGGACAAACAGAGGGCACCGCGTCTCGCGATCAAGAGTCTACCAGAAACGAGGAATTGTTCACGGACTTCAAAGAGGAGGAGGATGACGAAGACATGGACGAGGATGAAGACGGCAGCACAGAACCGCTTGACCGCCCCATGACAGCCGCTGAAAGAAGTGCAGCTAGGAGGAAAATGAAGAGGTTTCGGTATGGAGTATGTTAAAGTGACTTGCACACAGCAAGACTAACGTGAACAGTCTCACACATCAGCAGACCAGGTTCCTGATGAACGAATTCATCAAACAGCCCCATCCCGATGCCGCGCACAGAGACAGACTCTCCCGAGAGATACCTGGCCTCAGTCCCCGCCAGGTCCAAGTCTGGTTCCAAAATAGGTTCGTGTTCCACGTCGACTCTCGAAGTGACTAGCTGCTAAGAACAGCCAGGCGTGCGAAAATCAAGCGACTCAGCGCCGAAGACAGAGACAAGGTCATCCAGATGCGAGCTGTACCCGAGGGTTTCAACAGTGTGCAGGCACTTCACTCGCCCTACGGTGCAGTCCATGGCCTTGCACCGAATGTGGCCCCGGACGCTATGAGCGGCGCACAACAGACGACGAGTCACTTGAGCAGACCTCTGATGGTGGCCGTCCAGAGACCTCAGATCAACACCAACCTCTCGCCTACGGTACTAACGCCTGCATTCGATGCGGCCGGGTTTAGGGCCTCCAGTGGCGCTGCTGACGAAATGATATCGCCGCTGTCTGCTTCGTCCGCGAGCAGAGGCCAAGCTCAAGGCCTTCGATACCCTCCCAAGTTCGAAACTGGAGCCCACGGCACCAATACACTGTCTGCGGGAGCCCTCAACAGCACGTACCAGGTAGGGCTATACAGCGGCCGCGATCCCCATCATCTGAATCTGCACGACACTCCGACGCGACCTCGTGCCGATTCTCTGCACTCGCCTTCAAGATCGGGCGTTCCGTGGCAGAGCAGTTCCATGCAATACCCCGACTGGAAGGCTGGGAGGCGTGAAGGAGGCACGCCAGATCGTCAGCATGCCCTGTACTCTGTCGGTGGCGCTGGTGCCCAGAGCTCTGAGCAGTACGCACCTGATCACTTTTCTGGTGAGTTGGAACACCTTGCTCTTCCCCGTGGCAAGCTAATGACGCCTCTCAGTTCCCACATTTGCAATCAACAACTCCATCGCATATACACCCAAAGGCTTTGCGTCAGCCGACCGACCTCGATTACGAGCTGCCTCTGCGACTTTCCCCCTGAGCCCCGACCTCAAAGAAAAGTATTGGCCCCAGGGCTCGCACATGAGGCCTTCCGATCATCTCAGTGCTTCATTGACAGACCCCACGACCCAATATACGAACCCGAATGTGTATACCACAAGCTATCCCCCCGCGCCTCTCACGGCACCCCTGAGCAACACGTACTCTCGCGCCAATGATGCCGAGAATTATCTGGCCGGGCCGCCATCAGCACGCGTGGGAACCGCCTCGAGCTCCGGGCCGGCCGGATACCTTCATACGCACCAGTCCGGCGAAGGACACCTAGGTCAACACAGCATGTACTATGGGGAGAGCAGGACCTCTGAGTATACAGGCCGACCGTAATCGTTGGGACAGAGGCACGGAATCGAGGCGCGATCTGTTTCTTGAGCCTGGCCAGAGTCGTCCTGGGGATGACTGAGTGGCCCTGAAACCCGTGGTGTGCATACCGCATGGGGAGCACATGGGGAACTGCTGAACCAGATGTATATACCATCATCTTCCCCATTTTTTTTTTCTGATCCAGAGGAGGGCCTCGTTGTTTTCGATTCTTCTTGTAAATTCTTTTTCATTACATACGTATGGCAATGCCATTTGGGTTTATAGAGGCGCATTCAGGGCATCAAGGTGCAGAATTCTGCGTCTGACCACACTGGTCCCTTGTAAATGGTCCCCATCTTCTGTCTTTCGTACCTGGCCCCCACGCGATTCGAGCCCTTCCGCGGCTTTGGCCTCACGAGTAGTCGGAGCACAACCCTGTACTGTAGCAGATTTCAACCTGCTTACGGACATCAGCCGGGAGTCTGATGACAAGTCGGATGGGTCTCGACACAGCGGGCGCTTCAGAGTGGCCGATTGTCCTCATGCATCCAAGTGGTTAGCAGACTGGCTCGGTCGAGCCGCTGCCAACTACGACCAAGGAAGGCTAGGTTTACCAGATGTAAGGGTGTCATCACGAGCGGTGGCGAACTTCGGAGAGAAAAGGACATGTGCAGTTCAACTCACCTCACCTCGCGTGCACACGTAGCGACACGCCCTGCTCGACTTTCTTCAACATGGTCACTCATCAAACGGTGGGAGACATGTCACTTGCATCAGGTCATCATCGCATCATGGCAGCCGCTCGAGGGGCCCTCGTGATGATGGTTTTAGGCAAGGTTGTTTTCTTCTCGACGCACGCAACCGAGCTTCGCCAGTCGGCATTGACGAGTGCGGTCCCTCATGAGAGCCGCATGCCAACTGGCGTTGAAATTTTGACGGCGCGATTCGGTCTTGGTCAAATGTTGAAGGAAGAAAGGAAAGACTCAAAGTCGGGCGTGGGATGTTCAGCAAAACTGAATATCTGCACGTCATGTGACTTACCTTGGCATGGGTCTGCGGGTACCCCTTCTTGGCTCCCCATTCTGGAAACTTCAAGTGCTCCTTGACCTGCATGGGGGTGAACTTGTGGCAATTGAAGAGAGGCATTGAGTTTGTTTCAGAGGGATATTTTTTTTTCACCCCTTACCACAGATAAGATGCTTTGTATCGTATTCTCAATCTGGTACTTACACGTAGCATTAAGCACATGCCTGGAGAAGGTCCCCGCTAGTGGAGCACAAAGAATCCGGTGCTGCAGTTTGGGCCCTGGGGCGCTGAATTATAGTGCCCCTCGCTTGCGCGCTGCTGCCGTTGTTAGAGTTTCCCGGTCCCCTTTGTCAACCCATCCTTTATTAGCGCCTTGCATTTCAGGCATCAATCGCTTCCCTCCGCTTCCCACGCCCTCGATTGCCTAGTCTAGTCGGCAACGCCATCACCTGCGACCTGCAATCATCATCATCACACCGACGCCCAACCTCAGCAAATCCAGAACGCCGACGACCGAATCTAAAGATCGGCAGCGCCTTCTCAGCGACACAAGCGAAGACCTTGACAACCCAAAAGCGTCACATCCTGCCGCCTCGAAGCCGGTCGGTTGCCGACGTAGTTCCCGACTTTCCCTGAATCACCACCAACGCAAGCGAAAAGATCAACTCGTGCATGAGGAGCGCCTGAGGAAACAGAGGTGAAGCGCCTGTCAGGCCAGCGGCCCGGGCAACGGCGTCGTCCTTCTCCCCTCCGACATTTCGACCGTGACTTGCTGTCTTTTGCGACGCACCCTGACAAAGACGACGAATCACAATGTCTTCTTTTCACCCCCAGACTCCTCAGAGCCCTTCGCAAAAGTCTCCTGCAACCACATCGTCGGACGCTGTGCATTCCTTTGCCAACGTCAACTCCATGTCGACTGCGCACACACTCCCGACCCCGGCTCACAGTGTCAACGGCGCCAGCCAACCCGATCCCGACGTCTCCATGACCGACGACTCGCAGAAGCGCAAGCGCGCGCTCGAAGATGACGGCGAACGGGGGGATCAAAAGAAGGTGCACTTGGACGGCGATGACTCCAGACTCGGCATTGAAGATCTGCATCTCGATGTGGGTGCCAAGTACCTGCTCTGCCAGAATCGTAAGGGTCCCTCCACTGCGTTACCCTTCCTGTCCAGCTGGGGACCTTGCCAGCTCATGGGGACATGGCGTCCCCTTGCCGTTGTCAAGTGAACATTGTTTGTTAACACGAGGCCTTTTTTCACAGCGCATCCCGAGTCCTTGCCGCGGCTGACGCAAGACCTGTACGAACTGTACAACCTCACCGGCATCGCTGCTGAGCTCGCTCGAGAGAAGGTGGTGGAAAAGGTGGACGACGTGGGCGACAAGACAGGCATTGCGGCCGACGACAAGACCACGCAAGACAAGCTGGCTGCTGCCAGCAAGAAGCAGAAGAACCCTCTGCGCAAATCATACAAAGGCCATCTCAAACGACTGGGCGTGGCAGGATCATTCGAGGCTGCCAAACGGCAAGACGAGAATCTACCGTCCGACTTTGTCATGATGTGCAACACTCCCGAGGTGGACTGGTACAATCTGCAAGTCCGCGACAAGGAAATCGGCGATGGGCTATCGCGGGGTACGTTGTCTAGTCTCGCCAGAGCGGTGGACTTGACCAAGGGGCCAGTGCCTCGCAATATCTGGGACTCGGCAGTGCTCAACGACGACGCTGGCAAAGGCAAGGGCAAGGGAGCGAAGTCTGGCAAGGGTAGTACCCCGGGGACTCCTCTTGGGATATCGTCTGCGAATCGGCCCAAATCAGGCCTCGCGACTGGAAACAACCGCACCGTCCGCACGGGGTTGTCCGCATCATAAGAATGGCGCTTTGCATTGGTGGTGCTTCTCTATGGAAAGAGTGTCCCTCCACCAGTGCACACGAGAATGGAACCTGGGTTCGCTGTCACACACCAGAGATACTGTACCAGGCTATCCTCTATGGGTGGTAGAAGACCTCTTCGACTGGTTTCCACCACGCCGGCTCGCCAGCCTCGGAACTGACCGCGCCCTCGACGAAGCTTTCCTGATAACTATCCGTCATTTTCCACCACTCTCGGACCTTGGGATTGCGGGCCATGCGCTCCATGTCTCCGGCATAGTCGTACCCAACGTACTTGAAGGTTCCGAACAGGATACCCGACTTGTCGTCCCACCAGATGCTGTCTGTTGTCACGGTCAGTGGACACGACTCGAGGCGAAGGAAGAGTCCGCGAACGACGACGTACAGTCCTTGATGTTACAGTCTTTGATTTGCTTCAGGACTTCGGGCCATGCATGGGCATGGCAAGCCTTATATTCCTGCACATACTCGGGCTTTAGTCGAATGATCTGCCCAAAGCGACGACCGGGGTTCTTCTGTCTCCGATCGTCGGCGGCCGCGAGGGTGCTGCTGGCCTGCTGAGGAGCGGGCGGCGACTGGGAAGCTGCGTCCGTGGTTGGGGACGATGGCTGCCACATGATACCACTAATGAATTTCTCCTTGTGCTTTTCTCTCTTCTTTCCCTTCTTCTCTTACTTTTCGGCGGGCCAGGAACAGGGCAGGGGAATACAAAAAGGGTTGTGTTATTTGTCAGAGCTTTGTACTCATAAAGCGGAGTTTCGGTTGTTCGGTACGCACGCTCGCACGCGTAGTGCGGAATGCAGCACAGGCAGAGAGGGGAGGGAACTGGAGGGTTTCCGCTGGGATTTGTGAGTCTTTAGATTCAATCAAAGCGTCCTCTTACAAGTGGCTCGGCAACATGATCCAGTGTCCAGAGTGAGGCTTTTGGGCGGTGAGGGGAAGGCGAAGGAGCAGAAGTCATGCAGAAGTGTCTGGCCCTCGTGGCAGAAGTGTATGCGCGCGGCTAATAGTTGACGACACCGTGACAAGACCCTGGCGACCTCGGGGGATCTTGACAGCGAGGCTGAGCCCCGCGTTACGTGGGGGCCCAGCGTATCCCATCGTCACCCATTCTGAACCTCGTCCCCTCGGACCAGACTTGACAACGGAGCGCGATGGGAATTTTCGATAACGCAATGTGCTGCGTATCCTGTGGTCCGTCGTCCAGCACCGCGTGTGTACAGAGGTTCTCTACCTGGATTGCTTGCTAGTTACGGTCAGGTGAAGCCATCTTATGCTTTGAGAGCTCACCTACCCTGCATCCATGGGGAGGAATTGATCTTTCTCAATGTATAGATAGAACTGCCATGGTGAGAGAGACGTTGCGTTAGTCATCTCATCTTTCTAACGTGTTGCGCTTTTCTCATGATGCTCAAACGATCCCTCCTTGGCATGAGATATACTCTGTACAGGAGACTCTTCAGACGCCCAATTGCTCATCCTCGCTTTTTGACAAAACAACGCCACCTGGGGGCCAGTACACGATGCCTCGTTCCTTCATCAATTCCTTCTGCCGATGACTAAGTGCTTTCATACCCTTGTTTGGATCGTGCATGTGCAGTGTGCACTCGTGCTTGTTCCCCAATTCCTTTAGTCGCACGCCCGTGATATCAAACTGCGGCCGCCTCCCACTCGACGGGTCGTTCGTGAGGGTCAAGTCTAAAATCCAAGTCTGTGTCCGCGTGGCGTCAAACGGCGGATGCCTCGTCTTGTCCGTAACTTTGAGTTTCATTGTCTCCGGCAAACCTGGTTTCCCTTTTTCGTCCATGGTCTGTTTCCCCGGCTTCAGCTCGGAGCCAAAGTTGAAAGGTAGGTTACTCGCTGGGGACCCGTGATAGCTTCCCATGGCATTTGGTGCAGCAAAGGTGTATTGAGAGTCCATATATCTCTGAGGTAGAATTCTCCGCTCATTCATCATGAAGCCACCTTGGTGGTCGTGACGAAAGTCGACGAGTTCGAACCACTCTACGTCCCTCCAGCGGCACTTCCACGTCGACTCCCAGAGTTGAACCTCCGTTTTCTGGCCATGAGGGTGTATTGGTACGGCAGGAGGTAACGGAACGCTGGAAGCAAAGGGCGCGAAGAAGGCAAGCAGAAATGCTGGCCTCATGCTGGGCATACAGTTTGCAGCTGTCGTTGGGTATGGTGATGAAGGAGACTGACTACCCACGAGTGCAGGCTAGAAATTCTGGCTTTTCATAAGAACCCTCAGTGGCTAAAGTATCATTAGACTTTGATAAGTTGAGTTGAATTTTCTGCTCAAGGTTTGAGTATTTTCTCTTGTGCTTGTGGCTCATCTAGGGTTGACTAGAGCCTAGGCACATGATGAACAACAGCTCCATCTGGGACATCAAGACTTTCCATGAGACTCGAGAAGTATTTAGTGAAAGTGACACATTTCGTTCAAAGCTACCTCGACATTATACATGAGTTGGTGTTGAGTGACTACAGAGATTCACACAACCCCATATAAAGAAAGAAGGTCTGATACAGTTCTCTATCAGGCATTTCCGTGCATCGACATTGGTCGTCTCCTTGCGGATCGCATAATAACCGTACAAACAGGTAGGCTTGTCAGAGCGCGTGGGGGAGATGCCATCGCCCACGACCAGCTACAGACTTGACGCCAACACAACCCAGCCTCGGTGGAATGAAGGATGATTTCTGGGCACGCCCGTGACTAGAAACGTCCAAACACAGGAGTGGGTGTGGGAGTGGAAATCGCAATGGAACTGGGCGTGGACTTAGGCTTACGCGCGCGACAGCCTTTTTTGGTCCGGCGGCCTTTGGAGCAGACCTTGCCCTTGCCTTTGCCGCTATTCGGGGCCTGGTCCTTGACGTTGCCATTGCCCAAGTCGAGGCCACCACCTTGGTTCTTGTCCGGGTTCTGAACGTCCACGACCTGAACTTCCTCGTTCGGAACTTCCTCGATCTGATCGCCCTGGTTTTGATCGCCCTGGTTCTGATCGCCCTGGTTTTGATCGCCCTGGTTCTGATCGCCCTGGTTTTGATCGCCCTGGTTTTGATCGCCCTGGTTCTGATCGCCCTGGTTCTGATCGCCCTGGTTCTGATCGCCCTGGTTCTGATCGCCCTGGTTTTGATCGCCTTGATTCTGGTCGCCTTGGTTCTGGTCACCTTGATTTTGATCGTCTTGGTTCTGGTCATCCTGGTTCTGATCGCCCTGGTTTTGATCGCCTTGATTCTGGTCGCCTTGGTTCTGGTCACCTTGATTTTGATCGTCTTGGTTCTGGTCATCCTGGTTCTGATCGCCCTGGTTTTGATCGCCCTGGTTCTGATCGCCCTGGTTCTGATCGCCCTGGTTTTGATCGCCTTGATTCTGGTCGCCTTGGTTCTGGTCATCCTGGTTCTGGTCATCCTGGTTCTGGTCATCCTGGTTCTGGTCGCCTTGATTCTGGTCGCCTTGATTCTGGTCGCCTTGATTCTGGTCGCCTTGGTTCTGGTCGCCTTGATTTTGATCGTCCTGGTTCTGGTCGCCTTGATTTTGATCGTCCTGGTTCTGATCATCTTGATTTTGGTCATCTTGGTTGCCGCCATCTTGGTTGCCATCATCTTGGTTGCCGCCATCTTGGTTGCCATCATCTTGGTTGCCGCCATCTTGGTTGCCGCCATCTTGGTTGCCGCCATCCTGGTTGCCGCCATCCTGGTTGCCGCCATCCTGGTTGCCGCCATCCTGGTTGCCGCCATCCTGGTTGCCACCATCTTGGTTGCCACCATCTTGGTTGCCACCATCTTGGTTGCCATCATCTAGGTTGCCATCATCTTGGTTGCCATCATCTAGGTTGCCATCATCCTGGTTGCCGCCATCATTATTGCCGGCGTCGTTCGACACGGTGAAGCGGATGCAGTCGTCCTGGGCACCGCGCTGCGCCACGGGCATAATCACAGGCTGGTGGTTGGCGGCGCCCACGAGGGAGCAGACGCGGTAGTTGCCCTCGGGGAGACCACCCGTGACATCGGCAGAGAGAAGCCCTTGACCGTTGCCGTCGTCGTTAATGCCCTTGAAGAAGGCAAACACGGTTGGGTCGAGGGGCTGTGTCGGGTTGGGGTCTCCCCCGAGGTCTTGGACAGTGACATGGGTGTGACCGATGATGTTGCCGTTACCATCGAGGTCCTGGGGAGCGGCGTAGTAGGTATTCTGCGGGTTTGTGAAGGTACCAGGGGAGAAGTTGATCATTTGCACGGAGATGGTGAAATCCGTATTGGGGGGAATGACCTCCATGTTCTTGGGTTGGGTGAAGATGGTGGACACCATCCTGTTCTTGGCGGGAATCCTGCCCATAGCTAGGCTGGTTAGCAATGGCCCTGCCCCAGGGGGGTAAAGTGATACGTACGGATACCGTTACAGGAGCCGTCCGTGTTTTGCTCGCCATTGGTCAAGGTCGAGCCTTGGCAGAAGTTGATGAAGTTGTTGTCATCCCTACGATGGTTAGCAAGGCCTCATGTGTGGCGGCTGGACGCATAGACTTACGTTGCCGAGGCAGACTGTCCCGCGGCCTGATCAGGATTACCGTCGCTGGCGGAAGCACTTTGGATAACGCTGGGATCCAGCTGAACGCCGCCGCCGCCGTTGTTGTCGTTATTGCCATCGTTGTTGTTGTCCCCGTTGTCTTGATTGTTGTCCCCGTTGTCCTGATTGTTGTCCCCGGTGTCCTGATTGTTGTCCCCGTTGTCCTGATTGTTGTCCCCGGTGTCCTGATTGTTGTCCCCGGTGTCCTGATTGTTGTCCCCGGTGTCCTGATTAATGTCACCATTATCCTGGCTATTGTCACCGTTGTTGTCCTGGTTGTCGCCCCCATCCTGGTTTTGGCCATCGTCCTGCTGATTGTCCTGGTTGTCGCCTTGGTTGCCACCAAAGCCACCACCAAAACCACCACCACCAAAACCTCCACCAAAACCACCACCACCAAAGCCACCGCCAAAGCCGCCGCGGCCAAAGTCACCGCCCCCGAAGCGGTTGCCTCCTCCAAACTGTCGCTTGTTCAGGGCACGCGAGAAGGGGGACTTGCGCGGCTGGAGAATGGCCGCGTCCGAGACGGAGGACAGGGCCACAAAGGCCGCGAGGAGAGTCGAAACGTGCATGGCGACGAGGTTGCACAAGGAGAAGAAAAAAGAGAAGGGTTCCAGCCCGAAGAATGAAGAAGAGTAGTAGCACCAGCTACGGAAAGACGGAATGGAAATCAAAGAATGACACGACGGACAAGAAAAGAACGAACGAACCTCGAACTACCAGCGTGAGGAACTGAGAAGACAGGAGATTCTGGAGAGGAGAGAGGGCGAGAAGGCGACGACGAGCCTGAGGGAGCCGCAGGCCAAATAGTCTTCGGAGACGCCTGGATCCGTGGCCAGGCTGGGTGACATCCTGGACAACATGAGACGAGGCCAGAGCACTTGCAGCCGCGCACACGGCTGGCTCACACAAGCATAGTCGAGGGTGCGGACCAGGATCGGGCGCGGCGGGCGGCCTTGTGCCTGGCATCAGATTACCACATGAGGGTAAACGAACGCTCTGGGCATGTTCCAGCAGGCCATGGTCAAACGCATTGAGCCTCGTGCGGCCTGGCCTGTCGTTACAGACCCTAGTCGCAGATCCTTATGTGGGCAGGACCCATGTATCAATGGTAGCCTCCGCCTGCGCTGCTCACACATCGCCAAGACCGAGGGACCGTAAATGGAACCATTGCGCTTGACCGAGGCCCACAGGTACAAGACGACCAGTGAATAGAGCGGGTTGACAACCTTAAACGCAAGGGATCTTGAAGGTTTCGAAATCATGGGGCTTCAAGTGTCGCAACCCCTGGCGCCTTGGCCTGGCCACCCGCCCAATTAGGATAAGGGGTTTGCACTTGCGGGGGGCCCGCAAAGACGCCGTCCGCGTTTCGGCATCACCCGTACCAAGAGCCATAATCGACAGCCTCTTCTACTGTAAGCTCCTGCTTTCGCAGTGTCGAATGTGGAAATGGACCAGACGTCTAGCGCGCGCTCAAGTGATCGGCAAAATGTGTCGCATCCGCTCCCAAGTGGCAGCTGTTGAAATACACGTGGTAGGCGTGATGCAGTCGTCGAAGCGCCATAGGTCGCGCCAGGCGGCCGCTTCATTTCATCGCCAAGGATCCCTCTCGCTCAAAGGTTCCAGGAATCGTTCCGAATGACACATCTGATAAACAAGTAGTCCAATGGCGCCTATCACATGATGTTTCGTGAGCGTGATTTTGGTGCAGTCGGCGCGATGCAAAGCTGGTGTTTTGTGTCAGTCTCGAGTATGTCTGGGGTTTCAGCTTTCATGCATGAGACCTGAGACGCCTCCGTTTTGTTCCCCCCCGCGATGGCACACGCACAAACGGTTCGGGGGCAGCGCGTCAAACAAACAATAGGCCCTCGTGACAGCACAAGCACACAGATGAGTAGGTATGGAAGGCCAGCTGTCAGGCCACCAGGAATCAAATTCAAATCAGAGGCCCCGTGCGTCTATCTCGCAGGAATCGCTCACGTCCGTTGTTTCGTGTACCTGAATTGTATTCTTCATCACCTAGAGCTCGTCCAGGTAGTCTGGGTGGCGCCTCTGAAACTCGTCGGCGATGTGATCAAGCCACGCCGCCATGCGGTAGCCCGCCCGGGCGACCTGTTTCTCGACGACGGGCCCGGCGGCCTCAAAGTAGGCACCGCCAAGCTCCTGGCCAGCAATGGCGGCGGGGCCTTCCGGAAACACATGTGTGCACACATATGCGTTGCACTCCCTCGACCACGCCATGGCCGTGGCCACGGCGTCCTCAAAATCCAGCTCCTTCAACCACGCGTCCTTGTCGTGGACAAACTTGCCGTCGCTGATCTCCACGGCGAGCGCGTTGGCCCATTTCAAGGCGATGGGGTAGGGCTTGCCGTGGGCGCCGAGCCACTTTTCGGCAATGGACGTGTCCCAGACGTGGTGCAGGTTGTAGTCTCTGCCGTCCCACTTGACGTAGATGCGGTTGCCGCCAAGGGCCACGTCCTCGTTGTGCAGCGGCTGGTGCAGGTCGCCTACGAAGTGGATGACAAACTTGGCCGCCTGGGCGCGCAGCCACGGCGCGAGGGTCGGGTCGAGAGACTGGTGCGTGTAGTTGGCCAGCGCGGTGATGACACAGCCAGACTCCTTGCAGTCACGTTCAAAGTCGACGTCACACGAATAGGGAGGGTTGTCGTGGGCGTCGATAAAGTGAAAGTTCTTGGTGAAGCGACCCCATTTGGTGTAGCGGATCGAGTCGGCCCATGACGCGACGCTGGCGAGGTAGTCGGGCTCGTCGTTGCCAAGCAGCGCCTTGAAGTAGGCCTCGGTCGAGTTGGAGACAAAGTGACTGGCAACAAAGGCCGTCGTGATGTGTCCCAGGCCTGTCTTTTGTCAGAGAGCGTTGAGATGGATGGCAGCAGAGTACTCACCGCCCCAAGCCACCGCGCCAGGGATGGACAGAAGCCCAAGCGTGAGCGTGCTGGAGAGCTTCATTCTGAAGAAGCTGCGAGTGTGTTGCCTGAGCAAGGAAGGAACGAAGGACAGAAGGAAGGCTTGTGAAGTAGCAGTGACTGAACTTGTGTGTTTGTTCCGGAGCCTATTCCTTCAGGGCACCTTGCGATGGGTGTTGATGAAATGTGCCATGGCGGGCTGCGCTGAACGGCTGGCGGGCGCGTCGCGTGTCAGCTGGTCTCCCAGATGGCCGGCCGTCCGTACGTGACGGTGCCTGATGATGCGAGCGAGCGAGTTGGCGGAGGAACAAGGTCGGCGGCAGCGCCCGTGAGCCAACCATTTTCCACACGCGCGCCCCACCCAAGATTGACTGGTGACGGGGCCGATGTCGCTGCGACGTCCCTTTTCACGGCTCTCTGTGGAGGGGTCTTATCAGGGGGGCGGAGCCGCATCATCGCTAGCTGTGCAGTACGGCGTATCCGTACGGAGCCTACCTGAACACCGAGTGCAACCCACAGCATGTCGCCGAGTCGTGGCTGTCAAAAGGTCACAAGAGGAGCACATGCTGTACAAGGAGACAGCCATTTCAAGAGCGGCTTCATGCTTCTCGCAGGTGGAAAAACCTTTACAGGTGTAGAATCGGCGCGCAAGCTGCAGGGTATCCGCGGCTCACTCAGCAGTGCCGGGGACCCCGACGTCAGCGGTGACTTAATCGCAAAAAAAGTTGCCCTGCCGTTTTTTAGGCTCTGTAGTCACAGCCTTCTAGGAGTCATTCCAGAGCAGCAAATCTTGTCATGCAGAGCACGGCCAGCCACAGCGGAAGAGGCGATCGCTCATTGATCGATGCATCTGGGTTACTCATACCTAATAGTTTCCACGGGTCGAACCAGATCTGGCATATCCTGCTTTCCACCCCCCCCTCCACCCCGGTCGTTCGCATGACTCCCCCACACTCTCCGCTGCAGCCCGCTGGCCAATGTGCGCCGACGGTTTCCCAATTCACCGCCCGCGATAAGCATCTGCAATCTGCCCGTGTGACTGCGAACGTTGACCTGGCGTCCATCCAGCCTCTTCTTCTGCTGCCTACACCCTCGGCTCCCTTCTCCTCCTCGGTTCCTCTCACCTGGCCTCGTCCTTCTGGTCGCCTATCCGTGTCGACTGTCTGAACCGCTGCGGTCATCTCGCTCGCCTTTCCTCCGGGTCTTACCTCGTCGAAGAGAAAGGCCGCTACCGACCGACCGACCGACCGACACAGCGACCGCCACCATGTCCTCGCTCATGGTGCTGGCCTCCATGGCCGCGGTCCGCCACGCGCCGCCCTTCTCGCTGGCGCTCTCTGGCATTTTTGGCAGCATCAGCCTCGTCGCGTGGATATGCGTTCTCGTGCGTCGGCCCCCGGAGCGATCAAATGTCGCACGTGTCACTGACCCTCGCCTAGATCCCGCAGCTCTTTGCAAACTTCAAAGCGCAGAGCGCCGATGGCCTCAGCATGGCCTTTCTCATTGTCTGGCTACTGGGCGACGTTACGAACCTCATGGGTAAGACCAGACGGCCTTTCGTTATGCATGCATGCGGCTGATATTCTTCCTGCAGGCGCGCTCTTCACCCACCTCGCCCCGACGGCGATTGCATTGCCGTGCTACTTTTGCATTGCCGACGCCGTGCTGATCGGCCAGTGCGCCTACTACAACCACCGCAACAAGAGCAGGACCACCCGCGCCGCCAGCATCGAACCCGACGAGCAGGCCCCCCTCCTCCGCCGAGAGTCCACTGGTCCCAACGCGGTCGCCAAGATTGGGCCGGGCGAGAACGAGTCCGACAGCGCGAGCGGCAGCAGGGCGTGGCTGCAAAACGCCCTGTCCCTCGTGGCCGTGTACGTCGTGGGCGTCGTCGCGTGGTTCATTTCGTACAAGGCTGGCGCGTGGGACACGTCCGACCCCGCGCCTGATGCGCCCGAGGACGTGAACAACCCGCTCGAGATGACGGGCCTGGTCCTGGGCTACCTCAGCGCCGTGCTGTACCTCTGGTGCGTACCTCCCCACGATACACTCCCGTCCTCTAGAGGTCCACCACTGACACATCAAAAGTGCACGGGTACCGCAGATTATCAAAAATTACAAGGACAAGTCGTGCGAGGGCCTCGCCCTGCTCTTCTTCATGCTTTCCCTGACGGGCAACCTGACCTACGGCATCAGCCTGGTGGCCTACTCGCAGGAGCCCAAGTATCTCCTCAACGCGCTGCCCTTCCTGCTCGGCTCGGTTGGCACCATTGTGGAGGACTGCATCATCTTTGTCCAGTTCCGCCTCTACTCCCACAGCAAGAGGCGAGCGTCGATCGAGTGAGGAAGAGGGGCTGTGGCGTCGAGAAGGGAGATTTGAGGGGCCTTGAGTGGGAGGGACGAGCAGCATTTCACGGCGTCCAGTTCGAGCTATGGTTGCATATTTGCATTGCGATGGGGCATTGGATACGCGACCCATGAATTTATAGATACAATGACTTCAGTTGGCTTGTTCAGTCAGGATGTCGTGGCTAAGCATGAACTACAACTTCAGTGTGCAGTACCAGCGCCAAGCAGAGCCCCTCCATGTGGGTCCACAGCTATAAGGCGAGTCCGATCGCGGGGCAATGACTAGGCGTCGAAGCAGAGCCTCTAGTTTCTGCGTCCATCGACGGATTATTTGCGCATAATACCTCTCTGCCTTTCTTGAGCGCCCCGACGTTGTCAAGGTCAGAAAATCATATCAGAGAGCATACAAAAAAATGGCGGCTGCCGAGTTTCCGACCAAGAAGTGCGGTACGTCAGACCTAGGCCCTCCTTGTGCCTCAACTCCTTCCATAGACCCCTCCAGCTAATCGTCCAAAAGGTGTCCTGGGCTGCACCGGCTCCGTGGGCCAACGATTCATCCTGCTCCTCGCCAAGCACCCGTACCTCACCCTCCACGCCATCGGCGCCTCGTCGCGCTCCGCGGGCAAAAAGTATCGCGACGCCGTGAAATGGAAGCAGGCCTCGCCCATGGGCGCCATTGGCGACATGGTCGTCCGCGAGTGCAAGTCGTCCGAGTTCGCCGACTGCGACGTCGTCTTTAGCGGCCTCGACTCGGACGTGGCCGGCGACATTGGTACGTAGGGCCGCTCGTGATTCAGCCTCCAGGAACTCACACTATGGCAGAAATGGAATTCGTCAAGGCCAACATTCCCATCTTCTCCAACGCCAAGAACTACCGTCGCGATCCCCTCGTGCCCCTCGTCGTCCCGACCGTCAACCTCTCCCACCTCGACCTCATCCCCCACCAGCGGGCGCACCACAACCTGGAAAAGGGGTTCCTCGTCTGCAACTCCAACTGCGCCGTCATCGGCCTCGTCGGCCCCTTTGCCGCCCTACAGGCCAAATTTGGCAAGATTGACAAGGTCAGCATCGTCACCATGCAGGCCGTCTCGGGCGCCGGCTACCCCGGCGTCAGCAGCATGGACATGATCGACAACATTGTCCCCTTCATCTCGGGCGAGGAGGACAAGCTCGAGAGCGAGGCCCGCAAGATCCTCGGCGACCTCAACCCCGACAAGAAGGGCTTCACCGAGCAGTCCACCCTCCGCGTCTCCGCCTCGTGCAACCGCGTCCCCGTCATGGACGGACACACCGCCTGCGTCTCCCTGTCGTTTGAGAACAAGCCCGCGCCCACCGCCGAGCAGGTCAAGCAGGCCCTGCGCGACTACACCCCAGAGGCCGTCACCCTCGGCTGCCCCTCGGCCCCCCAGCCGGCCATCACAGTCTTTGACGAGCCCGACAGGCCGCAGCCCCGACTGGACCGCGACCTCGGCAACGGCTACAGTGTGAGTGTCGGTCGCGTGAGGGAGGACGAGGCCGGCATCTTTGACATTAAGTTTGTTGCTTTGAGCCACAACAGTACGTTTTCTCCCCGTCGCTCCCTTAGGCAGGGAAGTCAATTGCTAATAAACACAGCTGTCATTGGCGCGGCTGGGTCTTCGATATTGAATGCCGAAGCGGCAGTGCTCAAGGGATATCTTTAAAAGTTGTGCTTGAATAGAAGACTACAAGGGAACTGAAAGCCAAGCGATACAATGAGCCCACGGGCCAGGGTTCATGACCACCACTTGCCCCATCCACGATTGTGACACACGACTTGACTCAGACCTATGGCACCCAGTCTGCGCCAGAGGGTTGCGCCTGGAGCAACACCATCGCTCAGAACATGTGGGATCTTGGAGGATACACAATTTCGTGTGTCAGACTAGTCCCATGCGAGGGTGCAGGCCATTGCGTCTGCGCACGAGCTGCGGTCTTCACTTGGCCAAGATCCTGTGCGTTTGGCGCAACCTCAGAAACGATTCCCACTTGATGCGGAGAGTCCCCGAGCTCCATATCGCTGTTGAAGTCTTCCGTCTTGGAACGAGGTCTGTCCTTGCATCAGCACGCCGCACTAAAGTGACTACCTTTCCCAGACGCCATACCTGTTTAGAGTATGTAGGAGGTAACACCCGAGACCAAATAACAAGGACAAGACTGCAACGATGCAAACCACGATGAGAAGGTGCACACCGTTGTGGCCGGGTTGGAGAGAGCCCGGGAGGCTTTTGCCCGTCGTGTGCGAATCCTGGGTAGCTGTGGTCGTGGTCGTGGTCGTAGCTGTGGCCGTAGTCGTGTCCGTGGCCGTGAGGAGGGGTTCGTCGGTTTGCTGTGGCAGTGGTGAAAGAACTTCTTTGCTTGGTCGTGGACGTTTTGCTCTCTTGTCAAACTCACAACGTGCAAGGAGCTCTTGGTCGGCAATATCGTAGGGGACATGTCCCCTCGCGTTGTGGGCAGCCTTGTTGGGCGCATAGGTGTGATTAGGAGAGGAGAGTGCCATCATCGTGGAGCGAGCGTCCATAATAAGAATACTGAATAGTCGTGTGGTGGGAATCGATGCTTTCTAGTCCCAAAAGTGATGTTGATAGATACTCTTGCTCCTCTCGCGAACGTCTCGAGAGGTGGAGGATGAACCTCCCAGACACGCACCTGCCTCGTGCGCTGTTCGTGCGACAGGGCAAGAGCAAGAGGTACTGCCACGCACCTGGCGTCGTCTGGCAATGTCAGGTGCTACTTGCCTTATGATAGATTGAAACATGTCAGGCAATGTAACATGGAGAAGGAGGTGCTCTTGAGGTCTTCGTCTGGTTGGAAGGCGCTCACGTGCAAACAATCCATACCGTGGGAGACTGGTGCTCAAGGGTTTGAATTCTTTGTAAATCTGATACATGTCTATCTAACCATGTACCCATCATGTCGACGCAACACACGCAATGTTCCTACGCACTGCCATGCGCGGGTCCAGGATAGGGGGGCAACTCGACGCCATCATCAGAGACCTTGACCCGGCCATTCTGAGGCTCAGTAGTAACCGCGCAAGGCGGTCGTTGCGGCCCCGCGAAGCCAGACTCCTCGTCACCCCGAGCCTGGCGCCCCGGAGGAGGAGGATTCTTCGGGGCAGCCGCCGGCTTCGCGCGTCTGCGAAAGATCCCATCCGATCGCAGGCAGCCGCAGCAGCGCTTTGCGATGAATCCGATCGCACTAGTATTCCCAAGTTAGACACGATAGATGCCGCCACACAGCAGGAGGTTGTTACGTACAGGCCAAAGAGTACGAGGAGAAAGACGGTCACGGCGAAGAGCGCGACAGCTATCAGGCCGTTGCACAGGACGGTACCGAAGGCGTCAAGGAAGGGCGTGCCTTTGGGAATGTCGTAGAATATATCTCGCTTTTGCAGTGCAACGGTATACATGTTGAGCGTGGAGTGCGAGGCGGACGTAGAGGCTTGTTTCGTCGGTAGCGCGGGTCGTACTGTTGCGTTGAGGCAGTTGAAAGAATGAAATAAAGGAACGTTCATACCTTGCGGCGCTCTTGTGAACATGCCCAGCAATTTATATAAAGTGCTGTCCCCCAGCAGAATTGGTGCCGCGCACATCCAGAAATGCCAGGCTTTGGCTTTGGACTGACAACCCCTGTGCGAGCGAGCAAGGTTTCCGCCGAGGTCGCGTATCAAAAGACCGACATGAACTTTGATCAACAACCTCTTGGCTATAACTTGCCCGTTGGGGAGAGCGACAACCTTCTTGAACCATGAGTGGTGAAAGCTCCCCAAAACGAGACCAGGCACTCGGCAGTGTCGTGGTTTGCCAGAGAGCAGACTGATTCCAGAACGGCGGCACTGGCTCACTTTGCCAGGATTGCGGCATCAAGAAAAGCCAGAAACTCTCAACTTGGGACATCTTGGTTGAGAATGGAGCGTTCCTGAGGAGCCTCGATGGAATCGCCAAGTAGGCCTCACGCTGCTCCCAGCCGGCCGGTACCGTCGAGAGCGGACAAACGTAGCGCACCGCGTGGACTTCATTATGGCCTTTGTCTTTGGCGCCACAATGTGGACGGCCAGTCCAGATTTCTTGGCCTTTGCAATGATAAAAGGCCACTCGTGACCAGTCACCAGAAAGGCTGGCGTCCGTAGTTGCGCGTCCGTGAAGTCTGTCAGGTTCAGTCTTGGTCTCGGAAACTTGTATAAAGCATCAGCTCCCACAAAGGGCCAGCAATGTGAGAGTGGTATATTCGGAAACTACTGGGTATAGCTACTCCCCTCCCTCTGCCAAGCGCCTTCACCGTTCCCACTGCGCCACCAGCCCGATGACCGGAACAACATGCCGCTACCCAACGTGCGCCAGGACAGGGCACTTTATCGGAGTGTGCCCAAGCAGAAAGCAATGCAATGAATCATATCAATACTCCCAAGACAAGAAAAGCAAAACCCATCAAGTGCTGTCATAAGTCATGATCGATTGTGGTGGTCCTCCGACTCGTGGGGCGACTGCGGTCGAGCCCTGGAGGCCCTTGACCCAAAGCTGTTGGGCCAAAAGGTCAACCAACCGTCGTCCTGCCGCGCGTCGCTCGGCTCAGCCAGAATACCCTGTTCCAGGTCGTGTGCCTCTTCTGAGCGGCGAGCTGATCCCCCGATATTGTCCTCGTCATCGCTGTCATCCCGGTACGCTTCGTAATGCGGGTTGGAGGGCGATCCGCGCGCGAGTGAGCGGACGACATCGCCCTTGCAGATTGGGCAAGTGCGACGACGGGTGGTAAGCCACGGAGTGCTTTCGAAAATGTAAGTACGCATCGAACCAGGGGTTTAGGGAGTGTCACTTACATGCAGTCTGCGTGGAATTCGTGGCCACAAGGCAAACTCATCACCCGGCTCACGCCATCGACATACTCCTCCAGACAAACGACGCACTCGACTTGTCGACCCATGTACTTCCTCCACTCAGCGGAGAACCCACCGGCCCCTTCTTCGCGCTCAGTGCTGCGGTTGGTCCTGGATGGCTGCTTCGCGGGTATCGCCGAGGTGGCTTGCGCCGGAGCATTGGCCTCCGACACACCCGTGTTGGCCCTGGAGCGCGATCTCGATGGGGGCGACGATTGGAGGAGCGGCGTGGCAGGTGAGCTGCTGGCCGGGGAAGGCTGCCGCGTGTTAGGAGTGGTCGACGCAGGCACGGTGTGGTAGGTGCGGACGGGAAGCTGCTCGACCACCGACTTTGGTGCTCTCCATCTCCTGCGACGCATCTTGGCTCGAATGATGAGGAGCGCGTACACCACGGTCAGGGTGACGAGGGGACTGACGACCAGAACAAGAAGCGTGTCGAAGAACGGACTCGCGCCGTTTGTCGGTGTAATGGTGACCCAGAGCCCCGTGTGCGGCTTCGAGTCGCGTTCGTCTTCTGGCGGGACGCTGTCTCTGCGCGTGTGCCAGCCAGACGTGGCAGTCGTGTCCACGTCCCTTTTCAGCTCATTGCCCTTCCCTTTGCTCATGGACTCGTAGATAATCCTGTCCTTCTCATCACTCCAATCTCCCACCAGCTCCCACCCGGCTGCGTCGCGGTGGGATGACGAGGACGGACGCCATTTCAGCAATCGCGAGAGCCACCCCTGGCCTGGGTGATTGGAGCCGGGCGATGCAGTCGCGAGGACTCGCTTCGAGTGGGTTGGCGCACGCTCTGTCATGGACTCGTCACTCTGCTTCCGTGACGCGGAATCGTGCTGGCTGTGGAAGACACGATGGCCCTCGTCGTCAACCATGTCCTCCAGAAAATGGCCCGACTGGGTCAGCGAGGACAGTAGCTGAGCGGTCGTCCTCGCCGTAAAGACCGACGGAATGGTGACATTGTCCACCTCGTCCCCGTGTGCAAACATCTGAACCAGGGGTCCGCCCTTTGTGTTGTCACCGACAATGACGGCTACGGCGCCCCTCCGTTGCGCCCACATGACCTTGTCCAGGAAACCGCACCCGCCCCGCATGAGAAGAACGATCTTGCCCTTGATCTCGGTGGACTCGGGGGGACTCTCGCTGTCGGTGGAACTCGGCGCTTGGTGAGACTGCACGGGTCTCGCGTACGACCCATCAGGGAGAGCGTCGTCGTCGTGTGGTTTGAGGTCGGGCTTGGCGTGAGCAATGGCAGCGTGATTGTCGTGATCCAGAAGCATGGAGACCCCGCTGCTTTCGCTATTGCGATACCTCAGCCGGCTCGAGGAGGCGACACGTGGAGCCGTCACCGCTCGCAGTGTCTTTGCGCCGCTCGTCATCCTTGCCGCATCTCGTGTGGGCACGTCGCTGCAGCCAAACTCGCCGCTCGCCTCGAGTTCGTCGTCAGCAAACCCGCCGCCCACCCACAGTTGCCCACTGAGCCCCCTCTGCGCCAGCTTGGGCCCGAACGCCGCAGGTCGGGCCGCGAAGGAGGTGCTGTTGTCATCGGTCAAGCTGATGGCCGCGTTGGGTGGGAATAGTGAAAAGGGCGTGTTGTAGTACATGAACCCCCATAACGATGACTTTGGGCCCGACTCGAGGCTTGCTGCGGCTGTATAGGTTGGTCTATCCGATTTGGTAAAGGTCAAGGCGCGACCAATGAGGAAGAATGACGAAGCTAGCAGGAAAACAAGAACAGCGATCCTCGGTGGGCGCATGTCTGCTGCGTCGCAAAGGGTATCACAACGAGGAGGGAACAAGTGCGGACGGCTGCGCCAGCGATGCGCACACGGACCAGACCAGGTCCAAGGTCACTGCGAGTGGTGCCTTATTCGATGCGGTCACGGGTGGAATAAAGAATAAATAAATAAATAAAGAAGAGGATGACGAGATGTGCGCAGGCGAAGGAGGGAGAGCACCTCACGCAGGCGGCCGAGGCCAGGCGATGCGTGTCATGGACAGACAGGTCGGCTGGCGTGACACTGTTCGAGTCGTGGACGTAACCGCGGGATTCGGAGGTCGGGCAAGCTCACGAGCTTATGGAGTCTGGTCTTGCAGTCCCACGATGCTAACGCACTTGCAATCCTGGAGGAGGGACGGAAGGAGAGAATCTCAGCAAGCGAGGCAGAAGAACAGGAACGATAATGGGTGAAGGTGAGAAGAGCTGAAGAGGAGAGTGTGGCGCTGGGGTATGGAGGTAGTGATGATGCTTAAAGGCGGAGGGGATGATCTGATCAGGCTGGGCTGGCCAGGCTGGGTTGGGCATGGCGCCGATGGCACTCTGGCCGCCAAGACCCCGCCAAGCCTGACGCTGGGGGCCTGGCCTGGCCTGGCTTGGCCGCCTGGGGTTTCTCCGCTGCGCTACCTGCCGTTTATCCACCATGCAGTAATGGCCCTAGGCTGATCAACCCGAGATGCTGTGCGTGGTATCGTCTTCAGGGCGAGCTGGTACCACGCAAGATCCCTCGTACATTTGCATACCACAGCGTTCGCGCCAGCCTTCTCTCCTCTTTGTCGCATCCTGTTCCTTCGTGGCAGCACGAGGCGAGGCCCGACCGCAACAGTGACTCGTGTGACTCTCGACCCCTCACGCAGCGACACATGACAAAAGTCTTGGCGTCCTGCCGTCCATGTCCGCCGTACCAGGTTCATCGTGGGATTCTGCCAGGGCAGGACTGGATAATAAGGAAAGAAAGAAGAGTGTCCTGCGCCAGCCTCCCTCCTCGCGCCCTGCGTCGCACGAAGCACGGCCCATCGTCCCGCTGGATACCTCAAAGAAGCGCGTCATCGCGTGCCTGCCAAGGCCCGTCCCTTACAGTAACTTGCCCGTAGTTGCCGGCCGAGGAGAAGCGTTTCTTGTGCCCTCACCGTTCACGATCCCCGTCTCGGCATTCCCGTGCAGGACCAGTGCAGTATGGAGGACATTGTATCCGAGATGTGTTGTCTCGGACGAGTGGCCCTTGCCGACGTGGTCAACAGCAGCGGCTGCTGACAGTGTCACATGCAATTTTCCTAGGCGGGCCTCTGTCTGCAGGAGATTGCTGTGTTTTTCCTCGCTAGCTTCTTACTGAGAACATGATGAGCAAAGTGGTCAGTTCGACGAGGTCTCACAGTCCAGCATACAATCGACATTTGCTTCACAAACCGAGACAAGCTATTCCAGTCCGAACCAGCTTGCAGCTGGCCAGACCCTTGTGGGTCTGACCCAGAACCCCAGAACGGCTCTGCTTGCAGCGTGTGGAGTTGCCGATGATAGAAACATCATTGATGCAAATCTCCGCTCTGCTTGGAGCTCAGTAAAGATCATCATGTCAAACTATCCCGTGGTATACAACAGACAGCTGGACCGCGTCCTCCAGATCGGACACCAGCAAGATTGGGGAAGCCGATTTCATGCAAGCCAGGCAGGGGTGTCGCGCAGTGCGGGGAAAGGTCGCACAGGCGGACGCTTGTGCAGCCGAATCAACAAGCCGTCGACAGTGTGAGACACGGGGCTACATTTTACTGCTTCTGCGACTCCGGTCCTATCATCCGACCCTAGGCCCTCGTAGCTCGACAATTCACCGTGCATGGATAGCCGTCCTTTCGTAATTCTTTCATAATGATGCCTAGCCTTCCTCTATACGTCTCTACATGTCCAGATACAAGGAGTGCTCAGCTCCTTGTACGATCTGCGGCCAGATTGAACTACCACTCGCAGACCGCACCATGCGAGATCGTCAGATGGGACATTTCGTCCGGTCCATGGAGAGTAGAAGCGGCAGAGTCAAAAGGAGACGCGCCTGGACTGTCCAAACAAGGCCAGTACCCTGAGACCGACTTCTAATCCGACCCATCGTCCTCTTTCCCCATGTCCCACGCCCTCTTCTCGCCAGCCTTGGACCACCTCACGTCGGCCTCTGGCTGCTCTCCGCCGCCTGATGACCGTGACTTGAGGATGTCCGTGTCTGCAAAGCCCGCGTCGCGAAGTCGTTGCTCCTGGTTTTGACGAAGCTTTTGACGGTCTCTGAATGCCTCCAGTGCGTCATCCCATTGGCCTTCTCCTACATCGTCATCATCCATGGCCACATCGAGCTTGGGGTCATATGTGTCCGAGAAGCGTTGGTCAATGCCCGATGATCCCGCAATCGCACCTCGACCACGGGGTTTCGGCGCTGGCATAGGCCCAATGAGGTCCTCCAATGGATCCGAGTCCTCTCCCCGTGCCGGTGACCTCGATCGGTGCCGATGCTTCCTCTTTCGTTCCTCGGGGGAGCCCGATGTGTGTCGTGCTATGGGGGATCTTGATCTGTCCCGCCTCCTCCGCTCCCGGCGGCGGCGGCTCCGCTCGTCATCCGTCTCGGAATCATGGTCGCGCTCGCGCCGGCTCCGAGACGACCTGTGTGAGGATTTTCGTTCAGAGTCTCGGTCGGCCAAGCGCCCATGATCACGCACCCTGCTCGATTTCCTGTCTCCGAACAGATCGTCGTCCCCTCGCTTCCGGTCCCCTTGCTCCCCGTGGCGCCTCACCGAGCGACCCGCCTCATCCCCGGTAGATTTAGGGGATTCGATGTCTGGCCTTCTTCGTCGGGAGCCGCCACCCAGAATGGCATGAATGTCGCCCATTTGGCGCTTCCGTATGTCCCTCGCATTGGGATTGGCCTTGAGCCGCTTCACTTCTTCCGCGCGCTCGAGGTCTCGTAACCTTGCTTTGGACTCGGCAGCCTCCTTGGCCAGGAGATTCTTGTTGTGCGTGTCGGTGTCCTTGATGATGTGCCGGAGGAACCGCGTGTTTGGTTTTGGCAAGTTTGCCGGCCTGCGCGCTCGGTCAGCGGCCTGGGCTGACGAAGAATGGCGGGCGTCTGTACTTTTTCCCTGATGACGAGGACGACGATGTGTACGCCTCCATGCCCAGCGCCGAGTACTTCAGTGAGCAATCGTTTGCATCCTGGATGAGAAGGTCCGCGACGTAGTCGTCGGTGAGGATGTCGTCGTTGCCCATGCCGGGCGGATTTGGCGCCACGGGCGAGTGCAGCAAAGCGGCCAGTTGTGAATATGTCGTTCTGGAGCGTGTCCCTTTTGCGGCGCCACGAGCGAGTCGGTTCAGAAGTAAGCCAGGTGATTGATGAAGAGGAAGAAATGGTTTGGTGGCCACGCCGCAGTGGAGACGGCCAGTTGATCAGTTCGAGACAGCCAAGGCTGGGCGCGCTGACCAGTGTCCCGCGCTAACCCAAAATAGGTCTCAAGTAAATACTGGCTGTTGACTACCAGCGCGACAGATCCCACCACGGAACAAGATTTCTAACGCCGACTTCAACATCAAAAGGACCAAGAGCAGACCCCAGTACCAAAAGACGCCCAGCATGGCGGACATTGAGGCCAATGCAGCGACCGTCCTCCAGGCTCTGGAGGAGCTGAGCGCGGAACCCCTCTCCATCATCAAGCTCAGCGAGCCCATTGCGGGCGACGCGACACAGCAGAGCGAGGACTCGCGCCAACAACGGACGTCGGACGCGTCTAATGCGACGCTGGACGCGCCCACGCCGGCCAGCCTGGAGGCCGACCTGGCGCACTACAAGGAGCTCTTTGCCAAGCTGCGCTTCTCGTACGTGGAGCAGGTGACCAAGGAGAAGTTCATCCGCGCCATTGTGGGCGAGCCGCCGCTCATCGTCACCATGCAGGAGAACCTGGCGCTGGAGAAGGAGAATGCGGCCGTCAAGTCGGAGCTCAAGGCGCTCAAGCGCGAGGTGGCGGACATGGTCGAGGCGCTCGAGCGCAAGGGCAGGGACCTCTGTCGACGCTACGAGGCGGTCCAGCTCGAGACGACCAAGCTGCGCGACCTGCCGCACAAGAGCAGGCAGCTCGAGGCGCGGATCGCGGAGCTCCGCGCGAGCCAGGACGTCACGGACACCGACCCGACCATGAACCTCCCGCTCGCCAAGACGCAGGAGCTGGTCGCTGAGCGCAAGCGCGAGCAGGCCGAGCTGGCCCGCGAGCTCGAGGCCCTGCAGTCCAAGGCCCTGCGCAAGAAGAGGGAGGCAGAGAGGCTGCACGCGGAGCTCCAGCCGCTCGAGACGAAGCGACAGAACGGCATGGCCGCGGCCCGGGAGGCGCAGAGGAGGAAGGACGCGGCCTTGGGGGGCGCCGCCGACGACCTGGAACAGCGGGCGCGCTGGTGGCGGGCCAATGAGGCCATATTGAAGAACGTTCTCGGCATGGAGTCGTAGCGTCTGCCTCGTGTCATTTTGGCCTGGCCTTGTATTTTGAGCGCGGCGTCCGGGGCAGTCATTCATGTACGGTATCAGGCAGTTTCTCGATAGTGGAGTTTATATGTCATGCCATTCTACAAGAGGATCCTCTCATCTCATGATCAGGCCGCCATTTCTGGTTCAGTCGTTGCAGTCAAATGGGCAGATGGAATCCCAGCACTCTGTGGTGGAAGCCATGGGAAAAACTCATCGCATCGAAGCCGCAGGAACTTGGGCAGCAACGTCGACGAGATCCATGTTGGGGTCAGTGGAATCACAGGGCTCGCGACAGACTCATCAAGAAGGCGTCCATCTATACGTTGCCAGGCGGTGGCAGCATGCATGACCACGGCGAAGAGGGCGATTCTGTAGGAAGGCACGTGCTGTTTGTCGTGTTGGCTACAAACGCCAGGGAAGTGACACAGCCGCCCACGATCTCAGCCTGCTTCGGGATATTTTCTGCGCATGTGTACAGATCGTCTCCACGTTGATGGGCCTTTCCGTCAAACAAGCGAAAGGATCTTGTCACAACGGCCGTCCGTGCGTGCAGGTGATGGTCGCTCACGGCATTGGGCAGCGAGAGCCGCCCACAGGCTCCAAGGGGTGGTCGGCGTTGGCCCGGTTGCCATGTCATACTACGTACACGGTACACCTCGACCAAACGTGCTCGTCCGCCTTGGACTGGTCAACCCAGGAATACATGGCATCCGCGATCGATCAGGGGCAAGACGGGAGAGATCCAGGCACGCTTACCCAGGCCCAGTCAGATCATCCTGGACTTCGGCGACGTGCCACGGAGTTTTACATCGCCTTCGCATAGCGCATGATCAGAACCAGGATCCTGAGTCATTGCACGGCTTTCCCGATGGTCGAGGGGCCAGCCTTCCAGGGCTCCAACCTCTCAGCAGGTGCAGATGGGCATCCGTAGCGCTGTCGGATCTCGCAGCTTGACCACACCCCCAGGAACATCATCCTACGATTCCTACCCAAGTCTGCTCGTAGCTACATGTATGTACCGCATGCGCATCTGGTAATGCATGGGGATCAGACACTGCCGTGCTACTGTCGTGGCAAAGACTACGAGTTGACGCCCCGTATCAATGCAAAAGTTCCCAACCGTGCATTGTCTCATCAATGCCGAAGGATGGGGGACCCTGAAAAACTGGTCTTGCCTCCAGTCGTCAAAGCGTCGTATTTGACCCCCCCCCGAATGGCCCAACCCTGTTAATTTACTCCGTTTCGACGCCGCTCGCACGCATCGGGAAAAGTGGGCGCTTGCTTGCTTGCTTCGTAAGCAACGCGAAAGCCGCATCGTGGAGTTTCGACGCCTCGCGGGTACTGCATCCGCGGGGCGTGCAAAGTCCGCCCGCTGGGGTGGCCAGCCAGCCAGCCAGACAGACGGGACCCCGAGGACACGGAGCCCACCAAGAACCCGAAACCCGGACGCCTCTGGGGGCACCGAGGGGGCAGGAAAACAACGAGATGCTGCAAGTGCGTCCATCTGTGCATGCACGCGCGCATGGGCGTGTATCGTGCGCGCACGTTCCCATCCCCGTCGAGGGGGGAATGGGCGAGCAAGACTGGACCCTGCATCGTCCAATTTGGAATGACGATGATGCGCAGATGCAGCGCCCATCAGTTGCGAAGACGGGACTTGGAATTCCCGAGGGATTCTCACTACTGTACGTGTAACCCAAACAAAAGTGCATGGCGTTGGCTTCCTGAAGCCTTCCCAACTCTGTCGTCGGCGTGCGGGGCCCAGGAACAGCCTTGCCCAGGTTGAGACCAGACTGCAGCCAGCACGCCCAGCCGAACGAGCGAACGAAACCCTTGGCGCCCATCATGCGCACCCCTGTTGAAGGAATGCCCCCGCATGCACGCGGTGTCTGGCACTTGTGAATGCGACGTTGTACAGCACCTTCGTTCTCTCATGGGGCCCTTGCGCACAGGAGCACGAATCAAGATGGCCAAGGAAGGAGGCCGCATGAGGCGAGGCTGCAGAGGCTCGGGCAATTCACATCCAGACAGACGCCTTGCGTACAGAGGCAATGATCGTCCTGCGCAAGGAAGGCCTGTCAAGCTTATCGACGTGCCGAGTCCCGCTGCACTGCAGCGGGCGCTGTCGAGGATCTGCAGTAGTACGCGTGCGTGTGTATACCGGTACGTACACCCACACCGCCCGCTTGTCCATGTTGCTGATGACCGATTGCCCATGTCGGGCTCATGTCCTTGCGAGCGAGAACCGAGCCCAGCCCAGCCGCGGGGTGCACGTTGCCCATCTGGATCCAGGTGCCTTAACTTGAGACAGAGCATGCAAAAATATTACCATGTACATAGTACTATAGGGCAATTGAGACCTGCCCTGGCCAAACGGGACGCGTGTCATCGACTTCCTGATGGGAAATCCTTTCGGCACTTGTTAGCCCCAGCAAGGGTCAGTCATGCTTCCTCTGTCGAAGGAGCAGCCGCATCCCCAAGGGATACGACGTTGCGATGTGACGAGACGATCACGGCGTATGCTAAACTCAATTCACACGCTGCTCTGTTGGTGCGCGCAACCACTCATCTTCTACTTAGTAAGGCTGAGGCGTGACTATCAAGGTGCCCGTGCACCTGGGATTGCATGGCGATGTTTATCACCAGACAAATCATGAGCATGCCGTACTTTTGTATGGATCAGCGCTGCCGTACTTCTCGGACCGTCTGCAGCACGCGCCGCACACGGACTTTGCTGTCGGGTTGGCCCATGCGTAAGGAATAAATCCGAGCGCGTCCGGCGTCCGGTCGTTCTCTGTGGGGACAAGGATGGATGCAGCGCAGTGCAGTGCAGTGAGGCACAGGGTGGGTCAAACGGCGATCCTATTCCAGGCACCGAATAAAGCTTCGATTTGCCATGCTGCCCGTACCCATCTGCATGGTGCCAGCGCTGCAGGAAATTCCTCGTCGCCGACGACTCGTCGGCGCCTTGGATTCTTCACCAGCCTAGCTTTTCCATGCCCCCGAAAACTCTCGCTCACGAGCCCGTGCCCGTGCCCACGCCCCATGACGTGTTAGTCGTCATGTACTGCTGTACCAAGACCCAACGTCCACGGGCGTCCGCGGGCGTCCGGCGACAATCCGTTATGCTGCCTGGTCTAGACCACGCGTCAAGAGCGCGCAGCTCACCGTACGTTTCGTGGCCGAGCCGCCCCCCTCCCTCCCCCCGGTGGCGTCCCCGCGAGTCCATGTCCGTGGATGCGACGAGGCGTGCGCGCGAGGCCGTACAATTGGTTCCTCCCGGCCCTGCTGGAATGCATGCCGCACTGAAAACGGCAAATCGTCTGCGTAGCAACGAATTGACACAGCCCGCCAACATGCGTGGCCTGCCAAGGGTCGCGGGAAACAGCATACATGAATACACCCGCGGGCACAGAATAGGAAACTAGGTGAGACTGCCATGTGCGCTTTCCATTAGAAATACGTTATGTCCATAGTGTGTATTTGTACAGGTCATTACGAGTGGTCGTCAAGAAGGGGCGCGCGCGCGCGCGTATGCGACAGGGGGGGGGCTTGCTCCCCCTGTCCTTCCCGCAAGAGCTACATTATTGATTCCTCAAACTCGGGTGTGGTGAAGGACCCAGGCCACAGCATGGGATCGCCAATGACACCAATCTGCGGTTCCACAGCGGTCTCGCCAAGCACCCGCAACCCCTCGTCAAAGAAGGCATGGTTGACGAGGCCCGTGTTCACCAGGAACCCCTCCGCGCTGCTCCCGTCACTCGCCAGGAAGGCCATGTTGCTCTGTTGTTGCTGCTGCGGCGTAAAGTCGGTCATGGTCGTGTCGAACGGCTGGCGCTGCTGCGGCGGCTCCGGCTTGACGAGGGGCCGTTGGTGGGAGACGCCGGTGGTGTCCATGCTCACCTGGCGGCTCATCATCGGCGGGCCCCCGTAGGGAATGCGCCCCTTGGCGTGCTGCTGGTGCGCGGGCGGGAGGAAGCTGGGCGCCGAGTTGATGCGAGGCGGCTGCGGCAGCATGCGCGGGTTGTAGTCGTTGAACGAGGTGGCGTAGCTGGGGGGCGAGTCGACAAAGCTGCTGCTGCCGCCAAAGGCCGTGGTCCGATAGTCCAGGTCTAGGTCCGACGTGTCTGATACAGACCCAGGGCCGGACGAGATACCCGCGGCCGAGGGCGACGATAGGCCCGGGCCGTCCTGGAGGTGGCTGCCCGAGGACCGCGACGAGTGCTGGTGGTGGAGGGAGTTGGGCCGGGGCGCGGCCGTGTTGCTGGCGCTGGCATTGCTGCTGCTGACGCTCATCTGCTGCTGCTCGCGGGCGCTCTCGGCCTCGGCGGCCTCGAGCTTGGCCTGCAGCTCGGCCAGGCCTCGCTCGTCCTCGGGGAAGATGTGGCTGATGGGCAGGTCCATGTCCGAGTGCGGCCGGATGCAGCCCAGCTTCTCGGCAATGTCGTGGATGACGGGGAGGTTGCGGTCGTTGAGCGTGGGCTCGTCGAGGGTCCAGGCTTGCCCCTCGCGGACCATCTGGTAGAGCTTGTGGACAGTCTGCACCAGGGCAAACTGCGTGTGCTCGAGCACCTCGGCGTACCCCTTGGGCAGCTGCTTGTACTCGGTCTTCTTGCGGATCCCGGCGGTGCAGATGAGGCCGTCGTCCTTGCACCGCTTGCAGGGGAACTCGCCGTCGCACTTCGTCTTCTTCATGCGGCATCGCTCGCACGCCTTCCACACGCGCTTGTGGCGGCCGTCCATGTTGCTGCTGCTGGGGCGCGGGGGCTCGCGCTTGCCAAGAAGATGGTGGGCGGACGATGGTTCGCGCTGTCTCGCTGGCCGGTGCGCAATCTTGCTAGGCGTGGTCTTGTTGTGGTGCTGGCTGCTCAGGGTGGACGCCCGCTTGCTGTGTGTGCTTGTGCTTGTGCCCAAGCTTGTGCTCGAAGCCAGGTCCTCGGGTGATGGTGCCAGAAGCCCTGATACCATGCTGCGTGCTGGTCCTGCCGTCCGTGATGTGGTGAGTGGCAACGGTAGCTGGGCGGGCCGCATGCAAACGATGGGCACGTGTGTATTGTGTATGTGTAGGTCAGTGGACAGCCGGTTGGGTCAACAAGACATTGACGACAGTCCAGGTCCAGAAGCAATGTACGCGGAAATATGTATCGGGGGTATCAGAGAGTAGTACACGAATTCGACATGGCATCAATGCAACCGAGCAGTGGTCACAGTAATTACCAAAGTGAGGCCTCGGCAAGGTGAGGTGAGGTGAGGTACTAGTAGGCTAGCGATGACAAGAGGCGTGAGGCGGAAGGCGCGCTCGGCTGCTGGGGGTCTGCGGGACGCATATATAATGCTCGGCAGGCGGGCGAGATGACGAGACCGGACGCAGCGTTCGCCATGCGATGCGCACCAAAGTACCTCCCTCTGAGCTCATAACGACGCTTGGCACGTACCGTAGTGTTATGGAGCATACATACAGCAGGGTGACGGGACCAAACGTCGGTGGTGGTCCATGCCTGGATGGATGGATGGAGATTAGCTGGCGTCGGGATTGAGCAGAGAGAAATCGACAGGGATTGCGCACTGACGGCACGGGCTAGCGTTCCGGACGGTGGTGGTGGCGTGTCTCTAGAGAGGCGACGTCCAGCACCCACCTAAAGTCCGTCCACTGCCCTAAGCTCGCCGGCACCAGCTCCATGTCCGAACCAGCGAGGCCAACCAACAACGAACTCACTCCCTAGCGCGCGCGCCTCCATCAGTCAGCCATCAACCCTCGTCCCAGATTTCTCAGCACAAAGCCTGACCGCAGCAGCAACTGCACCGACATGGGGTCGCCGAGTTGTTCAAAAAGCTCACGACTCTCAATCCGTCCATGGCCCTGCATCATCTGCGCCCATAGGTGACAGGGACCCCCAGGTCTCACCCTGTGCGGTGCCGTCGCTGCTGTGTCGTGGTCTCGCGTGCCCAGTCGATCTCTTGCGGCCGTTTTGCACTCGCACTCGGTATTATCACATCTCCGCAGCTATCGATCTGGCCTAGTCCCAGTAATTAGCAAGCCAGCCCAGCCAGCCCAGCCAGCCCAGTGGTCCCATTCCCAATTCACGGCCCCCGGCCATTGGGTCGGGCCTCGCTCGAGTCCAACAACTCGCCAGGCTGCGGGTACAATACACACTGACAGTGCCGTGAGCCGCGAGCCGTCCTCAGCTCCCCTCTTGCTTGGGGTGGAGGGATGGATCAGCCGCATCATGATGAGAATGAACATGTACAGAGTCCATGTACTGAGACGAACCTCCTCTCTTTCCAATTTTGACAACACAGCTCCGCGACTTGGGTAAGGCAGGAGCTACCTCACGATGGCGGGCCATGGCACGTCTGCACTCGCTTCGCTATCGTCGATGACCCAAGCATGACTGCTGCATGATTTTGCCCATCGTAGTCATCTTCATCATCACTTTTGTCATCGCCGTACCCGCAGTGCAGATTGTGCGCTGCGGCGACGCTGACAGGTCCACGAAAAAACAGCAAGGCGGGTCCACGTCCCCAGGCTACGAATCCTTTTTTTTCCCTTTTTTTTTTTTCGTCCAGTCAACGTCATTACAATTACGAGCGGCGTTGGGCTGGTGTTGCTGACGAAATCCGCAATGAAAGCCTGGTTTATCAGCCTCGGGACCCCTCAATCCACGCTTATCAATCGTGTGCGCCTCCGAGGGAGGGGACGTGAGAACATGAAGCCTTCACCCCTGGAATGGCACCACCCTCCAAACCGCCCCTGCTTTTTCAGAATTGCCATCTTGCCCACCACGCACTCATCAGTCTCTGCCATTGTGGGTGTGGTCTGATCCACCAGCCCGTCCGACGTTCTGGACCCCGCTCACAACGGTACTACAGCCGCACCACGACCAATGGCTGGAGCAACAAATCATGGCCACGTAAAAGGTCCGGTGGTGCAAACTCAACATCGGCTGACATGCAGTAACAATGAGCAGGACAGCCGCTTACCGTCGTGCAATGCCAAACGACATTGGTGGGAACCGGTTCTAGGTTCCCAAGTTAGTGCTGATGCTGGCCTTGGTCCCTGGTGCTCACATCGCCTCGCATGCGGCGCCCACACACGAAGATGAGCGACATCCGGACATGTTGCGTACTCTGATGCGATGCCCTTGTACAATGCTACACACGGCAGCGGGCGGAGGGAAACACCACAAAAAATGCTCGAGAGTGTGCAACTGGGGGTCCGAGGATGCACATGCGCCAAGCGGGCCACCTGAGCATATCAGAACGGCCTCAGCCCTATGGGCATCTGCATGGGAAATTCTGTTTCGCCCCGAGCATTGTTGTCTCGTTGCGATAATAAGCCGCCCATGCATCCTCGACCCATCTAGCCCTTTGTTCTGGGCACCCATGGTCGACTCGCCTGGACCGCGCCTAGGTACATGTACCTTGTGAAGCGCACCCTCCCTCCCCCGGTACCTTGATCGAGGCGACTGGCGAGCCAAGCGTCCCCTGGTTCGCATCAAGAGCCCTTCATTTTGACCAAACTTGGCTTTGTGCGGGGCCCGCCCAGGCCCTCGTGTGCATTGGTCCTCCCGCAGGCTGGACCCTGGTATCATGAGAGTTGGGCCGCCTCCTGACGAGTCTTCCCACCTTGCAGTGAGCAGGAGACTCTGTTCTGATCATTGTTCCTGGCGTCGGCGGTCTCGAGAGGGACCTTCCTTGTATGAGCATCAACGTTGTGGCATCCCGTTTACACGACTTACACCGCATGGGCTGGACGAGTCTAGGCCCCCGCCGGCCTCCAGGCCCTCCCACCACTGTAACCAGACGGCGTCTGGAGGGCGTTGGAATGACTGAATAAGGTTATTTAACAATGATTCGTACACATGGGGCTTGCATTGGCCTCATGTCAGCATGGCTTGGCGGTGATTATTCTCCTGAAGCCCTTTACCGCAGAGTATGGCATCTAACCAGCTTGGTTGGCTGGAGGGCCTGCCGATGTCCTCTGCCAGGTGGGGGTCCCGCGATGCTGGCATTACACCCCGAGATGATTCCCCGGCTTGGCTTGCTGCTGGCACAGCCGCTAGTCGATGGCTGTCGACGAGTTTACCACTTGCAAAAGCTGCGGAGGACGGTCGATTGTTTTACGCCACAGCGGGCTGGGCCACAGGAGCGAGCGACTGCTGCTGCTGTCCAAGAGCGCCAGCTCAGTCCATGTTCTTGATTTTGGCTTTCAGTGGCTCACTAGAAAGCTCAGCTTGCTCCTGGGTGGGGAAGCACGACGGTCCTAACGCAGGGCTAAAGTTACGCGGCATGATTCCCAGGGACAAAAGGTTACGCGGTTTGAGTTTGGAACTACTCCAGATGCTGTGCCTATCATATCAGACTTGGAATCACGGTCTACGAGTATCCACATGCATCCTGGTCAAGGCACACATCACATGCCAGCCCGAGAAGGCTGAATGCTGCTTCCCCACGCAAGATAACACTCGTACAAATGATGACTTTTACGTGCCTTTGCTCGAAAGGGGTGCGACGCGTTGGCACCACTTTTTCGCAATGTCGGTTCTAGACACTGCACGGCGACAATCAAGCAGGATTTGCACACGGAGAAAACGAAAAACAAGACAACACGGGTGGTCCCATCTGACCATTATCATGCCCAGACAACTCGGCTTAGAGTTTAACGAGCCAAAACCACAAGGTTCGTCGAGGAATGCCATTGGCGACCGTGTCGAGCTGTGTCGGGATGGAATCGTGATCCAGCCAGCCGTCTTTGCGTGAAAGATTTTTGAACTCGTCGTTTTCTGTAATTCTAGGCTGCCTACTTCCTAGCGTCGTACTGCGTGCTGATGAGTATGCACTGACGTCCTAACCATCTGCGGCTGTTTATGAAGGGCGACCAGTGGAGCCCTCAATGCCGGGCATCCACCCTGGCATGCGGGTGCCGGAACCGTCCGTGCTGTACCAACAGAAGCCTTGCACCGCTCATGAGCATCTGCAAGCAAATACTCGTCACGAAATGGGGGAGGCCTACTAAGTGTCTCTGCAGGGTGACTCTGCGAGCTTCTCTGGTCGTCGCGCTTCTGGTGGCGGGGTCGACTGCACACGCCTCCTCCTCGTCTCGCGGGCTCCCGCCGTGGGATCGGGTGATAGAAGGGTCCCCGCTCGCGACTGAGGAAGAAAGCCCGAATGCCGGGCACACGGAGTAGGCAATTGCATCTCCTCGGGCGCCGACTCTCTTGAGGCTCAGACGACCACATGCAGCGCAGCACGACAGAGTTGCACAGCGGTCCCTTGATCAGCAACGTCACGATGCGCGGCCAAGCAGAGACGGGCACGCGAGCGAGCCAGGCAATGTCACGGAACCGGACTGAGGGCGGTCCCAGATGGGTCGGTGTGCTCAGACATGCGGACTTTTCTTCCTGAACCCACCCCCCTCGTCTGTCTGAACGCAGAGACTGAGAGAGGCCCATTGGCAGGAATACAAATGTCCATACTATATACGTCCCTTTAATGACTGCGTCCTGCCCGTATCTAGCAACAGCAAAAGTGACTATCACCAAGGCACGCCCTGACCCGGGAGCGAAAGCGTCTCCGCAGTAGCCACGGCGAGCCCGTCCGTCCGCGCGGGCCACCAACCAGGGCGACGAGGGTAGGTAGCGGCGCACAAGAGCGGGTGGATGAATTTGCGCACGATTACATCAAACAACCAAAGTACCCAGTCGCACGTGGTTTCGGGATGTGCCAGCTCCATCATTCCGGATCTCCATCCGGTAGGGCGCCTGGGCAACGCTTGGCACACGTCGAGGTCCATGAGCATTGAGCATGCTTCTAAATGGTATGTACTATACACCGTACGGCAGATCGCGATGGCTTCCATCATGGATCCATGTCGCACGCATCGCCTCTCCTGGGCGCGCCAGGACACGATGGCCTGCACACCTACCTGTCGCGCCAGGGAGCCACAACGGAGCTGTGGAACTAACATATGCATAGCCTTGACGACACACATGAGGACGAACCTCCGCGATTGGTGACAACGAGAGCAATCCGGAGAAACAAAGGAGAAGGAAAAAAGCGCACAGTCATTGTAAGCGGTGGCACGGCACCAGACTGCCGAACCGTGTCTGTTCTCGCGTCCCTGGCGTCTGGTCCAGTTCATTGCACGCCCCCCAATCCACGAATCTTTGTTTAAACACCAGCAAGTAATGATGAAAGACTTGTCCACAGGGCGCATTATGCTGCATGTGCATGTGATTGCCATCCACAGGGCCACGCTGGAAATATTGCACACAAATGACAAACGGCTTTGGATTCTGGAAAGCGGCATTTGAGACACTGTCGGCGGCGATGGGTCGCGCTACTGCTGCGTGCCGCGGCATCTGATGGGTCTGGCCGGTAATAAGCACAGGAAACATTTTTCCAGAAGAACCTGCGACGCAGAGAGTGACGCCAACACCAAGAGTCCCCAGACGACGTCGAGGGCATCATTGCCAATCCCGATGCCGCCCATCGAGCGGCATTCGCCAAGCCCTGCCGATGGCGGCGGGCCCTGTGCCAACGGCACCCCTTCTCCATGCACGGACGTGGACGTGCGCGTAGCCTGGTCGGATTGATCCGATTTGAAACGTCGTAGCGCGCAACATGACCCTGGAATCGATGGGCTTGCGGGCCAGGGCCACGATACCGGCAGAGACCTCTTCTGTAGGGCCTAGATATCGTTGTAGAGGATCATGCCCGGCGTGTCCTCGTTCATGTGGGCCCACGCCCACGCCGCGCTCGGGTGGTAATTTGTCATCAAGGCCCAGTCTTTGCCATAGGACGCTGGCTCGAAAAGTTTGGGATCGTGACGTCGGATCTTCTGAATCGACTCGACGGTTGCCAACGCCAGGAAGTGGTTCCGCTGCGCGCCTTTGGGCAAGGCCCTGTCATGTCGCATGTCAGCAGCTTCCCCTATCTTCCCGATACGGAAACAAAACAAGAGCTTGAACCTACAGGGCATTGCCCAGGATGCCGTGGCACAGCGAAGGCTCTTTTGTTAGTAGCCCGTGCCGCCAGATGATATCCTGGGCACGCGCAATGGCGCTGTCCATGCGCGATTCGAGACGGGGGAAATGCGGTCGCAGGGACTGCAGGGAGAACACGAACCCAGGCGCGCCGTGGCACCACTGCACCAGCTTTGGGCTGTGACCCTCGCGCATCTTCATCTCGCTCGAGGACCAGTTGCCGTCCTCCCATTGCAGATCGAGCAGGTCCTCTAGTCGGTCATGCAGCCGTGGTGCCAGCCGGGCGTCCGAAAGCACGAGCTGGGTGATGATGCCAATCTCGCCATGCGCCGCGCCGGAATACCGTTTGCCTCGCCATTCCCAGTTGCCCCGTCCGTCGTCATCGGTTGCGAGTATCTTGTCCGTCAGGCGCGACTTTGGCGAGTCCAGGTAGGACGCTGACGCGGGAAAATATGTCTCCAGCATCCGCACCAGGTACAGCAGGCCAGCCCTCCCGTAAATGAGCTCCGAAGAGAAAAAGTCGCCCGAGGGGTACGGCCCGAGCAACAGCGGGAGATTGGCCAGGAACTCAAACAAGTCGTCATTCTTGCTCGACATGCACGCCTTGAGAGCTTGGAACGAGAGCTTCTCGCAGGCCAGGCCACAGTTACCCCTGGCCAGCGGCGCACTCGAGCGGTCCCCTTCCATGTACTTGGATGCCCAGAAATAGAGGTCGTGGCCCCGCACCGTGAGGTCCGGATGTGTCTTGCTCAGCCGGAAGAAAAGGTAGGCGATGCCGGTGTAACCGCCGTAGAGACCACCCAGCTGCCGAGATGTGTACTGCTTCAGCGGTGGTGTCTTGATGAGCACCTCTTCAAGGGACTGGACCAGGAGTGCCCGGGCCGACGTCGCTTGCACCTCCTGCTTCGGAAGATTATTGGCAATGTAGCGCTGTTCCATCTTGATGTCCTGAAAGACAGTTGTGGCATAGGGGTTGAAGGCTCTTCATGTCGCACTCGAGCGGGGGACGATCGTGGTCTTATGTCTTGGGGGGCGGGAAGGAATATGAGGTCAGATCATCCTCATCTCGTCACCCTCATCCCTTCCGGCCAGCGTGACAAAGATCAACGGACCCAACCTCCGACGCCAATCAATGCAGGAAAAGACGCGAGGCTGTTCAAGGGGCCTGCTTTGAAGCAGCAGGCGCAGTCCCGCAAATGATTCCGCTCGGAGGTACCTCCGGGCTGTCACCGCATGTGTGGAGCCCCCGGCCGGAGGGTATGGTGGGCACGGACCGGGCGTTGGCTCCCGTGTGAAGCTGTCATTTGTTGTTCCCAGATGCACGACTTGTTATGCGTCCTTGGCAGATTTTCAAGTCGTCTTGAAGATGCCTCCCATGTCGCGTCGCATCGAGTGCTACCTTACAGAGGGCCTTACGCGACTACTGCAATGGCAGGAACCTCGATCCGGACCAGTAGCTCCTGACGCTTTCAGCACGGGCCACAGCTGCGTACCCACGCCATGACGCCATCCAATCGTCAAGCTGCCCCGCGACGCAACCAGCTTTGAGCAGGCAGGCGCGAATTTGTGAGGGAGTCCGGTCTTCATCTGAGCCTCATACCTTACTTAGTCAGACACTCTCATCAAACTGCCCAGCAATTGCTCAACTCACTGTTGGCTCATTGTATCCCACCGCCATATCGTCCACTGCGAGTGACCCGTCCCAGTCTTGTTCACATCAACGAGACAATGGCCGACTCCAACGAACAGAACCAGGCGACCCGTCGCGGCCGCGTCGCCAACTCCATCCGCAACAATGCTCAGGAAGTTCTGTAAGATATGCAAGCCGCAGTGTTGGCAATCGGGAAGCTGATGGTCTGCTAGGAAGGAAGACTACGCAAAGGCGCGAGGCGTGGCTCTCGATGCTGCCAAGAGCAGAGCCTGGTTCTACCCCATCAAGGTAGGCTGCTGACTACGACTACTGCCTCGTTTACTGCAGTCCATCTGACTTTTGATATCAGGGCATCTTCTACTTCCTGTCGCACAGGACCCTTTGGCAGCCCTTTGTATCCAAGCTGCCGCCGTATCTTGCCCTGTATGGCGGCGTCACAGCCGGCATGTTCACCTTCACCTATCTGCCCCAGCTCGCTGTCCTCGTGTTTGTCAACGGACCCCTCGCCGTCTTCACCACGGTCTTTTTGATCCTGAACGAGTCCGCCACGATTGTCAACATGATTTCCAAGAACTATCTGTTGCAGGACTCCCTGCTCGACACGTTCGACGGCACCTTGCTCGCGCGCAACAAGACGAGCATGGTGAAGGAGGGCCGCGAGGTTCGCTCCGGGAGCAATCCCATCGCAAAGCTGGGCAAAGTCATCAAGAGCCCATTTGCCAAGTTCAGCCCCAAGGCGATCGTCCGGTACTTTATGTACTTGCCCCTCAACTTCATTCCCATTGTTGGTACGGCCATCTTTGTCTTTCTGCAGGCCAAGGGGCGCGGACAAGGAGTTCACGACAGGGTATGTGCATTCTATCCTGGACGGGGATCGAGCTGACCGCGCATAGTTCTTCCAACTCAAGAAATGGTCGGCGTCCCAGCGTGAGGAGTGGCTCAAGAGGCACACGGGACCCTACACTGCGTTCGTGACCCGCTTTCTGCCATGTCTCGATTGTCCTGCTGACGGAGACGTAACATAGGTTTGGCCTCGTTGCCACACTTCTTGAAATGGTACCACTTGCATCCGTCTTCTTCACCTACACCAACACGGGTATGTCGTCGCAATCTCGCCTGGGGGAAGTGTCACTAACGTGTCCACAGTGGGAGCCGCCCTCTGGGCTGCCGATATCGACGCAAATGATTCGCAAATGACCGACGAGAACGCACCCAGTCTGCAGGAGCATGAAGCGCAGGAGTCCGGCATCACGGGCGAAAAATCCCAGTAATTTATGCATCGGCGGGTTGTGGAGGTGATAGATACTACACATTGGGGACCTGGTGCCGAGGGGAGTACAAAGACCGGTGAAGACATGTAGAGAAATGACTCGGCTGATACTATTAAAACCAATGAATTCATTGATTATACCCGCTTCCTCAGCTGTTTAATGTGCTGAGTCTCATTGCCGTTACCAAGCTTTTCCCACATTGACCCAGTGTCCTCGTTAGGTTTCTGTACTTATCTCATCAAAAAGACCCCATCCGAGATTTCACTCTTTACTCTTTTCTTGCAGTCGAGTGAATCCAGCGCCATTAGCATTCGAGATTGTACTTGCTCTGCCTGTCGGCCGTCATGACGCCCCAGCTCGTCTCGTCGGCTGCGCTGCCGTCCTGACCTATGGACTGCGGCTTCCAGGGCTCATCAAACGCCTCAAAGACAAAGACGCTCGTCCCACTGCCCAGAGACCCGCACACCGCCTGGCGGTAGTACACGTCTGCATTCTCCAACGTGGGGACGGCGTTCTGGTACGTCGTGCCCCTGGACGGCCACCCCGTCTCGCCCACCCACAGGGTTATGTCCCGCGGCCCCTTGACCGCGTTGATGCGGTTGAACGCCTGGCCGATGGAGTCCCGAAAGACGCCCGGCGCGGCCTCCACGCTGGTGCCCTGCCAGTAGGAGAATGCGTTGGCGAGGAGAATGTCCGAGAGGGGAATGACGGGGTCGGCCGTGCCGTCTGCGAAACGGTTCCACGTGTCGGCCGTGCCGTACGGGAAGCCGGGAGCCGCGGAACGCATGTCGTTCAACTTGCCGACGAGGAAGTCGGCCGTGTACGTCTTGCGGTAGAGACCCTCGGACCCCACGGTCACGGCGAGGACTTGGTCACGGAAGTTGACGGCCGTGTTGACTATGGCGGCCTTGCCCGCGTTGTACTGGCCATCCGTTTCGGGCCTGTATTTGGTCAGTTATGCTCTGGTTGGGGTGGCGGTTGGGTTCTGCTCACCAGACGCCGAGGACGACTTTAAAGTTCTTGGACTGGGCGGCGGGGAGAATCTGAGCGACCACGTCGCACTCGGACGCGTCAAAGATGCGGACCGTGCTGCTGTTCGCATTGGCCCTGATGGCGTCAAAGTCGGCTTCGTAGTCGGGCGTGACCTTGCAGGAGCCGTCTGCACGCTTGACGCCCAGTGCGAAGCCCAGCGTCCCCGCGGCGGACGCGCCAGCGGCACAGGCTACAAGAATAGATGGGAGAGAGAGACGCATGTTGTTCTGATGGCTGCTGGGGGACGATGTGTGAGAGGTTGGGGCGAGTGGCCTGGATGAGGAACACGTCGACAGACGCAGGTCTTGACCTTTGAAACGCAGGATCATACGTCCTGGAACGTGAGGGAGGGAGGATCTCATGTAACAACTCTTGGGTAATGGCGCTGATGCTAGAAAAGTTTAAACAAGGGTGGAGGTGAGGGCGTATAAGCAGTCTGTACTCCGTAACTCCAACATCATAGACGTCCATATCGACTGATGGAGGCGGTACCTTGCCTTGATACATATGTCAGAATCGATGTTTCATGTGAATTTGATGGTGAACTGCCGCATATGCCAGCCGTGACGAGAAGCCTCCCTCCCGAGCGCCGTGTCCAGGAGGCGTGTAGCACGCCACTAATCGCTGAGAGCCCCCCTTCAAGATCCCCGAGCCAAAGGAGCTAAATATAGACGAGATAGGCGTTCTTTCGGAAGAATTGATAGACTAGCGTGTGACGGAGGAGCAAGAAGGTGTCTACTGAGTAGTAGGGAAAGAATGTGTATGGATTAAGTATCACGTACCAAGTGGTATTCTCGCCAAGTCCTGATCGAGCCATTGCTGCGTCCATGAATAAGGTACATTCGACCAAAAAGCCACACTCCCTTCCCGGAGTTCCTCTCCTCGTGTCTATTAGGCGCTCTCTGGCCGCTTCTCCTTGAGATCCGCCTTGAACTGGTCGTCTTGCAACCTCTTGGCGACATTCTGCGTGAGGTACTTTTCGACGTTGGGCACGAGGCACGACGCGACGAGGACAATCACGGAAAAGGGAATCGTCGCGTAGAAGACCATCTTGAACGCCTGCGTGTTGGACCGGACCACGGCCTGGCCGACGGCGGCGATGATGTCCGCGTCGATGCCAGGCACAGTCGACAGGTCGCCTGCGGTGATGCCCGCAAACAGGGCCGGGATGGAGTCGGCCGGCAGACCGGCGCCAGTGGCTGCCGGGACGACAAAGTCCTTCATGTACTCGGTGAGCTTGTTGCTGTAGATGGAGCTGTAGAGGGCCTGGGCGACGGCGCCGCCGAGGCCGCGGATGGAGCCGAGGACGCCCGTGGCGAGGCCAATGTCCTGGGGCTCCCAGAGGAGGGTGACGCCCGGATAGGAGATGTTCTCGAGGTAGCCGACGGCGGTGCAGCCCAGGACGCCAAAGGCGATGGCGTGGGCCCAGCGGTCCGGGTCGAGCGTGGTGAGGGCGGTGAAGAAGGTGAGGATGAAGCAGGCGGCGACGATGCACTGGTACTTGACGCCGGGGACGTACGAGATGGCGAGGCCGGCCATGACCTGGCCGAGGAGGACGCCGCCGCCGACGACGGACGAGTCCCAGCCAATGTCCATGGAGGAGCGGCCAAAGACGCTGCCGATAATGGTCGGCCAGAGCACCGTCATGGAGTAGTAGACCATGGAGGCGATGGTGGCGATGGCAATGATGGCGACGAAGCCGACGTTGCGGAACATGCGCGGGGGCATGAGCGGCTGGACGCGGCAAAAGTAGGCCTCATACACAAAAAAGGCGGCCACGTTGGCGATGCCGACGAGCAGGGGGCACAGGGTCTCCGCGCTGACCCAGGGGTAGGCGGTGCCGCCCCAGGAGAGGCCGATGAGGAAGAGGACGCAGCCGGAGACGAAGAGGAAGATGCCGACAAAGTCGAGCTCCTTGGTCTGGTCCCAGTGCGTCTTGCCGACGTGGAGCTGCTTGAAGGTGGGCGGGTGGTAGAGGAACTGGTACAGCAGCAGGGCGCCGACGTTGAGGATGATGCCAATGTAGAAGCTCCAGCGCCAGCGCTCGGCCGTGTTCTCAATGAGGGTGCGCGCGATGACGGGGCCAAAGACGGCAAAGGGCAGCGAGGACAGGAAGACGAGGGTGACAATGGGCCCGCGCTGCTTGTTGGGGACGAGCTCGCCGAGCACGATGCCAAAGGAGAGCTGCCCTGCGGCGCCGAGACCGTTGCAGCCCATGCCGACGATGAGCATGGTCACGTTGCGCGCGGTGCCGCCGAGGATGCACCCGACAAGGCTGAGGGCGCTCGTGCTGAGGACCATCCACTTGCGTCCGTAGAGGTCGGACAGGCGGCCCACGAGGAGGAAGCCGATGGAGGAGCCCATGGTCCAGATGGTCGCGGCCCAGGTGATGTCGGCTGACGGTCCAATGTCGAGGTTGATGAGGTTTCTGTGTCCTGGTCAGCATTGGCGGCCTTTCCCGTCTTTGCAGGGATAGGGGCACGCAGTGACTGACAAGGTGTTGGCCGGGAGCACCCAGCCCAAGTACGCACAGATACTCGCCAGACATTGCGCCTGTCCCATCGCGTTAGCTGCGCTCGCGGGCCCGAGAAGAAGCACGAGCGTGCACGTACAGCTACCGTGCCAATGAACTGGGGACTCTTGAAGTAGCCCATGGGCATTGCGTCAACCTCGCCGCCCAGCGCGTGTGCATCGATGTAGTCAATGGTGCCATCGGCATGGACGACCTTGGCTGTTGTGCCGTCGTTCTCGAGGACTTGGGTGACATCGTTCATGCTCTGCGACTCGACGTGTCTTGACGTCGGCTCCTTGGCCTCTGCTAACGAGTGATTGGGTGAAGACATGAGAGGGATCTTCTTTGCAGATTTATTGTGTGCGTTGAGTTTGCGTTCGCAGCTCGGAGTACTGTGTGTCGAGGACGGGAGTCCTATGCGGTGCTCTTGGGGGACCACCTAGACGGTGGTTCTGGTCAGATAAGGGTGCGTGGAGCTCTGTATAGCGGCGCTGCTAGTCCCCTCGGCCCCAAATGTCTGGGGCAGCGGAAGTCTTTTGTATGTATGCCTGTGTTTACATGGAAGCCAGTATCACATCTCGTGCCCGCCTCGGCAAGGATGAATTTCTCCTGGGTCTCCTCGAGCCCTTGCCGGGATCTGCGGGGAAATGGGCAAGTGAGATTCAGGCCCTGAAAGGAGATCAAGAAACCTAGGTTCTCCAACAGTGAGAGAATCGGTCCCAGCGTGGAGAGGGTGGTGTGGCCGAGGCAAGGCCCAGTTGACTCGAGAACCATGCCACTACCGGTTCCTCGCGCGCTCGGCAGGGCCAGGGAAGCGTCACGAAGCACCACATCTTTGCCTGCAGTAGATCCTACAGCACGCCCGCGCAATCTAGCGCAGCGCGCCAGGTGGCATGTCAAACGCCAGCTTCCCAGGTCAAGGACGGTGAGGAATGGGTGGCGCCCTCACTAGTCCGGGTTCCAGGCCCCCAGGCAGGGCTGGCAGTGCCGCCGTGCAACCAACTCGAGTCATGAGGCCACGCAGGATCTTGTCTCCCATGCGTGTCTGCCCAGAGCGCACGAGTCGTGAAATCGTGAACCGGCTGTCAGTTTGACCGGGTCAGGGTCCCCTCATACTTGGCGCGCCTTGTCGTCCTTGGGGGAACACGATGCAACCCCATGGGGAAGCGTCAGCGCAAGGCTTGGCAGCGGAGAGGAGGGAGGAGTCGTGTGGATCGTCAAGACTAAATACGGACGCTATCGGCGATATTCAAGGGCGATATCCAATCACACCAGCTGAGAAGGACTCTCGGTTGCTCTGAGCTTGGAGGCGTGGAAAATGTCATCCGGGGTCGTGGTCAGTCGCCTACCCTGTATCTGCCGAATATGGTGCGTGGCATGTCACGCGCGTTGTCTGGGCGATTGTTAGCCATCACTAGTAAAAGGTGTTGATTTAATGATAGTGTGATGGGCTTCTACGTAGATTGTGTGCAAGTAGTGAGGTAGGCACAGGCGGACGACACAGTTTGTATTGCCACAAAGAGTCGGCCAGTACACTGCTGCGTCGAAATCACTATCCATAATCTCAAGGCGATGTCTATGTCTTTGCATGGCCACAAGCTTCCTAGGCACTCAAAACCATGGGACTTGCAGTCCAGAGAGTCACTGAATACACCAAGTGAAAAGACTCCCGGTTCATGACGTCTAGCCGTGATCACAACCTTGGACACTCCTTGCTTGGGCCGCGCCAAGTGAAATACTTGATCACAGCGTGGAAAAAATAACAGAGAACCCTTTTCAATCCAACAGCGCAGATGGATACAGTCCAACTGGGTTGAGCGGACTAACGGATCTGTTCTGTTTCGGTTTGGCTTTTCCTGGTCGTCCCAAGCCAGCTGTGATGGATGCAGACCTCGGCCTCCAGGACTGCGAGGCTGTCAATCCTTCGGACAAAAGGATGAGATCTAATTCTAGCGTTTGTATGACCTCCAGCATAGTCTGGTATGGTCAGGTGAAGCGTCCATGGAATCTGGTTACGCGCTGTCAGTGCATATACCAGGTACATGTAGTCCGTCACGTCCCCAAGTCCAAGGGCACTTCTACAATCGGAATAACCATGGGAAAGGAGATTGAGACATGTTCATCGTAGTGACACGGTGATTAGACGCTGACCTAGTGTTTGATCATTTCTTTCATTGCTGACCTTGGGCCACCTGTGTTGCCTTGATCGAATCACCCAACAGATCCAGGAACTTGCCTGTGATTACATTCAATCTGATCATACACTCGCCATCAAAGATTTGAGTCTGAACCCTCGCGCGCTTCTGTGTCGGACCGTCGCGCCAGGCGAAACGAGTCCTCGGGCAAGGGCTCTCGTCCACCAGATATCTCAAGACCCCCACAGCCAGAGCTATCCAGTCCACTGACGGAAGTCGATTCGGTGGCTCGAAACTTCCAGAGGAGGAAGGCTTCTTCCTGCCAGCGCGAGTCTGGTTGCCAAGCCATGATGCAGTCCCAGCCCAAATCGACTTGACCGCTTAGACCCCATCGTACCCAGGAGAGTGAGCTTCTATAGAACTCTTCTATCCCATCGCGCCATTATTTATCTCACTGCTTGGGCGCAGGTGCTCGAGGCCTGCCTCTTTGTCAGTATTCACGTGTCTCCCAGTGCCTATCATGGCCAATGCTCACCCGCATCCTTGGGGCGTCACGACTCCGAAAAAGCAGTCCCCCGAGGCTTTCTCAACAACCTGGTCACTCTCAATAGGAGTGACGACTAACCCGCCCAGCACCGTCTGTGCGACACCAACGAGCAAGATCGGTAGATGGATGAGCTTCATAGCGTGGAGGCTGATGGTGGTGGAAGTCGTGGCAAGGCCGTGAGTGCTCGAAAATGAGAACAGTAATGACTGTGAAAAGTAGCTCAAGAGACGAAAGCTCGTAGCAGCATCGCGTCGGCGAAGCGAGTGCAAGAGATGAAATTTTTATCAAGGGCATCGAAGCGAAGGTGGACAGGGCATCATCAGGGGTCGCCAAGGTTGTCGCAGGTTGCGTCTCATCGCTGGTTTCAGAGTCCACACAACCTCCAACATTCAGCCAAACCCAGACCAGTGAGAAACGCCTAAGAAAAGCATTACGGCAAAGAATTCAATTTCCAAAGTTCTGCGGTACTCACAGAATAGCCAATCCTCAGCCGCGCCAAACTGTACAAGTGCGCGACGCACCTAGCATCGCAGAGACCATTGAGCAAGCGCACCGCAACCAGCCAGTAGCCAGTTGGCGTGGACAGTTCAATGCGATATCACTCGTCTCAAAACACTTTCGTCAGGTATTATTCGCTTATCGCAGCAATTCTCAGCCATAGGTGAATGCCAATTGCAGAGCCTTTTCGATGTATTAAATGTATCTCGCCGCCCCACGATGCAATTAACCCGTCCTTCCCCCGTCCACGACCACTCGCTATTTCTGCCCAGGCTGGGGAATGAATAGATGCATGTACGAGGTCACGAGCGCACCGACTGGTCCCGCAGCACGTTAGCCAACTCGATCAAGTAGAAAGGGGGGCGACCGTACACGACATGAGCACGGACAAGTAGCCCGGCATAGCGGCGTTCTTCTTCTGCGCCTCGCTCTCGCCGAGCCAGTTCTGAATCGACACCACAACAGCGACCCTACGTTCGTCTTCCCGTCAGCATGCCATCGTCCTCGCGGGGGGTGTCCGTCTCTCAGGGTGGTGTGGCGGGCAACGAGGCGCAGCGTACCATCCCAGCATCTTGTTGCGCATAAACATGGCCGCCATGGGCAGCGTCGAGGCCATGGACGAGGACATGTCGCCTTCGGCGCCGGACTTGGGCTCCTGGTAGGGAATGACTGTCGCACCGCACGCGTGTCAGCAACCTGTCCTTGCTCGTCTGGTGGCGATGCTGCGCCAGCTCGCGTGGCGCTGCCGTGGGAACGTACTCAGGTCTGTGCGACGGAGGTCTTTGGAGGGCGCCATTGTGTCGGTTGTCGCGCAAGGGCAATGGGGTGCGAGGGAGTCGAGATATTGCAATGGCGATGGTGGCGCGCAGAGGGATGGACGGATGGCGAAAGTCTGGGGAGATGGGGGTCCAATGGCGCTAGTCCCCTTTGGAACAGCGAGTCTTGGCAGTGAGTGCTCAATATCACCGACGAGACACCCCAGGAGAGAAGCTTGAATACGTAGCTACAAGTGATAATTTATTCAGCGATTCATTGTAGGTTGAAACCATACATCCTTAACCGCGTTCCCACTCATAGTAACACGGCTTGGCGCAGCTGGCCGACGCCCTCGACGTAGATTTCCTTAACCAACCCCCCTTGTACATTCATCTCTCACAAAACATGGCAATTGTATACATTCACATGGCCGTGATCCCTCACTCCACTCGGATGATCACCTTCCACCCCAGCGCGCACGCCTCGCGGATGGCGCACGCCAAGCAACCCCTCTTGCGCCGGCTGATGAGCGCGTTCCAGCCCATCTGGGAGCACAGGGCCCGCACGAGAATCTCCATGTCCGAACCAGACTGTCGACGGCGGCACTCGAGATGCATCTTGTCCGGAAGGCTGCCCCTCCGCCCGAACGACGGCAGATAAGCGGAGCCTCCCGACTCCACGCGGGTCAGGACGGGCGAAGGCGGCGGAGGCTCGGCATAGTTCGTGATGCAGTCAATCACCAACACACGGTTGTCCCCTGCTTTGGGGTTCTTGTGCGGCAAGGGACCGAGAAAGTCGGCGAGTGGGTGGCCGCGTTTTTGGATGAGCTCGGATATGTGCACCACGTTGTAGTGGAATGACTTGTGCAGAGGATGCCCTGCGGAGACATTGTTAGCGTGGCGCAACGTACAGATACGGCGGCCTGCCAGCTCAGGAAACGTACCAGATCTATACACGGATCGCGAGCCCGTCCCGAGCATGTTCTTGCCGGACACGTCAATCTGCTGGATGGTCGGGCTCGAGGGCGACTTCATGAACCGCACCTTTCGCGAGGGGGAGCACGGGTGTGCCGTGACAAAGCTAATGTCGTACGTCAGGGGGAACGCAAAGTCCTCGGTCCTCTTGTCGCCAATGGTGACGGAGAAGATCAGCTTGGCTGGATGGGAGGGCAGGTCGGGCGCTACGGTCGACTCGGTCATGGGCGTGCCGGTGAACTCGCTGAGAGGCGAGGGATGCACCGCTTCGACCGAGCGGAGCAGTTTGAAGGATCGAAGCTCAATCGCCGCCGCGGCTGGCCTGTGCTCGTAGTTGTTTTCGTGCGGCATGGTAAAGTCGGCAGCCTCGATGTTCCGTTCGTCTGCGTCGCCAAGAATGTACGAGTCCCGCTCGATACGCTTCTTGGCCCAAATCCTCGCCTTCTTGCCGAGGCGCTGCAGGTCGTCGGGCACGTCCTCTGCCTCAATGTTGAGCCAGCCATCCGGCGTCTTCTCCGGCAGAATGTCCGTCGAGATCCATCCCATGCACTCAGCTGCCCCAACCCCGGCAGCGAGTACGCGGCCCACGATACACGACGTGCTCCAGAAACTTTTGCCACGATACACGAATCCCCCGCACAGGTTCGCAAAGGACCCCAGCGTCGCCATGGCCTCCCGGTCGTTCTCCAACAGCGTCGACATGAGAAAGTGCGAGAGCGCCTCGCCCGGCAGCATCAGGGCGAATACGTACGACTTGGACAACCACCCAGACGCATGCAGCGCCGCTGCCATCTTCCTCCGCTGCGCTTGGACCTTGTGGTGGGGGTGTTGTTGTCCATGGTGGCTTGTCACATCCCACGCGCCAAAGTATGACGATCCCGTCGTGGTGGCAACGCTGCGCATCGTCCCTGGAGTGCCTAGTGTGGTCGGCGTCAGATCGGCCGTGTTCTCGGCGCTCTCCGATATGCGCGACTCGTACGCATCAATGCCGGGCCATTGGATCTTCCGAGCAAAATGCGTGAGCCCGTCTACTTGCCGATGACCGTTTCGTCCTTTGATTGTGTAGTGGTAATCGAGCTTTTTGACATCGTGTTTCAGGGACATTCTACTGACGAGGGACGCCAGCCAACCTCCATTGTGCTCCGCGACAGCAGGCTGCTCGTCGGGATCCGCCTCTCTCACCAGCTCAATATTGTCAAGCCAACTGCGCGCCAGGAGAATCGACCACTTGACGGAATTGGTAGCTTGTCTCTCAAAGTACAACCCATCCACGGGCCGAAAGTACTCGACACCATGGGCCTCGCCTTCCGTAATCGCGTCAAGGCGGATCAGCAACTCCGTCGAGACGAGGACCTGCAGCAGAAGCCAGTATTTCTCCTCCGCCCTCTCGCTCACGTTGGCGGCGTCCTGGATCTCTGTGTCATCGTCGAGCTCGTCTCCCCCCGACTGTCCCCAGAGCACCTGGCCCAGACGTATGCGCCACTCGACCCGCGAGAGGTCGATCCAGACATTAGCTGTAGCCAGACACTTGACGAGGGCATTGATCTGATTGATGAGGCTGTAATGATCCTGCTTGTCTATAGGCGCTGCACATGGTCTCATGAAGCTGTGAAAGAGATCGTTGTATGTCTCCACGGACGGTCGTTGCCGCATGTTGTTGTTCCGATAGATCTCCCCGTTCTTTTCCAGCCGCTGCATAATCTCTTGCTCCTGGAGCCGTCGGAGCCAGCCGCCGCTGGCCAGCATGCGCGCTCGCGCCTCCACAATGGCCTTGGCCTTGGTGCCGACGCTCTCAAAGCCGAACTGCTCCTCTTCGAGTGAGTCTCCCACTGGTAGCTCAAGCGCAGCCTGGAAGCCCATGGTTCCCTTTTCCAACCCTTGCATGCTCAGCATGTTGGGTCTCTCGCGACACCGGACATGGAAATGCGCTTTGGTGCGAGTCTCGGCCGATTTCCTAGCAGCCGCATCATGGTTGAGGTCTCTTGTTAGGTGTGGCCACGCCGTCACGCCGCTCCAAGCCTTGTCTTCAATCTGGACATGATCGGACAGGTCTCTGATCTCGACCTCCTCATCAAACGGAAAGGCTACGCTTGGATGGGGCGCGCCTGGAAAGTGACTCTCTGTGCGACAATAGAATTGAGGAGCACCGGAAAAGAGCTTCTCAATGTCATCCTCGTCCAGCGTCGTTGTCATGGTGCCGTCGTGTTTGATCACCGTACCGTCGGGAAAGGCATTGGACGCGTTCTCGTCCACTCCACTGGTGCTTTGCGTGTCAATGGCCTGCTGAGACGCAGGCAGTGGTTCGCTTGGCAGCTGTGACGATGATGGGGATGGTGTCGTAGATGACGCAGTCTGCTTCACACCTGTTAGAGCCAAGACGCAACGCTACGTAAAGAAAGAGCCTGGTCGGGAGAAGGGTCAAGGCCAGGACTCGACTCCCATCAATGAAGGATTCCCCGTGGAAATGAAGAAGCGGTCCGTCGTCGACAGCTGCCCTCGTGACCCACTTTCTACGACAGTCCCCGGTCGCCCAGGACAAGAACGGTCATGCAAGCAGATGAACACGCGATTGAAGTGATAAAGCTCCTCAGGGCCGAGCGAGGGACCAGGAGCATATGAGAATGGACGAGTCTGGGGCGGGTTTGACCAACCCAAGGGGCAATTCAAGTGACAAGATGAATGATATCTCACAGGTTCGAGCACGGCAGTAGCGGACCCTGGAAAGGCACAGGGATTGGCAGCCGCCTCTGGAGTTGGAGAGCGTGGGCTTCCCCGCTTTACGTTCCGGCGCCGGCGCTGCTGATGATGGAGAAGCCCCTCCCACAGCTGTCCAATGGATCTTCGCGGCGTCTTGTTCCTTTGTTCGATTTCGGGTTGGTCTTGTGCATCTCCGCAGCCTTGGCTCGATGGCGATGGCTTGTTGGGTGGTCTCGAGCGTCGCCTCCAAAGTGAGGCCATCTTCATCGTGCGACCGTTGCGCGGTGCGTGTCACGGGACTCAGCTGCAGTGTCGCTCAGTGGCGACTCTGATGGCGGCGCAGAGTGGTCGGATCAGTCTAAGCACAATTGCTGCTGGTGATGTCTGGGGCGCCAAGAAGCAACGCGACATGCAGACAAAGAAAATGGGCACAACAGCGTATATGTTTGACTAGGCGGGCATAACAGACCCAAGTAGCCCCGAATCATCCTCGCCCATGTAACAAGGCAGAGTGGCTTGTGGTTCGCTGCGAGATGCACGCACCTTGACGCCATCGACGTGAACCAACCCTGCTTTTGATGTTTAAGATTGGCAAGTTTCCAGCTCAACCACCATAATGCGCAAAATTCCCTCACCGCACGGCTGCTCTCCAAAGTTCCTGAATGGTATATTTGCTAAGGGTATCTCGGAAAGTATGCAACGCATCCACGTGGCTCCAATTCTGGCGGCGCTTCGTCAATGTTCACCGTAAACGCCAAGCACTAGTCCGACTGCCGTCCCAGGCATTCCGTGACGACCATCCAAATGCAACGCTTCCACAAGGCGCATGAAAATTCTGCTATATTCCAGCTCCTTCAAAACCTTGAGCTCGTAGGAATGGACTTTGCTGTGTTGAGAAGGCCTCGATTGCGGTGCCGCGGTCGGACCTGGTCCGTTTGGATCAAGTGGCCATCTTGTGCGTGCTGCTATGCTGGCCTGTGTGACTTGTGTTTTCATGTTTGGCACCGATACTTCGTATTCAAGCTGGCGGCGGGTCGTGGATGACGGTGTGAAGGTACTTTGGATACAGCAAGATCATGATTTCCTGCTTCCGCGTCCGCAATCGTAGTAGCTTCAATTCGTCCTGGGCAACATGTCAACATCGTGATCGCCATGCCGAGAGCTTCGCTACCCACATCTGTATCCATTTCTTGCACAAGCTGCCCGGAGCTGTTGACGTGGTTCCAGATCATGGCGGCGAAATCCTCGAGCCCCTTCGTCTCGCTCTCTTCCGCGACCGGGGCCTCGTTGGAAAAGGACGCCGCAGTCGCCTCGTCACGCGACTTTGATGTTCGAAGGACCGAAAGGTCACCCGTCGTCTTGATGATGGAACCTGTCGCCCGATCAAGGACAATGCTGGCCTTGAACCCGGGTTTCCTCGAGAGCCGGCCAAGCATGTCCTCCATCGCGGCCCTGCCATTCGGCTTGGTCTATGTGTGAGCCAACATTGCTGCCACAAGGGATTCGGATGTTCGCTCACCAAGGAGGGGTCGGCCATCTTGGAAGCGCAAGGCCTGTTTGTCGTGCCCTGGCAAGCCTAAAAGACCTGGCAAATGGGCGGCTTGTCAGTGCGGACAAGGTGGAGGCGTTGGTTGCAGCCCTCCGGTCGCGCGTCACGCTGCAATGGGGATCCCCCACGTCAGTCGTGATTCTGCCACGGTACACCGCTAAAATTTTGGAGGACAAGTGCGCCAACTTCACACTCACACTCATCGAACAATTCAAATTTGCGTCACAATTGCGGGCTGTATCTTTTTAAAAAGTATCAGGAGGCTGAGCCGACGTGCAAACTACCGCCACATTCCAGGAAACGCTGAAAGACCGGCGGACAGGTCACCATGGGGAAAAGCGCCAAGCAGAAGAGGGAGAAGAAGGCGGACTTCCAGGTGGGTTCATCGCCAGCCTCACGAGAGACTGTCTGACTTTATCATACAGAAACCAAAGTACAAGGTCGGCAAGGCCAAACCAAAAGCCTCCAATGTCACAGACACAAGTTTCAAAGCCAAGGGTGAGCACACCCCTCCTCAACCCCGGCTCTCCTTTCAAGCTAATCGGCGACAGCGATTGTCATGGGACAGCAATCGCTCTCGACAACCGCACCCGATGTCGTTCAGCAGTTCAAACACAGTCTCTCAGTAGCCTCGTCCTCAAAATCAGACAAACAGCGACAAGAAGGACTGGCACATCTGACCAGTCAACTGAGTCAGCATCCGCCTGTGAACCCCGTCGGGACACATACCCTTCTCACCAAACTCCTTCCCTTAATCACAGACAGTTCCACGCCAGTCAGAAAACAGCTTCTCAAACTCTTTGAGCAATTACCCGGCGAACAGGTACGGTACGCCGTGGAGCAGGCGGCCATGTTCATCAGAGCCGGCCTGACCCATCTCTCAGCAGACATCAGCAATGATGCTCTCAACTTTATGGAATGGCTCCTCAGCGTGGCCGACTCAGACCTGGTCTCGTGTCCGGGAGGTTGGATCAAGACGCTCAACACATTCTGCGCAATGCTCGGCTGGTCCGCAGCGGCAGGGAAAGATGGCTGGTCATCGGGAGGGCGGGCAGCGGCCGTGCGAGGGGGGAAGGCTTCGCTCAACCAGTCCCGCGCTATTGAGATTCTTGCCAAGTTTCTTTCAGCAGGCTTCGTGCCGGAAGAGGCCGAGTCGGAGGACGAGGGTGATTGGGATCACCTATATCGACTGCCTCGCGATCCGAATGCCTTTGCGTACCTGAACCTGACAGGCATGCGGAGAGACGAGGATGGCGAGATGTATGCGGATCGAGAGTCAAGACAACGGGTCTTTCACCGGAGATTCCTGACACAGGTCATGAAAGGTCTCGAGGCGGCCAAAAAGGAGGGCGGCACATCTGGGAGAGCTGCGGCCAGCTTGGATCAGCTCCTACGGAGTGATACAGGGATGGGGGACTATGAGCCGCTGGGCGCTATGGAGACAGAGGACTTGCTAGAGTTGTGGTGATCAAATGTGGTTCCAGCCATGTGGCGGACCAGTATTGCTCTTCCCAGAAGGGGGATAATGCACATGTTGTCCCACAGCCGGACAATCGCTGTCTCCCTGCAGTTGCTTCTATCCGTAAAAGCTCTCAACATGTGACTGTCGCTGCGGACCAGCACTTCCTCCAAGCCCCAGGGGCTTATCCATTTATGTTGGATATGATACCACCGGACCACAGATTTCAATACTGCAAGTCACTGAAATAGGGGCGCTATGTTGGGCATGGACTGGGCCCCGCTGGAGATCGCAGGTCTAGACATGTCCGTCTCTTGTCATGAACAAGATGCAACTGGAGAGCTCAGACACAACCAGCTACCCACATCCAGGATGCAGAGATGCCATTATCTTCCTGCCATGCATTTGGCTCTCTCAAATCTTTGCCAACATCTTTGTGAGATCCCACCAAATTGCCTCTCATGATTCTGCCACCTCCAAGCGTCCTCCGATATCCGCACACTCAGCGGCTGGAAGATTCCAGCCCCCATCTGAAGAAGGGCAAAACATCAGACGGGTGCTACACTCACCGCTGAGTTTCTATCCGATCCCTTTGCTGTTGTTGTTTAGGCAGTCACGCGTGCACGTGCCACTCGCATTCGTGTATATCTTAACGCACTTCTGCCCGTTCTCAGACTCTCTCTCCTTCATCGCTGCTAGAAGTTCTCTGCCTCCTTCGCTGTCTCGTGCACTCTTATCACTCCTGATATACCGTCAATCTCCTTGCCTACCATGACCTTCAACAATACGCAAGAAAACAACAACCCAGGGCCATCGAGCTTGCCTATCAGTAACGCACCGCCTGCTCCTGGGTGGACATTGCAAGATGTTCCGACAGACGGGTCCGCTCATGTCTCTGCCGCTGAAGCTTGTATTTACAGGTGGTCTGAGGAATACGGCGACGTTGGTCCTCGGGACAAAGATCTCGAGCTCGACCTGTTTGGCCGTGACGAGGACCGTATTTCGGACGGCATCGATTACAGCAAGTGAGTTTTTTGAAGTCTTCAACCTAGGATCATCTGACCAGCGTCGAGGGTGTCTGAGATTGCCGTCGTTCAAGAAGGTCCAACGCAAATCAAGCCAGTTGCCCGCTTTGAGGATGCTGGACTGCACCCAGCCATGCTCGAGAACATTCAGATGGCAGGTTTCAAAATCCCAACTCCAATCCAGCAGTATGCGATTCCCGCTATCGTATTGAACAACGATGTGATTGGGATCGCTCAGACAGGTACGTTTCTTTCTCATGCCTCTTGTGTGCAGCTCTCTGACGTTCGCTCAGGTTCTGGCAAGACGGCTGCCTACATGATTCCAATCCTGAGCAAGCTCATGGGCAAGGCCAAGAAGTGGGCTGGTGCTCGCCCAGCAGATCCCAATTCCCAGATAAGTGTCACTGCTGAGCCTCTGGTCCTCATCATCGTACCAACGCGGGAGCTTGCCATCCAGATTTTCAACGAAGCCCGCAAGTTCTGCTACCGGACCATGCTTCGCCCCGGCGTCGTCTATGGCGGTGGCCGTATGGACGCGCAGCGAGAGCTTCTCAGCCGCGGCTGTGACGTTCTCATCGGTACCCCCGGGCGTCTGAAGGATTTTGTCGTTCGAGCTGACCGCACTCTGAGCCTCCATCGCCTCAAGTTCGTGGTCATTGACGAGGCTGATGAGATGCTTCACGACGATTGGCATGATGAACTCCATCCCATCCTCAACGCCCAACAGCAGCTGGGTGCGATGCGCTACATCATGTTTTCTGCCACCTTCCCCAAGGCAGCTCGTGACCTGGCCAAGGAGTACCTGGCCGAGGACCATGTCAGGTTCCGTGTCGGCCGTGCTGGCAGTACCACTTCCAACATTCGCCAGCGCATCATTGAGGTTCCCCGGGACGAGAAGTACGACAACTTGCTCGCGCTTCTTAACCACATCACCGGTGTTCGCACCATCATCTTTTGCAATTCCCATTTTTCTGTTGACCAGGTGGAGGATTTCCTCTTCCGCCAGGGCTTCCCAGTGGTGTCGATCACCAGCCAAAGGTCCCAGCAGGACCGTGAATTCGCCATGCGTCGCTTCCGCTCTGGAAACGCTCCGATTCTCGTGGCAACGGGAGTTGCTGCGCGTGGCATCGACGTCCGCAACGTACGACATGTCATCAACTAGGAGTTGCCCAGCATGGACTACGGCGGCATTGAGGAGTATACGCACCGCATCGGTAAGATTGTGCAACTGCCATTGGCATACGAAGCAGACACTACGAAGCAGAGACTGATGCTTTGTAGGACGAACGGGCCGCATTGGCCACAACGGCCTAGCGACCTCCTTCTTTGGAGATCGCGACGAGCCCATCGCCGACGTGCTCGCCCGCACGTTGCTCGAAGCAGGCCAGGACATCCCTGAGTTCCTCCAGAGTTATCTCCCGGAAGGTGTCACGAAGGAAACCGTCAAGTTTGAGACCGAATCCGACTTTGATGAGAACGAGGCGCAGGGAGGTGTTGGCGCCGATGGTGGTTCTGGGGATGGCGCCTGGGGAGACACCGGTGGCAACACAGATAACAATGCGTCCGGTGATGCTTGGGGCGCCGCGGATGGTGCACCTGCTGGAGGGAATGATGGAGGTGACGCCTGGGGCACGGCGTCTTCTGCGCCTGTCGAGCCGGTGCCGCAGGCTACAGCAGCTTGGTGATTGATGAGTTGCCTGCTCTTGGGGGTTGCTGTCAACATGATCACGGGTCTTTATTCTGCGGGTTGCAGTTAGTTGAAATGCATCATGGGTGTTGCCAGCTCGAATATGGTTGCTCCTCGTCCGCATGGAAAAGCGCGTCGTGATCCCGAGAGACACGCCAATGCCCAATGACCTGGCAAAGATACGTAGCTTGGGCAACTCGATCCATGCCATCCGAGTAACGCAAGGCTGCGAAGCCAGTGCCTCATGTAGTCCACGCGTGGACTTGTCTGCATCGTTCGCGCGTTGGCATACATCACGTTTCCCTTCACCACTCTGTAGGCGCAGTCTCGCAGTGGTAGATCAGAGCCAGACCACGTCAGTACAGGCGATGTTACTTGAATTACCGGGTCGCAAGGCTGGTACCGTGTGGCCAGATTCGAGTGCCCTGCTACAACGTCGTTGGCATAGACGTGACTTGGGTCCAATTCCAGTAGAACGAGTTCACAGCTAGACAGGAATGACGGCCCTAGTAACCACATCCCCAAGTAGTAGAGGGTTGAACCCGACAAACGACGACAAGCTCATTAGTCAAATCTGCGGCTGGCCTGCTGAATTGCCCAGTGCACTGAGCTAGTGATGCGCAAATTCAAAGGCTCATAGCTCGAGCGCTTGATGATCAAGACGAGCGACCGAGTCTCGAGTCTCGATTGTAGGGTAACTACGCCTCGATGACTTCTCCTGGGCTGCAGTGCGTGCCTGAAACATGCCTGGACAGGGGTGCTACATGCTACAAGGCACCGCAGATGAATACGTACACACGCTTGTGGTGAGATCCTCGTTAGGCCAGGGTTCGAGTCCTCGGCCCTACCACGACACCTTGGTCTTCAGATCGTGTGGCAGTGTACGTATAAGTACTACACGGCCGTCAAGGAAGGTACTGCATGTTTTTCCTATCTAGAGCTCGGATAGCAAAAACATTGCTGAACGCCATTTACTCACTGTAGAGAAGACACTTGAGCTGCTGACCTACGATCGGCGGCGACGTGCCTCCAAAGGAACCTGACGCGCAGGCTAGCCCAGGACACAGTGATTGCGAGGGGAATAGGGGACCTGCAGATCACAGAACGAACCCAGGCCACGCATTATTCTGCCTGGTACAGTGTTGGAATAGCATGGCGTTTACTTGGATTTGATGAAGAGGTCAAGTAAGACTTGGCACAAGTGGTAGTGTACATGTATACGATTACACGATGCCGGCTGCGTCCTTGATTCGTCAGCCTGCCTTGGCACAAGCCATAGGATGCGGGAGTGCCAGAAGGGGCTACGAATCGTTAACAGGGTACAGTATTATTACTCCATCACAGAAGCCTAGCCTAGTGCTACAGTACACATCTGCGATCAATGCGATCACCGCTCACTGCAGTAGCATTGCAGGTTCAGAAACAGCCAGGCCACATTTGTGGGGTGCATTGCTGGTGAAGGCGCGTGCGGCATTCCTCGAGACAACGGAGCCTACCGCCCCCGCGTGGTCGTGGAATGTGAAGCAGGCGACCTGAAGAATTTCTACACCGTGAGGCAGGGGAGCAATTTTAATTACGATGGGATGCGAATGTCCAGTGCTCTCGAAATGTTGTTTATGCACGCAGACCGTGAATGCAATTTAACCATGATGGATTCTGCTGTTGCAGGCCACCCCCCTCCCCCCCACAAGCGCCTCGGGCCCTTCTGAGACCCCGAATGCCCACATTGGTTGGAAACAACAAAGCGGACTGCAAAAGACACCGCGCAGCTTTGAGCAAGCGCATGTGATGTAATTTGGATCTGCAGGATTTCACCAGCGGAGTGCTCATTAGGTGCGAAACTTGAAAAGAGAAAAATAGCAATTGCATGTTCAGCAGGGTGTGTGGACTGAGACGGGCGCGAGACGTGAGTAGCAATGCATACATGGCCGCAGTGAGGTCTGAGTCGAGGGATCTGATATCGATCTGTTCGGCATCCATCACGACCGCGCGGCTCCTGCTTCACTGTCAGCACGCCCGCTAGGGGCCCCACATCAGGGCAGTCGGACGCTGCTTTAAGCGTCCGACATGACGCATGGTGTAAGGGGAAAAAAACACCCATTGGTGGCCCCAGCATCGTGTCGGCGCCAGTCAATGATTTCAAAGCCGGCTGCCCATTACTCATCCACCTCTCTTGCACGGTACACTGGAGATAGCGATGCACCTGGGACAAGTCCGTTCCGTACAGCTAGTCGTTGGAATAGTAGCGCGTGGGGTCTTTCTGGGAGCGAGCCATGCCAATGGCTGGCCTTGAAACGTCGAGGTTGACAGTTGAAATTGGTTGTGGCGAAGCAATGCATGACGGACAGCGCGGGGACACGAGAGCTGCCAACGAGAGCCCGCGACCTCGGACTGTCTGCCCAACTTGGATTAAAGTGGACGGGAAGATCCATAGGTCAGTCGCTGCCATGAGCTGCGTTCGATTGTCCTCGTGAGGCAAAAGCCCTGGAATTAAGGCCGTGGTCGAAAGAAGCCATGAGCAGCGAGCGCAACAGGGGTCCGAGTCACCGACGGAGCCGAACTCCGCCCTGCTTTTGTCATGATGCAGGCTAAGCTTTTTCGACTGACTCTGCTAGGCTGGCTCTTGCTTACAAGGGAAGGCCGGCGGCCTTTTCGGTGCCGCGCTGCTTACGAATCAGTGCATGCGTGGTGGATCGCTCACTGTAATACGTACTGTATGTCTTCGCTGTAGCACAGGTGCTTACAGCGGCGGCCACCTCCAAGGGACCTGGGGCCAGGTCGGATGGCCCGGGACCCGAGCCTTAACAAACGGCCCCAGTCAGCCAGCGATAGGGGGCGCCCATCAACTGACAAACTGAAGTCCACGTCCGCTGTACCCACGGTAATATCCCTTCCTGTCCCCAAACCGCAAGAGACGGACTCCACCCTGCCGTTCCCGTGCGGGTCAATCGCTCTCGCTGCCTGCCTCTCGTATGGTGCACGACGAGGCCTGAACCACAGTGAGTCCGAGGACCCACCCAGCCCAGCACTGCGCTGTAGCGCGACGGAGCCAGCCAGCCAGCCAGCCCGTCATTCTCTCTCACCACTCCGTCCTCAATTTCCATCAACCATCCCGCGGCCTAACATTTCCCCCTTCAGTGCTCAGCCGCACCGCCCGTTCACGCTCACGGATACCGGTCCTCAAGTTCCACGACGCCGCTCATCGCTGGTCGACGATACAGCTGGCAGGGCAAATCTGACCTGCCCCCCGCGACCTTCCGTCCGTTCCCAACTCGGACTTTTTTGGCGTGCTGGGCCAATTCATACCACCGGTAGTTAACTGGTCTACGTGTCTGGAAACATCGCGGCACCGACACGCCCAACCTTGCCAACGCAACGCGACAAAATACTCTCCATTCTGGCTGGAGTACGGGGGCTGAACGGGCGCTTGCCCGCGACCTAATAACCATCGCACCCCCTTTCGACCCGAGTCCACAGCGCCGACAAGATGACAAACTCACTCCATCCCGACTCTGCTGCGGCAGATCCAAACTCCCTAGAGCCGACAGACTCGGCCACACGGCGATCAAGATGGGCCACACGAAGAATGACAGTGAGGAGCGGCGGTTCGAAACGGAAAGCATTATTCGATCGACAAGCAAGGGCGAGAGGTGCAAACGAGAAGGACGACGAGGCTCAGCAAGACCCCGAAGCGCAAAATCAGGCCGCAGAAGTGGGTGACCAAGACCAAGAGGAGGAAGAAATGGACGACGAATCGGCCAGCCGGACTGTGTATTTCAACGTGCCCCTTCCCGACAATTTCAAAGACGAGGAGGGCAACCCCATCACGACATATCCTCGAAACAAAATCCGGACTGCCAAATATACGCCTCTCTCGTTCATACCCAAGAACCTGTGGTTTCAATTTCACAACATCGCCAACGTCTTCTTCCTCTTCCTCGTTATCCTGGTGGTACGTACGCGCCTCTCTAACTGGGCACGAATGGCCCAAAGCTAACATGGTCCCTTTTAGTTCTTTCCCATTTTTGGTGGCGAGAACCCAGGACTCAACTCTGTTCCCTTAATCTTCATTGTGGTGGTCACCGCCATCAAGGATGCTATCGAGGACTACCGCCGTACAATTCTCGACATCGAGCTCAACAACGCCTCAGTCCACCGCCTTCTCCACTGGACCAACGTCAATGTGTCGGAAGACCAGGTCGGGCCGTGGCGCCAGTTCAAGAAGGCGACCTCCACCTTCTTCGGCGGCATATGGCGCGCCATACAAAGTCTTTGGTCAAACAAGGCCAAGCAGGAGCGTGCTCGACGCAAGGAGCTCAAGCTTGCGCCTCTCGAGGAGGAGCCACGCGCCTCCATTGAGACGCAGCGGACCAAGAGGAACATTCGCGATTCACTGGCCTCGCCCTTTGGCAACCGAGATTCCATGCACTCCACCGCCGACGATATCCAGATGACCCCGGTTCCCTCGCCTTCAGGTCCTCATATCCGCATCGAACTCCCCGATGACGAAGACGTGCGGAGGGCCATTGCTCTGCAGAACGTCACGGGCGATGTCATCAACTACAACCGGCCTGTGCAAGGTGCTCGGTTCAAGAAGGATGCTTGGAAGAACATCAATGTGGGCGACTTTGTGCGACTCTACAATGACGACGAACTGCCGGCCGACATTATCATTCTCTCGACATCAGATCCCGACGGTGCTTGCTACGTGGAAACCAAGAATCTGGATGGAGAGACCAATCTCAAGGTTCGCCAGGCTTTGCGCTGCGGGCGGCCTCTCAAACATGCCCGCGACTGTGAGAGGGCCGAGTTCACAATCGAAAGCGAGCCGCCGCAGCCCAATCTGTACAAGTACAATGGTGCCATCAAATGGAAGCAGATCATTCCCGAGCTGTCTGCCACCGAGCCTGAGGAAATGACGGAAGCCATCACCATTGACAACATGCTCTTGCGTGGCTGCAATCTGAGGAACACCGAATGGGTCCTGGGCGTGGTGGTATTCACGGGCCACGACACCAAGATTATGCAAAATGCCGGTATCACGCCTAGCAAGCGCTCCAGAATTGCTCGCGAAATGAACTTTAGCGTCGTCTGCAACTTTATCATCCTGTTCCTCATGTGCCTCGTCGCTGCCATTGTCAACGGCGTTTCGTGGGCCAAGACGGATTCGTCCCAATACTTCTTCGACTTTGGGTCCATTGGTGGCAGCCCTGCTATGAGTGGGTTCATCACCTTTTTTGCCGCGCTCATCTGTCTGCAGAACTTGATCCCCATCTCGCTCTACATCACCCTCGAAGTTGTCCGCACGCTGCAGGCGATCTTCATCTGGAGCGATGTCGAGATGTACTACGAACCGATCGATCAGCCCTGCATCCCCAAGTCCTGGAACATTTCCGACGACGTTGGCCAAATCGAGTACATCTTCTCTGACAAGACGGGTACCCTCACCCAAAATGTCATGGAGTTCAAAAAGGCCTCCATCAACGGACAGCCGTACGGTGAGGCGTACACTGAGGCCCAGGCTGGCATGCAGAAACGTGCCGGCGTCGACGTGGAGGCCGAAGGCGAGAGGATTCGCGCCGAGATTGCCGACGCCAAGGTGCGCGCCCTGCAAGGTCTGCGCAGGATCAACGACAATCCATTCCTGCACGACGAGGATATGACCTTCATCGCGCCCGACTTTGTCGCCGATCTCTCTGGCGAGTCGGGGATGGAACAGCAGGAGGCGAACGAGAAGTTTATGCTGGCACTTGCGCTCTGCCACACGGTCATTGCGGAACGCTCATTCGACGATCCTCCCAAGATGAAGTTCAAAGCGCAGTCGCCGGACGAGGAGGCTCTGGTATCCACGGCCCGCGACATGGGATTTGTCGTGCTCGGCAACTCGAGTGACGGCATCAACCTCAACGTGATGGGCGACGATCGCCACTACCAGATCCTCAACACAATCGAATTCAACTCGAGCCGAAAGCGCATGAGCTCGATTGTGCGCATGCCCGACGGCAAGATCAAGTTGATCTGCAAGGGTGCTGACTCGGTCATCTACGCTCGCCTCAAGAGGGGCGAGCAACAGGAGCTGCGCAGGGAGACGGCGGAGCACCTCGAGCTGTTCGCCCGGGAGGGTCTGCGAACCCTCTGCATCGCTGAGAAGGACATCACGGAGCAGGAATACCGGATGTGGAAGAAGGAGCATGATGCCGCCGCCGCCGCCCTGGAGGATCGCGAGGAGAAGCTCGAGGCCGTGGCCGAGCTCATCGAGCAGGATCTGTACCTGCTCGGCGGCACCGCCATTGAGGACCGCCTGCAGGACGGCGTGCCAGACACCATTGCTCTGCTTGGCGATGCGGGCATCAAGCTCTGGGTCCTGACGGGCGACAAGGTCGAGACGGCCATCAACATTGGGTTCTCCTGCAACCTGCTCAACAACTCCATGGACCTGATCCACATCAAGATTGACGAGGGCGAGGACGGGGAGGTGGATGAGGCGGCGATCTACGAGCAAGCTGAGAAGGAGCTGGACCGATACCTGCACGCGTTCGGCATCGAGGGCAGCGACCAGGACCTGAAGGCCGCCATCAAGAACCACGAGCCCCCGCCACCGACCCACGGCCTCGTCATCGATGGATACGCCCTCCGCTGGGTTCTGGACGACCGCCTCAAGCAGAAGTTCCTCCTGCTCTGCAAGCAGTGTCGGTCTGTCCTGTGCTGCCGTGTCAGCCCTGCGCAAAAGGCCTCTGTCGTCGCCATGGTGAAGAACGGTCTCGATGTCATGACCTTGTCGATTGGCGATGGTGCCAACGATGTGGCCATGATCCAGGAAGCCGACGTGGGTGTCGGCATTGCAGGCGTGGAAGGCCGCCAAGCCGCCATGTCCTCTGACTATGCGATTGCACAGTTCCGTTTCCTTCAACGGCTCGTGCTCGTCCACGGCCGCTGGTCGTACCGTCGCCTGGGAGAGAGCATCAGCAACTTCTTCTACAAGAACGTTGTCTGGACGTTTGCCATTTTCTGGTGGCAGATCTACTGCCATTTCGACATTACGTACCTCTTCGACTACAGCTACATCCTGCTCTTCAACCTGGTCTTCACATCGATCCCTGTCGGTCTCATGGGTGTTTTCGATCAGGACGTCTCTGACAAGGTCTCGCTTGCCGTTCCGCAGCTCTACCGCCGGGGCATCGAGCGTCTCGAATGGACGCAAACCAAGTTCTGGTGAGTCTCATGGGATGCGCAACCCTCTTCTCTTATTTGACCTGCTGACACCTTACAGGCTGTACATGCTCGATGGCCTGTACCAGTCGGTTGTCTGCTACTTTATTCCGCACCTGGTCTTTGAGGCCGCTCGACCGGTCACCGACAACGGACTCGATATTGCGGACCGCATGCGCCTTGGCGCCTACGTCGCGCATCCTGCTGTTTTCGTCATCAACGGATACATCATGATGAACACATACCAGTGGGATTGGATCCTGCTGGTGGTGGTGTTCATTAGTGACATGTTCATCTTTCTCTTCACGGGTATCTACACGTCTATTGAGAGTGCGTCGGGCTTCTACTACGGCGCTGCTGCCGAGGTCTACGGCGAAGCGTCCTTCTGGGCTACCTTCTTCCTGGTGCCGATCATGTGTCTGTTCCCCCGCTTCGCCGTCAAGTCGATCCAGAAGGTGTACTTCCCGTACGATGTGGACATTATTCGCGAGCAGGAGCGATTGGGCATGTTCAAGCATCTCACGGCGACGCCGCTGGACAAGGACGATGGTGCCGAGAGCAAGACGGCTGGCTCTGGGTCTTCATCGAAGAGCTCTAATAAGAACACTCTTAACAACAACGACAACAATACCATGAAGCACAGACACCAGCCATTTGGCAGTGTTGACGAGGATCTACGACCCATCTACCCTCCGTCGACAATGACACGGACGACGCACCAGCACAGTCAGAACAATAGCGACTCGACTGGGTATACGGTGCACCGCATGTCCCTTGAGGTCCCCGGGCCGTTCAACCAGCAGGGACAGCAAGGCCAACCGATGGGACACCGCGCAGGCCGTCCGTCCATCGACCGGGCGCGCCCGTCGTATGACCGTGTTCGAGCGTCCATGGACCGCGTGCGGCCGAGCTTTGAGGCGAGTAACGACTTCACCTCGGCGGCGCGGCTGTCACGGATCGAATCAACGCACTCTGCCGTCGCTCGGTTCAGGCCCCGGATGCGCGGCCTGTCGTTGACCAAGAGCGCACACAACTAGCGATCGTTCAAGCGCCGCGTGTCGCGACCGTCCATCATGATCAACTACCGCTACCGCCCACTATCCATCTCCGACGAAGACGACGACAACGTCCGAGTCCTCTAGTCACTGTACAACACTTTTGAGATACCATTGCGCTGCAGCATCGATATACCACGTGGCCAGGAGGTCACTCATTTCTGTTCCCTTGCGCTTGTGGCGTGCGCGTTGCCTTTTACGAGGATACTTCATTGGCATGCATTTACGATCCGCAATGAACCATCTATGAGTTGTCGCGAGAAGCACCAAAAAACGCCTCAACAGCGTCTAGGTCTTTTGTCGCACAAAGGCTTGCGAGATACACTGAGGAATTCCGAAAGAGGTCGCGACTAGCCCAGTGTCTGCGCTTGCCGATCAAGCACGCAGGGGTTCCGTAGACGCGAGACCTTTTGCACGAGTCTCCTTTTGTCACTTTTTTTCTTTTTCCTCTCGGGAGTCTGGCATTTTCCATCATTGCATTGTAGAGGCCGAGTTTGGGAGTCACTCCTTTCTGTTTTTCTGCGTCACATTGAGTATTTGGGTTATCCATTTGGGTCCCAGGGGAGCAGAAGGCGTTGTGGGCTGCTGGAAAAGGGCGAGCGAGGTAGCGTCAGGGGGGGAGGGACGAGAATAGCGGGACTGTGTATAGAAGGCGTCCAGATTAATAGCTTTCTTGGAGATAAAACAAGACTTGACATGGACATGATTGCACTGAGTGCTCCATTCGAAGAAGGACTTGGAGGTTGTTTGTCTTGCCGGTCAGGGTCTTGGTCTGGCTTGGCAGGGGCCTTGGACTGTTCCTGCCCCACCAGCTCCAACCCGGAATATTGTAGAGCTTCACCTTCATCTTGCCTGCCCCAACTTCCCCCCTCCAACACCTCGCGACGCGTCACGCATTGGCGTCTTTATCGACGGCAGAGTCTCCAATCCCGCAAAATGGACGTGCCGGAGCAAGGGGAGCCCCATCTCATCACGCTGTGGCGCGAATGGGGCGATCGGATCGAGGCCAACCTACACATTCCGTAGGTCCCAGCTGCGCACACGCGTACCACGGCTTACGCTGACAACAGGACAAGCGTCCAGGTCTTTCAGGTCCTCTTCACCCTCGCCGCACTCGGCACCAGCGTCCTTCTGATCCGCATCGCCAACGCCGCTGCGATTGCCACCGCCAACGGACCGAAGCGGTACACCATCCCCCCGCCGAAACCACCCCCCAACGACGGCAAAGACACTGTGGCGGAAACCACCCTCAAGATCCCCGGGAGCTCGGCAATCCAGTGCTACGCGCCTGCCACGGGCCAGTTCCTGGGTCTCGTCAACCCGTCCACGCCCGAGGGCATCGACCGCGCGATTGCGGCTGCCGAGGCGGCGCAGGCCCAATGGAAGAAGACGACGTTTGAGCAGCGCCGCGCCGTGCTCCGCACGCTCAAGCGCTACGTGATGGACAATGCGCAGGAGATCTGCCGGATCGCCGGCCTCGACAGCGGCAAGACGCTCGTCGACGCGCAGCTGGGCGAGATCCTGGTCACGGTGGAGAAGCTCGAGTGGACGATTCGCCATGGCGAGAAGGCGCTGCGCCCGTCCAGGCGGCCGACCAACCTGCTCATGTCGTACAAGCGCAACACGGTCGTGTACGAGCCCATGGGCGTCGTCGCGGCCCTCGTCAGCTGGAACTACCCCTTCCACAACCTCATTGGGCCCGTCATCAGCGCCATCTTTGCCGGCAACGGCATCGTCGTCAAGGTATCGGAGAACACGGCCTGGTCGAGCGCGTACTTTGCCAACGTGGCGCGCGGCGCGCTCGTGGCGCACGGGCACGACCCGGCCCTCGTGCAGACCGTCGTCTGCTGGCCGCAGACGGCGGGCCACCTGACGTCCCACCCCAAGATCAGCCACATTACCTTTATCGGCTCGCAGCCCGTGGCGCACCACGTGGCCAGCAGCGCGGCCAAGAGCTTGACGCCGGTCGTGCTGGAGCTGGGCGGCAAGGACCCCTTTATCGTGCTCGACTCCGCCCGGAGGGATCTCGCGCGGATCGCGGAAATTATCCTGCGCGGCACGTTCCAGGCGTCCGGGCAGAACTGCATCGGCATCGAGAGGGTCATTGCGAGTGGTGCCGTGTACGACACGCTGGTGGCGATGCTGGAGCCGCGGGTCAAGGCGATCCGCATGGGTCCCGACGCGGACATGGGCGCCATGATCTCGGATGCGTCCTTTGCGCGGCTGGAGGAGACTATTGCCGAGGCCGTCGCGCAAGGCGCGCGTCTCCTGGCCGGCGGCAAGCGGTACGAGCACCCGGCGTATCCCAAGGGCCACTACTTCCAGCCGACGCTGCTCGTCGACGTGACGCCGGCGATGCGCATCGCGCAGAACGAGTGCTTTGGGCCGATCCTGACGATGATGCGCGCGGCGTCGTCCTCGGCGGAGGATATGCTCGCCATTGCCAACGCGCCCAACTTTGGCCTCGGCGCGTCGGTGCACGGCGCGGAGCGCGACCCGGCCCTGCAGGCCATCGTATCGGGCCTCAAGGCGGGGATGGTGGCCGTCAACGACTTTGGGGCGTACTACGCGGTGCAGCTCCCGTTTGGCGGCGTCAAGGGGTCCGGCTACGGCCGGTTCGCGGGCGACGAGGGGCTGCGGGGCCTGTGCAACATGAAGAGCATCATCGAGGACAAGTTTGGCTGGCTGGGCGTGCGGACGGGGATCCCGCCGCCGGTGCAGTATCCGGTGCAGGACCAGAGCAAGGGCTGGCAGTTTGCGCAGGGCGTGGTGGAGGTGGGCTACGGCGGCATGGCAAAGAAGGCGGGTGGCCTGGGAAGGATGCTGAAGAATATGTAGGTGGCGGTCTGGGCCTAGGTCCGTGGTCCACGAGCTTTGAAATTGGGTTTTCTTTTATTCGGCTGTGTGTCTCTTTACATGTGGGAGTGTATGTGGGGGGTTGCGCTGACATGTTCTAGCTGCCGGGGATGACCCTGGCATCGACAACGGCCGTGGTGCCAGCCTGGACTTTTTCGATGGCGTCGCGGAGGACGCTTTCGAGCTCGCTGGCCTCGGTGACCTTGAAGGCGTGGATTTCGCCAGCACTGGCGGCGCGCGCGATGCCGGCGTAGTCGGGCGTGGGGTCGAACGAGATGTTGAGGGCCTCGTTGGTGGCCTTGGCACCCTCGCCGTAAGGGCGGAGGAGCTGCAGGGAGGCGCGGGGGGCGTTCCAGCCTGTGTGGTCAGTATGTGATGAAGGAGGAGGTCTAGCAAGGACCGAGACTCACCCTTGTTGTTGAGGACGACGGTCAGGACGGGAATGTTGTACCGCCGCGAGATCCAGTACACGCTGCCGGGGACGCTGAAGAGGTAGGTGCCGTCGCCGACAATCTGGCAGACGAAGCGGGGGGTGCCCTGCTTGTCCGTGGCGAGCTTGACGCCGAGGGCAGCGCCGCCGGACCAGCCGAGGCCGCCGCCGCCGCAGTTGAACCAGCTGCCGGGCAGCGTGGGGCGGACGTTGCTGTGGACGTGGACGGCGTTGGTGACGGCCTCGACGACCCAGATGGTGTCGTGCGGGCAGAGCCGGGCGAGGGTGCGGCTGAGGAAGCCGGTGCCAAAGGAGCCGTCCGGGTGAGGCTGGGCGGCGAGGCGGATCGTCTCGAGGCGGGCGTGGAAGGCGTCCTGGCGGCGCTGGGCCTGCTGGGCCCTGACCTCGGGCGAGGGCTGGGGGACGGCGCCCGAGGCGAGCTGGGCGTTGAGCTGGCGGAGGGTGGCGAGGGCGTCGGCGCGGTAGCGGGCCTCGGCGGGGATGTAGAAGAGCGGCATGGCCTGCTTGAGGGGGTCGACGTCGACGTGGAAGACGCGGGCGTCGTCGCGCGGCCGGCAGAGGGTGGGGACCCAGGGGACGTCGCAGTGCAGGACGAGGATCACGTCGGCGCGGGGGATGGCGTCGTCGGGCTGGCCCTGCTTGGCGCCGAGGCAGGCCGGGTGGTCGCTGGGGAAGGCCATGTCGCTGCTGGCGCCGTCGAGGACCTGGAGGGCGGGCAGGGCGTCGGCGAGGGCGACGAGCTGGGCGGGACAGGCGCGGTGGCGGCCGGCGTAGCCCGTGATGACGAGGGGGTTGGCGGCGCTGGCGAGGGCGGCCGCGATGGTGGCTGCCGCGCCATCGGGGATGCCGCCCATCTCGACGGGGCGCCAGTGCTCCGGGCGGATGGCGTAGGGCTCGAGGAGGGGGGCCTCGAGGACCTCGCGGGCGGCGACGAGGTAGGTCGGGCCGGCGGGGTCGCTCGCGGCGAACTGGAGGGCGCGGCTGACCATCTGCTTCATGTTGAGGGGCGTCTTGACCTCGGCGGCGTAGCGGCAGTACTGGGCGAGGATGGCCTTTTGGTCGGGGACGTCCTGGAGCCAGTGGATGAACTCGGTGCGGGAGCCGGGCAGCTCGCCCTCGCAGGTGAAGGGGGAGAGGCCGGCGAAGACGAGGACGGGGCAGCGGCCGACGGAGGCGTTGTGGACGGCGACGCCGAGCGCCTGGGTGCCCACGTCGACGTGGACGATGACGACCTGGGGCTGGCCGGTGACGCGGGCGTAGCCGTCGGCCATGGACATGGCGACCATCTGGGGGATCGTCAGGGCTGGACATCTACGAGGAAAGGAGGGTTCATGGGGAGGCAACCTCGGACGGGCAGGTGATGATGCGCGGAAACGTGTCTGGGTGCGCGCGCTGGCCTCGCAGGATGGCCTCCATGAGGGCCGGGTGGTCGGAGCCCAGGTTGACAAAGGCGTGGGAGACGCCGGCGGCCATGAGGGCCTCGAAGAAGGCGGTCGACCCGGTGTAGGTGTGGTCTGCCATGGTGCGTCTTCGTCGTCCTCGTGGGCGTGGGCAAGCGGGTGAGGAGGGGAGGCTGGTCGAGGACGTTGAGCGCAAGCGGGAGCGACAGCACAATGGAAGTTTACGGTTGGGAGGATGGTGAGAAGGGGCGCGGTGCGCTTCGAGGTCTGTCACCTGCTGCAGAGCAGGTGCAGATGCAGATGCAGATGCAGGGCCCGCATGGCGAGCGCATGTCTGTGTGCTTGTGCCTGATGCGATTATACCGTATTCCCGTGCAGACCCCGAGTGCTGCTCGTCCGCCGGGTCAGGGCGGCTCAACGTGGAGCGTATCGTGACTCCGTCGTGTCCTCGGATGAGCGTGTGCGGAATTAGTGGGCGCGGGAGGGGCCGTGAGGGGGACTGCGGGGAGCTCTGTATTGGGAATGGGAGTGGGCATCCCGGACTCCAGATACCAGAGAGAGAGGGTCATTGTCTGTCTGGGCCGAGCTGTCAGGGAGGAGGATGTGATATGGGATTGTCTGTGTGGTGGAGATCTGGGACGCTGTGCGTGGTGACTGAAGACAAGGCACCAGAAGAGCAAGCCTACGAATTGGTATGGATGCGCCTACGAGTGCGCCTACGACTAACCGCCACGACAATACGAAAGCCGCGCTGTGCGTTGATTATGCAGGTCTATCAGTAGCCGCCACGCGAATATACAGGGACGTGGGCTGTCCTGCCATCTATGGCTTCGCTTGGCGAGCTCGGCATGCCCGCTCTCGCCCTCTCGGGCAGAGATGTCGCGGCAAGATAATGCAGAGCAAGCCGTGTTATGAGGTGGTAAGATACGGGCCTCGCGGTGATCCCTGGGCGTACGCACGTCTAGGTCATCCACAAACGGGACGGAGGACGAGGAACCCAGCAGTGGCAGAATCATCATTGCCAGCATAAGGACTCTGAATAAAATGTACATGGGGATCAGCACTCTGAGCCATCCTTCCTAGGCCTTCTTGGTGCGCCCCTTTTGATCTGCCCGTTCTCATCAGCCAGACAAACCCGCCCAAACGAAGACTCATCCCGACGTCCATACCGACCCCCTACTGCAGCACCATCTTCTCGATCCTCTTCCCGACCGTCACGCTCCACAGATCAATCTTCTTGTACCACATGTTGGACAGGTACAGCGTCAGCGCCATGAGGACGGTCCAGCCCACGAGGAAGCCGACGGGCTGGCCAAACGCGTCAAAGAGGCGCGGCATGATCCAGAAGCCGAGGCTGTGCAGGATGGGCCCGTGCACGAGGTACAGCGAGAAGCTGATCCTGCCGAGATACTGCGCGACGCGGCCCTCGAGGACGCGCACGAGTGCAGGCGTCCGCATGACGCACGGCAGCAGGAGGAGCGCGCCGATCGACTGGTAGACCATCCACCCGGACAGCGGGATGTAGTAGCGCGGCACCCACTTGGACAGGGTCCGGAAGCCGGGCGTGTACTCGGCCGCCGCGTCCGGGTACGAGAGGCAGTACAGCGCGACGACGATGCCGAGGTACCGCACCAGCGCCGTGTTCCGCGGGGCCGCGCTCCTCGGGCGCGACGCGCCGGTGGCAGGCGGCGCCAGGCCCCGCGACGACTCGTCCGACCGCCGTATGTCCAGCTCCGACAGGGCCGTGCCGCCCAGGAACGTGGCCATGTCCCAGCGGCCCATGTGCAGCGCGTAGCCCATGAGGCCGCCGGCGATGCCGAGCCGGTACTTGGCCTTGAGGGCGGCGGTGCCGAGCAGGAAGATGTAGACGAACATGGAGCCGCGCAGCTCCATGGGGATGGTGAAGGTGTGCGGGTCGTAGCGCGGGTGGTAGTGGCCAAAGTTGAAGGGATTCGCCCACTCGGCATAGGCTCTCGTAAAGTTCTGCACCGCGTAGGTGATGTTATCGTGGATGAAGGGGTACTCCTCCCAGGAGCCGCCCATCTGGACGAGCATGAACTGCGTCGCGTTGCGTTTCTGGGTGCCGTCCCGCAGGGTCACGTTGGTGCCGTCGCCCGTGTGCAGCGGCACGGGCCCTTGGTACGGCGGCCAGTACTCGTCTCCGTAGTGCTGCATGTACGTCTCGACCGCATGGGCGCCCGGGTCGCTGTCCGTGCCGTTGAGGTTCTTGAACTCGGCCTCGGCGAGATCGAGCAGCTGATACGTGTGCGCGGGGCCAAACTCCTTGCTCGTGGCGTTCACGCAGAGCGCCGTCGACTCATCCCAGCCCGTCGCGTTGTAGAGGTAGGCCGAGGTCGTCAGGCCCAGGTAGTCTGCGACGCCGGCCGCCCCGGCCACGGCGGTGCTGTTGACATCGCAGGGCGTGCCGAGGGAGAGCTTGGTGACGGTGCCGTTGATGTAGACCGAGTCGGGCCCTCCAAAGATGTCCTCTTCGGATCGAAAGACGCCCATCTGGGCGAGCATGGCGACGAGGAGCATGCTGATGGTGGGGGGGATGTAGAGGCGGAAAACTCGGCGGAAAACAGAGGACGACAGGCTTCGGTAGGCGGCGTCGAGGCGGCGCTCATGGATGGCGCGCAGAATGTGCCGGCAGAGGACGTAGCCCGAGATGGCGAAGAAGATGGCCACCATGGGCCGCCCGCGCGTCAGGAGGCAGACAATGGGCAGCTGGTGCCAGCCCTTGTACGGCTCTGTGGCGCCCAGCGGAAAGGCGCCGTAGCCCAGCATGATGGACGGCGTCCATGGCCAGAGGAAGTGGTAGTTGAAGACGAGGAGGCAGGCAATGCCGCGGAGGCCGTCGAGACACCGGATCTTGTCGCGGTTGCTGCGCGGAGTGGGCGTCAATCGCTCATCGTGCGACGAGGGCTTGTCGTCGAGCTCGTAGCTTAGCGGCGCTCCCGCAGACTCAGCCTGGCTGGTTGGGAGCATATGGGAAGACGGCAGCCGATGGCGGGCTGCGAGGACTCATTCAAGCGTGGGCGACGTGCACATGCGACGGTCGCGTCTGGAGGAGGTGAATCGCCAAACGAATGAGGGTTGAGTCAAAAGAGAGAATGCGTTCTTGGCACCGACTCGCCGTGAAGTTGGAAGAGATTAGTTGCAGTCTGTCGGGAAGGTGCAGTCCGAATGCCCAGGGTGCCCGCTGACGTAACGGGGCAAGCCGCTCGGGAGCTCCTGCCCCTGCATCCAGGGGACAGAAGCGGGGCTGTTTCAGGCTGCACGCGCGCGTAATATGACTTACCCTAGACGTAATGTGCTCGTCTCAGTCTTCGGATTTCCGTTCTCACTCCAGCATCACCCGCCTCATCGTAGACGTGCATGGATGTATCCAACTTGCATCTACATCTGCAAAAATGACACTGCCGTTCTTCCATCTCTATTCTCCGAACACTGGACAAACAAAATTTTAGCAGTTGCGCGTTCACAGTGACCGCCTTACGTCCTTTTGAACGCGATACGACCAGGCACCACGGGCCACTCTCCCATCGATCAAGAGAAGACAACACACTCGCGCCGAACGGGACGCACTTTTTTATCTCTGCCGGCTCATCTACATTTCGCAAAAAATCGCTGGAGCGTCCCCTCTGACAGCGGGAGCCGACTTCTCGCCAGACCATGCCTCGATGGAACGCATGAAACAACCCGCACGCAGCCCAGTATGACCTGAACTGTGACGAACACGCAGCCAATACGGCCAGCACTTGGCATTACTTCTGCTCCGCAGGGAAATCCTTCTGGGTTTTAAGTGTACTGTGAGAACCGTGCTCCACCCCAGTGCATTTCACTGCTTGGTGAGGTCCTCCAGCACCTTGCGCCCGCGCCGGCAGTCCTCCTCGTGGTAGGGCTCGACCTGGCCCTCGGCAATGCCCTCTTGCACCCAGGCCTGCACGGCGGGATGGGCGAGCAGGCGCTGCAGGTACGCACCAGCGGGACTCTCCAGGGCGATGCCGTAGGTGTGGCAGCGGGACGCGACGGGGGCGAACATGGCGTCGGCAATGGTAAAGGTCGAGCCGGCCAAAAAGGGGCCCTTGAAGCGCGCGAGGCCGTCGTTGAAGAGGGCGGTGAGGCGGTCGAGGTCCCGCTGGAGGGCCTCGCCGGGGGTGCCGAGCTCGATGCGGAGGGCGACGTTCATGGAGCACTCGTCGCGGATGGCGGCAAAGGACGAGTGCATCTCGGCCGCGGCGCAGCGGGCAAAGGCGCGGGCGGTGGCGTCGGCAGGCCACGCGGCCGGGTAGCGCTCGGCGACATACTCGCAGATGGCGAGCGAGTCCCAGACGACAATGGACGCCTCCTCGTCGTGCAGGCAGGGCACCTTGCCCGTGGGCGAGAACTGGAGGAACTCTGGCTGGCGCAGGCCCGGCTTGAAGAAGTTGAGCTTCTCGGTGAAGGGGATGTCCAGGGCCTTGAGCAGCACCCACGGCCGCATGGACCAGGACGAGTAGCGCTTGTTGCCGATGTAGAGCGTGTAGGTCATGGTGGAGGTGCGCGACGTGAGGGTGAAGGCGTGGTGGTCGGCTCGCGTCTCGTCCAGCCTCGCGCAGCGGCACCCGCCTCTTTTCAACTACCGCCTGTTGGAGTCGCGATACGTGTACCGCGCGCCCTATGCAGCGTCGGCTGACAAATGCCTCGTGGATGTGCCAACGTCGTCTGTCGGGCTGATCCGCAGGGCCCATCCGCTGTGGGCACAATGCCGCGTACAAGCGCGCCTCGATGCGGTGGGGGGGACACTAAAAATACTCAGCTTCGCCGACAGTTGGGCTCTTGGCGTCGACGCTTGGCGAGCCATTGTCGCACCACTGGCGTTCACTGCCGTGGATGCTGTGGATGAAGATGCATTCATGAAGAAATGGTCGACAGCCCTTAAATTCATGAATCACTCTGGCGCTCACGATCTCGGACAAGGCCAGCTAGCACTGTTGGCGGGGCCCTGGACAGCATGTGAATAATCACCCCTGTGGCCCGTCGAGGCGGTCCACAGGACAGAGGGAGAAAGAAGAATGGGGGTGATGGCTTCAACTTGTCTACTTGGCGTCTGCGACACGCTTCTCTAGTCCCCGAACGCCATCAGTACCTCTCAAAGATCCACTGCCGTTGCTCGTCAAGACTCATCTCACCCAGCATAGCCGTCTCGGCCCTCTTGACCGCCGCGTACCGCTGCACTAGCGCATCACCCAACGATCCGACAAGCTCTCCGTCCTTCTCCAGTGAGCACAGCGCCGCCTCGAGCGTCGCAGGGAGCTTCTCGCGGATGTGGAGCTGGGCTCTCTGCTCCTCGGACAGACCCGCTGGATCCTCGGCGCACTCCCTCCACGCCATCGCCGTGTTGGAGGCGATGCCGCTGATGCCGGACGCCACGATGGCGGCCACGGCGAGGTACGCATTCGCCAGCCCGTCCATGCATCGAATCTCCCAATGACTCCCTCCGACCTTGCGCAGGGGCGTCTCCCGGTTGTCGGATCCCCATGTCACCCACGTGCCGCCAGCCCAGCAGCCGTCCACGACCCGGGCGTAGCTTGTCGGGCTGGCACAGGTGAACGCCATGATGCCTGGTAGGTGGCTCAGGATCCCGGCGTAAAATGGCTCGTACACGTTGGCGTCGTCGATCTGCTTACCGTCCCTGTCGGCCAGGGACATGTGTGCGTGCGCGGCTGTCCCCGTCGCGTCGACAAACGGCTTGGGGTGCAGCGTCATCTTGCAGCCGTGTGCCGTGGCGGTCGTGGCCAGGATCGATCGTGCGTAGAGGAGCGTGTCGACGGCCTCCAGCGCCGGTTTCGGGGGCAGCACGACCTCAAACTGGCCAAAGGCGCTCTCCGCGTGGACCAGCTCGACAAGCACGCCTGCCTGTACCATGGCGGCGACAGCTTCCTCGACGACGGCACCGACGCGGTCCTGCCCATCCATGGCGCCAAAGGCACACCACGCATGGGCGTCGGACGAGATCTTGCCATACTGCCGAGGACCTTTGCGTTCGAGAAGCACAAACTCAATCTCGAAGCCAATGATAACGGACAGGCCAAACTGCGCCGAAGCTCGACGCATCGTCTGTTCCAGAAGCGTGCGGGGACATAATGCGACGGGGCCGCCGTCCTTGTAACAGAAGTTGCCCATGAGCATCGCGTGCCCGCTGCGAGGGCCCGGACGGAGGGAGGCGAAATCCGCACAAAGATCCCACTCGCCTACGGGAGACGCGCCGGCCACATGGACCATGTGGTCGTTCTGGAGCATGGACAGCGCCACTGTGGCGACGCTGACGCTCAGCTCCGGCGCGCGCAGCTGGCCGTGGGTGCGAGACGGTTGCAGGAGCGAGACCACGCGGTGCGTGGGTATGGTGCGAGCACGCAGTGTGCTCGTCATGTCAAGCCAGCACAAGCGGACATAATCAATGTCCTGTGCTCGCAGGACAGGGAGGAGGTGCTGGGAAGAGGAGCATGTGCTCGTCAAGGCGCCAATCTCTTCTTCGCGGACCTCGCCATGCTCGCGACTGCTTGAGGCGGCGCTCTCATCCCCGCTGTCGTTTGACTGCGCAACGATGGTTACAAGAGGTGTCTTTTGCATGAGATGCACAGGCTCGCGCCAGGTTGGGGCTATTCGTGTATCCATGAGGGCTGCCTTGACGGTCCAAGGCCAGAGCTCGAAATGGCACGGAAGATCTTATGGGCGCATGCAGCATACTTTGTGTGCAACACAGCCAGAACCACTCTCACCGCCCAAGGGTGATTCACAGAAGCAACAACATGGCACGCATGGGCCGATACCCAGAAGCAACGATATTGCATTCCTGACAAGGACCGTGCCTGCATTTGACAATGAGACTGGTCGTTGGAGCGCACGCCGTGATACACACTATGTGTGATACTGAACGCTCATTATCATTATTAAGGAGCATTGCAGAGCCAACGACGGGGTGCAGCGCAGGCATCATTGTCCTCGAAGCCTGGTGTACCGAGTACATGTGGCCTTGGACACCTTTGGCAGAGCCGATCGATGTCAGCAGACGGGGTCGCAGTCTCCGAGACGGCCACCTCGAGATTCTTCTTGACTGGTCCGTCTCGCACGACCCTTGGACCGGTCGTAGCTGCGACAAACGCCGTCCGCCCAATGTCTGGTGGGCGCGGCAGCCGAGCGTGCATCCGGACCCCTGATCCATGTCCCGCACCCTGCGTGTCCAATTGTCCCGCAGACGTGTTGGCCAACAAGGGTGTGCCCCTCGACGGAGAATAACTATGCAGGCTAGCATTTTCATTGGCCTGTACGCAGCCGTTGGTCCAGGTGGGTGCGAAAGCACCTTCGTTAGTTGCGACGGCGCCGGATAATGGATTACCTGAACCCTGTACGCATTTCGACGTCGTTGGTAGCAGAGAGTGCCCGGGATGCGGGATGGACGTGCCGTCAGCATTGTCAGCATCTTCGCGACGGCAGGCTCGGCTGGAACGTATCATGCCATCATCCCACGCGAGCACGGTGGTCTGCAAATGAGATGGGCAGAGTAGAGAAGAGCAGGCCAGGACAGGCCAGAGCAGCGCCTGGACCAGGTGCGCGATTCGCTGCCCTGTGCTGGGAGACGATGAAGATGAGCTGTGTGGCCTTGCGCGACTAGGCCACGTCCATATGAGGGTTTGCACGTCTCCGTGGGTGCGCAGCTTTCTGTGATTACACTCTTCTGCCAGGAGAATACCTACCACGCTCGCTTCTCCATGTCTCATGGACAACGTTGAGCAGCACGAGTACTCACCAGAGGCATGGATCTTCACTCGCTCCCGGCCGCCATGCTCGCGCCGCGCGAGCACGAGACGCCTGACAATAAGGCGCCCCTGATCCGAGCGCTGGCCGCCCTGCTCATTGTCATTGCGCTGCTGGCGGCGACGGTGCGCATCGCGACGTGGACCATCACCCTCGCCAGGCTCAAGTCGGACGACCTGCTCGCCATGGCGGCCACGGTACGTACAAAGTGTCCTGGGATCTGGACCTGTCCTGGTAGGAGAATGGCGACTGATGTTGCAGGCCTTTGCCGTCATCCAGTCGGCCCTCGTGGTGGCCCAGGGCGCCCACGGCCTGGGCAAGCGTGACGGGCTGACGGCGGACCAAGTCGTGTACATACTCAAGAGCCGCTATGCCTCGGACGCGCTCTACATGGCGACGCTCTTGTGCGCCAAGCTGTCGGCCACGCGGAGTATCTGGATCATGGCACCTCGAGAGCGCCGGCGATGGATCATGGCCACCGAGGTGGTCATTGGGCTCTGGGCTGTGTCCACAATTGTGGCCTCCTTCTTCCAGTGTGCCCTGCCGGAGCCGTGGAACTACGTGGACGGGGGCCGATGCTTCAACAGGGTACGTGTGTATATCCTGGACTCTAGGTGCCTTGTTTGCTGATCAATCTCGCTGGACAGACGGCGTTCTGGGTCTATGTCGACAGCCTCAACATCTTGACGGACCTGTCGCTGACGGCGATTCTCACGGAAATGTTCCTCAAGCTCAAGACGTCCGTGTCCAAGAAGATTATGGTCATTGGCGTCTTTGGATGCCGCATCTTGTGCGTCCGCTCTTTTTTCAGCGCTCCGTTGTGTGCTTGTCTGTGTAATTAAGCTAACAAGGCCAGCATCATCCCGCCCATCGTGTGCCACATGTACTACTACCGACGAGCGGCCTACTCGCCCAACCCCATGTTCGACATGTGGCCATCGACGGTCATTATGCAAGTGATTCAGTGCATGATGCTGCTCGCCACGTGCATCCCCTTTCTCAAGCCGTTCATGGACAGCCTCGAGTCAGGCCAGATGGCGGCCGGCGACCTGCGCGGGCCCAGGAGCAAGGACACGACGAGCCGGTCGCGCTACGCCACGCACGTGTCCAAGGGGGACGCCGTGGCGTCGGTCGTGGCCATGGCCTCGCACGCGTCCCACCGACGGCAGGCGTACGAGATGATCGACCTGGACGGCGGCGGCGGCGGCCGAGCCGAGGGCAAGGGCAGCGTCCACGGCAGCGGCAGGCCACAGCCGGTGACGACGACAGTGACGTCGGCTTCTACGGTAGCTACAGCAGAGGCTCAGTCGCCCGTGCGCGACGTCCAAGGCGCGTGGGACAGGCAGAGCCACACCAGCCAGACGGTGCTCGTCGAGACGACGTGGACGGTCAACTACGAGGGCGAGGCGGTGGGGCGCAACGACATGGCCAGCCGGGCTACCTGAGCCAGTCGAAGCCCCTTTTCTCCAGTGGTGGGCACTGGCATGCCTTGAGCCGCTGGGGGGGCTTGCGCGGGAGGCGCCGTGCGCCACGTAGATCACCCAGCCGTGTAGGATGCATGCCGCCAAGAAAAGAATAATACATAGACATGTTGGTTTCCTTGTTTCAACGCATGTCACATACGACGAGTGGGCTGCCTCCCGGAGAAAAGTGCCCACCAGGGGTCCGTCTCGCTCCTTTGCGACCAACTGTAACCGGAGACGGATGCCAGGACCGGGACTCAAAGTACCTTGCATACACACTGTACAGCCGCCGACGCAGCGGGGCGGGAGAAGACCAGGTTATTCATGGACAATCAGGGCTAGACAGATCCCTATAGAGGACTCTATTCGTAAAGAGACCCGGTCTAACCGTCCTATCCGGTTTCGACGTATCAGAAGGCCCTGCTACCCCCTCGGCCTCGTGGGTTCTCCTGCGAATGTGGTACGACGGTATGCGAGGCATGGTCAGATTCAAGTGTCCCGTCACTTGCAGACTTGCGGACCATGCACGTCCCCTGCTGGAGGATTCTTGCTTCACAGTATGTGCAAGACCAGACGGAGTACAAATAGGCCCTGTACAGAAGACACCACAGTGCTTCCCCCCGAAGGCGGACTCGATGCGTTCGGTGAGGGGACGGCCACAGCATTGCGCAAAATTAGACCGTCAAGAGGCACACCGTCTCGCCCCATCAGCTTGCCGCGCAGTGTAGCATCGCTGTGAGGAGGAATAAACCATGGCCGGGCGGGTCATGTTCGATGGCAGACGCCAGGCATGCGGACAGGGACAGGGACAGGGGTCAACGATCGGGGGACAAGGGCATGCAAGTACGTACCTGTACTTGTGTGTCCATGCACAGGATTCCATGCATCGTCGAGGACTCTTTCGCAGCCTCATCAGTCGACGGACCGGCGTCCGTTTGGTGTCGAGTGCGTTTTCATACGCGTCGTGGCCAGGGGCGCATCGGAGCTTCTGCATGCCCATGTATCCAGTGCATGCCCAGACAGTCAGTCCCCTGGTGGCCACGAAAGGCACGTTACTCTCGAGCTTGTTTGATATTACCCAACCTGCTGTTGGTCCTGTCGACCAGAGCAGCGCAGAGCAGAGCCGTCGCTTGGACGCGGGTTGCGGCTGGGGTCGCTCGCCCTGGACAGGAGCGCAGTTGAGGCCTGCCGATATACTTAAGCCTTTGCCATGCTGTAGTCTGGTGGACGTGTCCGCAACTTTTCTTCCTCTCCCTGGACGGCCTCTTCGCCATCCTCTTTTTCCCCCATCTTCCCCCCTAGCTCATCACCATGGCCCGCAGCGACGACACGCACAGCGACCCGTCGGGGAAGAACGAGGCGGCGACGACGGCGCGCCGTGTGTCCGAGTCGACAGCGGATCGCGACCAGCTCGACTACGACCAGCTGGCCCGCCTCGGCAAGCGGTCGGTGCTCAAGGTATTCTCCTCTCTTCCCTCTCGCCCAGTCTCCTGCCCTCGCTCACGCCCCAGCGCAATTTTAGCTTCCTGACCATCCTGGGCTTCAGCTGCGCCATCCTCGTCACCTGGGAGGGAACGCTGATGAACTTTGCGCCCGGCCTGGCCAACGGCGGGCCGGGCGGGCTCATCTACGGCTTCCTCTTTGTGTGGATCGGCAACCTGAGCGTCTTCTCGACGCTGTGCGAGCTCGTGTCCATTGCGCCCACGTCGGGCGGTCAGTACCACTGGGTGTCCATGCTCGCGCCGCGCTCGTGCTCAAAGTTCCTCAGCTACATCACGGGCTGGCTGACGCTCGCCGGCTGGCAGGGCACCTCGGCCGCCGCCGGCTTCCTCACCGGCACCATGACCCAGGGCCTCGTCACCTTCCTCGTGCCCTCGTACGACGCCAAGACGTGGCAGGGCACCCTCATGCTCTGGCTCTGCATCTTCATCGCCGTCGTCATCAACACAGTCGTCAGCTCCATGCTGCCCAAGCTCGAGGGCATGATCCTCGTCCTCCACATCCTCGGCTTCTTCGCCATCATGATCACCCTCGTCACCTTTGGCGCCAACGGCGACGCCGCAGACGTCTTCCTGACCTTTCGCAACGAGGGCATGTGGCCCTCGCAGGGCCTCTCGTGGTTCGTCGGCCTGCTGGGCTGCGTCTTCTCCTTTGTCGGCGTCGACTCGTCCTTCCACGTAAGTCCACCCGCCTGCCCGGGAACCGTAGCATGCTGAGACTTTTTAGATGTGCGAGGAGGTCCAGAACCCGTCCGTCGCCGTCCCCCGCTCCATCATGACCAGCATCACCATCAACGGCGCCATGGGCTTCGCCATGATCCTCTCCATGCTCTACGGCGCCACCGACACTGACGCCGCCATCGGCACGGCCACCGGCTACCCCTTTATCGAGATCTTCTACCAGGCCACCGGCTCCCGCGTCGGCACCGCCGCCATGACCGCCCTCATCATCGTCATGACCCTGTCCGCCATTGTCGGCGTCATCGCCGCCACCTCGCGCATGTTCTGGGCCTTTGCCCGCGACCGCGCCCTGCCCTTCTCCTCCACCCTCGCCCGCGTCGACGCCCGCACAAACGTCCCCGTCTGGGCCATTGCCATCACAAGCGTCATCTCCTGCCTCATCGGCCTCATCAACATTGGCTCCGCCGTCGTCTACAACGCCATCATCTCCGTCGCCGTCTCCGGCCTCTACTCCTCCTACCTCATCACCGGCGCCCTCCTGCTCTACCGCCGCTGCGGCAGGGGCTTCAGGATGCCCGACCCCTCCGTCCTGCCCGCCCTCGCCGACACGGCCGCCGGCGACGGCCAGGAGCTGGCCTGGGGGCCCTGGCACGTCCCCGGCGTCTTTGGCATCGTCAACAACGCCCTCGCCTGCTGCTTCATGCTCATCGTCTGGTTCTTCAGCTTCTGGCCCCCCGCCACCCCCGTCGCCCCAGACTCCATGAACTATGCCTCCCTCATGACCGGCGGCGTCACCCTCCTCAGCGTCCTCTACTACTTCTTCTGGGCCAAGCGCGAGTACAAAGGACCCGTGATGGAGGTGTCGGGACAATAGGGTCCTCAAAAGCAGCGAGGACGTACCTTGGTCGTCCATAGCGCACAAGGGTACCTGCCCGTTCTGGGCTGTCGTTGTACCGATGTAGAAATAATAGAGTGATGCCTTTTCATCCCTTTGTGTGTCGGCCGCGGCCACCCCAATCGCCAACCTGCCAGTACAGCAACGTCCGTCATGTTCGCCCCGGGTGGAAGATGTCTCACGCGGACGCCAAGCGCGACTTGGACCTTGAGTGATCCAGCACGGCAGACCCCAGACGCGTCAAGGGGGCCTGGAATGCGGCTCCCCGCGTCAAGACATTGGCATCCGCAAGCAGGGAGGCAGAAACTTTCGGCAGCGAGGACCCCAACCTCCATTCGATGAGACCCTGGATGCAGAGATGCCGATTGCCGGAAGATAAGCGACATGCTTCGACTATGAACGGGGAGAGGTCCCCCGCCTCGCCATGCCAGTCTTGCAATTTCGTTTGCCGTGTCCTTCTCCGTCTCCCTCTCAACACAGTAGCTACCATCCTGCTTTGTGGACGCTGACATGGTATCGAAGAGCGACGACGCAGCGCAACATCTCCCCAGCAGCGTGATCATGGCCGGGGATCTCGAGGCAGACGCGAAGCAGATCATGGCTGTTCACCTGGACGCCGTGCGGATCGTCGACCCCGCGAAGCAAGCGGCCCTCGTGTGGAAGCAGGATCTGCGCATCATCCCCTTGTCGGCCGGCATCTATTTGCTCTGCTACCTGGACCGGTCCAACATGGGCAACGCCAAGGTGCTGAACCGGTCGACGGGGGACGACCTGCTCACCGTCACGGGCATGTCCAACTACCAGTACACCATTGCGCTGATGGTGTTCCTCATCGCGTACGCCCTGTTCGAGGTGCCCTCCAACTACTTCCTCAAGAGGACGTCGCCCAGCCGCTGGATCGCCTTCCTCATGCTGACATGGGGCACCGTCACCATGTGCCTGGGCGCCGCGCAGGACTTTGCCTCGGTGACGGCCATGCGCGCGCTGCTGGGCGTTTTTGAGGCCGGCCTCTTCCCGGGCCTGGTGTACTATCTCACCTTCTGGTACCGCCCAGAGGAGCGTTCCGTCCGCGTCGCCATGATCCTGGCGTCGGCCGCGCTGGCAGGTGCCTTTGGCGGCGCCATCGCCCATGGCGTCGGCTACATGAACGGCGTGCACGGCCTGGCTGGCTGGCGGTGGTTGTTTATCTTGGAGGGCATCCCGTCGGTAGTGTCTGCCTTTTTCGTGTGGTTCTGCCTCCCCGACTATCCGGAGACGGCGTCCTGGCTCACGGCGAGCGAGAAGGACCTCGCAGCCCACAGGCTGGCCGAGCAGGGATCGCACGGCAGCAGCAATTTCACGTGGTCGGAGGCCAAGAAGACGCTGCTCGAGTGGAGGCTGTGGGCGCACTATGCGGTATGTGCACTAGCCGTCGGTTTTTGTCGAGGATATGGTACTCACACGCACATGCACAGATCTATTTTGGCCTTTCTGCGCCTTTTTCAAGCCTGTCGCTTTTCAGTCCTTCCATTACCGCTGGGCTCGGGGTAGGTGCTTCTTGATCACTTTCTTCTGGTCGCGGTAGATCAAAAGGAACATCATACTGACGAGGAGCAGTTTACAGACCTTCGTGCACAGCTCATGACGGTGCCGCCTTATGCTGCAGCGTACGTTCTGACGTTGGCCACCGCGTGGTCAGCAGACCGTTATAATCTGTTTGTCACCATGTCCTCTCTGTCGCACCATTCTCGCTGACATTGTCTCGCTTAGCCGCGGTCTTCATGCGGCTGCCCTGTCGCTCGTGGGAGCAGCAGGCTTTATTGGCTCTGCACTGTTGCCGGCCGACTCATATACTGTAAGTGGACAAATATTCGGAAAGGATTTTCCATTCCGCTGACGGTGCGTGATAGCCTCGCTATGGCTGCCTGATTGTCGCGATGTGTGGCTCGTTGGCGTGTGTCCCGCCTCTGCTGGGTTGGCTGTCGTCCAACCTACACTCGACGGCGTCCATTGGCTTGGCCATTGCGCTGAATGTCTCCCTGGGGACGCCCGGCCAGATTGTGGGCGTCTGGATCTACAAGCCGAGCGAGGCCCTCGCTGGATATCCAACGGGCCACTGGACGAACGCTGGTCTGCTCTTGTTTGTGTCTGCGAGCTGCGTGCTCATGCACTTTTACTATGTCCGGCGGAACAAGCGGCTTTCGGGCACCGACGGGCCTGTATTCAAGTACTGAGTCAATGGCTGGTACTGAGGTCGAGTGGCATACTCACTGTCTGTCTTGGCGTGACGACGGGGTTGGCAGGTTCCTCTGCCAGGCCAAAGGGGTGACCGCTGGGCAGGGCCAGGGAATAGATCAGGACTTCCATAAGTGACGTTGGAGAATAGGAAACCCTAAAATGACGAGCTTGTTCCTGTAGCAGAGACGAAATCTGATGCATGCTTGTTCACAGGTGGTTTGAGGCGGCTCATTCCGTGTCGATGCCCACCCCACCAGGAACCACCAGCCTTGGGCCTAACACTTGGCCTACAAAGTATGGTGGAAATCTGCTAGTGCGCCAGGCACCATCTGCGCCACAGCCGCCGCCGCGTGTGGCCTTGTGCCTGCCATCGATAGTTCCCGCCGCCGTTCGACGCCACACGACCAGGCGGTTGCCTAGCCTGGCCATCAGACGCCTGTCTCAATGAACGACACCGAACTAGACGAACAACTCCTCGTCACAGTGTGCTGAGGCCCTTGCAACTGGATGCCTTTTTACAAACTCGCACAGTCACATCGAAAACCCATGCTGGGGCCCGCGCAGATGCTACGCTCCGCCACATCCAATCGCAGCCCCCACTCGCAGCACGCGCAGTGAATACCGACCAGGGCTGCTGGCCGCTCTCGAGCGTGTTAAGGTCAGTGTCCGTGACATATCAGCAGTCTACCCAACCAGCGATACCCGCGAGCACGTGTATGGCGATAGGGGACCGGGTGCATAGCTGCTTGATGGGCTGATTGATGGATAAAAGCTGGAGGGGACCCTGCCCTCCTGCCATGGCGCTGGACAACAGTAGCCTCACCTCGTCAGCAAACATGTTGGCCCCATGGTCCATCTTTGGCCTCGCCGCTGCCGTGAGCGGTGCTGCCAGTGCCCCAGCAGCCGCAGAACTCAATATCAGTGCCATCACCTCGGGATCCATCGAGTCAGACTGGACGACGACCTACTACCTTCAGGACCGCCCATTGCTCATCACCAATGACGGCGGCGCGTCCACGGGCGGGTTCCATGTCTTTTCCATGGAGGGCCAGTCGCCGCTGGCCTCGCTCCGGGACCAGTTCACGGGCCGCACCAAGCTTGTCGAGACCCTGTACGACGTTGCGGGCAGGGACTACCTCGTGTCCATCCCCCAGACCACCTCCGTCTTCAGTCTCTACGAGCTTCCCGCGGTCAACAAGATCGACAGCGTGGCTTTCAAGGCGCTTGGCGACTGGTCTGCGCTCTGCTCGTGGCGGAGCCGCAGCGCCAACACGTACCTCTTCCTCTTTGGCAAGCGGGATGCCGTCCAGTATCTTGTGCGCGAGATGGAGGGCAAGGTCGAGATGGTCGAGGTGCGTGATCTCTTGTCGTGGGCACGTGCAGGCCACCGTGACTGACCAGGACAGGTTCAAACATTTGACGTGCCCACAGAGTTTGCAGGCTGTGCTGTGTCGCAGCGCGAGTCCAAGATGCTGCTGACGCCCGACGACGGCACCGAGGTGTACGCGTTTGATCTCACAGAGTCTACAAGAGCACCAACGCTCGAGGTGCTCGGGCAGGTCGGGGACAGCTTGACGGGCATTACCGTGTACAGTGCGGCAGACGAGGACTACGTCTTTGCTGCCCAGACCGACGTCATTGACGTTTTCACCATGGAATGGCAGCAGATGGGCACCATCCTTGTCAGTGGTCTCGAGGAGCTGGAGATGCAGGGGTTGAGCATGCACCAGGCCCCTGTGCGCGGGTACCCCAAGGGTCTGCTGGCCTTTGCGGCTGAGGCGGACGACTTTCAGGGGTTTGCCTTGAGCTCCCTCGACGGTGTCTTCGAAGCACTTGGCTTCCAGCACAACACAAAATACGATCCTCGCACGCTGGAGGGATGCCGTCAGCGCGACGCAGTCACGTCAGAGTGCTCGTTCCGTGGCTTCTGGTCCAAGGCTGGCCAGTCCTGCGACTGTTTTGCAGGGAGCACGGGCGACGACTGCGCCCGCTTCACGTGCCAGCAAGACTGCGCCGGCCACGGCGAGTGCGTTGGCCCCAACGAGTGCCAATGTGAGGCTGGCTGGGGCGGCCTGTATTGCTCATTCCTCCTTGTGGAGTCCTCCTACGAGACCAAGGCCAACGGCGCGGATGGCGATGACCCGGCCATCTGGATCTCGCCTCAGTCTCCTGACAAGTCGCGCATCGTCACGACCACAAAGTCGGACGAGGGTGCCGGTCTAGGCGTCTACGACCTGGAGGGCAACGAGCTGCAGGTGCACTACTCGAACCAGCCCAACAATGTCGACATAATCTACGGCTTCCAGGCGGGGCGTCGCGTCGTGGACCTGGCCTTTGCCGCCTGCCGTGGCGATAACACGCTGTGCCTTTTCGAGATGACGGAGGACGGTGTGCTCCAGGACATTGACGGCGGCATCCAGCCCTCTGACGCCGAGGACGAGGTCTACGGCTCGTGCGTCTACAAGTCCAAGAAGACAGGCAAGCAGTACCTCTTTGTGAACGAAAAGTCGGCCCGCTACATGCAGTACGAGCTGACGGCCCATGCAAATGGCACTCTGCGCACGGAGCTGGTCCGCGAGTTTGTCGGTGGCTCTGGCGGCCAGGTCGAGGGCTGCGTCGCGGACGAGGACAATGGCTGGCTGATCCTGGGTGAGGAGCCCTCGGCCTTGTGGCGCTATGACGCAGAGCCCGAGGGCAGCGACGAGGGCCACCGCATCGCGTACGTGGGCGACGGTCGTCTCCGGGGTGATGTCGAGGGCGTCACGCTCGTGTACGGCAAGACCAAGGAGGAGGGATTCATCATCGTCTCGTGCCAGGGCGTCAGCGCCTACAACGTGTACAGGCGTGCGCCACCGCACGACTTTGTCGTGACCTTTACGCTGCCCGCCACGCCGGATGGCCAGATTGACGGCGTGACCAACACGGACGGTGTCACGGCCGTGGGCGCTCGACTCGGGGACGAGTATCCATTTGGACTGCTCGTCGTGCACGACGACACGAATGAGTTGCCTAATAACGGCGGTGCTGACGCAAGCGCCAGCTATAAGTTGGTGCCGCTGGACAGGGTCCTGGGTGCCCACGCGCTCCGAGGGCTGGACCTGCTGGACGATGTCGACCAGGAGTGGGACCCGAGGGCGGTGGCTTGAGGTACGGTTCGGCACTGCACGGCAGGAATACACCACTTTGGTCATGACTGTATCCAGGAACGCATTGTTCAGTAATTAGCCAGGGCATTGCATTGCATCTGGTGCAGCGCGCATAAACAGCCATTCAAGGTCAGGCACGAGACTCGGATTGGATACACTCCAAAGTAGGGGTAGATCGGCAGACATGGTCCCACGTGCGCCTGCTTCCCTACATAGCTGTCGCAGTCGATAGCCGTGCGGAGAGATCGCTCCAGCAGATACATACGTACAGGACAGTGGTGCTCACAATGGGCGAGCCATCCGCAATAATCCGCCGTTTCACAACAAGGGGAGAGCACGCCCTCGACCAGTCAGCGCAGAGGGGACGGACATTAGCGCCCCCGGCGTTCACAAGCAAAAGTCGAGACAGGGCCATTTTCCTCACAGAGAAAGTCCTTGCCTTGGTCATGCCAAGACTTCGCCGGGCCGACCAGATCAATCCGCTAGCTGATTAGGGACTGCAGCTCGGGATGGGAGTGGGGAGGAGACGGCACATCGAGTCCGGGGTACCAAGCCAGCCTGGTTTTCTTGCGCCCGAGCTTCTGACATTCTGGGGGAGACAAGACTATGGGGAAGACATGGAAGGGAAAAGAAATAAATAGCGCCGGTACTGCCTCACGGCGGCCGCACGCGCGAGGCAGCGAGAAGCGTGGCACATGCCGTTGCCGTCCGTCCCCCCAGGTGGAATTCCGTGCTGCTGCTGCAGTTGCGCGAGCGAGCGATGGCACACGCCCGCCCTAGTGCAGTGATTACTACAACCAGAAGCTCGTCCGAGCTAGTCCAGTCGCATACGCTCCCGCCGTAGGAGCCCTGGCTATGCGCACCCATGTCCATACCAGCGAGGTTCCTGGCAGGCCCGGGCATTATGAACAAGTCGAGAGATCCTGCCCGCCTGTTCCTGCTCTCTGCGGACTTGACTGCCAAGGCTGGTGACGAGACCCGACGTGCCAAGCCAGTCAGTCTCTTGTAATACGCGGGCACAGAGTCTCCCCGACAAGTGGCCGCGAGAAGCGTCTGAGATCAGGTCGAGCAGCAGCATGAGGTAATAACACAACGACCTATTCATCAATGGCTGTCGGCTTAGCCCCATTGCACGCACGTCACGAGAATCGGGCCTCCTCCTACGTACCTGCTCCTCCTACTCCTCCCTCCGCCGCGTGCTCCTCCTCCTGCCCACGCCCAGCCCAGTCCCTTGCCAGGCTGGGACACACGTCTGGAAGCGGCAGCACCTTATTGCCCGCTGCATGAACCGCGAGGCTGTGCGCTCGCAACCGCGTGAGGCCATCCCAAACACCGGCCCGCCTGATTAGGAAACCTGTTCACGCACGTGTGAACCAGCCGTCCACTAGGGCCCCCGTGGAGCCTCCCAGGCTCCACGAATGCTCGGTGCATTGTCCCAACCGGCCTGGCGCGTCGGTCGGTGCTGAGCTCGGCCTTTCTAAGCCCTTCCCGTGTCGATGGCGTAGATCCGGCCTTCCCTCTGGCCTATGAGTCGACAGAACACGGGCCCCCATGGGCCTGCATCGACTGGAAAGGGCCGACGCTTGGGGAACTCCGGGGTTCATCTCGTGTCAGGCTGTCTGTCAACCATGGAGAAATAATTGTCCTTGTGGGGTTGGAAATGCAAAGGGGCAAAACTTCAGGGCCGACCCGGCATCTGAGAGGCTCACGAGTCGTACATAAGTATCCGTGTCTGGCCAGCCTCATCTTGGAGACACGAAACAAAGACCAGTCTGCCGCTGTCCGAGTCATCAGAGTCAGAGTCCCGAGTCAGAGTCATTCGCCACTGTACTACATACGACAAAGGCCCAGCATCCTCACCAGCAACACAGCGTCTCGCCGCCATGTTTCACGTCTGTAAGTTCGCTGTGCCTTCTCCCCCGTCTCACACAAGGCCATGGCGCTGACCCGATTCCCACGCAGTCTCTGGCCATCCCGAGGCAACAGTCCCGAGCACCAGCTGCTCGAGACCGTCTGCGGAAAAGAGGCCTCGCTCTCGCGGCTGCAAGATCCCCCATGCGTGTATCGAGTGCAAGCGTCGCAAGATTCGCTGCGACGGAGAGTATCCATGCAGCCGGTGCTCGACCCGTGGGCTCGCACATTCATGTGGCTATGCCCGGCATCGCGAGAGGATGCATCCTTCCAAGCAGTACGCACCCACCCATGCCCTGCCTCAGCTACGAGAGGATGTGAGCACGCAATCCACTAACACACGCCCCAGAAAGGTGGAGAAGCTCTCGAGATCCCTCGAGGAGCACCGCACCATTGTCGACCGCCTGTTCCCAGACCACGACGTCTCAGAACTTCTGTCTCTGCCGCGAGATGAGCTCCTCAGCATCGTCAACACGCCGCGGATGCATCAGTATCCCCAGCCCTGGCTACCACCGCCGTCAGAGACGAGCTGTGATGTGTCACTTGGATCGCCGTGCTCGGACAACAATCCGTTCGCGCCGGCCGCCGAGCTCTTCAACGGCATTGACATTGACAAGCTGGTGGAAAGGGGCATGACATGGGGCGAGCCAACGTGGGAGCGGCCACTGGACGATGCCGTGTTCCACACCTACGATATAGACTTGTAAACACGCACTGTAATGAATTATGACTCGCCTTTTCTTTGGGCCCCCCCCCCCTTTTTTTCGCCACGATGTAGGATAACATCGTCCCAGCGGGGCCGACCAGTAGGTTGTACCACAGCATGCCGCTCGTCATAGACGTGAGATGGCGCAAAGCCAGATCGGGTGGCCATGCCCTGCATCTCCAGCAGGTCATCCATGCTTGTCTTGTCTAGCCTGGCTGGGGTCCCGCCGGGAAATGTCCGTCTCCTGACGCCGACATGGGGATATGTGCGGTTCTCCGGGCTCGCCTGCTGCCACAGCGTCCCAACGGGACCGACTTGTCCACAATACGTGCAGAAAACAAGATCTGTTTGGTTTCACATTCCACGTGAACAACTCGTGCCATCCGCAAGGCCTGCCATCGGAACAGGGTTTGCCTGTTGGGGAGTGCGCAGGCACTATCATGTCGCCACCGATGGCGCTGTGTATGGCCGCGTGAGGGTAGCCCCTCGAGCCGCTGCCGGAGAGTGTCCTACCCATGAACGCCAAGAATATCCTCGAAAACAGCCGGCTTGTACGCGTGCTCGAGCAAGTGTGGCGGTCCCACAGTCGTTAATAAACCGGCGGGAGAGACAGTCCGCCCGAAAGCCACTGGCGCGGTATGCGACCTCAAACCCAGCAAACGGGCCGGCTACGAGGCATTAGTAGGGATCCCCTCCCGTACCGTCGCCGCCGAACCCAGTCTCTGTTTCCCAAATGGGCGAGTCGCGTGGCTCGTCCGATTCGAGGGTCCAGTCCCAGTATCTTGCAGACCGACCCCGGTGTGGCCGCAGTCCTAGAGTGCCCTCTCGTAGACGTGGACATGGTAGGTTTGCCACGAGTAAGAAGTGGGACAAAGTGGACTGTGCTATCGGTCATCTGTGCCATGGTCGTTTCCGAGGAGCTGGGTCTTTACTCTGCTCTTCATTGACCATGTGCGAGTGAGCAAAGTCACGGGTGTACCGTGTGGTCCTGAGCCTAATCTCAGATGGCTTCGTCGCCAGGCACAGCACCGCGTCCGTGTAATTGTGCTTCTCCGCCGTATTCAATGTTCACCATGCACACCTTCAGGCGTGTGCAACCCTCGCGGAACGCACTGTTCTGCGCTGTTGCCGCGATCGCTGTGTGGGCCAACATGATGCTCGCGCATAGGGCGGGTAAGGGGACATGTGGCTGCTTATGAGGGTTGCTTCACATTCAGGGGCTGGCTGATTTGGAGCAGGCAGTCCAATGCACGCCAGCGGCACAGAATTGCTCGGTGTATCGGATGGGAATTCCCATACGCAGGAATCGACAAGTTCCCCCGTGGTCGTCGTCGCATAACCATGCAGTTGGCCCGCGCTTGGCATACCAGGCTCGTTTCCTGCGGCCATCGAGACTCGTGCACCATGGTCGTGTTTTAGCTGCTGCGTTTTCGCCAATCTTGGACCCCGCAGATTGTTCAACCTAGTAGATCTCTAAGGCTGTAAGGGCACAGTGGCTGACATGCGTCGGTGAGGAGTGTTGGCATCATGCACCGAGCGCGCGACAGGCTCTCCATCGTAGCGGTAAACAAATTTCTTCAGCGAGAACGCAAACATCTTCTTGGATGAGCACCAGCTTGCGTGGCTCGGATCGAGCGATCAGTGAGTGATGGATGGGTGACGATGGTTGGAGATCTGAATCTCGGCCTGGGCGGTACGGAAATGCCAAGCTAATATTAGCATAAGGTAGTTTATGCGGAGCACCCAAGATGAGCTTGTGCATGCATAAACGACCCCACATGAATCGCGACTTCATCACCACACGCGTTGAAGCATGCAGATATTGGCCCTGTTCATTACAGCAAGAGGCGTTCATCTCAGTAGACGCTGAAATTGCCTCCGTCGACTAGACATATGGGTCCGAAACCTGCCCCAGCGCAAGGCAAGGCCGCCATCACAAGCTTCTTCAGGCCGCTCTCTCAGTCACAATCAGCCCCAGACAATAAGGGCGCGACGGAGCGCCCGTCTTCATCGAATGCGTCGTCCCCTTTACCAGCATTACCTGCATCGCCATCGGGACAGACATCGCCGTTGACGGGGAATGAGCTGCCTCCATTGATCAAGACGCCAACAAAAGCACAAGCGAGGAGTCCATCCAACTCACCTCGACCAAACCGCACAACTCACCATGCTCTTCATAGCTCGCCGAGTCCCCTCAAAAAGACTCTTCTCTCAGCCGATACCGTCATTCCCGCCTCGGATGACGATGACCTCGACGCTGGCGACTCGGATTCCGACATGGAAGACCTTCTCGCAAGGTTCGACCCCAGAAAGACATCCACTGCCACAGCCAGCGCTGCCACGCCTCGACGTGCCTTTGAGACCCCCAAAGCGAAGAGAGTCATGACGGATGCCTTCTTCTCATCGCCCTTGACCATCCAGTCCAAGCACGCATTCGACATGAAGGCGCTCACAGAGGACGCTGAATGTGACAAGCGCGTCGAGGAGAGCTCGCGCCGTCACGAGGAGGAAATGGCCGAAGCGGCCGAGATTGCGCGGGAACTGGCGGCCGCCAAGAGAATCGACGGCAACGACCAGGCCTTTCTGAACGTGGTCAGCGACAGAGGCGGCTCCCATGCGCACAAGGTGCTCAGAGCCGTCCAGCGCGCTGAGTCATCGCAGACCGACACCCGGTTCTTCTTCTTCGACGAGGAAGCATACAGTCCTCCCACCCCTGCTCCAGTACCCAAGAAGGCCTGCACGGGCCCTTGGAAGGGTTTCGCAGGCAGCGCGTCCGCTCGGGAGCAGCTTCTCGTGTCAGGGCTGCCGTACACTGTGCTCAAGAAGTGCGGCGGCTTGCCTGAGGAGCTCTTCGATTGGCTTCTATCCCAAATTTGCTGCAGCAGGTCACGGCTCGTGCAGATTGAATGCATGAACCTCGTAGCCCTCTGTTCAGACCTGATAGACACGCGCGTGACGCCGGATTGCCTCCAAGACCTGTTCGTCACAATCGGAGGCAGGAAAGACGTTTCGCCTTCCGCGCACGATGAATTGCCGACAAAGACGACAGACGAGGAGCCATACAGCGGGCGAGACTGGGCGCATGTGCGCGTGTTCCTCCAGCTGCTCGCTGTGTTGGCACCCCATTTGTCTGTGGAGTCGGCCAAGCACGCGCTGAGCATGTTGTTGATCATGGCCGCCGACGATGTGATTCTTCGCCATGTCGACTTGTGTGTCGCCCACGAGGAAGCAGTCGTGGCTCTGGTGGCAGCGTTGCCGCTGCCCTCGTGGGATGGCTTTGTGAGTTTTTATACAATCCAATAGGCAGGAATGGATGGCTGACAGACGGACGCAGTGCCTCGATGCCACGACACGACTTTATCACAACTTCAAGCCCCAGCAAATCCGAGTCAAGATTCTCATGTGCCTGCCCATCAGCGACGCGCGCTCGCATGACCTCCGTCGTCGTCTGGCAAGCGCTTTCCTCTTCGACGATCCGTCCCTTGGCGGACAACATCCAGAGACCACAGTCACCTTGAAGAAGATTATTGCTCGCCTGGATGAGGCGGACTTTACCATCAATGCGCTCACCAAGACGGACTGGGACCAGCTTCGGGCTAACGTGCAACTGCTGGACATGGCCGTCGACGATGGCTCAGGGTCTGGGATCTTGGCAGGTAACGCGGACGACGAGAAGCAATTCAACGCCGAGGTCGACCAGCTCGCTGATAAGCTCAGAGAGACATGGAGACGAATCAACGACTCAGGGATGAAGATTGCCAGGACAGATGCCAAGAGTGTCCTCGACTGGGTCGGGCAACGAATACAGCATCAGATTCGCACAAGGGCCAAACCAAAAAAGTCCATGTTTGACGACTTCTTCTCGGCACCTAGGCCGGACCCTGACTTGCCCAAGCAACAGAACTACATGCGGCATTTCCTGGGCAAGCCTGTCGGCTGAGGCGGGAAGGAAGCTTGAGCGATGATGTATAATACAGCCTCTACGCTACCGAACAAGGACAGCTCCATGACATGATGCGCTATCCCGATCACATATGGCCTGCGACGGCGATGAAGACGACTCTGCTTCCCAGTGACGCGTGTAAAAAAAAATCGAAAGTAAATAGCCTCTTCCCCTGTGCGAGGATCCATGTCTAGTCGACGTATTTACGGTTCTGGTTCTTGCCAAATAGCGCCTCGCGCACGGCGGGCGCCGCGGACGTCTTGAGGAGCTCCAGCCGGGCTTCGAAAGTGTTGTTAATGTCGATCTTGCCGTCGCCGCCAACAATCCACACACCACCCGCGCTGCGTCACGTTAGTGGATCTGCTCCCAATGGGGCCACGGAGAGAAAAGGGGGGAAAAGACTCACGATCCTTCGGCAAGGGGCTGCTGCTCATCAATGGTGCCCTTGATGTCCTTGCCCACCTTCTTCTTGTACTCCTGCTCGGCCTCGGTGATGGCCTTCTTGACGACGTCATTGTCCTGCTTGCGCGCGCGGATCTTCAGCTCCGGCTCGTTGAGCGCGTAGAAGCCCTCCAGGATCAGCCCCTTGAGCGTCTTCTGGTACTTTGCCTTGTCCTTGGCGCCGTCGGCGAGCTTCTTCTGGGCCTCCTCAAAGATGTTGTCGAGGAGCTCCTGGCGGGCCGACAGGACCTTGAGGCGGGTCTTGTTGGCCACCGTGGAGCGTGTGATTTGCTGCGACATGGTGGCCTGCTTGAACTTCTTCTCGTACTGGCTGTCGATGGCGTCGGTCTCCTGGCGGACGAGCTTGGCCTTTTCAATCTCAAACTCCTCGTTGGCCTTGATCTCAATCTCGCGGGCCTTCTCCATCGCCTCCTGGTTGATGAACGCCGTCATCTTGCGGAGCTCATTGTCGACCTATACAAAGCACGTAAGCGGCTGTCCGTCATCCAATTCGGTGGTTTGACCGTCATCGTCGGATTTCGGGTGGAGGTGCTTTGCGTACCTGCTGGTCGGACAAGGCGTGTTGCGACATGGTGGCGGCTTTGTGGCTTGTGGCTCTGGAAAAGGGTACGATAGAAAGAAGAAAAGTCTGGCCGGGGTGTCGTGAAGTGAGTCGCGTCTTTCGTGGTAGGGCAGGGATCCGCGACGTGGAGTCTTAATGGCGATGAAGTGCTTGGATGGCACTGGAGCTGATGACGATGGAGGCCGAGCTGTCGTCCTCCCGCGCCAAGCACCAGCCACACTGGTTCAGCAGAAGCCACAATTTGACCTCCATCCCCCCCACTCCCTGCAGCCCGGGATCGATTCGGATTGGAACCTCCCATCTTATCAGCTGATATCACAAATCGCACCGCCACAGGCACCCTGGCCAGCAACACTGGGCATGTAGCGCGAGACGGTGCTCGCGGACGTGTGCCCTCTAATCCCAACAGCGCAAGCTCTCGTCCTCCACCTTCACCAGATGATCTGAATACTGTTACCTTGATTCTGAGTAGTATCTCTCCCTCATTCGCCTTTGTTGACTTGAGGGAACGCGCCAAAGTTCCAGTCACTTCCGGACAAGCTGTGGCGTCGAGCTCGTGACATCAACCAAAGTCAAGGACTCCCTCGGTTGCGCCCTCGACTGTGGCCTCTCCAAGTACATACCGATCGAGCCCATCCGACAGATACCCTCATGCAACATTCGAATACACCACTTGCATTCTCCGACCGCCGATGATTGCGAGCCCTGCAACAGCGTAATGGGCGACCTCTTGCGCGGTCTCTCGCCCGCTGGAGGCATAGCCGTACGTAACCTCCCAAGACACCCGCCAGGGCGCGTGGTGCGCCCGACCACCAGTTGGCGCTGACTGACTGACATGCGTATGCAGCTAGGCATCATCGTCGGCATCCTTTCCACCAGCGTCCAAAGCGTGGGTCTCACATTGCAACGAAAGTCGCACATCCTCGAAGACGAAAAGGGGCCCCATGATGTGCGGCGTCCGCCGTATCGCAGGAGGCGGTGGCAGGTTGGCATGGGCATGTTCCTCGTGGCCAACATCCTCGGCAGCTCCATACAGATATCGACGCTACCGCTGCCGGTTCTCTCCACACTGCAAGCCGCAGGCTTGGTATTTAACTCGATATGCGCAACCATCATACTGCACGAGCCCTTCACCCGATGGTCGCTGTACGGCACGACCCTCGTGACAGCTGGCGCTGTGCTCATCGCCATCTTTGGCGCGATACCATCGCCGGCGCACGACCTTGGAGAATTGTTGCTTCTCCTGGGCCGACGCCCCTTTGTGATATGGATGGTGCTGCAAGGGCTCTTTGTGGTGGCCATTGCGGTGGTCATGGATCTTGTCAACACCGTGTCCAGCCTCGGGCACAATGCCAGGTTCCGCCTGATACGCGGGATCGTGTACGGCGTCATCAGTGGCATTCTGTCCGCGCATGCGCTCCTCTTCGCCAAGTCGGCCGTGGAGCTGATCATCAAGACGGCAGGCGGCAAGAACCAGTTCACCCAATGGCAGTCGTGGATGATTGTCCTCGCGTTGGTGGCGTTGGCCCTCTGCCAGCTCTACTACCTGCACCGGGGTCTGAAGCTTGTCTCGACCTCGGTGCTCTACCCGTTGGTGTTCTGCGTCTACAACATCATAGCGATTCTGGATGGGTTGATCTACTTTGACCAGACGAGCCTGATTTCGCCACTGCGGGCCTGTCTCATATCCCTGGGCACCGTCATACTGCTGGCGGGCGTGCTTGCCCTATCGTGGCGGCTCAGTGAGGAGCAACACCCGCCAGCCGTCGGCCAATCCACACTGGCGCCCGGTCTCGGGCTCATCGAGGACACAGATGGCGAGGATGACTCACTTCTCGGCCCTGGGTCTTCAGCGGAGGAAAGCGAGTTTGGCTCGGGATATCAGACCTTCCCTTCCATCCCCGGCGAAACGACGCCACTCACCCCTACCCGTAAGAAGGGCTATAGGTGGGCCGAGCAGGCGGAAATCTGGGGTGAACTGGAAGATCAGGACGAGCAAGGTACGTCAGGCAGCCGACTGCGCTCAAGTACAATGCCAGGTCGGTCCGAGTCGTCGCCCCTGCTGTCACAATACCAGAGGCGGTCAGTCAGTGGTGCGGCCATCCCCTCGCAGACCGGGCCCAGTAGCCCAGGGGCCTGTGCCGGTCGTCGTCGACGGAAGAGCACTGGATTCCCCGGCCTTGTCGCACGCCGGAACTCCAAAAGGAGGACCGACTCGGTATCAGAGTCACTGGGTCACATACTGTCCCTGAAATGGTGGAAGGACAGAGGGAAACGGTCTTCCTCCACATCAATCCCCGCAACAGCAGGCTCGTCTAGTCGCGCCGCGTATCGAGACGACCCCGACGAGGACGATCAGCGGGGCAGCGCACCAGCCGAGAGGAGCCCCAATGACTCGGCTGTATGATGACTTTGAAGAATTTCCTAGAGCAGGCGAGGCGATTCAGGCGTACACTGGATACACATAGGCATTGGGATGGCTGCTGTTTGGGCGCAACATGTTCTATTTTGGAAACAAGAAAAAAAAGACTTGCTTAGCACCCTTGTTCCCCCGTTAGACTTCCAACAGATGGCATGTTTGTTCAGCGGAATTATATGCTGCCCGTTGCAGGATTCAAATTACCATGGCGCCCCCTTTGCGATCGAGTTGGCGATACCACTGCTTGTCCTTGCGATCTTTGGAAAGGCAGGCCGTCGCCAGGATGGAGATGACATCGATTCCTGCGCACAGCGTTAGTTTGTGAATCGCCCCCCGTCAGAGCAGGAAACGGACCAACGACGCCAAACACTGCCGTGAAGAATTTGTCGAGAAAATTATTGGCAAAGGCTGACACGGCACCTTGGCAGCCGCGCAACAAGGTGGCAGCCGCTGGGCTTGGACACGTGGGGTTGGTGACAAAGGCGGGCGTCGTGCTGTTGACATATCCGCAGCAAACAAACTCGTCGCGGTCAGTTTCGGTGCAATGGTCTCTCGAGGAATTGTGGCGGACTCACATCAGACTGGATCATGCCCTGGACCTCAGGCTCCAAATCCTCGTATATGCTTAGGAGCCCCTCGCCGATCTTCAAGGTCATGATCCACAGGTAGACGCCCAGGCAGAGGGTAAAGAGTCCGCAAAAGGTCATCATGTACCCGCTGAGCTTGAGCCAACCTCGCGTCGACTGCATGAGGATGCCAGGGAGGGAGAGGACGGAGGCGAGGAGGATAAAGACGCCGTTCGCGATGCCAGCATCGAGCGGCAGTTGAAGGAAAATCACTTGGCGAATGGCCGAGGGACCGTCTGTCGGGGGGCGATTGAGCTGCGAGCGGACGACGAGAGACGTGGCCAGGATGAGGATGCCCGTCGCCAGGACGAGCACGTTGACAAAGGCCGTCGTGAGGAGGACTTTGTTCGCCATGGTGCAGTGAGCGGCAGACGACCAGCGTCGAGGCGAATATCCGTCCTGTCCTCAGCTCCAGGGCGCGATCGTGTCACGCACCGCCTGCTTCGTGGGAAGGTCGACGAGTACGTGGAAAAGGCATGTGTCAGGAACATGTACGCGTGCTTATGTCATTCACAATCGTGCCCATTGCCAAACTGCGTGCACCAAGTGCCTGACCACGACGGTTTCAAGGGTCGAAAGCTGAAGCACGAAGCGTGCGCGATGCTGCGCTCGGCCAATCAGAGCGCTGCGTTCGACACAAATATCTCCTGTTTCGGTGTTCCAGACGGTGGAGCGCCAAGGGTGCGGCACACGATGATCCCCGGGTAATTTCGACTCGATCCCTGGACTCGATCGCGGCTTTTGCGTGTCAGTACCTCGGTGCTGCTCGAGGCGGACGAAATAAGGTTACCTGCTGCCCACGCTGCGGTGCATTCTTCCACTCGTCAGCTGACTACGGTTCGACAAGAAAGACCTTACACCGAGTAGATTACCACAAGGTAAGCAGTGGTTGTTGAAGGCCTCAGCAGTTTGGTACACATGGCGACTCCAATCGAGTGGCCCCATCGGGCAAAGACAGCCCACGAAGCCAACTAATCCATACATTCTACACTGGGGAGGAGACATCATCGAGACAAACTATGGAAGCACCTGGAGCCAGATTTTTACCGCATTGCTCCAGCCCGTGGCCTCTCTCACGCGTGGTAGTATATGCCCTTCATCTCGCCAACAAAGTGTAGGGTAAGCAGAGCAACTGCTGGGAAAGGCCTAGCTAGGGCGCAGGACAAAGCAGCAGCTACAACTGTTCACAGCTGATCCTCGCAAGACAACGAGAGAATATGCATTCAATGATGGAGGCACGGAATGGGCACAATGGAAGCTGGGGAGGCTGTCTCTAAGCGCCGCCCTGGCCTAGCCTCCGTCGGACTTTGGGCGTACATGAATCAAGCTGATGTCACGCATTGCCGCCCTTTCCTCGACGACGTGCGACGGGCGCTCATTTGCGCGGAGGCGAAGCAGGCCTTTCCGTCTCACGAAGGGAGGAGTCGCAGGCAGCACGTCCCTGTTCGATCCAAAGTACCGACTGCCCTCCATCATACGATCCTAGTCTGAGGGAAAACCAATCATACTGGAAGGCAGAATCTGGAAGACTGGTCCTGAGTGAATCAGGTGGCGCGACAGCATCGCAAAATCCAGCCAGCCCAGCTGTCCGTGGCTGTTCGGAACGCGATGTATATTTGACGCATTTGCCCTATTCCTAGCTCAGCTCACTGGACAGTGGTCCATCGACAGGTGCGGCTACTGCGCGAGGCACCTTGCTCTCGCCTCTCTCCTGGCTCTTGTCACGTCGAGTTGATGGGTATTCCCCCACGCCGATGATGCAGGTTGTCATATCATGGGGTGGCGGGAGGCTGACGTCGCTTCCGCCGGCACTTGCAAACGCCTTTTGTTGTGACGACGCAAGTGTTACAGTACGAACTAGGCGAGAGGCGACGGCGTGCTCATGTGCTACTAAGGATCCGTCCCTCACTGGGCCAGAGGGACTGGAATGGGCACAGTTCAAATACCGTATCGCCTGAGCAACAGCGAGGCCGGTCAGTAGGGGAGTCTACGTGAATCATCTATTGCCGTCGGCTTTACGATTATCAAGAGATTGCCTTGGCATCACGGAATCTCCTACCCTTTGACATGACCACGGATGTCTACGAGTATTGTTAGCCTCGCCAGGCTCGCGTAAGCATGGGATCGGGATGCAGGCGCGATACGGGGCCCAAGATGGCCCATTGCCATCTTGCCGCCATCAGAGCAGAGTTGACGCACGGATCACCCCATCAGCTGAGGGGCTCAGGTCCGTCGCCTTCCAGGCTCCAGACCCCGACCCCGTTTGCTTGCATGCTGCGAAACTCGCATCCGTGGCCTCAAGGACACGTGGATAAGACGCAAGAATCGGCGGTACTTCGTTGCAAAACCTCCTAGGTCCATGTCTTCCCAGCACGGCCAGCGTTCGTCGTGGCGTGCGCTCATGGCCGACTTTGTGTGCTGTGAGATTGTTGCTGCTGTGGACGTACAGCACATGTCAGAGCTGGGGATTTCGTGACATCGGGTCCGCGCCTGCTTATACTACAGTGCTAGTACGTACCTAGACAAAGCTTGTCGTTCGCACGGTAGGCTAGCGGAGACGCGACTCTGCTTGCCTTGCGCAGACCACGATCGCGCCGCGCCGAGGGGCGTCTTGCAGTCAATCAACAAAAAACTATTCTGTGACTCAATACATAGAGGCAAAGCTCTGCCAGAGTTCTATGTCGCGACCCGTGCTGAAAAGGCTCGCGCCTGCACGGGCGCCCACGATTCTCGGGCGAAGGTTGGTACCGTGTGATCACGAGTTCAGTCACTGTGCTGGATCGTCGTCAACGAATGACTGCCTCGCTCCTGCCTGACCCAAGGTCGCACCACTGCAGGTGCTGCTGATTCCCAGCAGGGGCCCTGTGTACACGGACGCGTCTGATTGGTGCAGACGGAGGCTAGCGGCCAAACAAAGGCAAAACATGAGCCGAGTCCCTCACTCGCAGACGGGGCGCACGGGCCTTTGCCCATTGGCTCCTGCCGTTGCCGCCACAGCTGTTGATTTCTTGCCCGCAGAATGACAGAAAGGGCAGCCTTTCCCTCCACGTCCCTCCTCTCCGCCCTCGACTCCAGATTCAGTATAGATCCATCGGCACCACGCTCAAAGCAGTATCTCCACCACTTTTTGCCTTTTCCAGCCTGCTCTCTGTGATACAGACGATTGGATTGGACTGAACAATCACGGTCGCCCAGAACGACGAGTCATTTCCCTTGTTCGACATCATGGCCGACATTGCAGACCAGCACGACCAGACCTCGCAGCCCGAGCTCGACGAGGCAGGCAACGGCGCGGCCGCCCCTCAAGAGAACCGTGGCATCAAGCGCCAGCGCCCTGGCCCAGACGACGACGACGATGATGACGAGAAGGGCAACCGCGAGCGTCGCAAGATTGAGATTAAGTTCATCAATGATAAGTCGCGTCGCCACATCACCTTCTCCAAGCGCAAGGCCGGCATCATGAAGAAGGTCAGCCAAACCAGCCCTGCGCTCCCCTCCTCCCCTTCTCTCCCGCCTCTCGCGCGCGTCGCGCTGCGAAACGGAGCCGTGGAGAAGGCACCCTTCCGCGACCAGCTTGCGTCGCGTAACGCGTCATCTGCAGTTCACTGACCAGCCGTGGTTTGCAATAGGCATACGAGCTATCCGTCCTCACCGGTACCCAAGTGCTTCTGCTCGTCGTGTCCGAGACAGGACTTGTCTACACTTTCACGACCCCGAAGCTGCAGCCCCTTGTCACCAAGGCGGAAGGAAAAAACCTCATTCAGGTACGTAGCGCTGCAACGCGCGAACAGCCGCCCTGGCCTTGCCTTGCATTGCATTGCAATCGCCTGCCGTTTGTGTCGCGGACCGCACATGCTAACGGTTCACGCAGGCTTGCCTGAACGCTCCCGAGCCCGCCAACGGCAACGAGGGAGGCGTCGACGGTGCCGACCAGGTCGAGTCGCCCGAAGAGCCGGCGCCGCAGCACATGCCTCCCCAAGGCGGTCGCGCCGGCATGCCTCAGAACCCGCACATGCCCCCTGGCAACTACATGCCGCCTAACATGCCCATGGACCCCCAGCAGGCACTGGCATACCAGAATTATGTCCAGAGGAACCAGCCATACGGATCCGGTATGCCTCAGCAGCCGGGCATGCCGCCGAGCGGCCACCACCAGTCTTGAGCACTGAGTGGTACTGGACAGAGTGGATGAACAATGAGGCCATCGGGTCAGTCCTGTGACTCTCACCTCCGGCGTTGGGGAGGCGTCAACACCTTCTATATATTTTTTGACTCTTTGCTCTGGTGGTCAGCCTCAGCCCGACCGACCCATGCATACCTTTTGCCAAAGGATGCAGGCGTGGCAGGGCCACCTGAGCCAGCCATCGACCATGACGAATTTCCCTTGCGTCTCAGCCCTATTTCTAGCCCTCATTTTCAATTCTTTCTTTGTAAGCGTATGTCAGTACGAGGACCGGGCACACTCATGATGGAAAGACAGTTTACTGATGGGGGGACTTTTTTTTGCGACTTTGCTTGGCCTGTGACAGACAGGCTGTTGCGCATGGAGGCGAGGATTACGGTGCGTTTGATTTCCAATGATGGCATGACATGGACGGTTGGTTGGGAGGGAAACTGGGCCGGGATTTTGTTGCAGATATTCGCCTGGGGGTACCTACCTTAGTTTTGCGTTGCTTCGGCCAGACCATTGAGTCTCTACAATGCGCAAGCAATCACCTTTGAGCTACCTGACTTACACGAAGGCCAAGTTTTCCCTTTTCAGCACTGGTGACCTTTGAGACGAGGTAAAACACGGATCTGGCAAGTGGGGGAAAGCAAAAAGGTGACGATGCGCCGCCGCCCTCGCTGACATGCCGCACAGGCGGGCCAACCCGAATGGGGAAGTCATCTTCAGGGAACCACGACGCTATCCCACGACGGGCCAGCGACCCAGCACATGTGCAAGTGGTCTTGTAGGTGCTTTCGTGGATGGGATGGCACAGTTACTCGCGGTTGCTGCATCGTTGAGCCTGGTAGAGGCGCGGTGAATGTGTCCATCGTCTGCCGTGATGCACATATGGAATTGGACCAAAGTGAACGAACGGCGGCCTGTGCCAAGAGAAGGATGGATGCTAACACACATGGATCAAGCACTAATTGCTCCACAAGCCCACTACATAAGGTTAAGTTATGGCTACGCAGACGTCGTTTGACACTTGGGAGGCGACTTGTTGGCCATGCTCCCTGCTTGTGGTCCCGTCGCGCTGGACCAACAACCCATTGACTCGCGAGACCCGATATGTCCTACGCAGTCTATTTCTGGGCTTTGCCTTGCGTACCTTACCTACTGCAAACCCACCTCTGGTCCCCAAACCCGCGTCACCCGCTCCAGATGCAGCCTCCCGTCTCGAAGCCCTCTTTGCCTGCACGCTGCCGTGGACGCCACCCTCCATCCGAAGCCAAAGGTGGAAGGACGCCTGCCATGCTTCTGTTGGGCAGAGTATCCACCGTACGCAGTCTTGGTATGCATGGCAAGCTACGTGAGGACCATAGGGCGGTTGCACTGCTGCCAGTCCGATGGAGGATGGCCAGCCTTTCTGTACATGGCAACGTCTGAGGTCGGTGCTGATACTACTTCCACTTCCGCTGTACTCCAAACGCAGGCTCTTTCCAAGAGGGTCACGATAGGGGTCGGACTGTATTCTATACGCGCTCCTATCCTCTATCAGCCTGGCGTCACAAAGCACCAACGCCCTGTCGCACTACATGTGAGCGTCTCGTCAGAGGGCAACGCTTTCCCATGGAGATCTCGTACGTGACTCACACCCATCTTGGGGATCAGCTCTCGCAAAATCTACATCTTGTCCTGGTTGTAGTGGACAGCCTACCTGGGTGCGTCTGGCCTCTGGAGAAACCTAAGCTCCTGCTACTCACATGCCTCATACTTGTGTTCAGACATCAGAGTTGGACCGCAGTGCTGTGAGCCGCAGGTCGACAAGGGCATAAAAGCGGCCAGAAAACATGCTTCGCTCTACTGGCAACCACAGGTCACAGATATTGGACACCAACGGCGGATGGCCAGGTCGTCCAGGTACCATCATACCTTGGTTCCTTGACGTACCTTGCATTCCTGGCCATGACCAACACAACGCACGCACTCAACACACCATCCCGCACATTTGCTCCTCCTCCTCCACACTCTTCTTCTTCCCCCATACCAGTGAATTTTCTCTCAGCGATCGAGGCAACGTTTCCCATGCCAGCCAATCGGCTGTGGTAGCGGCGGGTGAAATGTTCGCATTCCCCGGGTGTCTGTCCATTCGGGCATTCCGGACCTCGAGCAGCCCATGCTCTCGACCGGTCCCGTCCCTGGTTCCAGAGTGTATAATGGATCTGGACCTCCACTGACCCACAGCCTCTCATCGCATCGGTACGATAGTCGGCCTGGCCATGGGCGTGAGGTATCGAGGTTCATGGTGGACAGAACCACGAGAATGACAAGGGCCAAGGGGCTGCCGCGCACAATCCTCATTCAGTCTATAGGTCATGGTAGCCACAGCGTCACAATCAAGCGAGAGCGCCCCTTGCACGTCCAAGACACCTCTGTGCCTTTATTATGAATAATGTGACTTCTTTGGCCATACAGCCCCAGTCGCTTCTGGGCGGCATAATACATTGTGCCTTTCGGGCATCTTTGACAGCATCCAATCCCAGTACTCCTCTTGAAACGCTCGTGAAGGGTATCCTATCCCGTCCTTGTACGCCAGCCATATATGCCCTCGTGGACCCTGCCCCTTGTGATGATGATCATTGTTCGCGTCCAGTTCATCCCATGTGCCCTGCCGTGTGAAAACGCTGCCATCCCTTAACACGCAACCCCGAGCCGAGGGCCCAATTCGTCAATTTCGGTCGTCGACAGAGCTCGTGCTGCCGTTGTCATCTTCTCGTGGATCTTTTGCTTGATCCTGCTTTTGCTGCCCTAGCACTTTTTGCTCGCAGCCCTTGACGAGACGATGGCGCTGCACATTTTATTAGACCTGGTTCTCTCACAACACAAAAAGAAGGTCGTCTTACCTTGAGCGCGTCTTTCCGCGAAAACTGCTTCTCGCAGTAGGTGCATGGATACGGCTTCACGGCCAAGTGGATCCTCTTGTGCCTCTTGAGATCGTGATTGCGGCTGAATGCTTGCGGGCAGGAGTTGCACTTGAACGGTCGCTCTGCTGCGCCGTTGGACTGCGAATGCGGACTGTACATGTAGCTGTGCGGGAGGGGGTAGGCCACCTGGGCCGGCAGCTGCCCCATCTGCGGCGCCGGTGCAAAACTGCCGGCCATGGGATACCCAGATGGTCCAGACAGTGACGGCGTTCGTGCTTGCGGGGGATGCGACAACCCCATGGGCTGCTGTACAAACGGTAATTGCATCGAGCCTGGCGCGCGTACACCGGGGAACATGCCCGAGCTGGTGCCCGTGGTCGAGCCCAGGGGAGACCTGGGCCCCTGATATTGTGAATTCAAGGTCGGTACTTGGGGCGGTGCGCTCGGTGGCCGTCCGAATCCGAAGCTGGTCTGCGCGGGCGCCGTGGATGTCGATGCCAGGTGCTGAGGCTGGGTGACGGACGGGAGCTGATGACCGGCAAAGGGCAACGAATGCTGCGGTGTCTGCCCGTGCGAAGGGAACGGCGTGTGGTGGTCGTATCCGTGATTCGACTGTTGCTGCAGCCCCTGGTGACCGACAGGGGATGGCGAGGACCTATCTGGCGCGCCATGGTTCATGTATGCCGTCTGCTGGAATGCATGGGCCCGCCCGTCAAACGTCGAGAGCGGCGGCTGCTGCTGCTGCTGCTGCTGTTGCGACTGGTGTCCATTCGTCATGGGCCGGGGCTGTGTTGGAGAACTACTTTGCATGTGCGCTTGGGGAGGTGTCGGCCATGAACCGTGGCCGTGGCCAAACGTGTAGTGCCCCTGGGACTGCATCGAGTGCCCTTGGGTGGTTGATGACCCTGCCGAGTTGAGACCGAGGCTTGAAGGGCTGGTGCCTGTTCCTGTTTACTCATTTAGCTAAGCGCTCCCGTGGGCTTGCGTGGCTTCAAACCAAAGGGCAACGTACGTGGTATTCCTGCACTTTGCAGCTGCGGGATGGTGAACGGCGGGAGGTTCTCGGTGGCAGCGCGACGCGACGAGAAGGAGTGCGCCGTCGGTGTGAATCCCACCGGCAAAGAGTCCATGGGGAGAAAAGCTGGCTCGCACAGGCCTGACGGCTCTCGAGTTCAGAATAAAAGGTGCTAAGTCTTTGGCTGTTTCTCGCTCTTGACCGCCTTTCAAGCACCGTGCAACCTCCAGATGAAAGGCAACGCAGTGATCCCTCAAGATGGCTTTGACCGTTCCACCTCCAGCGTTGTCCAAACGTCGAGCGCTCTGCGATGTGGGAGCAGGAAGTAGCCGTGTACCGAATCACGCCTCTCAGTTTGTGGGCTTTTGTCACTCAGCCGGACATGGACCAAACCCTGGGTGGTTGGGGGTCTTTGAGCGTCAATTTCTGCTGTTCTGTTGCGCGGTTCCGCACGATGCGTAAGGAAGCGCGGAGCTTGGAGGCGATGGTCACCCGAACCTGGACGAGCCCTGACCTGTGGTAGCAACGTAGTCTTTCAGTGGCGCACTGCTAGCCCAAAATCGTCGAGAGAGCCCTTTCGGCGCCACGAGCGACTCTGAGTGCGTTTCGCTTGAGGACTGAGCAGCAGCAAGTACGAGTTGCGATCAGAAGTCTCAAACTAGCACCAGCCAAGTCGAGCTGAGGCGACGGGAGGTCAATGACACACAAAGGGCGCGTGCGCGACGTCAAACCGAAGTTCGTCCCTGTCAAAAGTCTGGGTGTGGCGTTGCTTGTTGCGAGTCAATGGCAACGTCTGGCTGATGTTGTCGTCGGTAAGGTTGCGGCAAAGGCTTGAGGATGGCTTGTCCTGTGTGTGTAGTTGCCAAGGTGTCGTGAGCCAACGCTAGCGGCGCAGTGTTCTCGGGTCTCTATGCGGGCAGAGTGTCTGCCTACGGGTGTGGAAGAGGAGAGAAGAGGGGAGAGGGGGAGGGGAGTAGGGGAGAGAGGAAAGAGGTCGTGACACAGGTCGGTGATCCGGGACCCTGTAGGTAGAGCAGGTGATGTGAGCGAGCAATGGGGAAGGGGACGGAGGCTGTCTGTCAGTCTGTATGCAAGTATTGTACTAGATATGATGATGGGTAAGGGAGGTCAGGTCTCCACTGCACGAGAGATCGGAGACGCCTTGGTCGCTCGCTCGCTTGCTTGCTTTGTTGGAGGGACCCAGACTCTCAGAGTTCGGGCCTGGGCCTGCAACGGGCTTGGCGTCTTTTTGAGTTTAGTGAGGGCGATAGCCTGCACGCAACAGCAGCCGGTCGAGTTGTACGGTCCAGTGTGTGAGTTGATGAGGAAATGGAATTACGTGCATGTCCGGGGGTCCCCCAAGACTGAGTTCTTGGTTCCTTGCCTGCCTGCCCTGCCAGCCAGCCTGCCTCGTGGTTCGTTCTGTCCAAGCGATTGCGTGCGGCCTCAGGCCTCGCTCACCTGCTCCTCGTCCTCCTCCTCCTCGCCATCCGCTTCGTCGAGGAGGACGGCACGGTGGTCGTTCATTAGCGTCTGCGGCAGGCTCTTGTCGGCCTCTGCTTCATTCATCACTGCCTCGTCTTGGCTCTTCATCACGCCCTGCCACCCCCAATCTCAGACAGCTCGTGGGCAGCCGTAGCGTCCACCACCAACCTGCATGCGTGGGCCCCAGCGGTCTCTTAGCTCGGGAGGGCTGAAGAGCTCCCCTGTCATGTCCACCTGTGCTGGGCCCCTTGCTCTTTGGTTCATCAACGCGTGCATGCTCTGGACAAGGGTGTGTGTGGGGTGTGTCCTGCATTTCCACCCAGCGGAGGCCCTAGACGAGATGGAGGGTCCTGTGTGGGTTCCTATACTGCTGCCACGCCCCCTCCCCCGTTAGTCCCTGTCATCGCCAACGTTAGGAATGCCTCGCTCCTCGTGGGGACGTACAGTATGATTGCGCCAGGGGACAGGAAGCGTGAAAGGAACGGAACACCACTCCATCAAAGGATTGATTGCACTCACCACGTAGCGTGTTCTCTGTCATAGCAGGCGGGAGTACCGATACGGATCAGTGCCATTTCAGGCGTCTTCTTCAGTTGCCCGTCTGCTCGCGAGCAAGAAGAAACGGAGTAGCTCTTGGAATGCTTTTCATCAAGTCTCCGTCCCAGCCAAGCTTCCTCGCCAGCCAAGCCCCTTGGGCAGGAAAGATCGGCGGGCCGGGTCAAGCCAGGTATCTTCTTTCCAGAACTGAATCCGCCCAGCAGTGTCCGTAACGTTGGACTCCCGTATTCAGCTAGGGACAGTTCGCAACGAGTCGAGGCACTGCAAGTAGCATCACCCACAGATGAAAGACAAAAGCGGTCTTTAGATTGCCTACCTATTATGGAGTGGCAGCCGTGAACTGCTCGCTCGTGTCACAGCCAGCAAGTGTGAGCCTGATCGTTGCAATAAATGCTCTCTAGGGTAAGCAGCTAAACTGGACGCAACCAGTGTCTATCGAATCCACTTCATGGGACCCGGCCTGCTCAGATTACTTCGCAGAGAACCGACGGCTCGAGAAACGCTCGTCACGAAACCTGATCATGATTAGAAATAACCACCATGAATCAAATACCTGAGCCGGGAATCTGTGGCCCTGTCCAATGCGGGCGGCGGACGGATAGCTGCCTTGCCCCGATCGAATTGCACCCGAGTCGACGAAGGAGGGAGGACTGGACTGGGACACGGGTCGTTTGCTGCTGCGCCATTCAGACGGACGAGACGTAAGTAAGACAATGGATCTGCAAACGACAGCGTCGAGCATCAGGACGTGTTCACCGCAGACAACGAGGTTGTAATTATTGTTGCTCTCCACCTGGCGTGGTTGGGTCAACCCCTGTCGCATCCAGGGTCTCACTTTCCGGCGGCAACCGTGAACCGTGAACCGTGAGACACGTTGGCAATCATCAATTGGAGACATGCCTTGGAACGAGAGCGCAGGCAAAATATGTGCCGTATGTGCAGTAGTTATGCATGCACATACTGTATACCCGTGGATCTGGGCCATCACAGCGTCCAAATGACAAAGTGCAGAAGCGAGCGCGAACGCTTGACGCATGGCCTCTAGGGTTCCTCCGTCTTGAAGCGCCTGGCTCTTGCCTGCTAGATGAGCGGCGAGACGGGGATTGTTTTCATTTCCATCACCACAAGAATTGATGATGAAGGCAATCAATTGCGTACCTTAGGTACCTTACCTAGTCACGCTGCACCTGAGCACAGCACCTACCCTTGAAGAGCACGGACGCACGCACGCGATCTCTCGGATGTGCGAATCCCCTTCCAGATTCGGCCACCTGGCCCCGGGCCAGGGCCTTCAACCGCCTGCCGCCTGCCGTCTGCTAGGCTAAGGGCGGCAAGTCCCAGACTTGGTCGTTAGAAGCACGTTGCCTTGGAGGGGACCTCCTCCTCCTTTACGCACATTCCGATCATGAGGTAATTGAGTGTTGAAGTTTCAGGTCTAAGGTACTTAAGTACTCTACTATTACCATGTACGTACTACGCACCCCACGAGCCGGCGACAGGGACCAATCGCTGATAAGAAAACGCCATCATTCTGCCGCCAAGCCAAGCCCGCCGCGCCGCCACGGGGGGCTCTGATCTGCTGAACTGGGGGGGGGGGGGAAGCCCAGAGCCGGAGCGGTGGGGTGGTTTATTTCCTTCCCAAATCAACCAAGCGTGGCAGCCCATCCACTGGACCAGGAAAGAGAGAGAGCCCTCCTGCGCGCGCAGGATCCCTTCGAAATGCTTGAGAGCGTCCCCACGTCAACCCGAACCGATTGCGACGGCCACCTCTGGTGGGGAATGAATCGCTGTGCGTCAACAGAGGTCGGCCTAGGCGGAAGGAGCGTGCTCGGGCCCCCCCTGCTGCCCATCGCTCCCAGCTTCGGCTCGTCTCCACCTCCACATAATTACCGGAAACAAGCATATTGCCAAGGAGGGTTGGCGTCTGTCGCTGGCACATGGCCACACTGCACGATCAGCGCCTCTCCATCGATCACCAAGATACCTAGCGGAGGTGGCGCCGTGTTGCAGACTCTCAGTCACAGACAGGGGAGCTGGACGTGAGGCTCAAAGGAGCAGCAATCCCTCCTCCATCACTCCCATTCCTCGGCACACCCGTTATCGGCTCCTCGACGTTTTCTTGCTCCAATGGATCTCGCCTGCTGGTCCGGCTCGACCATCACCACCCCCTCGACGCGGCATGACACGACCATGACGCCGGGCCGGGTCTGACAAGTGCTGCTAGCCTGCTAGCTCACGGGTCGCTTATGAGTAGCCTGCCAAGCGGCCGCTTCATGACATGTGAAACAATATGGGAGGCAATGCTAAACTCTGCCGCTTGGCCTGGAGACTCTGCGCTAGTTAGTCGCCATGGCCCACGGATGCTCCGACACATGCCATGGCGGCTCCTTTTTTTTCTTTCTCCTTGAGCGCATCGTCTGGCACAATCATCCAAGTTCCACGCTGCCAAAAGGTGTCGTGGCCCCTCAGACTGCGGTCTGTCTCGAATCGGGCCCGCCGTCGTGCGGGCCCAGACTCTCAGCTGACGAAGGATGGGTCTGAGACGGACGACAGTGAACAGTCTGCCCTGCTACCGTACTAATTACAGTGCAGCACAGTATTTGCGTCCTGCATGCGGAGCAAGCGAGTCCCGTTCCCCGCGTGGATCAGCGATCAAACGGAACACCATCACACGCATCTCACCATTATCAGTTGCACGATGTGGAGGACGCATGTGCGTCATGCCGGGGAATGGCGAGAACCTACGGCTTCCTGCGCGCAGCGTGGGTGATCTGGCAGCGAGACTGCAACAACCAATGTCACGCAAGTAATGCAAGTCAGCCATCGGAAATGCCGCTGCGGACGTCTGTCAACGCAAAAAGGCAAGACACTTTTCCATGTCTTGCCTCGTCTCTTTCCGAGCCGGCACCGCGTCCGCCCTTCACGCGTCCGTGTGGACAGAGCTTGCTACGACGCACCGGTCGAGAGACATCTCAATAGCTCCGCCTCCGCCCCCCATGTATAATTATATAACAGCGCACCAGAAGCAATGCGGGGAGACGCCCATTTCTGGTGAACCCGACGGATTGGGACACGCTGCTGCAGCGCGCAGCACAAACCCCTAGCTCGTATCGGCAACCACCGATAGGGTCGGGATGTCGTGATGATGCGACTCTCCCACGCATGTACATAACGTCTTGCCCTGAATAGACCGCACTCCTACCTAGTCCGAGGCAGGGGTGGTCAGCCGACACAGCTGAGCGGTCACAAATCCAGATTTGGGTGTCGTCCGTGAACCGCACATTGCCACTGGACTCTGGTCTCTGGAGGCTGTCAATGGCTATCATTGCCTGTTTGTCAATTGATGAACAGAACGACGTGGGCGAGCGGCGCGCCAGTGGAATCGCAGGGCATGCCCAACCTGTCCATTTCTCCATCTTTGGCTCCGGCCTTGCCTTCGTGGAGCCCGGTCCCTCCTGGACGGTACGGCAAACGCCAACTGCACGCCCCCCCCTCCTCCCTCCCTGCCCGAGCACCCAAAACGGTTGGCTCTCATCTGCCTTTCCCGACGGTGGGCTCCAAGCGCTGCGTGCCCCCGTTCGTCAGGACGCACCCAGGCTTGTTTTCTGGGCTGCTGACCCACTGCACAAGCGCATCAAGCAAGGCTCATTGGGTCTGCGAAATGCCGAGCTGGGTCTCCATTCTGGGGGATGGACATGCATTTCATGCGACCTGTGCCGTGTGATCAACAGGTCCTAGGTCGATCAGTGGCTGCCGGTTTTACCTTTGGCGCCGGTCGGGGCTTGGTCTGCCAGATCCTTTCACGGCACGTAATTAGCACATGGCGGTTGGCACGATACATAGCAACAGGAGCGCTGAACAGGCGTGATACGCGGACTGTCTTGTGTCTCGGGTATCGTGGGATGACAGCTGGCCAAGCGTGGTTCCTGAGGAGGATGGGCTTTCAAAGCTTGGCCGCCTTACCCGCCGCGGGAACTGGGTAGTCAGTGTCTAGACAACAGTGCGACACAAAGCAGAGGACATGCCCTCCTGCCCTGCCGCCATCCGAGATTTGGCTGCGAGGACGTTCCGATTGGCCTTTGGGAGATGAAGCCGCAATGTTCGCAATGCATTCCATCCCATCTCAGCATCCCCGCGTCAGTCCCAAGCCATGCCTTGGAAGCACTCCTCCGTCCTGGAGTCTTGGGGCTGAGCCATCCCTGGCGTCCTTGTCAAAAAGGAGGTCCCGACTAGCCGACAGCGGCAGAGGCTGCAGCAGCCTGAGCCAGGAACATGAGCCATCCACCCATTCACAGGCTCCTGGAGTCCATCGAAAGCTGGAGACGTCCTATGCCGCGCCTTGGTTACAGTATTAGCCCATGGCACTAGTGTGAGCTATGGGCTGGCTCCACCTGTCACCCTCACGTGTCGCTGCATCGACGCCCAGCAGGGCGGAGAGAGTGGCAACGGCAGGCATGAGAGAGCACACGTACCGTACCGCTAGCACTGGATGTGCCATGATCATCAGCTGCCGTGCGCTGCACAGGGATGCGTCTGGTCGCCGACTTGGTGATGACGATGATGGCACGTTTAAAGCGACGACCATGTCGAGCAGCGGAAGCCATCCCGAGCCCCCCGTCACACCATGCGGCACGGGCGTCATTTTGGCAATGCGATGTGATTCGACCTCCGTAGCCACACCGCGAAATTTGATCCAATGCACGTCTCAACTCATGCCATGACGCTGCGTCAAGTCGAATTGATCTCCGAGGTTGCTTCCCCAAGGTATGGGGGCAAGCATGCGGTGACCGTGCCTGGGGAACATGGACAACGTCTCCATCAGTCATCAAGGAGAGCGGAATTAGACCGCGTCTGTTCGCTTCGTGCCTTGGCACAACAGCAATCCACCCTTTTGTAGAACGCGGACGCGAGACCGTGTGGGTCAGGAGAGATGTTAGCGGCGCTGCGGGTACCGAAGCTAACTTGACGGCATTGACATTGTGTTGCAGGGCCACCTGTCGACACTCGACAGCGGCCTGGGACCCAGCGTCCCTCCATCTGAGGGCTCCATCGGCTTCTCGCCCATGCTTCCAGTACGTACGGCGCTCGTCTCGGGCCGAATTGTTGCACAGAGACCCAGATGGACTCTGTTCGCTGACACGATTTGATAGAATAAGGCTAAGATCCAGGGTCCCAGCAAAACTACCACAGGACGCAAGGCCCGTGGTTTTGGCATCCTCGCGGCCGGTCTCTGTCTCCAGCCTGGTGGCTTCATGCGGGCTGCGGGAGAGGCTGGCCGTCTTGGTGCAAAGGGGGAGGCTCCTGGCACCGGCACGTCCCAGCACTACGGGCGACCTTGTGCACAGGTGCTAGAGCTACAACCAGCTAACGTTAATTACTGCTTCCCGCTGCTGCTGCTGCTGCTGCTGCCCCGTCCAAGGCTAACGAAGAGCAGACTCCTCTGTCGATGACATGGCCGCAGCTGCTTCAGTCCAGTCGGTCAGCCGCCACTCGTCCTTCGTCGTCATTGACAGGCATGAGCGTGCCGGGGAGGCGGGAGGCGGCCGCTCGCTCGAGCCGCCAATATTGTTCAGCTTGAACTGCGTATCACCTACGCACATCCTGCGCTATCGAAGAGGCACTTGACAGACTGACCGCCCAGCAAGGAGCTGCAGGTGAGAGGGCGACAAGCGCAGAGAGCGTGCGTCTGTCTCGTGGAGGGGCGTCGCTCTATGAATATCCAAGAATCTACACAGTCAGTGGTCCACCCCGGCGGTGGAGTCGGTGGATGCTCAGGAGGAAAAGGGGGGGATGCCAGCCGGCCGGCCACCCAGCCAGACAGAGCCACAGCCGCACAGTGGCCCAGCCTCTCCACACACTTGGATGCGCACCATCCTGGCCGGCTCCATGCCAAAAGGGATCTCGCCTGCAGAGAGAAAGCGACGTGCAGCGAAAGACCACCTGAGGCACGGCAACAAGTGGGCGGTTTTGGCCTGTCATGGCTCAGGACTGAATAGTACCCTTTCCCCGGGGGCTGATTCGATGGGCTTTTCTGGAATTGCTCATGAACTACAGTAGAGGAGCAGGCTGTCGTCTCCCGCAAACCGGGCCTGGCAAGGCGAGCTGTCCTCCGACCGGCAAACTTGTCCCACACGCGCGCCCAGGCGAGCACGCACGGAGCAGCAACAGCCAGTCTGGGCAGCCCACATGGCCCATCACTGGCATGGCATGACATGGCATGGCACGGCGGCGCGCCAGGAAGCGAGCCACTCTTATCATGGTCGGAAACCCACTGTTCCTGCATGCCGCGAAAAGGCCTAGGCGGCCCCAACACGTGGTAGACTGCCAGTGCTAATTGTTCGGTAGCGTCTCCAGGCGGCGCGGATCAGCTGCCTAGTCCAGAGTAGCCAGCAGGAGTCTCAAACAAGAGACGGCGCAGACGGAGGCTTGTCCTTGTTCCGTGGCGTTCCTCGATGCTCCCGAAATTAGGCGTACCATCACAATGGGTGCTGATCACCATGCCCCCATCCCTGCGTCGATCATCCCGTGCCCAGGATCGAGCGCAGGCAGGTCACAGGCGTTGCGTCCCAGTGGGCACGGTTTCGGCGGCACGCGTGATTTGTCTGTCACTGCTGCAGATCCAGCAAATCACCCCCAACTTTATTCCCGTGATCACTTCACACAATCTCCGCGCGTAATGAGCACGACCAGGGCAGATGGGCAGGCAGAGCGCCTCGTCAGGGACAGCACGAGCACGGGGCACTTGGCATTTGTTGAGCAGCGACACTTTCGTCGTGTCTCGCAACCCCCCTGTGCGCAACGCCAAACGCCTGTTCATAATCCCGCGTGCCAGCCCATTCACTCAGCCGCTGCAGATCATGGTTGGCCACCAGGCAAGCCTGCCGCCTTGGTTCTGCGTTGGGCATGCGATCCGGCTGTTGCTCGACATCCTTGGATGCCGGCCATGCGCAGTCATGGGAACTGCGCGGAAAAGCCCAGTGGCAATTGTGATCTTCCCGTCCTCTTCCCCCTTTCGCCGTCAAGTGCCCTGCGCTTCACGACACCGTTGATCGTCTCACTAGGCAGAGATGCGGGAAACTTTCGAGTCAGTGAGGCGAATTGCCTCCCCTCATTTTTTTTTTTCCCTCCCCCCTTTCAATGTCGGTCCTTGCTTTTCTCCAGCACACCACAGACCCGCCCCAACCTACCTGTCTATTGCACATTATTAGATGCCAATTACACGAAGCGCGGTGCGTGCGTACGTGCGTCGGGGGGTGGAGTGGAGCCAAGAATGAGAAATGTCTCTCGCTCGAGCAGCCGAGCCGTCCACAGTCGACGCCCATTCTTCTTTCGCGCTTGGGTCGAGCTGTCAGCAGGGACGCAGCGGACGCGCGGAAGAGAGACACGCAGAGGGGGTTCTAGATCTCGACGTCTTGCGGTGCGGCATGAGTAGCGTCCCTCACTGGGTTCAGCTGCGCGCGCGACTGCGCCTTCATTCGTTCGTCGTCTAGCAATTATTGCATGCTGCATTTCCAGATCCTTGGGACCAATGCAATGCTACTCTGATAGTCCTCGTCACACTTGGTAGGCCGTGCGGTTATTAGGCCATGCGCCGGCCACCCGAGGATAGCCGACGCCAATTGGCTTGACGAGGCAGAGCTGGACAGAGGTCTCATTTCGATTACAGCCGTCCATCGTGGCAGGACCATGCAGTCTTCATCATCCAACCACCGCAAGAGAGGTCGGGTAGGCGGGCGCCTGTGCTCATCTACCTGTTGAGATCACCGTGGGACACCAAACAAGCAAGAGAGGCGGATGCGATGAATGCTTTTTTGTCATCGTACATCATCATGAGTGATATCCTTGCCTAGCAGAACAAACAACAATGACTCCAATACCGTGCTTGCCATTATCAATAGACCATCACCACCCCCTTACAGCTTGGACGCCGGCTTGGGCGAGCCCGCCTGTGTAATCTCGTCGTACAAGAGCCTGTTTGGCATATGGTCAGCACAGTCATTCGGACGGGGGAGAAGTAGAAGTCTGCGGGGAGCACGTACGTTGTGAGAAAGTCGGCATAGTCCTCGCCGGTGATCTGGCCGGCAAAGTACTGCGAGGCGAGCTGGAACTTGTTGCCCTTGGGGCCCTGGGCGGCGAGCTCGTCGGCGCACTCCCGGAGGAGGCGGAGGGCGTAGGCCTTGTCGACCTTCTTGCCGTCGGCCGTGGAGACGCCGTGCTTGGCCCACTGCCAGAGCTGGCTGCGCGAGACCTCGGCGGTGGCGGCGTCCTCCATGAGGAAGTTGATGGGCACGCAGCCGACGCCGCGGACCCAGGCCTCCATGTAGCCGAGGCCGATCTTGAGGTTCTTGCGGATGCCGTCCTCGGTGATGCTGCCGGGCACGTTCATGTTGAGCAGGTCGTTGGGGGAGATGTTGACGTCCTCGCGGCGGACAAAGAGCTGGTTGGGCGTGGGCATGTGCTTGTTGAACACCTCGGTGGCGATGCTGGCGAGCGCCGGGTGCGCGACCCAGGTGCCGTCGTGGCCCGCGCGCACCTCGCGCAGCTTGTCGGCGCGCACGCCGTCCATGGCCTTGTCGTTGGCGGCCTTGTCGTCCTTGATGGGGATCTGCGCGGCCATGCCGCCCATGGCGTGCACGCCGCGGCGGTGGCAGGTCTGGATGAGGAGCTTGACGTAGGCGTCCATGAAGGGCACCGTCATGGTCACCGCCGAGCGGTCCGGCAGGATAAAGTCCTTGTTGTTGCGGAACTTTTTGATGACGCTGAAGATGTAGTCCCAGCGGCCGCAGTTGAGACCCGACGAGTGGTCGCGCAGCTCGTAGATGATCTCGTCCATCTCAAAGGCCGCGAGGATGGTCTCGATCAGGACGGTGCCGCGGATGGTGCCGCGGGGCATGCCAATGTAGTCCTGGGCGAGGTTGAAGACGTCGTTCCACAGACGGGCCTCGAGGTGGCTCTCCATCTTGGGGAGGTAAAAGTACGGCCCGTGGCCGAGCTTGAGGGTCTGGAAGGCGTTGTGGAAGAAGTAGAGGCCAAAGTCAAAGAGCGAGCCGGACATGGGCTCGCCGTCAATGGTGACGTGCTTCTCCTCCAAGTGCCAGCCACGGGGGCGCACAATCAGCGTCGGCAGCGGACGATCGGTGCGCAGCTTGTACTCCTTGGACCCCTGCTTGAAGTCGATCTGGCGGCGGTTGGCGTCGTAGAGGTTGACCTGGCCATTAATCATGTTCTCCCATGTAGGCGCGCTCGAGTCTGATGATGCGCATGTCAGTCCATTGTTCAACGTATTCCGCAAGGCGGGTCTTGGGGGGTATGGCTCATGTCACTCACCCTCGAGGTCAGCCATGTACGTCCAGACATCTGAGTTGAGCGCATTGATGACCATTTTCCGGTCCGTAGGACCTGTGATCTCTACGCGACGGTCCACGAGGCCCGGGGCCGGTGGCGCGCCTTTCCACGCATCGTTCTCACGGATGTGCTTGGTCTCTGGGAGGAAGGTGGGCAGAACGCCGCGATCGAGCTCTGCCTGGCGAATACGGCGGCGCTCAAGCAGCGCCTTGCGTGTGGGATTGAAGCTGCGGTGGAGGAGGGTGAGGAAGGTGAGCGCTTCGGGCGTGAGGATCTTGCGGTGGCTCTCGTCCACGCGTCCCAGGACGTTGACACCCTGGAGGATGGTGTTGCTGGAAGCCATGGCGGGGATGATGATGTGTGCCAATGGGTGGTGTGATGTGACGTTGAAGCTGTATGAAGACCAGAGAATGCTCAACTGTCGCGAAGCAAGGTCAATGGTATAAAGTCTGGATAGAGGTCGAGAATGTTCAATGGTCGAGAGAAGAAGATCGAGGACTCAGACTAATAAATCACATCTGGCTGTCCGGACCAGATCCGAGGGTCCCCCCAGCTCATCTGCGCGTTGGAGCTCCAGTCACGGCGACGTCAAACGTTCCACTGCCATATCGCTGCGCCGCCGGGCCCCCTCCCTCGAGGCGGGTCGCCAATCGAGGCTCTCCGCAAGACGGTCTCGGTCTAGCTCGGGTACATGGAAGCTTGCTCAGCCTGGCCTGGTGCCGGTTGTGATTGTCGCTCCAAGAGGGTGGTGGGTGTGTCGCAGTCTCGATCTCTCCAAACCCAAAACGCAGGCGCTTCTCCAACAGAGAAAGCATGTGCTTGCTCGCCCGCTCCTCCCAAACGGCAGGTGCGTCATCGGGGGCGCGGGGTCTGGCTGGGGTCTGTTTTGGCAGCTACGACCCGCACAAGTCACTGCCTAGCTAAGTCCGTCTACGCAAGGCAGCAACGGCCTTCATCAATAGGTGAGATGCGAGGCGACAGTCTACAGCATCATGCCCATTCATGTTGACCTGGCTCAGTCGCCGTCTCGATCTCGCGCCACCGTGATAATCAGGTAATTCGATACGATGATGCAGCCACGAGAGGCCAAGAGCCGACCCCAGAGTGACCATGACGAACCCGATGCAGCGCCAGCGCCAGCACGCTAGCCAAATGCCACCCGGGGACGATCTCATGCCATCCATCCCCTTTCCACCCGACCGAGAGAAGCCGAGGCTCCTGTGCGCGCGAGCCGGCCCAGCAAGCCCAAGCAAGCGCTTTGCCGTGAATGCTCAAATCGCATCAATCCGTTTCTTCCCGCTCATCGTGGCGGCCCTCACCGCGCGCACATCTCGTCGGCTGACAACCGAGGCCGGCTGGACAACGGACAAGACACGTGAGTTCGCGACAGGCCCATCCACTCGCTGGCTTCGGCTCGCATCCGAACAGGCATTGCAACCTCGGACAAGTTCAGTTCACTGGACGAGCCAGGCGCATCACGTAGCTCAATGGGGGCAATTTCAAAAACGAAAGTTCGTATCAATGAAAATGATAAGCCTCTGCTCGAGGGAGTGCTGTGCGCCTGTCAATGCCGTCCCACCTTATTACAATGGAGCACAGAGCCGCCGTGAAACTGCCCGCCGTTGGCAGAACAGCGGCTTCTCGGCGAATGATAAGAAACAGAAGAAAAGTAGCTATACATGGCCTTCACCTTCATCCAAACAAACAATGCAACTCCGTCCCCTCGATCCATCTCGTATGCCACAGGCGAAATAACAGTCAATGGTAACTCGACGCACCAGGCAGAGCAGGGACCAAAGTGGATGCAGAGAGGCTAGGGTCCAGCCACAGTCATCATCCTTCGCCTCATGACTGCAGGGTCTTGATCATCATCTTCTGCTTGTTGTGCTCGGCCACAAGCAAGTGGCGACTGGCGAAGACAGTCCGCATGGTATCGACCACGCGATGGAAGCTGCTGGCTGCTCCGCGCTCCTGCGTGAAGCGCACAATGCTCAGTGGCTGCCGTTTGCCGTGCTCAATCACCGTCATGATTTCCGCGGCAAAGGACACTTCCTTCAGGTTCAAGTCTAGGGCACCATTAGCTCAACCCATGCAGTGTTGCGCTCACACGCAGGCGGGCGGCCACTCACAATTCTTAGCTCCGACCCTACCGAAGATGATGTTGCGCTGCTTATCCACCTGGATGCCCCTGATTCCATATCGCCGCCACTCGCGCAACAGGATCGTAACCTCTTGACGAGCCCGTCTGCGGGAGATGGCCATGCAGAGGTAGCTAGTTGCAGGCTTCACGCGGAACAAGCGCGCCAGCCAGTTTTGCTTCACCTCAATGCTGCGGCTGCTGTCAGTCGCAGCAGAGTCACGCCAGCTGGCCTTCGGGGCGGCCGGCCCCTTGGCAGGGACCGCAGCAACAGTAGACTCCTCTGCTTCATCTGCAAGGTCAGCGAAAACAACACCAGCTTGTGCGGGGAGAAGGGGCTCACCAGCAATGGACATCTTGAGCTCACCGCTCTTGGTCCCCTTGAAGAAAGGGAAGGTGAAGCTCTTCTTCTTGACAATTCCATGGGGTTTCAGTGGCTCAGCATTCGCCGCTGATTCGGACATCTGCGAGCTCAAATGCTCCTGAGAAGTGGCGGCAGTCGACGTGCCGCTTCCTGTTCCCTGCTTTTGGCCCCTCTTGAACCAAAGCATCGACTTTTTCTGCTTCATGCTGGCAGTGGTGTCTCCGGACGCGGTTCGCTGACTGGACTGATCATATACACAATCACCCAGATCAGGCTCTTGCTCTGCAGTCTCTGCAGTCATCTTCTTACGCACATTCAGTGGCTTTGGGACTCTCATTTGTTTTGGCGCCGTCGGAGACTCCACCACGCGGATTGTGTTCTCGACCTGGGTCAAGTACTCAATACCACGGGCCCTTGGAGGTGTGTGTGGCGGCGCCGAGACGATCCTGGCTTTTTCGCTGTTCACAACATGAAGTGCCTTATCTTCACTGATGGGTGGCATCGCCTCCACCTTGCGCGTAGACTGGGTTTGAGCCGGAGCAGATACCACCCGGCGGTCCGCGTGGGGCCCAAACTTGACAGGGAGGGCGACTCGGGCAACCTGCTCGACTCCTGTCTCCAAGTCCGCGTCGTATAGAGACGGTGCCAGACTGATGGGGGCCGAAGGCTTGCCAAACGACTGGTCCAAAGGAAGAGGCGGGAGTGGTCGTGATTCCCACGGTTTGACAGAGGAAACATCTGTTGCAGGTGTCGTTGGGGCTGAGCTGTCCACGCTGAACGTAAAAGGGGAGTCACGTTGCTTCCTGTCTCCATCGGCCAGTGAACCAGCGATCGATTCATCTTCGATCAAAGAACCCCCGAAGGCAGCGTCACAATCCTTGGCAATGTTGCTGCTGAAGTGGCGCAATTCGTCGGTGAAGTCAGGCATCGAGGGCGCAGGTGCCCCTTTTGCCTTAGCATACTGCCCATGGCTGTTGGGCTGTGGCTCCGGGGACGGAGACTTGGAGCCGTCCTCCCTGAGGCCGGAGTCGCTGACCAGAGTCGAGCCAGAAACGCCGTGTTTAATAGTCGCATGAGACGGGCCGGCGGAATCAGATCGCTTCCTAATGTGCGAGAAGTCCACTGCACGCTTGTGTCGTAGGCTTGGCCCTCTAGCGCGGGTGTTGTTCAGTCGGCTGCTGTTCAAAGATGTGACAGACCCTCTAGACGACGGTGGCCTTCCATTCAGAGTGTTACGACTGGAATTTGCCCGAGGTCGGGGGGCGTTGGAGCTGCTGCGCATCCTTGCTCTCTGCGCATGTTGACCAGCAACACCAGCTTGCTGCTCCCTGTGCACGGTGACTTTGGTGTAGCTGGCATTGGGAACATTAGGTTGGAGTACCTGGCTGCCTCTGTAAGGATCGTAGCTTTGCGCAGCACCTCCTTCGGTATCTGGTGCGTTGGAAATGACCGTGAATCGGGAAACGGATCTACCGTGACCGCTGGCACGCACTTGAGAAAATTCGCATGTTGACACACGCTTCTTCCATACGCCAGGTTTCAAATGGTGATAGTCACTCATCGAGTGGGTGAGCTCCGGCTTGAAATCCTCGAGTTGCTTATCCCTGTAGTTGTGCAGCAACCAGTAAAATGCCTTTTGGTCGTTCGGCCTATGGAATGTCAGTGAACGCTCGAAAGGGAAGCATGGGGCTCTGCGTACGCTTCACACGTGAGCTTGACTTCTAGGTCATGTTCACTGAACATGTGCCACATGCTGCGCAACTGCCGAACTAACTGCGGATCAATGTCCGCCTTGGGCACCGGAGCATACTGAAAGCCCTTTCGCAAGTCTCCGGGCAGCCCACCATTATCGCCAAAAGAGTCAAGGTAGCTGTACTTGAGCACCAAAGGGTGCCTCCAGATTTCAGCCAGTGTAATCCTGCGATCTGGGTTGACCTGGAGCATGCGGCAGACAAGGTCTTGGGCCTCAGGACTGAAATGCCTGGGCATCTGATACTGGCCCCTCTTCGCCTTCTCCATCATGGTTCTCAAGTCTGGGTCGTCAAATGGAAGAGAGGCGGCAAGCATAGCGAATAGGATCACGCCCATGCTCCAGATATCAGCCATGTCACCCCGGTATTGGCGATTCTTAAGGAGCTCGGGAGCAGCGTAGTGAGGGCTGCCACACGCTGTTGCTAGCCTGTGGGTATCAGTCTGGTGCAAAGCAGCCATGCCAAAATCCGCAATCTTGATCTTGTTGTTGGCTGTAATGAGGATATTTTCGGGCTTGAGGTCCCGATGACAAATGTTGAACGAATGGCAGTACCCGATGGCACTGATCATTTGTCGAAAGAAGCATAAGCTTTCCGCTTCGGTGAGCCTCCCCCTAGAGTTGATGTAAGTGAAAAGGTCGCCTTGATCGATGAACTCGAGGATGAGATATCTTGAAAGTTAGCCAAGTAGCGAGAATCATGACAACACAATACTCACATCTCCGATCGGTTCTCCCATATGTCATAGAGCTTCATAATGTGAGGATGCTCGATAAGCTTCAGTATTGCCACCTCTCGTTCGATAGCCATGGGCACTCGCATTTCACCGCTCGCCCCATGGGCGGCCTTGGTGTCGGATTTGCTGAGAGCGGCCAAACTACTGTCTTGTACCAGATAGGCCATCTTCCTATTGACAATCTTGACAGCAGCCAGCTGGTTCGTGACATTGTGGCGGCAAAGGCGAACGCGGGCCGATGAGCCTTTGCCGAGTGTGCGCCCTAGTTGCCATGGGCCAATGTGTGTCTTGTAGTTTCTCTTGCTGCTTCGGCTAGAACCTGACTCATAGGATGCCTGAGAAAGACGTTTCGCTTCATCAGATTCCTGCGGGGGCCGAAGCTCGGTCGACTGTTGCGGGTTAGAGGTCAACGGCGTGGCAGTCCGAGGATGAGCAGCTTCTGTGGGCGCGTTGTGTTGATGAGACGGGCGGGACCGCAAGTCAGCGTGTTCGGCCTGGGCCTTGGTAGTTTTGGTCATGTCGGACGGGCCATAGCTCGCGTTAATGCGATGTGCGGCTTCGCAGAGAGGAGATCGAGTCTTGCACACAGATGGCTCCGCCATAATGATTGCAGTAAGGTTGGTCGGACTAGCACATGCTACACAAAATCAATCGGAAAAGTCGAAGCAAACGAGTGTGTGGTGCGTGGTGTCCACTCGTTGACTGACCAGACGTGGTGCAGTTTGTCGTTGTATCAAGAAAGTACGGAAAGGACAGGCTGAAAGCCAAGCAGTGGCGATGAATCGGTAGCGATTGACTGAATGCACGTAAAACGAGCGTACTAAAGTAAGGAACGATCCCAAAGAAAGGGAGGGGGGCTAAAAGGGAACAAAAGAGTGTCAGTGGGCAGGTTGGTGTTGATGGAAGAACGGCCAGCCTTGGCGGGACAAGCTGGTGGTGATGCAGGCTGGGCCAGATTGGATACTCTGGGATGGTTGTACTGGCAGGATGGAATGCAGCTGCCAACCATGGGACGCCGGCAGTGGCAGGTGCTGTTTCTCCGCGCTGGCAGTCACCGCGCGAGTGCCAGTGGTTTCATCTGAACTGGGTTGAAGGGAGAGAGACGACTACCTTCCCGCTGATTCTCCAGGGCGAAGCACCTACGTTAGATCTCACCGATATGTCAACCAGGGCTCGAAGGATCCGATCAACTCTGTTCGTATAGAAGAATCGGGAAAACCACGTTTGAATGATCCGGCCCATCTTGGCGTTCAAGTTCTTACCTCGATGTGTAAATCGCCCTGCTCAGAGCGGCTTTTGCGAGCGAGCATCGACGCCCTGCAAGGATGGCTGGAAGGTATAGTTCGCCCATTCCAATTCTTAAGACACTGGCTCGGGTCTCAAGAATAGACAGCGCTCGAAAAGCCCCCCTATGCATTCCGTGCTATGGCGAGTGTTTCACCGGCTGACCCTGCCAAGTGGCCGGCGTCGTCTGGAATGCGTATTTGACGCGACGCGCTCGCATCCCGCGACATCGCATCATCTTTGTTTTGGAGTGTGCCTGATAATCGTTACTTTGTGTAGCGTCCTGTTCGATAATCTGCATTTGCATCCCTCCGCTACCTTGAAGCAAGCGAACACTATCAATCACTGTCGTCCCAGATGGTCTGGCCGCCTGGCGCTGAGGAACAGCCTAGCCAGTCACTTGCGTGCAGTCAAGGCCCGCCATTTTCAGTATGCTGCTTGTCGAATCATGTGACCACCACCACTCGTCACCGCGCAGCAATGTTCGAGATGTCGTAAGGGATGCAGTTGAGCTGTTGGAGTGTTGGCCACGACCACGCGAGCGTGACCCAGACCAATTGTCACTGCTGTACTAATTATAAGACACGTGGGTCCTCGTTCCATTCCTCCACATCTGCCGTATCGGCTGCGCGGAGGACGCTTCAGTACACGGTACGTATAGCACGACTTCGTGTTGGCGAAATTGGTTGATCGTCATCACCAACGTGAAGCATTGAAGTCATCTCGGAGACTAGGAAATTGCGACATGAATGTAGGAGGTCATGATACGGAGTACGTCACTATGAACCGTATAACATAGCGTGATTGGTTTAGTGGTAAAATTCTCCGTTGCCATCCGAGCAACGTCGGGGAGCCCTGGGTTCGATTCCCAGATCACGCAAATCTTTTGCCATTAAGGCCCATTGCCGTCGACTTCTCAACGAACTCTCGACTTTTTCTTTTTTTTTTCTTTTTTTTTTCCTAGTTCCCTCAATTCCATGACTTCCCGGTCGCGGTGCCATGGGTATCACATCGCCATGTCAAATTTGTCTCTGATAATGGTTGCCAGTCATTGAAAGTGTAGATTCGGTGGCTGACTGTTTCTGAGGCGGATCGTGTGACGTACTGGCGACGCCCAATCGAACCGAACGAGCTGAATTTTCCTCCAGGAACGGTGTGCAATCAATAAGGTCCTGGCCCTCGTTGCCTCCCCCAGGAAGACAATGAGGAAAAACACCGATCTAACAGCCTAACTTGAGGCGATCGATGCCACCGCGTTCAACGACAAGCCTAGGGTAGGCCAAGTACGAACTCAGGACCGGATCCAGACGCATGCTTCTGGTCCGGTCCCCTGGTGTGTCGCGACACTACTAGTTAAGGCTCGCCTGATAATGATCTTTGGCAAATTACAGAGTCGCATACCCTTAGGTTGCCATCCTTCGTGCACATGGTATCTTGTTGATTGTACGAACGGGATCACTACTGGTGCTGAGTGCCTGTGGAAGACCATCTCCACGCTGCCCGCCGCCTACAAGTACGGAGAAAGATGCGAGTGTGTTCTTAGCTCGCTGTAATTATTACTGCGTAGACAGAGTTCCCGTTCTGGCTTTGGTCCATCTAACAACAGATTTGGGGGCCAGAACAAGCGCATGGGCTGGCTCGTTCGCTGTGGCTGCGTGAATGCCTCTTTGCCAAGACACTTTTGAGGCGCAGTGCGTTGATGTACATGGGTTGATTGCGCGACGCCCCAGTGCTGATTTACTTGCAGCCACAAGGACAGTGACTGTCTGCCAATTCACAACATACTTTCTTTGCCTAGCGGACCAGGGAAACCGAAAGGGCTGAACTGCTGCTCATTGTCTGGGTGCCGACAAACCAAGTCAATTACAGCACTTTGAACAAGGCGCATTCCAGTGGATTCGTGGCTACTTACAGCAGTGACGACACTTGGACCCTTCCGCGGGCTAAATCGGGCTCTCCCCCAAGTCACACTAACAGCTACCCACCTCCTCTCACGCGCGCCGTCGTTAAGTCGGTCGACTCGAAACGTTCAGCCCACGCAGCACACACCCCCCTCTGGCTCGTCAACCTCTGACAGGGCCTCCAACCGTTGGCCTTGTCGCCTTTCCCATCATTACCTTGGCGGGTGCTGCTCAGACTTCTTTGACGGCTTTGCTCATTCTTTCCCCCTTGTGAATACAGGCGACCTCGAGAGGGCGGCGCAAACCCAGCTGCCGACGTCCCAGGCGATTCCCACAGCAGCGCGAACCCGACTTGGGTCCCCCAGAGGCCTCACCCGACCATCGTCACCTGCATGCGACCGACGACGCCTCATCGTACCCCTAAGCACATGAGTTCGACAGCTTCTCCGTAAAACCGGCCAAAGAGGTCCTTGACCTGGCGCTTTGGACTGTGCAGACGCTCGCTACCTTGACCAGCCCCCGCGCTTGTTCTGCGACAACCAATTCACCCCGCGGACGGACGAGCACGCACACGTGAGCTGACAGGCCTCGATCGGTCACGTTGACGGACGGAGCGGAGCGCGATTAGCAACATAGACTTTTCAAGACACCATGTCGTTCCGCGACGGCCAACGGCGATATGGCCACGTACCTCCAGTACAGTATCCTGTGGCCGGGCAAGCGCAGGAGAGGGACGACCAGACAGGCTTGGGAATAGGCCGACGCCCAAGCTTCAACAACGGAGACGACGCATCTCACTACATCTCTCCTCAACCTCCTGTGCCTTCGTATGATGGCGCAGGCTACGGCAGCCCTGTGGGCGACGAGCTCTTCTTAGCTAGCCCCAGCGCTCCAGCCTCGACCTCCAGACCGCCAACCTATGGTTCCACTAGCGCAGCCTTGTCTGGATTTCAGCATCAATATCAAGATCCGGCTGCATCTATACCCCAGCAGGTGACTTATAATCCGCAGAGCTTTGCTCAGCCGACCTCGCCCACCTACGCGAGAACCCATTCCACAAGCCTGCCCTACCGGCAGCAGCAGGTCTCCCCTCAGTACACAGCACCTCGAAACTCATTCGCCCCCTCGCCCACCAACTACACGCCCCAAGCGTACAATCCGGCCGCCTATGCCAGTGCGACAGCCCCTCAACGGCAGCTTACGTATCATGGCTACAACAACTACAATCCACAGGAACAAGCGTACGCCGCAGGCTCCGGCCTATCCCACGCATCGCCAACTTTCGGGCATGGTCAGTCTCCTGGATTGGCACAGGCGGCATCTTTTGCGCAGCCAGATTACAGCTACGCGCAACAACAAAACAATGGCGCAGCCGCGTACAACCCCTCACAATATGTCGCCGGCCAATACCCATCACATGGTTCCAATGGCAATAGCCCTGGACAACAGGTCTATTCGCAGGCGCCATATCCAACGGCATCCTACATGCCTGCTTTCCCCGAGACTTCAGCAAACGACCACGGTGCGGCAAATCACACCAGGGACTCCCGGGCCAATTCGCAATCGTCACTTGGGACAACATCGGGCTTGCAGAGACATCCAACCAACGCGCCCCTCCCGAGGCGCCCCACCGATGATGAACCAGGCTGGGAGTCAGGACGTCACCAAGTTCGCAGCCATGACTACGAACAAGAGCAGCTCATGCAGGACATTGAGGCAGAGCTGGGTGCCCTCCGTCCCAGAGGGGGCTCGAGAAGTTCGAGAACACAAGTCAATGGTTCGAACGAAGGGCAAGGCATCGAGGATGGCGGCGAGCCCCTGCGGAGGTACAACTCTGCTACGACCACGCTGGCCCACTCGGCGAGCGTTGGTCCGACAGGCAGGGCATACGCCACATCGGGATTTGACGAAGACGATGACGATGACCCGGAGGGCACTGCTGGTGTCATAGCTATGCAGCAAGCCGAGCTTGATGACCGACGATTCAGTGGTGCGACATTCGCCTACAATGACGCCACTACTGCGGCGATGGCTTCCTCTGCGTCAGCTCCTCTACCACCGCCTCCTGAGGAGCAGGACCGAAGCAGTAGCGGAGGAAGTGATGTCGGCGGTGGCATGGTAGATCTGGGCATGCTGAGTGGTGGTTACGCAGGTAATCTCACGTACGGAAATGATGTGGCATCACCTCCGCTGGAAACGGACAGCAGCCGCCCTCTGCCCTCTCCAAATTACTTCAACAATCAATACGACAGCCACAAAACAGAACCCAACTATAGTGGCGCCATCATGGATTACGGAGGCACAGGCGGCCTACAGCCTCCCAGAGAGCCTCGACTCAGCTTTGACGAGGGCGACGAGCGAGTATCGCTGCACTCGAGGCAAAGCGGCGACTCAGCCGGGCAGGAGGAGGATTATCAAGACCTGTTTTACCATCCTGGGTTGTCTAACCGGCCTTTACCAACCGTCCCTGGTGGTGCTGCTGGCGCTGCTGGCTCTGACAGCAGCTCAATGCCCTCAATCAACACGAATCACCGCGGCCACTTGCAGCATTCATACTCTACAAGCACTGACTCTCGGTACTACTCTCACGACAATTCCGAGACCTTGTACAGCGCGACAACACAGAGCACGTTGCAGCCAGAGCGATCTATCTCTCTGGCAGGCCACAGTAATACGCCGCATGTGTACACACCCGCCAGGTCGAGAACGGACGCTACGGAGGAACGCAGAAAGATGAACCGTCAGCAGCACATTGCACCCAACACCGGGCCTCCATCGATAAGTTATGATACTGGCAGTGTCGGTGCGTTCGACAGCATCACTCTTCCAAGTGGCCGCAAGAGGCGCTTCGTACCGTCCAAGTTGAGCGCTGGAGACTTCCGTCGATGCACTGAGCCATGGGCGCTCAGTAACATTGAGGCGTGGATCCGAGACATGGCGGATGGGGAGGTAGACTTGCGAAGGAAGGCCGTGGAGGAAGGCCTGGTTCTCCTGTTCACCTTTAAGGTTCCGACCATGAATGTTGCAGATGCGGAAGTACTGAGCAGTCGAGTCGTATCTCTCATGCTCGATGCCCAACTACTATTACCCGAGGAAGAATGGGTCAAGTTCGGCGACGGACACATTTCGGGAGTTCTGTGGCAGCTCACAGGTTCGGGCTGCTACGCCCCGAAGCTGCACGAGAACGAGATTCCTGGACGTTGTTATTCGACTCACTGCACCAGGACCGTCAGGAAAATCGACCTGGACGAGCTCGACCCCGAGCAGAGCAAGGGCCAAGAGTGGCACGTTTTCTATGGCCTTACGAAAGAGGACATTGAAAGCAGGGACAGGAAGGAAGTGGAGCGCCAGAATGTCCTGCATGAGATTGTGACGGGAGAAGAAAATTACATCAAGCAGCTTGAGTTCTTCCGACTCGAGTACCGAGACGATCTGCGCGCCAGGAGGCCACCACTTATCCCGCCCGAGAGACAGGAGAAGTTTTTCAACGCGATATTCGGCAAGCTGGACTCCGTGCTCACCATCAACAAAGACAATCTTCTATCCCAACTCAAATATCGCCAACAAAGCCAAGGCCCCTGGATCGTCGGGTTCAGTGACATCTTGCGCGAATGGATTCGGAAGGCTCGTACCCACTATGTCGAGTACGCGTTTGGGTACCCTCGCGCTGAGTACATGATCCGCAACGAAAGAGACCGGAATCTCACCTTCAGGAAGTTCACCGATGACAAGGTGAAGCTCAAATCTTCTGGCAAGCATGACTGGGCTCACTTTCTGATCGCGCCGATTACGCGACTTCAGCGTTACGTGCTGCTCTTGGAGAGCGTTGACAAGTTGATGAAGACAGAGAGTGAGGAGAAGGCCAACCTGCAGAAAGCCATGGCTGAAATCAAGGCCGTCGCCTTGGAGTGCGACGCCAAGGTTGATGAGACCAACAAGCGGGTGGAGATGATGCAGCTGGACCGCATGTTGGTACTCAGGCCATCTTTCCAGACGTCCCTGAACCTCGATCATCTTGGCCGTCAATTACTCATGCAAGGAGAACTTACGCGGTTGGGTTCAAAAGGCGTACGATGGGTGGACATGCACGCCCTGCTGTTTGACCACTGCCTGATTCTGGCCAAAACAGTCTATACGCACACAAAGGAGAAGAAGTACGATGTTTCGAAAGAGGTAAGCAGCTCCTGGTACTGTGAAAGGATTCGAGACTGACCTATCTCTGAAGCCGATATTCATGCCGTTGCTTTTCTTGGAGAGTGTCAACGACGAGCCCATTCAGCGACAGAAAGGCATTACGACACCTCTTAGTCGGACAACCACAGCACAACCCAATAATCAGCTGACCAAGGTGGCCACGGGCGGCAGCGGCAAGCCCGCACTTGAGCATGTTAGCACCGGCTCGTCTCTTGGCGCAGGTACGCCAACCGGATCTACAGATGGCGATGGCCGCATCCTGTATCCATTCAGGCTCAAGCACTTGGGGCACGAGGTGTACGTGCTGTATGCTTCATCGGCTAGGGATCGGATGGAATGGTGCCAGAGGCTCATCGAAGCCAAGACGAATCATGCAAAAGCCCTCCACGAACAAAACGCGGAGCCGTTCCGGTTGCGTGTGCTGGCCGATGCTTCCTTCCACTACGAGAGCTCCCTACATGCCAGGACGCCTCCAGTGTCCGTCAAGGGTACACCGTTGGATCGCGCCATCCAAGACCTTGAAAGTGTGCTCGGCTCGGCGCAGGGCATAGCGCCTGTTTGTAGGGCTCAAGTCAACTGCGCCACAGGGTTCTCGGCTTTTGGCAAGTCTATCATTGCCATTGGCACAGATTATGGTGTCTACATTTCCGATCCATCGAATCCTCGTGGATGGGTCAGGGTGAGTTCTCTTCCAGCGACATTAGGAACCTATGGCTAACCTCTGTTAAGACCGTCCCGGCGGTCCGCGTGTCACAGATTGCGGTGTTGGAGGAGTTCCAGGTGTGTCTGTTGATATCGGACCGGTCACTCATATCCTATCCTCTCGACGTCATCGCTCCAGTGTCTGAGTTTGCGCCGCCAAACAACGATAGCACTCGCCGAGCACCGCAGAGATTAGCGAAGGATGTCACCTACTTCGCTACGGGACGAATGAAGGACCGCACGCTGGTATTCTACAAGAAGAAAGAGGGTCTTCACACCACATTCAAAGTCTTGGAACCCATCTACCACAAGGCTACGGAGAAGAAACGCTTCTTTGGCGGCCGCAAGGGCGCACCCGGCAGCACCGAGTCATTCCGGGATTTCGACGATTTCTTCTTCCCGACCGAATGCTACTCACTGAGCTTGTTCCAGACGTATATCGCTGTGGCGACGTCCAAGGGTGTGGAGATGCTGACCCTGGATAAGAAGCAGCCCATGTCGATTCCTGACCTCAAGGGCCCGGCCATTGCGAACATTGCTAATCGCATCTCCAACCAAAAGCCTCTGGGCATGTTCCGTCTCAACGAGAACGAATTCATCGTCACATACGAAGACTGCGCAGCATACGTCGATAAGCACGGCGAGATCAGTCGTACGCTGATCATGGAGTATGCGGGTAAGCAGAAAAAGGCGCGCGGTGCGACCATGTACGGCCAGTACCTCATACTCTTCAACGATGACTACGTTGAGGTGCGCAACGCGGAGAACGGCAGGCTGCGGCAGATTATTGCTGGGAAGGATGTCCGCGTGCTAGATTATGGGATCAGAGGACCGACTGGCAACAGCGCTGCCACAGCCAGTCACACACAAGGGCGCAACGGACACCTGCCAAACGTGGGCGATGCGTCCAAGGGCACAGTCAAGATTGCCATGTGCCATCCTGAGCTGCCTGGGAGGCAGATTGTGCTGGAAATGCTCCTGAATGAGGGACACAATGATTGATGAGAAGGGCTGGGAGGGGTGACTTGTGGCTGAATCTGAACGGAGCGCACACTCCTGTTCATAACGCACATCTAGGGGGACCTGACTGCAGGACCTTGGTCATGTCACATCTTTGAGACATCTTGGATTGCAAGCATTTGGTGGTTCTGGCATGGCGTTGTGGTTGATGAAATGAACCCCCGCGAGCATTTTGGCTGATGATATACACATTCATGAAAGCGTGCACCCCAAGACGGGATGAGGTGATATGACCGGGCAGGGCTTTGTGCTGATTGTCACTGATGACATGGTGCCAAGCATCTCATCCTTTCCAAACGAGCCGACATTATTGACACGGGCCTACCAACCATAAGACGGACCCGCTGAAGTGGTACATGCAGCATCTTCCTCCACAGCCGCGTTCCCCCCCGGTTCTTTACCTCGCTTGAAATCTAGTTGCAGCTGTTGCCAGTCCAGGTCTAGTTCTTGATCTCCTTCTTGACAGCCTCGACATTCTGCTTCACGTCCTCCTTGACATCGGCGACAGCCTGGGCGGCAGACTTGTTGCCGGCCTCGTACAGGCCAATGCGGGTGAGCTGGACGATGCCGACGACGGCAAGGAAAAAGTTGACGGCGGCGAGCCTGAGACCGTCACATTAGTTTTTCTCCCCGAAACACTGCCGGGGCAAGCGTCAGCAGAAACCACTTACATGATGTTCCTGGGCTTGATGATAAAGCACCATCGCGTCCAGATCAGGCCCGTGCAGGTGAGGGCAAAGTTCTGAGTGAGAGACAGCTTCTCGGCCGGACGGGCGAAATCAGCAACGCCGGCCAGCACAAGGCACCACTGTACATCGCTCCAAGTCAGTCTTCCACGCTCATACGTTGACACTCTGCAGTAGGGGCATCGCGCACCTTCATGACGGGCGCCCAGAAGTGCACCGTCTTGATGCCCACTTCGCTCTCCCACATCTTCTTGAACCAACTCTGCGCCTGCTGCTGTTGGGCACCAGCGTCCGAGCTCTGCCATCGTCGCCCGCCCTGGTAGAACTGGTGGCTGCGTAGGGGCGCCGGTTGGCGGAACGCCTGGCGGAAGGCCGGTCGCGAGGCGCGGAGAATCGAAGATGTCGCGGACGAGGCCATCGTATCCTGCTGGCGAGGCGGTTAGTCAGTATACAACAAGGCCCAAACAGGACAGAAAAAACACATACCAATGGATTGACAGCGGAGGATGATACAGGGACAAGTAATTGACGAACAACCCCCCGTACCTACACGGTCGGTTCAGAAAGTTGGTGTGAGGTCCGATTTGCGACCGAGAACCGGAGATCACCCGCCCCTGCTAGCCAAAAATTCCCCGTCTCGAGCGCTGGGTGCATAAAAACTGCACAAGCCCGTATTAGACCCTGTATACGTTTTTATGCACAGACCCGTTTCCAGGCGCCCAATCATCGGTCACCAATTGCAACGACGACACTCGTGCTACCAAGATACTGGTGGGCTCTTCTACCAGTACGACATCTCTCCATCGTCATCACAGCCCACGCCCCCGACACAGCAGTCATGTCTGCCCGCTACGCGTTCACAAAGAGCCTCAAGGAGGTGCGCTTCCTCTTCTGCCAGACCTCGGAGCAGAGCGCCGCCGTCCGGTACGTCAATTGCTGAACGAGATTGCGACAAACACCCACTTTCGAGCCCTTCGCTGACTGGACCTACTTGGACAGATCATTCCTCACAAGGGCGTACCCTACCATGAAGAAGAACAACCCGAATATTCCCATCCTCATCCGCGAGGCATCGGGGACCGTCCCCAAGGTTTTCGCACGATACGGTACGACAAGCGAGCGGCATTCACAGCACGACCAGGGAGCTAACATGTTCGGTCTAGAATTCGGCAAGGAACAGTCGTCAAGTCTGGATGGCCTCACAGACAAGCAGGTCGAGGATGTTGTCACTGGACTGGTCAAGAACGAATCGTGAGATGCAGCGAGGCGGGGAATCGGAAAGTGAATAGACGCATCTTGGGCACCAGCACCACTGTACATCAGACACGGTAACAACGAGGCTCCGCGTTCGCGCCGACATTATTGTCCATCTTTCGTGAAGATACGTCCGAACCAACGCATGCGATTTGGACATGGTAATCCTGTGAAGTATGGACCTCATGGTCACATGGATCTGAACACTCTTGGCGTCTCCAAATGGCTGGTGGTTACTTATTGCTACTTACTTATCGGAACAAGTACCTGTGTGTACAATACCTACATCCAAGCTCCCTTGCGCACCCTCTTGCCTCATCTCATAGGGAAGCGTGTCTACGACGCTTCATCACGCCCGAACGTGACGGTGGAAGCAGCTGACTCTGGCCGCTCGGCATCTTCTTCGTTTGCCAAAGGGCCAGCTCCCTCGTTCAGAGCTACTTCGGCTGTGCCATTGAAACTGGGGTTTCCCCCACGTCCGGTTGGCGACGGCGGCCAAGGTTCATTGATGCCAATGTCATCCTCCCCATCGTTGCTGGGATCCCATCCGTCCATTTTCCCTGCGTTCTCTTCGATGACACCTGGTCCATTGATTCCAAAAGGAGTGCACCATGGGCTGGGAGAATTGTCCACCAGTGGCGCGCGCAGCAAGACCCTCCAGCCATCAATGTCACAAGGAATTCCATTGCCTTCGTCACTCTCTTGCTCCGAAAGGCCAGCGGAATCAGAAGCGACTGGTTCTTCTTCTGGCTGTGGCTCCGGTGCTTTCGGTCTCTCATTCTCTCTCATCTCTGCCTTCTCCTGCACGGAGCGTTGTGATTTCTCCACTAGGTTCTGCCCCTGCGGATGCTCTTCATCACAAGTTTGATGCGCCTTTCGGTCCCGCTGGGCCGCTTCGTACAGATCTTGCAGCGCCTGGTCATTGGAGGCCTCGACATCCAGCTCCTGCTGTCGGGTGGCTTGCTGCGATTTCTTCTTCTTCTTTTTATGACTTTTGCTAATCCTCTTCCCAGAGTGCTTCGAGCGCGACCCAGGTTTGTCGGGCAGGATCGTTGCGTTGGTCGCTGACGTTCCCGCAGCTCCTTTGTCGTCCAAGTCTGCATTACACACTTCAACTTCCTCACCGTTTTGCGCAGCTCCTTTCGTCGCCATTTCAATGTCCGAGGTTTCAGGATTGCCGTCGTAAGAGGAGCCACTATCTCGCTCATGCGGACCTGCGCTTGAGGATAGCACCGCGAAGAAATTGCCAGAGAGCTTGCCGCTGGACTGGTACACGACATGCTCCGCCGAATCTTTCCCCTTGGTCGTGATCCGAGGATTATTGCTGCTAGCATCTGCAGACTTCCGTACCTGCCCAACGGTCGAAGTCTTCCTGTCTTTTTCACTTTCTGCCAAGCTTCGCTGAGAGGCAGGTAATGATCCACGTTCAGCGCTGGTCCCCGAAGTCCGCTCAAGCTCTCGGCACAACGTGTGTGGTGCCGCCTGGCTCGCGCGGTTGTCCGCTTTCTCGCTCCTGCTGACCCTGACTCCCGCTTGATTTTCTTCAGCCAGCAAAGCCGACATCCCTGCCCGTGCCTGTGGCCGTTTTCTGATCGTCGAGGAGCTGTAATTGCCACGCTCCTTGACTTCAAGGCCCTGAGTTTCTTTCCTCACTGACTGGGACTGTGTGCCAGGAGCGCCCCCAGTCTGGTTAGATGTTGCCCCAGCGTCCGGTTTCTCGCTCTCAGAACATGCTTCTCTTGTGCTTGGTTTTTCTTGCGAAGAATTTGCTGCATGGCCCACGATGTTCTTCTGAGCACCACGAGATCTCTGGGACTCAGTACCCCTCAGAGCGTGGGGATGAATAGTTGTCGCCTCAGCGTCGCCAAACTGGATGACTTTCGCACCCTCTTGCGAGGCTGGGACACCGTTGCGGTCGTCATCAGTGCTGATTCTGGTCAAGTCCTTGTCCAAAGTTTGACCGGCTTTCGCTTCTGCTCGTATGTGTCTCTTTCCACTAGTAGCAACTTGGCTAGCTTGATGAACATCAGCCGTGGTCAATGCATTCCCGCCGGTGACTTCGCTGCTCGTCTTCGGGCCAGTTGGGGTGCTAGGGCTACTCTGAGCACTCCTTATATCATCCGGTGCAATACTCGACACCGGATTGACCGTGTTTTCGGTTGCCAATCCAGGCAAAGCTACTCGAGGCTTCGAGCTAGAAAAGGTACTTTTCAAGGCATGTATTGCCGGCTCCCGAGTTTGGAGCCCATCGTATGCACTGGTGGAGGTCTGGTCGGCAACAGACGACTCGGCCAGCTTCCTGACTCGGCTCGGGCCAGATTCCTTCTTTGCCGACAGCGAGGCTGAAATATTCAAGAATGAATCTTCAGTTGCCCCTAGAACGTGCTCTGTTGACGGCCTTGGCGCACTTCCTGGTGCTGGCATGTTTGACGCGCCATCCATCACAACATCTTGTGCAGCTCTTGGCTGGAAAGGGGATGCGCTAATGTTCAGCCTGGAGCTTCCACTGCGTCCTTTCTGTGAATGTGATGGTGTTGGGGGAAGGTGTGCGACCTCAAGGCCCGCTTGCGGCATGGGCGGAGGATTCCAGACTGTCATTACCGGTGGTGGCTGAGGATAGCTCATAGGAGGACCGGTTGCACAATGATCTCCTCGCTGATGAGCCCTGGAGTACGCCCTCGAGGTCGGTGTAGGAATTGTGCCATATGTCATGTATTCTTGTCCGTGAAGCTGATCCGATGCTGAATGCGCTGGAGATAGGTAGCGAGATCGATCCGGCCTATTCCTGCGTCCTCGAGGCGTCGAGGGAACATTTCTTGGCCCATGGCGTGAGTTCCCTTGGTCCCTATACGTGGCGACTTCGTGCGTGGGCAATTGTTCACTTCGTCGACCCTCAGATGGGATTGTTGCGTCCTGTGTCAACTGCTTCAAGCTGTTGACTTCTTCTCTGACCGGTTGGGGTGAAGTTTGCATTGGACGGTGAGCATCTGGATGCCCCATTTCTTGCTGGTCCCAGTCCTGTTGCAGGCTCCCCTCGGCGGTATCGACAGGCTCGAGGTGAACATTTGGCTTTTGAGTGTCACCTGTAGAGACAACGGCGCCGCCTGTAGCACTTCCTGTTGCAGGCCGTAAATGCTGATCCGATGGTGCAGTAGTTTCCTAGACCGTGCGCCTATCTTGAGAAATTGCTTGCGGAGGAGGCACAGATGAACCCCTGGTTTCGTCCCGAACCTCATTCTCACATGCCGGTCGGCTGGTCATCCGTGGACATCTATCTTCAGATACAGTTGATCGTGATCTTGACTCGAAATGTGTCTGTTCGTGAACGTGGTGAAGTGCGGTTGGTGAGTGGGAAAATGTGTCATGGTTTCTTTGGAAATTCAATGTCGCCGCAGCTTCTGTGCCAGAGTTACCGGCAGCCGGAAATTGAACCCATCGAGGTGGATAGTAAGGTCTACCCGATACTATGGCTGTGCCGTTATCCGTCAAATATCCCGATGGGTAGTGCGCCACTGTCGCTGTCGCCTCAGTGAGGGACGCTGTGAGAACTGTCAGCGCATTGGTCGACAGGCTGAGTGATTACGGAGTGCTTACCTTGTTGCGAGACGTGCAGTCCTATCTCCCAGTCCGTTATTCGCCGCTTTTGCTGTGTCAGAGCTTCCACGAGACATGAACGTAGAACAGGCGTCAAAAACCGATCCAGGTCGAAGCCTGAATCGTGATTTGGCAGGCAAGATGAGATAGGAACTGCAGGTGCCGGGAAATGCAGTAGATTGTAGGCGTTCTGTGGCTGAGATGCCCATGCGACAACCCACTTGTAGGTGGCCTTCTCCAAGAGACTATGGACACGCAGCAGATTGCTGTAATCCAGGTTGCATATCCCAGCAAGTACGTTGGCGAGGTTGACGGCTCCGTAGTGGTACAGGTCGTAACTGTCGAAGTAATCGTAAAGCTGCGTGTTGACATTGGGTCTCCTGTTTTTCGCCAGCATCACAGCACGCCATTGCTTGCGGGCCAGTGATTTGCACACAGAGTGAACTTGAGGAACACTCCAGTGAAAGATGCGACGCTCTGGAAGAAAATGCTGCACGAAGCGGAAAGGAAGCCGGCCATCGAATCGAGACAATTGCGCTGCCGAGCCCGGTGGCACATGGGTATAGAAGCTGCTGGGAACGTCATTCTCAACGAGCTCTGGTGCTTCAGCTTCCGCACGGTACTTGTCAATGACTGTCCGGTCGTCTAGGACGGGGAGGCCGTTCGCGTGGAATTCCTTGAAGCCTCGAAAGCTCGGCTTCTGTGCTAATTCCTTGTCGACGATGAGCGACAGCTCATGTTCCAAAGACATGTCGAGAGGAATGCTGCCCTAAAACTGCAGGTTGTCAAGAGCCTTTGAGGTTAGAAGAGGAGAGGAGTGTAGGATCAAGTATTTGAATAATAGCGAGCCAACTCGCGTCAGAGATCCATGAGAAGAATCTGCTAGACCATGCCAAATAACGGTCACAGTTGGGATGAAGGCAAAGTTTGTGTTCCCGCTGGCCAACTGACTGAATGGAAGCTGATTGACAGAGCGTAGACGCCCATGCACTCCAGGTATCTCCCAATCATCTATTTTCGATGGCCCATGGATGATTGTGTACTGGCAGGCACTGCAGGGGGCGCTTTGTTTTGTCGTTGATTCACATAGCAAGGCACCTTCCTTAGCGAGGGCGCCCGGGCTTGCTCTGTGCTTCAGTGGCTGGGCCACCTAACTTGCATTGATTTTACCTTATGGAGTGGATGCGTGCTTTAGAAATTGGCGATCGATTCCGGAACTAAAACTGCCGTATCGTCGTAGATAGCTCGTGCATTCAATGGAAATGGAGATCGTCTCGCCCAGGACGTACGCACCCTGGACCGCAACATGCCGCTATCGATGAACCAAATAACCGGGCGCCTGCATAATCTGGTTGAGATGTATGCCGATGCCAGTCAAGCGTATCGAAAGCAATGCTCGGCTCGGGTCTCCAACAATGTCTCCTTCACTTGACGCTACGCTCACATGCCATCTTCTCGTCGCCTCCAGGGCGAAGAACTCAAATAAAAGGTGCCGCGGATCATCAACGACTATTTCCATATGCCAAAGAGCCGCACTCACAAATGCAGCAGTACTTTCAATGCCATCCTTGAGGACGGACAGGAGAAGCCTACATTAGTGGATACATAGTTGCGATTGTTGGTACAAGACCCTACTTGATTTTTGTCATGGCCGCGGGTTGGATGTTGGCCTACTTTTGGACATTCAGAAGTTTCAGAATGGCCGACTCGTTGTCTCCAGATATCGCCTTGCCATTGTTCCAGTCAACCACCTGCTCCAAGTTAGTTACCATATTGACACGGATCTCGAATTTGCCTGGGGCACAGCTTACCAGCGGCCTCCGGAGGCTCTCCTTGCTCTCCTTGAACTTCTTGAGCGCATCCTTCTCGTCCTTGGCACCCTCGATGATAGTGGAAATCTTGCCCTTGCCCACGTACTCGAGTATAGTCTGAACTTGGTCGGCGGTTGGAGGATCCTCGGTAATGTTGAGGTCGAACTGCTCGCGCTGAGTTTGGGGGGTGTGATCGCTGGCTTGATCAAGTGTTGCTCCTGCAGCAGCGTTTGCTGAAGCTTGCTTCAAGAGAGTAGCGACGCGGGTCGACGCCGGAGATCCAGCCTTGTGGAATAGCGTGATGATGTCGAGCGATTTTGACTATTGCCAGATTAGCCATCGAGTTATGCGTGCTACAGGCGGAAAGACCCACGAAGCGGAACATTTTGAAAGGTCCTTGCGAAAGGTGTTTGTTGTGTTTAAGATACGACGCGATCTTTGAACAAAAGGTTGATGATGCTTGAGGTAAGGCAGCTAGCTACCTGTTTGACCTATCGTGAGGCTCTGCGCCAGATGCTGCATGATGACTGCACGCCGGATGACTTGGTCCGTGCATTGCTAGCTCCCTGGGTCCGGTCCCCATTCCAATCCGACAAGGCCGAGCGGATTGGAGAGCTACCCTGTGTCAATGAGATTTACTCTTGAGCTCGTGCAATTTTGCCATCTCTAACCAAGAAACGGTCGTTGATCTTGAAAACAGAAAAACTCATAGAGTGAGGTATACCATGGAACGCTCCATCCATTCAAGCACGTCGTCCATGAACAAGGTGCTTGGTAGAGAGGCACAAGCACCTTCATCGACTGTAGGTCGCCATTCGCATATTCATACCTATGCAAGGATGGTGAGAGAGGGATAGAGCGCGATACTGCAGGTAACTTTATTGAACACTTGTCAGAAGGCCCTCATATCGCGCTTCAAATGCAGCATTTGACTCTGGGAGTCTGGAAGCACTTGGCAAGCTGGCCGAGTTACTCGGCTTGTCAACGTCGTTCATCGTACACCAAGTGTCAAGATGCCAGGGACATCGGTTGGCCTCACAATCTCGAAATTCCTGCTATGTGACTTATTTGACTAACATTAGTATGTACTCGGATGTGTGATCAGTCCACCCCTCTGCTGACCCTTGGCTTGACATCTCGAAAGGGGATCAACCCAGAACCCTCCACTTGTCTGTCCAGCACGAGAACAGCGCCCGCTTGCCAGACCAGAGCGGCTCACTGCAACTAGAAACATCTTGCATGACGTCGGTGCGTCAATTCACGTAGACAGCGCCTGCCAACATCGCGATCACAGTCGCGATGACGTATGACCTTTCGAGAAGCAACTTGTGGAGAATGGCGTAAACACTGATTCTTCCGTTGTCCTACAAAACTCTCGTTCTCTCCATCTTAGCGAACCTGTGAAACATCAATCAAGTTCTTGTTCATACCAAAGGTCCTGCAAAGCCCACCAAATAGCATCATGTCTGGAAACTCTTCTGTCGGCCAGTCTGGCGTCTACGAGGCTGGTGACCAACGCAACTACAAGGATTCTGAGCTCAAGGCTGCCCAGGAACCCTATCACGAGGGCAAGGAGAACTCTCACAACAACCTCGATTCAAGTACGTCCGATCAAACCCAGGATGATACGCGAGCTTACAAGTGGTAGAGGATGAACGTTCCATCGCCAACAGGCTCGCCGCCGCGGAGCGTAACAAGGGCGATTCGGAGGACCCCGAGACTGCGGCTGCCAAGAAGGACCCCACTCTTCCCGTAAGGCTCAAAACACGATGGCAGAGACAAACACTGACATTGGCGATGATTAGGCCAAGCTGCACGGCAATGAGCCTTCAAGGGGCGCCAAGATTGACGCTGAGTTGCAAGCCGAGGAGGAAGAGCTTCTCCGCCAGAAGCAGGGCAAGTAAGCAGTTTCATGTCTTGCCGGGCCTTGGGTTCAGCGGCGTTACTGGTGACAGCCATGGATAGCCACGATTCACGCCAATAAAGTATACTATACGCAGCACGCAAGAACCCACAGGTTATGTGACATCAAAACTGTCGTAAAGGTCGTCGTGAGCATGATTTCAAGAAACATTGCGGTTGCAGAGAGGGCACAGTACCACAGTGCTCTCGAATATGGAGCGACTTGGCCGTGGGTAACCAAGTAACATGAGGGCTTCATCAAAAAGACACGCAAAGCTCTGGTACACGGAAAGCCCAGGGCAGGAGGTCATCACCATCAGAGGTGTCACCTCTACGAACACATGTGCTAAATCACGTCAAATCGCTACTCGTCAACGATGAGATGCGCAGCAGCGCAGTAGGAACGACTCGTTGGTCCAGAAGCGGCACACCTGTCTCGCTCACATCTTTATCTGCCTGAGACACAATGTTAGTCTCTTGCTGCAACAATTGTGTGCGAAATAGTGTTGCATGAAGTGGAAAAATCAGAATATGTAAGAATTAGATATCATGTGACTGCTCTGATATAGCGACTCCGGCGAGAGTGCCACCAGGCAGAATCAAACGCAAATTACCTCATCATGAAAGGTATCAGGGTACAAGAGAATGTTTGACTTACCATACGGAATGATGCATGCTCATGACGACCAGCGGCCGCGAAGCAAAACTCTGCCAACGGAGGGAGAATGGGTGAAGGCGATGATTCTCCAAAAAATTTTGGAGATTCGCGACGTGGTTCTCATTGGGTTCGATGGGCCCGTGCACTCGAAGCGTGCTGACACATCAAAAGTGGGACGGTCACGGCAAAACCTGTGGCCGGAATTTTGCTTAGGGCACCGAGATTTCTGCCCGCACACTTACACGGTATCAGCGTGCATCAAAAAGTCCCTGGTGATATCTCGGCACCAGACCACATCCACCAACGACCGACGGAAACGACACTTCACGACAACAGGTACGACTTTCTGCAAGCGAGATATTCACTTGCGCGCAATACTATTTCGATTCGAGATCCGAGGCTGACGCCAAAATAGAATACCGTCAAAATGGGTGACGCCACGATTGAGGGTTCCGCCTGGCGCCTCGTTGAGGTCGGCCGTGTCGTTGTGATCAACGGCGACCACCCCGACGCTGGCAGACTCGCCGCCATTGTCGAGATCATCGACCACAAGCGCGTACGTTTTGGATTCGGCGACGACGTGGAGGAAATGATGGACTGACATCGCATGCAGGTGCTCGTCGAGGGTCCTTCATCCAACCCCGAGCTTGCCACTCGCCGACAGCCCCTCCGCCTCTCGCGGGCTCTCCTTTCCCCTCTCGTCATCGAGGGTCTTGAGCGCGGCGCCCGCCACGCCACCCTGAAGCAGCGCTGGGAGAAGGCCGAGATCGATTCGAAGTGGGAGCAGACCAACTGGGCCAAGAAGCGCGAGCAGAAGTCGAGGCGGGACAATCTCACCGACTTTGAGCGCTTCAAGGTCCTCCGCCTGAAGAAGCAGCGCCGCTTCGAGGAGCGCAAGGCGCTCGCCAAGGTCAAGGCCTCGGCATAAATGGGGTTATTCGCATTTGGAGTCAAAAGGGCAACTACGGAGAGGTGACATTAGATCGGGCAGGGAGGACACTGGGAATCAGGGCGGCCAGAGCATAGCCACGTCGTTTGTGCCAGCCGGGTCCTTGAACCACATAAACCATCCCCAAGGGCTGTATGTCGCAACGCATTTTCGCAGACGGACGGCGTCAAATGGAAAATTCCACAATCATCTGAATTCAAGGCGCTGGGCGGTTCTTTTCGATCACTGTGTGAGCCGGGATGTCTGCATGTCTGCTGTCTTGAATCATTGCCCATGACGTTTGGCCTGTCTGAATCCCGCTTCAATCAACAGTGAACTCCTCGTTAGGGTTGGCCGGGGCATTCCGGGGAAATCTAACCCATGTCAGTGCAGGGTAGGTCTTTCGCGGCGGCTTGAATCGGAACGGCATTCCGAAGCTCGATTGTTTTCTTCACTACGTCAACGAGGAGGACCGGAAATCTCAAGAAATTGCCGGAGAATTTCTATCGCAAACTTCTTTGCACGCGCTTGTTAGCCCAATTGCATCCGTCCTTCGCCCTGCAGCCTTCTGTGTGCCTCATTGAGCATCCCCCTCGCATATAGAGAACAATCAGACCACCCAACATGCTTCGCACAGCGTCGGCAAGAGCGGGAGCTGCAAGCTCGTGGCGTGCGGCAGCAATGCCGAGGACGATGGCTGCTGCTACCACCACATGTCAACAACAGCGATCTATTTCCATCTCGACCCCGCATACTGCCTCTGCTCGTATCCCTTCTGCCTCAACCCCGCGATACAGCACCTACCGCCAATTTCACACGTCCAAGCCCACCATGGTCTCTACACGAACCGAGAGCGATGCCTTTGGCGAGATCCAGGTCCCCGGGGACAAGTACTGGGGTGCCCAGACGGAGCGCTCCCTCGAGAACTTCAAGATCAACCAGCCGCAAGACAGAATGCCGCCGCCCATTATCAAAGCCTTTGGCATTTTGAAGGGAGCTGCGGCCACTGTCAACATGCGCTATGGGCTTGACCCCGAGATCGGCAAGGCTATCCAGCAGGCCGCCAAGGAGGTTGCTGACGGCAAGCTCATGGATCACTTCCCCCTCGTTGTTTGGCAGACTGGTTCTGGTACCCAATCCAACATGAACGCCAACGAGGTCATCTCGAACCGTGCTATCGAGATCTTGGGCGGCAAAATGGGCAGCAAGAAGCCTGTTCACCCCAACGATCACGTCAACCGCAGTGCTTCGTCCAACGATACGTTCCCTACCGTGATGCACATTGCGGCCGTCTTGGAGCTTGAGAATGACCTGCTGCCCGCGCTCAAGTCTTTGAGGGCCGCCCTTCAAGCCAAGGTGGACGACTTTGAGGCAAAGAAGATCATCAAGATTGGCCGCACACACTTGCAGGATGCCACCCCCTTGACTCTTGCGCAGGAGTTCTCGGGCTACGTGGCCCAGCTGGACTTTGGAATCAAGCGCGTTGAGGCAGCACTCCCTGATCTGCGCCTGTTGGCGCAGGGTGGTACCGCTGTCGGCACTGGCATCAACACTTTTGAGGGCTTTGCTGAGGGCATTGCCGAGGAGGTTACCAAGATGACCGGTACCGAGTTCAAGACCGCGCCCAACAAGTTTGAGGCCCTCGCTGCCCACGACGCCATTGTCCACGCTCACGGCGCGCTCAACACCCTGGCAACCTCGTTGACCAAGGTTGCCCAGGATATCCGTTACCTTGGCTCTGGTCCCCGTTGCGGTCTTGGCGAGCTCAACCTTCCTGAGAACGAACCTGGTAGCAGCATCATGCCTGGCAAGGTCAACCCCACCCAGTGCGAGGCTTTGACGATGGTCTGCGCTCAGGTCATGGGCAACCATGTCGCGACCACCATTGGCGGCATGAACGGCCAGTTCGAGCTCAATGTGTACAAGCCTCTTGTCATCCGCAACCTCCTCCACAGCTCCAGGCTGCTGGCTGATGGAATGCGCTCTTTCGAGAAGAACTTGGTCGTTGGCTTGGCTGCCAATGAGGCCAAGATTGCCAGCATCATGAAGGAGTCGTAAGTCAATCCAAGCTCGGTTTGTGACACAGGCCTCTGCTAACTTTGCCGTAGTCTCATGCTTGTGACATGCCTCAACCCGAAGATCGGTTACGACATGGCCAGCAAGGTGGCCAAGAATGCGCACAAGAAGGGCCTGACTCTGAAGGAGTCGGCAATGGAGCTCAAGGCCTTGACTGAGGAGGAGTTTGATCAGCTAGTCAAGCCCGAGCTCATGGTTGGCCCTTCTCCTTACAAGGGTTAAGCTTTGCAAACGCTATAATTGTAAATCATGTTGGATAGAAGTCTAAAATCAAAGCGAGCTCCGTCTGCTTTTCTCCCCAAGCTAAAAATGCGCACTTCCAACGCTCAATTGATTGCGAGTTCCAGTTCTGAATTGGTGGAGCGAGCACAGAGCTCACCACATGAACACAGAACGGAGCACCTTACCCCACGTTCGCCGTCATACGAGTATTACCTAATCGAGCCTAGCTTGTCAACCACCAAGCCCTAGAATTTCGCAACGGAGGTTTCGCTTCACAAACAAACGACGAATATCGCAACGAACGGCCCAGACGAACGATTTCTAGGCTCACTTCCAAATGTGAGTATGGAGTATTGCGGAATTTTTCGCAAATTGCAGGCCCCCCATATCATGCGTGCCGAACCGAAATTCAGCTTGCTCGAACACCAGCTAACGACGAAACCCCTCCTCTAGACCACACAACCGCCAGCATGGCCAACCCCCGCGTCGAAGAGCTCCCCGATGAGGAGCCCCAGAAGTCCCGCGTCGAGGACCAGGACGAGGACTCCAGCGATGAGTCTGAGGTTGAGGCTGGTGGCGAGGGCGAGCTCCCCGCGGGCTCGACCACCGTTGTCACCTCGAGGAACGAGAAGAAGGCCCGCAAGATGCTCGAGAAGCTGCACTTGATCCGCGTCCCTGGCATCACTCGTGTCACCATGCGCCGCCCCAAGAACGTACGTGCGGAGATGCTGGGAGAAATGAGGAAGTGAGGAGAGCAGAGGCTAAACAGCACCCCGCAGATGCTGTTCGTTATCAACAACCCCGAGGTCTACAAGTCCCCCAACAGCAACACCTACATGTGAGTGCACCGGCCGACATGCCAGTGCGAGACAGACTGACAGGAAAAGTGTGTTCGGTGAGGCCAAGATCGAGGACATCAACGCCACTGCCCAGCAGGCTGCTGCTGCTCAGCTCGCTGCCCAGGGCGCTTCCGAGGGCGACCACGCTGGCCACTCCCACGGCGAGGCCAGCAAGGGTGCCGAGTCTTCAGACGCCAAGAAGCCTGCTGAGGAGGAGGAGGAAGAAGACGACGACGAGGAGGTCGACGCCGAGGGCATTGAGGACAAGGACATCGAGCTCGTCATGAACCAGGCCAACGTTAGCCGCAAAAAGGCTATCAAGGCTCTGAAGGAGAACGAGAACGACATTGTCAACTCTATCATGGCATTGAGTATCTAGCATCGTCGATAACTCATTCAGAATGTGATGACACGAGCTTCAAGTGCCTCTGCTTCTCCGTAACAGTGCGGAGACTTCGGCACTTGAATGCATGCTGCAATAAAAATGAAAGAATCAGATGATGTGGCAATTAATTCTCCTTATCTACAGCTGCTGTTTCCAGCGTTCAATCGCAATCATGGTGCTGTCGGATTCAATGCTTGCTACTGTACTTGGTCCGCTCGGAACGGGACGGATCACAGTTTCCGTCACGTGATTAGTCTCCCGGCCTCAACGACCCGCCTTGGTCGGCAAAGTCAACCAACACCGCAGCAAACTACCATTTACGCTCATTCATCCCAGCATAAACCATCAAAATGGCCACCGTAAGTGCCCTCAATTGATTAACCTCCCCGGTAGGCACGCGAAGACAATAATGATGACCGTTCCGTGCCGATTTCGCCCTCACCACGCGACAGAGCGATTGAGCTAATTTCTCTTCTCCCGACAGCGCAGCGCCGCTCTTAAGCTCGACTGGACCAAGGTCACCAGCTCGCTGGGCCTCCGCGGCCAGACCGTCTCGTCCCTCCAGGCTTTCAAGAAGCGCAACGAGGACGCGCGCCGCCGGGTGCAGATCCTGTCCGAGCAGCCCACGACCGTCGACTTTGCCGCCTACCGCGCCCAGCTCAAGAACACAGCCATTGTCGACGAGATTGAGAGACGATTCAAGGAGTTCAAGCCCGCTACCTACGATGTGAGTCGCCAGCTCAAGGCCATTGAGGCCTTCGAGGCCGAGGCTGTCAAGAACGCCGAGGAGACCAAGACCGCTGTCGACCTCGAGCTTAAGGACCTTACCGCCACCCTGAAGAACATTGAGTCTGCCAGGCCATTTGAGGACCTCACCGTTGTATGTTGGATCGCTTCCGTGTTGCCGCAACGGTTTCTGATAATCTTGTGTAGGATGAGGTTGCTGCCGCCGAGAAGTCGATCGACGAGAAGACCAACGAGCTCGTTTCCAAGGGCCGCTGGATGGTGCCTGGCTACAAGGTTCGTCACTACTGCTCATGTCTCCTGGAATTCTATGCTGACTCCCGAAATAGGAGAAGTTTGGCGATCTTGCCGTTGTCTAAGCGATCGCTCTCGTTGGCTTGCTCTACGCTATGCGGAAAGATTCCCTTTGTGTACTCTAGCATTGTAGGTACGAGAAATCGTACTGGTGGAGTCAGTCGCTCTACTTGTATCTCTAGAATGGTGCAATTGCCCGTGAAATGCCTTCATTGAGTTCATTCCTGCGACGATGGCATATCAGCCGCGATATCGAGTTACCCTCGCCATGGGAAAGGCCACGATAACTACTCAGTACGGCGCATGTCAATGCCCAAGACTGGTGCGTCGCAGGACAAGTCTGTGCCGCTGTCCGTTATGGGCAAAGTGAATTTAAACATGCAAAGAACCCTCGCTTGCAATGCTCTCGTCGTTCAATCAACACTGTTCATGGTATATATCGTTCCGACACACCGATCTAACCCTTCCCGATAATCCTCACGAAGATGGTTGTGGCTTTGCGTATGTTCTTGTCCACTCCCTGGCCTTTTCGATAGCCGCCTGTTCATCAGCTTTCCAGTGCTTAGCCACGTCGTCGGCCAAAGGATCGTCAGGGTTCGGGGCGCCAAGGAGAGCTTGAATCGACAGGAGAATCGTCCGAATCTGTAGAGCGGGAGACCAGTTGTCTACGTCGTGTTAGCGAGGCCAGCCTTGGGGCATTTCCTTGCGGGGAGAAATACTCTTCAAGACATCGAGGCAAATGCGACCAAGTTTGTCGACATTGGGGTGGAAGATCTTGGTTAGAAATCGAATCTTGGGCGCAGTCATGGGATAGTCCTCGGGTAGGAAGAGCTCGAGCTTGAATATCCCGCCTATACCTTGTCAGTCGAGGATGAACCTACCACACACGACAGCAGTACCTTCGTAGGGAGAGCTAGCAGGTCCGTGAATCTCGACGTCGAAGTATCGCAGGTTGTCCTCGTGAGGGATAGCGCTGATACCGGGGACGCTACGCAACGAACGGTCAGCAGCTGGGTTGTCGCGAATCAAGGCTGTCTACACGTACGGCTCGGCCATGAGACGCTCCGTCTCCTTGATGATTCGCTTGGGCAGGGCCATTCTGATGATTTGGTGGATTTGCTTTCAAGGAAAAATGACTGTAGGCTGGAACAGAGCAATCTGGGTCAGGACTTATAGGAATTCAAAGCAGTGTCAGAACTTTGGAAGACGTTTGTGATGATCACTCGGTACCTGTGCTTGCATGCGAGGCGGGGCACTGTTCTGGGCGAGGAGGGGCGCCTGCGCATGCGACAGTGGTCCACGGTGCTGTGTATGTGCGCCAGGCGGCTCTCGCCCGGCAGTGGGTGATCGAAGTCAAGGGAGTCCGGACGGAGCCTTTGTTGATTCTGTCGCATCAGCTATCTGAATTAAAGTCTTGGTTGATTGCGATCGATATTCATTTCATTTGGTTGGCATCCTGAGCCAAGAATGTGAGGTACTCTCCTTATCAGCCAGTACTACAGTAGAGGCGAGGTAACGCTAGTGGGACGCATATTTGGGACCTGATAGTGGTAAAGTACTTTGACAATCAAAATGAGTGAGGGGATATCTATACACTATTGCCTACTCATCACTGGCAGACGATGATTCAACTGCTCGGTGCTCAATCTCATGGTCTGCCAACCGTCGTCACTGACGGCGCACATGTGCTGCGCTTTTGGATACAATACAGACACATCGACCCGTAGCATGTGAGACGTCATTCACGACGCTCTATCTTTTGCTGGATTGTCAAACGGCCGCGCGCTGCGCATGCCCGACAGACAGCGCGACCCCGACATGAAGGACCTCTTCGAGCTGTCATTTCCTGGCCGACGCGATGCCATTCTTCGACCAGACTCTTGACGCGCCCCGGAAGGGAAAGACGATCAAGTCAGCGTACGACAGTGAAAGCTTTGAATCGGATGGGACAATTCACGTGGATGGCCTTGTTGGGTCAGCGACCATCTCGCCCTCCGGTCGCGACATTGCGCTCGCGTCGCCGAATGGTCTGGCCATTATCGACCTCGACTCACCTTACAATCCACCCCGACGGCTGCGCAGTCATGGCCAGCCGTGGCTGGTCACAGATGTGCAGTGGTCGCCGTTTGCTGCCCGCGACTATTGGGTAGTATCCACAGCGAACCACCGCGCCCTCGTGTGGAATCTCAATCTGAGAGAGGACTCGGCGTCTGGCGCGATCGAACATTCGCTCCAAGGGCACAGTCGTGCCATTACGGACATCAACTTCTCCGCGCACCATCCCGACATCCTAGCCACGTGCTCTGTCGATGGCTACGTCCACTCTTGGGACTTGCGTCGCCCGCGGCAGCCAGTGCTCACTTTCTGTGACTGGTTTGCCGGGGCCACCCAAGTGAAGTACAGCCGACAAGACCCGCACGCTCTTGCATCTTCGCATGATCGCTGGCTTCATGTTTGGGATGAGAGGAGGGCGTGTGAGCCCGTCAAGTCCATCACCGCTCACACATCCAAGATTTATGGACTCGACTGGAATCGGCTGAACCCTACTGCGATTGTCACATGCTCGTTGGACAAGACTATCAAATTCTGGGACTACTCAAAGGATGTCCAAGAACCCGAGAAGGTGATCCACACCGAGTATCCTGTTTGGCGAGCGCGGCATACGCCCTTCGGAGAGGGCCTGTTGGCCATGCCTCAGAACGAGCCCGGCGATTTGTACCTGTACGATAGACGGCGCTTGCATGAAGGACCAAAACACATGAAAGCAGACCCGGTAACGGTCTTCCCTGGCCACGGCCAACACAAGGCGAAGGAGTTTCTCTGGCGGAGCAGGGGCGGCATTGACGATAACTCAATCGACCACCGAGAATTCCAGCTTGTGTCTTGGGGTGCTGACAATGAGCTGCGGCTTCAATGCGTCGACGCAAGCATCCTTGCGGCCGTGGGATATACCAAGGGTGCACCGGCAGCCAAGGGCATCAACCTGACCCGCAAGGGCGCTACGTACAAGACGTTTCGGACCGTGGATGAGGTCTCAAATCGGGATCACAAAGCTGGAACCATGAGCGACCCGCGTACCGCTGTAAGCCACCAAACGAAGCAAAGTGCACTCACGATGAGTATGCGCTCGGGTGCGCAGGGGCGGCACGCAAAGACTGGTTGGCGAGGGCCATCCATGCGAGCCAAGGTTGAGTCGAAGAAGGATCGCAATCAATCGCAGATTGGTTGGCTAAAGGGCATCACCATTACGAAACGGACCGCATCGGGACCTGGCACCATGCCTAAGAGACAAATGTCCAAAGACTCGAGCGTCTTTGGCCATGGCTATCCTGACGACGAATGGGAGGGCCCAGACACAATTCAAGACGAGGTGTTGCGTATCAGCATGTCCATGCCGAAAGTAAGGTGGGAGAACATCGACTTTGACGAGATGACCCTCAACGCGTCTCTGAACGGGCCCTGGGGATCAGGTGGGGACACCATTTTCATCAAGCTGCGAATATACATACCCGAGGACTATCCCAGTGCAAGCGCGCCGAAGTTCTACATTGAGAAGACCTCGTTTCTACCAGCGGAGACGCACCAGCGCCTTACCAGAGAAATCCATCAACTCGCGGAGCGGTTTCTGAAAAGGAAACAGAACTGTCTGGAAGTCGCCTTCATTTACCTGTTGGGCGAGGTTGATTTGGAGACGAGTACAAAGCTCTTCAAGAGTGCGGATGATCTTGACGATGGTATTGGCGCTCTCGTCGACGAGAGCTCCAGCAGCGAGGAAGATGAAGATATCCCAGCAGGTGGCTCCGCGGCCATGTCGCAAGAGCTGCCGCCTCACGCGGATGCGGACACGACCCTTGCGCACCCGATGAGGTCCATTGTCCCACCGCCCCCTAGGACCTGTGGTGCACGGTTTTCGCATGACGGACGTCTCGTCTGCTTCTTTCCTAGCAAAGAGGAAAGGGCACGGGCCTTGTACTCTAGCAATGCCGAGCTGCAAAGGGACAAGACGAAGCCTGAGCCATACTTCGCTGGCTTTGGGAGGATTGCGTGCGAGCAGTCTTCAAAGTCGAAATTCGGGACAGATGATCCATCTGCGACAGAGTATCAATCGGATTCGGACGAATCTGACAACTCCACCTCGTCGAGTGGCTCCGAGTCCACTTCCATTCACAAAATGAGCCTCTGGTACCACCCTAGACGCCAATTCAAGAAGACGTGGAGTGAGGATCGATCTATCAGGTCAAGCGGCGGTGACACTGGGACTGGAATCGGCACGGGCACGGGCACGGCATATAGCCGACGGCGCATACTGGGCAGGCCGCGGAACCTTGTCACGATTCACGATACTCAACATCACCTCCCCTCAAAAAGGGAATTGGCCAAAGAGTACGCAATCTTTGGTGACGGTGCTGAAGTGTGCGAGCACAATGCAGCCGTGGCCGCCAAGCACGGAAACCAGGAAATGAGCGACATCTGGCGGTATTTGACGCTTCTCCTCAAAAAGGGCATACCACTCGAGGTACTCACGCCCGACAGTCGGCGCAACTCGATTCTCGTCATCGCACACCAAGTTGTCTCGAAGGCACGTGCGCTAGAGTCGCCTGACTCTGGGTACGACTCATCCGAGTCCGATCCTGGGCTTTCTGGCAGAGTGAAATGGGGTGAACATCCCCTAGCACGGGAGTTCATCGGTGAGCTATTCGACTACTTTGAAAAGGTGGCCGATATCCAGATGTTGGCCATGCTGTCCTGCATCTTCAACGAGACATCGGCTGAAGACAGCGTTGCCTACGCGGAGTCGCATCTCCCACAGACCGACACACCGTTGCCCCTCAAGGCCCCTTCTTTCTCGTTAGAATATTTCCCCACGGATGCCTCTGTCTGGAATCTCTTTGGAAGAAAACGGAATACATCACTCGTAACAACCCCAAGAACGCCACACACGCCCTTGACGCCTTACTATGACGAATCGCAAGCGTCTGAAGACGCCGCTTGGAACGGTGATCCAGCGTCCAACTCCTACTCTTGCGGCGAAACACCGCCCGCCCGTGGCAAGGCACCTGTTACAGGTCTCGATATTGCCCAGAGTGGCATGCGGTCGCCGCACTCCCGATCAACCCACAAGGCCAATGCAAGTCTCGCATCGTCCTTTACGGGTCTACCACGATCTTTCACGGGTGGAAGTTCCGCATCGCCACCAAACAACAAGAAGAAGCCCAGTCCTGTGGAGACGATCATCAACAGCCTAGCCCCTGGCATGAACAGTACGGTCTGGGGCCACGCGTCCAAGACAGTCACAGGTGACTCGAGCGTCGGGCGTTTATCAATGGACGGGGACGAGCCAATGTCCGAGGACGCGCTACCGCTCGTACCTGTGAGCGTGTCGCTGTTCGTGGAGGACCAGACCATGTTCGATGATGACGGTTGGCTCAGCGCCCCCTTGTTGGATCCTGCGCGTGCAGAGCGTTACGCGAGGTACCGCTATGCTTACGCGGAGATGCTCCAGATGTGGGACGAGCCGCTGTCTCGACTTGAGATTATGAAGTTCAACGTTATGCGGTCCGATAGCCATCAGCCTCTGCACCACAGGGACGGCAGCACATCGGAGTCCTTCACGATTCAAGAAGACAGCGTCACACATGTCAAGACGGGGTCGTCGCCCATTGTCATGGGCAAGAAAGATCAGCTGCATGCACTGGTTGCGTCTGGCAGAGGTCTCGACGTTACGGGCATATGTCGCATTCACGAGACGCAGCTTGATCCTGCAAGATACACCTCCTCCAACTCCCACTTGGGCGGTGCCGTGGGCACTTGTGATCGTTGCCGTCGCATACAGAAACAACTGCGCTGTGTATATTGTCTGGAGCCTGTTGATGCGTTGTTTCCCCCGTGTCTCAGCTGTGGATGCGCAAGCCACGAGGCCTGTCTCGCCGAGTGGCATGCTGCCGGGGAGGAGTTCTGCCCTGCCGGAGACGAGTGCAACTGCGTCGAGGAGGCCTCGAATGGCCAGGTGGAATCATGGGCGGCACTGCAAGGAGCCATGACCAAGGGTCCGAACAAAATTTTGGTATTGCCCGGTCCTGCCGTCGTGGATCCGGACGAGGAACGAGGCAGGACGACGTCGGCGCCGCCTGGAGACGTCGCCAGTAGTACGGGGACGGGACTGATACCGAACGCGTCGACGTTGACGTTTGATCGCTTGAGAAAGTCGGCAGGATCTTGGTCGAGAGCCAGCAGCGCGCGCCGCAACATCAAGAAGATGCTTTAAATCATGGACCTTGTCTTGTATTTTATGTAAGCAAAGAGCTCGTCGCTGAATTATAGTAATTATCCGCCTGCTTGTCATCTGCGTGGCGGTTGGCGCATCTACTTGCAACAATCAATATTACAACCGCCTCGGTCCTTTGCAGGACGAATTCCAATACGCATACACAGGATCTTGGCCGCCAACATCATGCATGGGGTTGAGGTCCCCTCCGTTCACCACCCTTCGTTTCAGCTTCAGTGCGACTGTTGGCGTTCGATTGTGAGGAACGTCAAGACCACCATTCACACAGTTCACGGCGGCGAGTAACGACCATGGCCTTCGTCCATGTACTCCAAGCGATTTCGCTTCCTGGCCACTCCAGCCATGTCCATCGGCCAGTCCCATCGCAGGAAGAACGTGAAGCTCCTCTCCACCAATGACCATCGCAGCCTCGCCGCTGCGGCGCGGCAACCGTCCACCTCGCACCTCGTCTCCTCAGACAGTCGGACCTGGTACCATTCTCTCCCGTCGTCGGGGGGACAATAGTCGCCGTCCATGAAATTGACCTTGGAAAGAATATGCGTTCTTCCCACGTTGTACTTCTGGCAGTTGTTGTTGTCGCAGCGCCCTTCGCGGAGGACCAGCCGCGACATGGCGTCCTGATGGAGGTCCAAAGTCGTCACTTCCACAATGTTCGCGTCGACCCAGTATCGGTACTCGCGAGCTGCTTGCTGTATGCGCTCGCTGCAGGGCGCGCTTCTGTCGAAGCTGACGTGCCAGCTTCTCGCAACGTCGCCCACTTTGACCGACCAGAATTCTTTGACGTTGGGAAACCAAAACCTGTCCAGCGTCACTTGCCCGTTGACATTCTGGTCGCACCACTCGGAGACGTAATCAAAATAGCGTTTCGGCAAGGCGATCCTCTGCTCATCAGGAACGCAGTCCCAGAAGACAACACGTTCGGCTCGTGATGCGATGTCTTCAGCCACAAAATCAAAAGTCGTTCGGTCAGCGATGCGGTAGTCGCACACCAGGATGTCTCGCGAGAAATTGAAGTACGACCCCTTGCCTACCCGCTCGTAGCCATGGCGTGCTTCGCTCCGCGATTCATGATTGACTTGGGTTATCGCTGGCAGTGGGTGAGCGCAATCGACGTCGACGAGGTCGTTCAGGAGAAGCAGACGAGGCTCAATGGCACAATTGTATATACGTAGCCGCAGCTCCGGCGGAAGGCATGTGAAGGAAGGCTGCGCAGCTGATACGCCTGAGAGAGGTTCAGGTCCATGATGAGAGTTCTCATCGCCGTTCAAGATCCGCCACGATGGCACCGCCATGACCCAAAATTAAATGGCAAGGACAGCATCGAAAAGAGATGGATACGAGGCGACCACGGGGGCTGTGAATCGGGCTTGCGCTGTCCTCGTCTTATGAGGCAGGGCGGTGTGACGGAAATGGCAGACGGCGTCATGTCGACAATTCGCGTGAGCCTCCTGGGGTCCTCTAGGGGGGCAGGCACGCAAGCAAGCTTGCCTTAGCCCGTCCGTTTGCGGTCTGGCCCGAAGCCGGCGACGGGGGTCGAGCGGTTGATCCCGTGCGAGGCCATCGTGAGTGGTTGCCTTGTTGCGTTGATACGCGATGGCCAGGCTGCTGGAGATTTCACACCGACGATCTGAAGGTCAAGCAGCTATTCCCTGCAGGCACACCTTGCCCCCCCGTTCGGTGTGCGAGCCCCGTGCATGTGCATTATGTGACGAGCCAAGGGTCGGCGAGCAGTTGCTTATCGGTGCTTGTCTGCGTAATTGTTGAAAATGGCCCTTTGCTACGAGACTTGTGACCCAGCCGCAAAAGTGAGCCTGGAATGGTGACAGGTTGCCTGGCTGGCCCCGTGAGGTTGGTCGCGTGCAGCTAATGCACGAGATAGGCGCGCGTGGCAAACACCCCCGACGCATGCGGACGAATAGAGATGGTCGCTGAGTGAGTGACCTGTGGGCGAGGTCCCAGATGGCACGAGGAGGCTGGGGAATTCGAAACGCCCCGCAACGGGTAATTAATACGTACGCATTCGTACTGCAATTAATCATTGCGGTTCTGCACGCGGGCCGCCACAACGTGGAACAGGAGACACGTACATGCCATCGGACGGATGCAATCCCCGTCGCCCGGAAATGACCACGCTGAGTCGATCGTCGATCAGGCGCGCAGAAGAACACGACCTCGGCGCTGGCATCGTGTCCTTGGCCGCTCATTCGGCCAAGAGCGTCGCGAGTCAAGGTCCCAAGACACGCGCAGTTGAACGCCAGGGCCATGATGTTCATTGGACCGGCCACAGCAGCTACTTCACTAGTCCACCATTGTGCGCCCTGTGCGCAGGAATGTCGGGTACGTGGTAAGTATCAGGTGGCTCGAGAGAGTACCTGTGGCCGGAAACAGCACTGTCGTCGCATACGGGGTTCCGGTCTCCATTGTTGGACAGCTGGAAGGTATCGAATTCTTTTCTGAGACTGAGAGGACCAGGCAAGATGAGGTAGGTGTCTTGGCGGGTTGTTGAAGGTCATCGACTCGTCGAGCATCGGGAGGCAGGAGTGCCGCGGACATCTGATGCACTGAAAGTGAAGCACTACCTTCCAATGTAGTAGTTGCGAATGGTGCTCCTGCCAATACTCGTAGTGGTGGCTCAAGGTAAGGTACTGTCCATTTTCCCTTTTCCCGCTGTCTCGCTGGAGAGATGCCCAGTCGATCATGGAGCAGTATCTCCGGCGCCATGCTCCAATCCTGGCCAAAAACTTTGAAGGACGGCATTGCGCAGGGCAGTACGTACAGGTTCTTGGCCGTATGACGCAAGCCGACCTGGACAACGCGTACGTAAAACAACGTGATGCAAACATGCGCAACTGAATCCCATTGACAGGTGTCTGACGACAAGCAGCATCTTTCGCCGACAGATTGACACAAAGAACCACACACCTGGCCGCCATGAAGTCGAGACGAAGCGTAGACGACGACCTTGGGCCTAGTCCCATGCACTCGCTGGAGTTCTGGGAGAACCGACTAATCGGCAAGACCCTCCACGCTACCGAAACCGGTCCAACTGTGAGCTACGCAATCCACTGTGCGGCTTTCTGCTGCTCAGCTACTAATGAACGACGCAAGACATTTCGCATCGAGGATCTGCCTGAGGAACGGCGCATCATTCACCCCGGAGATGCCATGACAGAGGATTACGTGGGGGAGAGGCTCAACGTGTATGTGGACGAACACTCTGCCGTTTTCCGGGTTACGTATGGGTAGTTTTGCGACAAAGTGCATCCAGGACGGCGAGCCTTGCGATTGACCTGGTTGTGTTGGTATCCCCATGAATCCATGAAGAGCAGTCCGTTGGGAATGTCATTGCATCTCCTACTCTCTCTGGTGCCCTTCGATGGAGGCTTCGGCGCTAGCGTGGTAGCGCGATGCAACGTGTGGTGACATGCTTCCTCCCCTGGCTGTGTGATTCGACCACCAACACCACATCAACTATAACACAATGAAGTGGTCGCACTGACCGTAATGCCCTCGCACACCGACGACGAGGAGAGCGAGACGCCGTTTCCCACGCTTGATTTCCACGTCCCCTCGAGAATCGCCGACGGCCTCCTATCGCCCGAAGATGCCTTCCCCACGCCACGGCCTCCGTATGCTGGCGACAGCGCGAGCGAGCTAGGACGGCCGCGCATGCGTAGACTCCATAGCGAACAGGGCGGTCACAGAAGGCGCAAAAGGTCATGGAAGAAGCTCATGTGGGTGAAGCAATCATGTAAGAAGAAGCCCCGTCCCAGCCTCCCCCGGTTAGGTGCTGACAGCTGTCCCAAGACCCTGACAACTACACCGACCAAGCGACCTTTCTCGGCGACCTCCAGCGAAACCCGCGCCTCAAGCCGTATGATTTCTGGCCCCTCGTCGCCGACTCGACTGTCATCCTCCAGCACGTCTGCAGCGTCATCATTTTCGTCGTCTGCTTCGCCTTCATCTTCCAGGATCGCGTATCGCCCGTCTCCATTGTGAGCTGGAGCAGCGGGGCGACAGTCGCAGGCTGGTTCGTGTGGGAATACTGGGTGTCTCGAGAGGACGGAAATGAAGACCCATCATCGCTGGGCACAAGCGTGGCGAACGTCGTCGTGGGCAGAAGCGGGAGTCTGAACCGGCGCAGGACACGAGCGGCCAGCATACGGCGTCAAACCCCGCTCCGCAACGACTCTGCAGGGCGATTTCCCCTGGGCCTTTCTGCACCGCCCAGCAAGCCTCCCTTGACAGACACATCGGCAAACAGCTCGACCAGCAATCTCTCGTCCGTAGGTCGGGCGCCGCCGCCGCCGCCGAGGGCCGTGTCCACGCCAAGCTTGCGCACAAGAATGAGCCAGGAGATGCTCCCGCCCAGCGAGACGGTGCCTCCCTTCAACCCGGGCGAGGTCAACCATTTCCACGAACGCCTCGGCACGATCAAGTCCTCGGCCCTCATTTATTCGACCCTACTTGGTCTGAGTCCCATTCTCAAGTCGCTGACGCGGTCGACGAGCAGCGACAGCATCTGGGCCATGTCCTTTTGGCTGCTGGTCATCAACGTCTTCTTCTTTGACTACTCGGGCGGGGTGGGCGCCAAGTTTCCCGCGTCCCTGTCGACGAATGCGGCGCTCATGGCCTCCACCGTGCTCGCGAGCCGACTACCATCCACGAAGCAGGTGTTTAGCCTGACACTCTTCTCCATTGAGGTGTTTGGTCTTTTCCCCGTGTTTCGGCGCCATGTTCGCCACCAGTCATGGCGGCTCAACGTCGCGCTGACCATCCTGCTCGTTCTGGGGGCGGGCCTGGGCGTTGGGTTGGTGGTACGGCAGAGGGAGGACGGCGGCTGGAGCTGGACAAGTGGAATAGTAGGCATGGTGATCGGGCTTGTCTTGGCCGCTGTTAGTGCTGGTGGGTGTAGTTGGTGGCTGATTGGGCTGCAAAAGTACAAGAACGAGATCAGGGGACCATGGGATCCCGCGAGACCGATCATCATGAAACGACAGAGGTGGGATGACAGATAGTTGACCAGTCCCCGCGGTTGGCCATGATGAATTTATGCTGTGCATGACAAGACGACCTGGCAGTCCGAGGGAGTCTTAACTTTGTGATCTTGCGGATGTGCACTCATGGTATTGTCACGGTCTAAGTCTTGAAGAAACACCAGACACGATGAGTAGAAACGAATCAAGCACATATCAGAGTTCACAGACGAAATGGTTTGCCATGTGCTTGGTATTAATAATTATTATGTCCTATGCTTTCGCATTGCTCTGTCCACCAGTATTTTCGCCTGTGCTTGGTACATTTATTTGTATGTGGTACAACACGCGAACACACGCCACACAACCCTTCCACAGTGGCGCGGCTGTTTACAAGGCGGCGAGGACGGCCAGACCGGCGGCGACGAGGCCAGCGACAGGCTTGCCGACGCCGCTGTCATCGGTGCTGGTGGAGGTGCTCTCCTCGGTGCGGGTGGCAGTGGGGTTGCCGTCTGAGTCGGTCTCGGTGGTGACCGTGGCGGACGTCTCGGAGGACATGGGGGTCGACGACGAGCTCATGGGCGAGGTGGCAGGGGACGACATCATGGTCGTGGAGGTGGCCGTGGAATCAGGGGTCGACGACATCATGGAGCCAGAGGTCGTGCCGACGAGGGTGGAGCAGAACTGCATGGCGGCAGACTGGGCGCTCTGGAGCTCTTCAGGGCTGCACTCGCTGGCGAAGCACTCGCTCGAGCTCTGCATGATCTCGTCAATGGAGCCGCAGAGGCACTCGAAGTCGGTGATGCCGCTGCAGCCAGCGTCGGGGGCGGCAGTGCCCAGGCACTGGATAGCGCAGGCGGGAATGTCGGGGGCAGTCTGGGCGTAGACGGCACCAGCGGCGAGAGCGAGGAGAGCAGTGGCTTTGTACATGTTGGGGGTGCTGAAGTGAAGATGCGAAATCCGAAGGAGAGCGGTTGCGTAGAGAGCTAAATTGGCTTTGAACGGATGCTGGATGGGGAGGGGACTGGGTGCACAGCGAGTCTGGAGGCGGCGATGGTGCGCTTCTTATTCTCGACCAGCAACGGTACCTGGGCAACATTCCATGCCGGGCCATCGTCCTGGAGACGGAGGGCGACGCGACGGTCCCCAGGTCCAGGGTTCCAGGGATACTGGAGCCGCGCGTTCTAGGCTAGCCCGATGGAGTCTGGGAGCGACAGAGCGTCTCGGACTGCAGACCCACGCATCCACCATCACCAGCTTCACAGCCTTCGATCGGCAGTGCGCTAAAACGACACACAGCTCCGGCCTCAAGCCCCTTGAGAAGTCAACATTGCCCAAGTCGCTGCGCTATCGGGCCGTCGGCCAATGAGCAGCCCAGCCATGGCCGGTTGAGGCCGCCACCCGCATGTTTGCTGCACTTGTTACGTTTCTTTCCGATAAGGGGCGCTGCTATTGGTACTGTACTCGAGTGCATCATTGCGTGGGCTCTGTGCCTGCCTGTCTGGCTTGCGACGCGAGTGAGAAACCAGGCATTCTCCGACTTAGGAGCCCTTTCAAGTCGCAAATTATCAGAGATTGAAAAGTCTTCCGTCCATGCCCTGACAATGGGCTGAGCAACAGTGATGATGATTTGCGTAAGTGTGGTATCACAGCTTCGCGAAGTAGCCAAGCATTGAGGCTCAAAGCCAAGGTACGTAAGCGCAGGGGGGGCTGCTGCAGGCGGCGGGTTGTCGCGTCCCTTCCGCGTAGCACCGGCGCAACAAGAAGTGAAGGGCACAGTGCTAATGCCTATGAGAAGACACTGTACGGCCATGAAAGCCAAATTTAGCACACACGCTGCCCATCCAGCTCCTACGAACTTACGGATACAGTAAGTACGTCGCCTGCTACGTAATTCGCTCAAGGTCGATCGATTCACCTCTCGTTGACAATCGTTCCATCCTCGTGGGGTTGGGCGCTGCTTCGTGCGTTCCCGATCGGGGAAGCCGGGAGTGCGCGCGCTGCACCCTCGATTCCTCCCAACCGGTCCAGTTCCTCGTCCAAGAAATTTGCATCCCTACGAAACAGGCAAGACGGCTGACGAAGGCATGCTGCGTGTGCGAAATGTTAAAAGGGCCAGGACAGCTCACACAAGAGCCCTCCCGTGGACCATGGCGGAGAGTTCCCCGAAAATAGCAACCCCAGCTTGTCGGCAGAGCTGCCGCTGAGGGGGCCCGGAGCCTGTCGTGAACTCTTGTCTCCACATTTCATCAGTCACTCTTACAGTTTGCGCTTGTCGCCTTACGCCATAATGGTGCTGCCCGTCCAGGAGCACTCGCAAGTCGAACCGGGAGGGGATGATGCGGGAGTAAAATTTCCACTCCATTCCTTCTGTGCGGGGGGAGGCCGATGTTGGTTATGCCGGCTCTGTTTCGCAACCACGAAAATCGCGGTCCTTGTGTCGCATGAAAGTCAGCCGGTGGATAATTGTCCCACATTGCTCCTGTGGTGGAGCACCCGCTGGGAACAAGCACCGGCAATGACGTTCCTGAGCCAGGTCCTTCGAAGGGTCTGGAATCGCCTGTGGAAGAAGGCCGTTGGCCCGGCAGTTGAGTGCTTCCCTGACCTGGTATCTGTTGAGTTCAATCGTGACCGCGATAAATCACCGCATGGTGTCCAAAGTTTTACCCCTAGTCATGAGTGCTGGTGATGAATGAGACAGTATCAATCCTGCACGCGGAATCGAAATTGCAAATTTCCACTGCTAAACCTCCGTGTCTTGTCCCCTGTCTTGCTGTACGTTCCTGAATGACGGGCCGCGCTCTGAGACACCTGAGGCGTCTGCGTGTGCCAGCTACAGTACATAATTACGTACTGCACTGTACTTCGGTTGCACATCCATGCCAGGACGAGAAAGCTTTGCCCACCAGTGGTGATAAGACAATGTCACGTACAAGAGGATCAGAAACTCCGCGAGTTCCGGACTGTCTGTACTCTTTGTCTCAATGTCGAGAATTGCTGCGACATGGTCTGTGTCCAGGACCTAGATCCTGCTTCACTGTCCGCATAGGAAGACCTGCCCTAGGTCAAATGATGATAGTGGCATACGATATGACCAACGAGGCTGGCTGAAGCAGCGAGAAGCAGACACTCAGCAGCATACTAGTACACAGAGTATCGTGGGGACTTGCGGCAGCAATAATGAAGATATCGACGGCAACTGCTCGTTACAAATTGAAGGTGCCGTGCTTTGTTTCGGCCTCCGCTTGCTCTGACTGCTTCTTCGGCAAATCAATGTCTACAAGCCAGGGACTTTGCATAGGCTTGTACCTAACGTCCATGACTGCTGCGTTCAGGAACAGGGTTTGATTCGTTCCGCCACCCAGTGTCTCGAGTTCTGTGAGATCAATCTCAAGACCGCCTTGTCTCCTCACGTCTTTCAGCAAGCGTACCCTCGACTGTTTGCCTTCCTCATCGCCTGCAAACACAGGCCAGAACTGGCCCACGTCCATGATGAGTTGAGAGGCAGCCTCATCAAGTCCCGCATTTTGGCCCCCATCGTCTGGCCGGTCCGGCTCCTTCCATTTGGCCAAGTATGCGCCCCACGCCTCGTGGATGTGCCCAAAACAATGTATTCGCGGCCTGGCACCCTGCAATGCCCTGAGCAAGCTCGGACAGCCAGCATGCTCATCTCTGCTTGTTAGGTCCAGTATGCCGCTGGCTGGCCCGTGGGTCATGGCAACGTCTATACCCTGGGGAATGTCAAAGTTGTGACCCTTGTCCTTGTCGTATTGGAACCCCCAGAATCCATATTTGGGCGTCCATGGCGAGGCATAGACCTTGAGGATTGCCCCGTTCTCCAATACAAATGTGTACGTGCCCTCGTCGAGGTACCGAACATTGTCCTCCTCTGCTGCCTTGATGACCCTCCAAATCTCGGCTGATGCCTTTCCTAATTCCTGCGAGTCAAGCTGCTCATTCACACGACGCTGCCAGAACTTTGCATCCAGTGCCCCGTCATGATTTCCAGCAATCACTAATTTGAGCTTGGCTGGTGCCTCCCGCAGCATCGAGAAAGTCGCCTTGAACTCCTCTACCCGAGATCGCTTTGTCAAGTCGCCACAGTGAATCAAGACGTCGGCCTGCGGAAGCGGATCGCGATATCCAGCAGGTAGACGAAGCATATCATCTTGGGAAGGCTGCGCGTCCGAATCAGGATCCTCGGGTGTTCTTGGTTGAGGTTTGGCGCCATGCGTGTCTGAGATGATGAGAAGTCGTGTTCGGATTCTGTGAGATGCCATTATGGCCTCCGCGATCCTTGAGTTTGGCGTTGCGCCGTATCGTCTGATGCTGAGCCTTAGATGATGTCTTGACGCAATGTTGAAATGGCGATTGATGGCCTGGCTGCAGATCAGTACGTGTATGGTTTGGCCGTTGGACAAGGTAAAGGCTCACAGGCTGAACTAATCGCCCCTTCATAGAGTAGCCTTTTTGGATTGGTGGTGGATCAGCGACCTGTGCCTCGTGGATCAAGATCTGGATGCAGGCACTGATTCCGTACAGAAGTTGCTGTTGATGGTTGGGTGACAGGAGAACGAAACAAAAAGTGGCACACGATGGCTTCTACTGAGAGCAATTCACAGAAAAACTACTCGAAATTGTGTTTCTGAGTTTCAGGGAGACATGATAAAGTTACCGACGACTTAAGTACAGGTAAGGTAGGCAGGCAGGTGCCTTAGTGACATGACACCAATAAGTTCGCAAAGATCTGCACGCCGACCCATAGATCCAGGTCGCATCGCGAAAGCTTCGCTCTTCCACCAACAAGCGCAAATGCACAGTCGCCATCATGGCCAACAACGAAGGCGACCTACCCATGGAGAACCCACCAGAGATCCCCGAAACGGACAGCGAGCCCAAGTATGGTGGCTTCACACGCTTCGAAATCGAGCTGGAGGTAATTGCAGCGTTGTGTTGGTTTCGATCGCTCCCCGGCTAATGCGACTGCAGTTTGTCCAGTCTCTAGCCAACCCAATGTATCTGAACCACCTCGCGTCGCAAAAATACCTCCACAATCCGCAATTCGTGGCATACCTTGCCTACCTGCAATACTGGTCCCGTCCGCCATATCTCAAGTATCTAAGTTTTCCTGGTCCAACGCTGCGACACCTGGAGCTCTTGCAGCAGGAGCGTTTCCGACAGGACATTCTCAGTCCAGATTTGGTGGGACGACTGATGGAGGAGGGAATGAGGGCAGCGGTCGACTGGCACAAGGAGACGTGAAAGCAACCACGGCGATGTACGCGTTCACGAGCGTGATCGTGTAAATGACTACTTTTGGACGACCAGGGCTGAGTCTGCACATGCAGGCAAGCTTATTGCGCCGACGTCGACCAGCAGACGAAAAGAGTCCCGCTGCGTCCATCGAAACCGAGACTCCAAGATCTGAACGACGAAGAACGATGCCTCAAAATTACCATCGTCTTATTGAAACACGTCTAAAGCGGCTAGAAGGAACCTCTGAACGCCAGAACCAGAACTCCAAGCTACACTCCAATGCAGAGGAAACACAAGCCCCATCGAACCCTTCTCAGTTTTCTCTCCATCTGTTTCCGCAAGTCATGCATTTGTAGAAACTCGTCATCGGTTCATCTGCACTGCGAATCTGCACCTGGAAGAAGGCGGCCTCGTCGCCATCGCAACCCTCGCTGGGGCACTGCACACGGCCCTTTTGCGCATTGTCCCATGCGCCAGGTCCACCAAAGACGTCTTCACGCTCCTTCCGCTCGAATTCGCGGCGAGAATATACGGTGTCGACAATGGCGTGCTCGTACGGACAGGTCCGGCACTCGAGACGGTTGGTGCCTCCGTTTGTGAGGGACACGGTGAGGATATTCGCGCAGTGGGGGCAGACTATATAGTCAGAAGAGAGCATCGCAATCGAGAGAATTTCTTACAGAGCAGCATGATGGGGAATTCGCCAAGTAGGCCGAGTTCTGTGACTAGTGCGAGGGCTGGAAAGGTTGATACCGCTCTTGGCGATGAAACCACTGCAAGTGCTGGTTGGAGATTTCCAATCGCGATAAGATAAGATGGTGGGGTCCGAATCGTAGCTGCGATCTCGCAGGACGCAACGGTGAGAGCACAGTTACCAGCGGAAAATTGTAGCCACAATGGCAAGGCAGGCCTTCGAAAGATTCAAGGCTCGAACATTTCACTCCTCAAACGATCGAGACAAGCGCAGATGAAATTTCAACCATCCTTACGGGTTGACAGGACATGCAGGACAGCTCTGTCATTCTCCAGGGTAACTACAAGGACAGGCGCACTGGGCAGCTCAAGGTTGACCGGAGTGCCCCTCGCTGAACGAGGAGCCCCGCCGCTCTCAAACATGGCGCAGTGCCGACCTTCGTCATGTTCGATCATTGCCTCACTCCGCCATCTTGAGCGCGATACGTTCTCTCCCCCCTCTTTTACCTCGCCTCGAATATATTTTGCCCTCATACATCTTGTCTTTAGAGGCCCGGTATCATGCCTGAAGAAGAGCACGACGTAGGCGACAAGTTACCAGTCCCAACCGGTCTAAATGCTGACAAGCCAAGGGCGCCTCTGTGAAAGAGCAGCTCATAGCTGCCTGTCGCGGCAACAACACGGAGCTGTTGACCGAGATCCTTGCCGGCCGCCCTGACGCGGAAATCACGAAGCTTCTCAACGAGACAACAACCGTGCTTGGGAACCACTTGTACCACGAGGCAGCTCTGCGAGGAAACTGTACGCTCCGGAAACCCTCTTTCTGGGGAGATTGAGGAACTGACAGAGAACACCATTGTAGATGAGATTATCGACCTCCTCCTCGATCAGCCAGACTTCGAATGTGACCCCGTAGCCCGTCTCGATGGAGACACGCCCCTTCACTCCGCCATCCGCTGGCTCAATTCGGAACCCGTCGCGCAGCGACCGTTTGGGCTGGCGCTCATTGAGATGATGCTCGAAGCAGGTTCGAATCCGCGACAGAAAAATAAGGGCGGCATCACGCCTTTCCATCTGGTCGACCCGGGGAACACGGAACTCAGGGACCTGATCCGCAAGTTCGAGTTTGCGACACAGAACAGTGGCGACTATGTCAATGTCGAACAGCCAAAGACGGCGCAAGGCGTTGCCGGAGACGACGAGTCCGATGATGATGCAGAGTTCAGCGGGAGCGACGAGGAAGAAAGAGCAGAGTGGGAGCGGAGGCATAGTCAGAAAAAGAAGGCATAATCGGACTCTGGCCTGTGAGCTACGGCGTTGGGGCGCGCTGGAGTTTTTACATTGGTTTCACATGGCATGAGCGATAGACGCTCCGACATGATTAGACGGGCGAATTCTTGTATATCAAGGCAGATCAAACTACATCTCGCGACGCTAGCAATGCTGTGCAGGCATCTCTGGAAAAAAGGGTATCTATCACGCCAACCAACTTGCTCGGCACCACCTGCCTAGCGCATGCATCTTGAACAACACAAAAGAAATCACCAGAGGAACAGTGCCAGTACGACTGCCGGCACGAGCCATGTCAGCTCGATAGTCAAGACGCTGCCGGCCCCCCTCTCCATGTTGATGTAGGTGGTGTTCCGAAGATTGGCGAGCACCTCATCAGGCAGTCCACCGTTGGCCGCCAATTCAAACATCTCAGCGCCTATTTGGCGAAGGATGTTGGTCGATCGTCCTCTGGGACACAGGACAACCTCCCAGCCGCCCCCCTTGGGAATGATAAAGGTTGACTCTTGGTCATCGTATGCAAAGCTGTACGCATCCGGGCAGACGTCTTTTGCAGTCTTGCTATACCGAGACGGCTTGCATTTCTCGGGGTCATTGTAACTGCCAGCGCAGCAATCCTGGTCTTTTCCCGAGGCAGCGCAAGCACTATTGCAGGGCGAGAATACCGGCCGCTGTATATGGTCGTCGGGATACGGAAAGACACCGTTGCCCAACTTGCGCGGCGGGAATTTGAGGTACGGCCATGGACACCAGGAGCTCACGCTGTCGTTCGTTTCATCCATCTCCCAAGGTATCGGGTAGGATGTATTTGAGTAAATGACGCTCGTCGCATTCGGTTCATACAGCCAGCCTGCAGTAGCGATGCAAGCAAGATTGGTGAGGTTTGGCGGAATGAAGCTTGTGTTCTTGGACGGGATATGATTGATCGCCATGGGAAGATTGTAGCCGTCCACGAGGGAAATGTCGTAGAAGGTCTGCATCTTGTCTACGCCCCCAGCCAGCGTAAACTCGGCCAAAGTCGCTGGAGTTGCACCCTAGTCCTGTTAGTCGATGTCTCGAAGCGCAAGCCGTCCAAGAAATCTTACACTGGACTCGCAATCCAACCTTCCACAGTCTCCTGTATCGCAAGATGCAGAATCGCCATCAATAGTGCAATTTGTCCGGCCCCAGATCCTGCCTTGCCAGTCTGGCGACACCCAGAGTTGGGTCTTGTTACCAGAGACAAGCTCGAAACCGCCCGTCCCAGGGCCCGTGCCAGCCTGGGTAAGAATACCAGGCCATATAGTGTCGGCGCAGCGATTGCTTATTTGTATAGGAATGCGGTCCTCGTCCTCCACGTCCGGTGAGGCCCTGCTTTCGATCTCGACAGAGCTGGGGAGCATGTGAGATTGGACTTTCCAGTCGGCCTCAGAGGACAAATGATGACTGGCGACGACGTTTGAGAGGACTGCACTTAGCATCAGGATGGAAGACCTGCAGCATCCGCTGACGCTGACTTTACCCCAGGCTTTGCGATGTTGGTGCATTGTGCCTCCCTGCCGGCAAAGACTCGATGGCGAGACAATATAGACCTTTCGTTGATGATAGCCAATGCTACAGGCCAAGGAATTTATCGTCGTTCAGCACACAGTATCCTGTGAATTTGCAAAACCAGGGATGTTCATCAAGCATGTTGGTGCTAAGGGCGTTACGAGGTATAAGAGTGGCTGGCACCTGGAGAACAACGCAGGGAGAGGCCACGGGCTGATGAGGCGGTATGGTCCATATCGGAGCCCATGATGCATAGCATGACCCTTGTCGGGTTGGCATCACCGTTCACGAGATGATTTGGTTTGTTGTGGAAGTGGCAATGACGCAGGAGCCGTTGGCTTGGGGGCCGGGGTCTGAATGGATGGTACCAGGAGCAGGGAAGCGGGCGCCAACCCACGTCTCGGCAGACGGAAGTGTAGGATTCGCACCGGCACGACCAATACTAACGCGCCTCGAGTCCCTTGGCATCTATCATTGCTGGACCTTGTCCGTGAACAAGCCACAATGATGCAACCGCTGTGCTCCACGCTCGAAAAGAGACGTCGAATCTGACAAAATTGGACTGCTTCACCAAATGCGTCCACAATCCCCTCCACCGACACAGCCGCTTCCGACCAATTGATCACTCCCCGAATGGAAACGCAGCGAGCTGCCTGGGCTGTGATCGGGCAAAATAGATGGCGACGCTCTTGCTTACTCTGCTTGCACAAAAACCGCCACATCTGACTGAGCCACGGCAGAAGCTAAGGCATTCATGTTTCCATGGCTACTCCTCTTCTATGAGCAGCCTGTGTCTTTGTATGTGGTCGATATTGATATCATGGCAGAAAGGGGAGGGAATAAAACAAAATGAAGAGAACCTTGTGCAGAATCTCGCCTCTATGCTGTGCGTCAACGCCAGTCCCTGTGCTAAACAGATTGCTCCCTCGCGCCCTTTGCTTATCTGAAACGTGCACGGCAACGACCCATAACTTCGCCTTGGCAGACCAGCTCTGCGCTGAATTCCGAACCGTCAAGGGTCAGGTAAATATCAAAATAGACACGGTAGAAGGTGCCTTGTGGGGTATCCATGCGCTCAAAATCCTTCTCGAGGTTCTTGCGTGAAAGATCGGACGTGAGGGTAACGACCTCCTTGATGCCTGCGACTTGATTAGCCTGATTGTGTCAACTAAAAGGTATCGGGGCACTTACGAGGGTCTTTGGTGTACTCTGGGCAAACGTCATCATCGCATGCGTACAGCACGTCTTCATACATGAGCGTGGCGCCCGGAGCGACTTGTCGGAAAAAGGAGACCTTGACTGGCTCGCCATTCTTGACTCTTTGCCCTTTCTGCACAAAGATTTGGCGCGTGAACTTGCAGCGGTCCTTACCATCGAGAGAGGGCACACGGTATGCCTCAGGATGGTAGCCCTCCTTGAAGGGCTGCAAAGTGGCCATGAGGTAGTGACGGCGTGCGACACGATGAGTCACGATTCGCTCCGAAATACCTGCCGTGACAGCACCCTTGACGATAGCGGCAACTGAGTCCATGGGGCGCACAACCTTCGACTGGAACTGCGGAGGAACATGCAGCTTGATCTGTTGGAACAAGTACTCGGAAGCACCGAAACCGCCAACGACCAGGATGTTCTGCAGGGCGCGGTTCTGCGCCTGAATCGCGATGATTTGATTGCGAACGAGTTCGAGGATACGATTGACGACAGGCTCGAAACATTGGAGGATCTCCTCATTTGTGAAGGTCATGTATCCCTCTTCGATTCCAGCATCAGGGTACTCGGCCTCAATGCCAACATCGACGGCCCACTTTTGGCCATTGTTGCGGAAGTCGGCCTTGATACGGTTCTCAAAGTCCATGATGCATTTGGCGTAGACACGACCGGCAGTCTTGGATCCATCCGCAAGCTTCATCTTGCGGATCTTGGTGCGCAAAATATTGCTGAAGTTTCGGTTGAGAGCTGTCGAGCCGCAAGAATCGCCTGAACCAGCTGTGCACTCGGCCACCGTAAAGGGGCTTTCTTCTTCGACCTCGTACGCAATCAGATCGACGGTACCACCGCCGCAATCCACGATGAGCACTGCGTCATGAACCTTGAGGTTGAGCAGGCCAGTCTTTGAGCAGAACATGGCAGCCGCCTCGGGTTCGGAGATGAGGGTGAGGCGGTTGTCGTTCTCGTCCCGCAGGAAACCGGCTTGGATGGCCGCCGCGCGCGTAGCCGCCTTCCCAGCATCGTTCCAAATGGCAGGCACTGTAAGATAGTATCGGATGTTGCGCTCCTCACGGTTGAAAACCTCGCCTAGCGTCTTCTGCAGCGACGAGCGCATAGCTTGGCGCAGCTTGAACAGATAGTCGGCAGCGACATCGATCTCGGACTTGCCTGGAGGCAGAGGAGGCAAGTTGATGGGGTCGATGTATGTGTTGCCGCTCAGCATCAGCTGTAGCTTGAACCACTCAACCTTTTGCACGCCCGGCTTGGGGTATCCTGTTGGCGCCAGCGCGTCGGCAATATCAGGTCCCCAGCCGACGACCTTTTGGTACTGATCGTAGTAGAGGACGGTAGGAATCTGCAAGACCACTGATGAGCTGCGCACGTTTGCGCATCCAGAGCACGCCACATACCTTTTGTTTTGTGTAAGAACCAGCGCCTGGCCATTCTGAAATAATGTCCTCCTTTGCTTCATTATTGGTTGCAAAGGCAAACGCAACTCCGGAGAAGGTGGTGCCCTGGATTTCGAGATCATCGGGTCAGCAAATGTACCCCGCCTTTGGTGAATGCGCCGTGGCGCCGCTCTGGACTCACGAAATCGATGCCGACGATCAGTTGCGCCTTGTTCTTGTTCGAGCCCTCGACCTCAGCTGCCGGGTTTGGGCGCCCGAATTGCTGAGCTAGAGGGCCGCCAGGTGGTGGTGGTGGCCCGCCAGGAGGATAGCCAGCTTGGCCACCGAAACCTGGAGGACCACCTGGAGGGGGACCGCCCATGGGTGGAGGAGGTCCGCCTCCCATATGGTTCATATTCGGAGGGGGATAGCCCATCGGGGCACCCGTATTGATGGGCGGAGGGCCGCCCACCATTTGGCTTGGGGGCGTGCGATTCTGACCCTGGGCAAGCGGGCTGGTGCGGTCGACGCCTGGAGGAGGACCAGGCGGATAGCCTGCGTTGTAGCTAGGAGGGCGGTTTGCGGGACCCGGATGATTCATCGTGAGACCGGTCGTGGAAGCGGTGGGAGGACCGAGAGGAGGCGTCGGGTGCTGCTGAAGCTGTCCAGGAGGCGGGGTTTGGCTGGTCGGTTGGCCGTCGATCGGGTTCTGTATGCTGGCGGCAGATTTCCGTTTCCCAAAGCCAAAGCCCTTGAAACGAGAGTTCATAGAGCTCATAGGGAAGAGAGGGCGGGGAGGAAGTGGAAAAAGGGCAGGAAAAGAGAGAATTGCTAGACAGGAAGGGCTGGGTGGGAAGATAAAAAAAGGTCAGCTCGGGATGCGCAAGCGTCAAGGAGGGTGGCTGTAGGCGATCCCGATATGGGAGAAGCTGAGGCCGTACTTGGCGGGTAGGACTGCTGCGGAACGCAGACACAGCCGCCCATTCTTAGTGGGGTGAGATTTGTGCGGGATGGAGTCTAGGTCAGACTTTAGCTTCTATTTTAATGATAGCCCCTGCTGCAAACTCAGGAAGAGACGCGAAAGAGCCCATGATCACTGCTGATTTTCAGGGTTGCAGTTTATTATGGGTTGTTGTCCTGCAGTTGCCGCAGAGACGATATTGAGGTTCATCGCATTGACTGTCCTTCCACTGGATGTCATCTTGCTATGCCAGGATATGAAGTTTCTTTGGAGTCTAGGTCGGGATAACTCTGGTTGCAGTAGTTTCCAATAGTTCACCCACATCGATGACGAATTTAGCTCAGAAATACATATGCACAGCGAAATTGTTGCAGGCTTCCTCGCAATTCCGAAGCATTGGGTCATCTCGAGGCGCGACAGTGGATTGGGTCAAATTTCCTCCCCAACTCAGAAAGTCATTAGCTTTGCAGCTATTTGCCGACCAAATACGCCTGTATGGATGAAAGTCGAGCAGTTCATGAAAGAAGCCTGGTGTGATGGATACGGCAGTGCTTGGAGTGCGGCTGTGCAAGCCAATGTCGCCCGTGGCTTGTCACCAGCGGCTCACAGTCCTACAGCGACGGCCAATCCATTGGCTGGGGCGTCGATCATTGGAAGTTCGTAAGGCTGAGAGCTGGGCATGCATGCTGCTACTTGCTGGACAACACAATTCTAAGCGAAGCTGGGCTGCTCAAACGCTGAAATTAAGGGCATGGCTCTGCGCATGTATTTAGGGGCACCTTTATGGCGTGCAGTATCTGTTCCGGAATATTAGGCCTACCTTAGATTCCAAATGACACAACCAGTCCTCTTTGTCCTAATATCGTTGCACTTCCGCCCCGAGAAGCTGGCGCAAGTCCTTCGGTGTAGGACTCTGCGGAGGCGGGGTTGCAGGACTTGTGTCGCTGTCGGCCCCCAATTATTGTCCTATGGACGCCCCTGACAAGCAAGGCAACTTTCCTCCGAAGCATAAGGTACTCAACACCGTTCAAGCTCACACCGACCAGAGCAGACACAATCGAATTGCCGTGAGGGAGACGAAGGAAAACATATCGTGATCATGACCTAAATTGCTGACCTGGCATCCGTTGCGGGGAACTGCCAGAAGCCTTTGACTGAGTCGACAGTCCGAGCACGTCAGGCACTGTCCACAGTGGGCGTTGCGGTAGTCCTGTCTCTAACGCTTCTACATCCCATGACCAGGCGAAATGCCTTCAGAATGTTCAGAAGACACCAATCATCCATGTGGATGGCCGACTTCTCGCCGTGAGATCGATCACGTGTGACCGTCGAGAGACGACCGGACGTGAGCTGAAGAGTCTTTCAGCGAAGAAACGCTGGTCACAGGGTAGGTCAAACTCGACCGCCGAGGATACGCAGCAGCTCCGTCCTGGTCCGGTCTGGCCTTAATCTTGTCTGGTTTTTGACCACCAACAACTGTGGACTGGAAAACGTACCACAGCCCGAGAAATAGAATAGTACAGTAATTATTGCGTTCAACGGATTTACATACGGTCTCGCCTTGCGCCTGTGTCCATTCAAAGAATCAAGCTCTCATCCCTGATTTACGCCGTAAATGCAGCTCTGTTATTGTATCTAGTGGAGTCTGCGATAGCGTGAACCGCAGACTATCGTCATCGTCATGGGCATCTCGAAACATGGATCAGTCGTACCTCGATCATCGATTTGTTGTTTTCCCGACGTCCAAGCGTCGGTCGGCGAGTCTCGCGTCGTGGCCAAGACGCGACACAAGTGGGTGGGTCCTAGAAGAGTCGGACCTTCTGTGGGCAGCAATTGGTAAGGTACAGTGCCACGAGCCACCATGATCTGGCGTCACCACGACGAGTCGCAAACTACAGCACTGTCTGTGAGAGCAGAGAGGGCGAATGTGAAAGTCGAGGCTGATAAAAATATCTCATCACAGCGGTAACATCGCGGAACCTGCTATAGGAAGGTCAGCAAGATCTAGGTCCGAGGCCGACTGAGCCTCCGCGCAGTGTCTCTTGTCCCCAAACTCCAGCGTCTTCTCGGAGCGGAGCAATTGGGGCAACGGACTGGGGAGGCGGGGCGTGTCCCCACTCCCTGTTCGCTAAAATGCGAGGCACTTGCCTGCGCCGCCAGCGCTGCACAGCTCTTTGGGAAACAACCTATTTGTTGCCAGCCTGACATCCCAGTCCTCTTATTATCAGACCAACAAATGTCGGTCTCACATTCCCAACATCGTATTCGTTGCCAACCTTCTTGTCCGCGTTGGCGCAGTCTAGAAGGCCGTACCTACATGCATAGCTGAGGTGACAGGGCCCCAGTAATTACGGTCCTTTGCGTGCCGCTCCCAGTTCTCGACGGGCCGACCTTGCGACAAGGTTTGTCTTATTCTGAAAGCGGCGCATACGTATGTCGTTGCTCTTTCGGGGCAACGGCTCGAACATTTCCACGGTGTGGTCCCCTTCTCGACGCCAGCTGGACGCTGGGGGTGTCTCGAACGACACGCTGTCAACCTATTCAGACACGCACTGGACAGCAAGGATATTCCAGGTGCTCTTGGCCATTGGTTTGGTATCAGTGAGTACATTTGAGGTTTCGTGGTGTGCTCTAGTACATAATTCCCGCGGCGCGTACGGCTCGACGGAAGCAACCATGTTGAGGAGCTTGTTGCTCGGCGAATCTCCAGTCCCCGCATGGTGGATGATACCCACCCCTGCAAACACCACACCATGTTGGAGCTACTGTATGGTCAAGCCACCACTGACACTGATCCGTGAAATCTGCAGGTTGTCCAGCTGTTCCTCCACGACGCCAAGCAGGGTCAGTTCCAGCTTCAGACATATTCTTTCTTGGATAACTCTGTCTTCTTCCCATCTCGAAGGCCTCCTCGCAATCTCTCGGCTCGATCAAGACCATCTGAGCCAGTCTGCGACAATCTGACGCTTTTCCCGAGATACCCGCCCACGTCATCAGTCGTCTCCAACATGGCGCTCGCGGACGAGGCAAAGCGCATTGCTGCGCAGTTTGACTTCAGCGACAGCGACGTCAATGCGCACGTGCAGGAATTCCTCAAGCAGATGGGTTTGTTCACTCACAGACGTGGCGCAACACGATGATGGACTGACAATAGGCGTTTCCAGGCGAGGGGTTGGAGAAGGATGGCACGAGCATGTCCCAGATTCCCACGTACGTGACGGGCGTTCCGAACGGCACAGAAAAGGGGTTGTACTTGGCTGTCGACCTTGGGGGCACAAACTTTCGCGTCTGCTCCGTCACTTTGAATGGCGACACCACTTTCAACTTGACGTACAACAAGGTCGCGATCCCCAGGGAGCTCATGGTTACGGATAAGGCCTCGAAGCTGTTTGCATTCTTGGCCCTGCAGATTGAGAATTTCCTCAAGGAGCATCACGCAGATCATTTTGAGAGCAACTTGAGACGACGAGCGACAAACAGCGCGCCTACGGGATTCACGGAAGATGAGATCTTCCATCTGGGTTTCACATTCAGCTTCCCCGTGCAGCAGCTGGCAATCAACAAGGGCAACCTGATGAGATGGACCAAGGGCTTCGACATTGAGGACGCTGTCGGCAAGGATGTTTGCGCCCTGTTGCAGGTAGAGATCGACAAGCTCGGCCTCCCTGTCAAGGTGGCTGCATTGGTGAACGACACGGTGGGAACTCTCATGGCCCGCTCGTACACATCCAAGGGCAAGCAACGGTCTATTCTGGGTGCCATCTTTGGTACCGGAACCAACGGTGCCTACATTGAAAAGACGAGCAACATCAAGAAGAAGATCGAAGGAGAATACGATGCCTCAACAGGCGAGATGGTGATCAACACTGAATGGGGCTCATTCGACAACCAACTCAATGTCTTGCCCACCACACCTTGGGACCATGAATTGGACATCAAGAGCGTGAACCCCGGCGTTCAGATGTTCGAGAAGCGCATCTCCGGCATGTTCCTCGGCGAGATCACCAGGCTGGCCATCCTCGAGATGATGCAGTCCAAGGGCTCGACTCTCTTCCGCGATGACAACTCCAGCCACAACGACTGGTCCACCACGACCAGTGTAGCTGCTCAGTCTGGGCTCTACAAGCAATGGGGTCTCGACACGGCAATCATGTCGGTGGCCGCTGCGGACAATACCCCTGAGCTGTCCACGCTGCGACAAGAGCTGGAGAAGGATTTGAACATTTACACGCCCTCGCTCGAAGATGCCCAGGTGTTCAAGATCGTTGCTGACGCCGTTGCGCGCCGCGCCGCGCGGCTGTCTGCTGTGGCCATTGGTGCCATTGTGATCCAGTCTGGCCTGCTCCAAGACCCCGAGGCTGATGTTATTGACATTGGTGTCGATGGCAGCCTGGTCGAGCACTATCCTTTCTTCAGGGACATGATTTACGAGGCGCTGCGCTCGATTGACGAGATTGGCGTCCAGGGTGCCAACAAGATCCGCATTGGCGTCGCGAAGGACGGCAGCGGCGTCGGCGCAGCCTTGATTGCTCTCGTCGCGGCTAAAATGGACCAATCCAATGAACCGTCGCTTGCCACGGAGGTCAAGCGCGAGCTAGACTCGATCCCAGGTGTGTAGACGGGTGCAAAAAGCTTTATGCGTGGCCGTCGCTAATGAGGCGTAGCAGAGACTGGATTGTCCACCACGGCGTTGACAGTGGGGGGCTTGATCGGCGTTGCGGCTATCGCTGCTGCTTGGTGGAGCCGTCAGCGTTGAGCCATATGCGTTTACGTTGTTTGACAGCATGGGATCTATCAGAGGAGTTCTGCGTTTAGGGACTACGGCTTGTAATTATATGCAATCGATGCCATTTGGCTGGGCTCAAGTCTGCATTCCGAGATTGAGTGTCATGATCTTTTGCTGTTGCCAGTTGTACTAGGTGTAGTATGCAAGTCCTTGTAAATGGGTTCTGTTCACGTCGTGTAACATTGACGCCGTAGAGGCACCACAGCATATCTATTCCATTGCTGTGTTGAGTCTGTGAAGGGCCATGCCCCTGACAGGCACCGCCGTTTCTCCCCCCCTTCAAGGTCGCGAATTAACTGCCAAAAGCCGCAGCAGGATATGACCGATCCCTCTTCTTTCTCGCCGCCGAACTGCTCCGAGAACTCGCTTTCGAGTTCGGCTCACCGCCACCTCTCTTTGGGGGCACTAGTAGACCCGATGCCATGTCCGCTGGAAGATCGTTCCACTCAGTCTCGGGTCTCTGATTTTGATATGAGTGCCCAGAGCCGACCTTTGCAGGCGCTCGCCGCGGTGGACTGCCCGATGGTGGTGCACTACCATTCGTCATAGGTGGCAGATTCACCACCTCAGCTGTTGGACTCGCAACCACGCTCCTGGGCGGTGGCGGCGAATGCGAGGCCAGCGAGCTTGACTGTTGCCCCCAGACATCCTTCTTGACCAGCCAGGCTGTGTCAGGCCGTAGTTTTCGGTAGTATCCTTCGATAGGTTTTGTGTCCTTTGTAAACCCGCGTGCCCCATACCACTTTAACCCGTCGTCGTTCTCCGTCCAGACATGAGCTGTTATCCATGATATGTGTCCAGGCAAGCTCTGCATAATATTGTCCAACGCGATTGCGACTAGTCCAAGGCCACGATACGGCGCGAGGATACATAAGGACCGGATATAGATGACCGCAGGATCACTAGGCTCGGTTCGGCAGACGATCCCGCCCACGACCTTGCCTGAGTGCAGTATAACCCTGGTTTGCGGCATCGCGATTGCTTGTCTGTAGAACTCCTCGGGGTAAGGAACCGGCAGAAGAAGAGCATTTATTCGGCGCAGTGGTTGGATGTCTTCTGGGAGAGGGCGACGTATGGTGGCCTCAGCTGGCAAAGACGAGGGGAGTGGTGGGATCGCCGTGTCATCTTCTAGCCTTTCTGGGGGAACAGATGGGATAGACCCGTTCTGCGCTGGAGGCGGCGGCGGCGGCGGTGCTTTCGCTTGCACTGATCCTGGCGGTGGTGCATACTGAGGAGCTTTTGCGGCGAAGAATGACCTGATCGAGGGTTGCTGAGCTTCCTTGTTTCTGGGAAGAGACATGATTGCGCCCTGCTCTGGTCGACGGTGCCGTAAGTTGCGATGACGAAGATAATTATATGATGTTGTCGTGGATCATGCAAGGAACATGGAGCATGATCGTGCGATTCGTCTCTCTCTTATATGAAGCCAGTCGACCAGGTTTCTGGACAAGTTGTTCAACCGCAAGCGGACACATTTTTAAGTCATGGCGAGAGCCCCTAGGCCGTGCGCTAGCTCAGGAACATCACTCAGTTGCCCCACCGCGTGATAGTGGTTGCAGCTGGAGGCTACAGGGAGCTTCCAGGGGGCGACTTATCGATAATGCAAAATTTCCCCCTATGCATAGCCGGACCAGAGGCCGATTTCAAGCACCCTTTCGTCATTTCCCGAAGCCTGAATTTCTTCTGCGCCTCGGCCTCCAGCGAATTGACAAGTTCTTGTGTCACCCCGGTGCTTTGGTGCACTTCCTCACTTGTATCGGCATCTTCGACTCGCATACTTGCAAAGGCGGGTGCATGCGACGAGGCTGACCGAAGCATGTTGCCTTAGTGACGACACGCGCCCCTGGATGCTCTCGCCCTACATACAGTACTACAACACTGTCGGGGAAAACCGACTGGGGCGCGGAATTCAAGCAAGCGCACCCGACCACCAACGAAGCTATCAGGCATTGGCCTTTGCTTGCGTGCATCATCACACGACTACGCGCATAACACCGACCTAGGCTCAATCTTCCCCCTCCTTTTCTTGACGGTTGCACCTGAGATCGGTCTCACACCAAGATGGATGCGATCACGGGGAAGGCAGGCATCATTCGCGCCAGCGAAGATGATGGCAGCATGACCAAGCTGGTACGGTTTCATCAGATATTCCGTGGCACGCATAACTGACATAGAGGGCCGGAAAGTCTGCTGCTGTCCTCGACGACCTATTATACAATATTATATCAGATCTTGTGCTCCAAACGCACCGGGAAGAAAAAATCGCAAAGGCCAACACCGCGGCCATACGTGTTGAGAAACTCGCCTTGCAAGCTTCCGAGTCTGGCGCCGATTCGGCCCCCGACGTGCGGATCGAGACCGATGCGGCGATATTCGACGAAGGCAAGGTGTACCTCAAAGGCAACCCATTGAAAACGACAAAAGAGATTCTATGTCCAAAATGCCACCTCCCGAGGCTGTTCCATCCGACCGACGGCAAAGGCGCGCGGAAGCCCGATCCGACAATCTTGTACTGCAAGAAACACCCTTACATCGACAAGCCAAACTGCGACATCTACGGGCAAATGTGGCAAGGGCCCGGCCCTGGACGAGGCAAGAAGAAGAAAGACATGGAGAAGAAGGAGGAATCAGCCGCAGACCGTCCTGCAAATGTGCTCTCATTCCCATCGGCAACATGCAGCAAGTGCAAGAGGTGTATTCTGGTGACCAGATTGAATAACCACATGGGCTCGTGCATTGGCAATAGCGGCAGAAATGCAAGCCGAGCCGCGGCGCAGAAGATGGGCAATGGCAACAGTGGCGAGCCGACACCTCCGTCGTCGCAAAAGGTGACGCCAGCCCCCGGGTCGCGCGCGACCAGTCCTCGGAAGCGAGACGTGAGCGAGGACGGCGAGGACGAGTCAGAGAGCAGTCATAAGAAGAAGAAACAAAAGTCGAGCGCAGTCACGTCCAATCCGAACCCCAAAAAGGTCATTCTCAAAACGAAGAATTCCTTCAAGAAGGAGAGCAACGGTAGCACGCTGCCAAAAAGCTCTTCGAATCTGAGCCAGGAACAGAAGGCGGACTACGACACGCCGGACTTGGGCTCTGTCGAGGTAGCGCCCAAGAAAGCTACGAATAAGATCAGTAGTCCGGCCAAGAAGCTGAAGGCGGTCAAAGCCGCGCAACTTCCAGCCATGCTGAAGAATGGACGAGACGCGGACGGGGAAAGCGAGTCCTCAGGTACGCTGTCTTCTCCACCGCAATAGAAAAGACGATGGGAGGCTCGCAAGTATGGCAATCTGATGCATCAGATCCCTCCAAAGCAGCCCATTGGGGGATGAGCATGCTGGTGCTTGACGAAAGCTTGAATTTAGCTTGGATACACTGCGGACCAGTGAGGAGCAAAACCCTCCGGGACCCCAAGCATCTTGTAGTATATGTCTAACAAATAGCATCGGGCAGCGTTCAGGTCGGCAGTTCCGACTGCATATCACATTTATATAGCATCATGGCTCGGATCAGGGACAGTCAACAGCGGTGCTTATGAGATCATCGAAGTGTTTCTTGTCCAATGCGCGTAAATCCAACATAGTCGCAGTGCATGCATACTATTTTTGCCCCAACGCCGTGCGAGACAGAAGAAAAAAAAACCATCAAACGACATCATTTCCTTCCAAAATTTTTGCGTCAATAATCTTGACCTCCTCCACTGGCCGATCCCCTGGTCCTGTCCTGACCAGCCCGAGCCTCTTGACTGTGCTCATGCCAGCCTTGACACGCCCAAAGATCGTATGCTTCCCGTCCAGCCATGGAGTCGGCGCAAGCGTGATGAAGAATTGGCTGCCGTTGGTGTCCTTGCCCGAGTTCGCCATGCTGAGTACCCCAGCCCCCGTGTGTTTCAGCCCAGGGTGTATCTCGTCCTCGAATTTGTCACCGTATATCGATGTACCTCCGCGCCCTGTGCCTGTGGGATCACCGCCCTGTGCCATGAAGTCGGGAATGATGCGATGGAATATTGTGGAGTTGTAGTAACCCCGACGCACCAGAGTCGCAAAGTTCTCACATGTTTTGGGTGCATGTGTTGTGTACAGTTCGAGGGTGATGGGCCCCTGGCGGATCTGGTCAGCCGTGGTCTTCCAATTGATGCGATTTTAGAGGGATGCCTACCATTGACGTATTGAGAAGAATGTCTGTCGCCATGATTGCTCGTTGTCAGGTTTGGACCGAGCTTGATGACTGAACAATCGATGTGTTAGAAGTTGGCGCGCGTTGCCCGCAGAAGCCCCACCATTCAAGCGACCCTGAGGATTTGGGCTTGGGTGACCATCGTCATTGCATCCTGCCCGCCTAAGGACACCTTGCGACACGATATCTTCTTCGCCTCTTTACTTAAGCACCCACAGTACCTTACAAAAGAAATTGTCTTTGTGTGGTCTTCACAAACTCAGGATATCTGTTCGCCTAGCTCTAGCATCCAGGTTTGCGGTCTTTCGCCCCCGCTCGCGCGAGAGCTTCTTCTTGTGCTGCCGTTCATAAACCTGAGATGAAGACGTGTTAGCTTTTGCTCCCTTCACACCACGCAACAGCCAAGATGGACAACTCAACGTGGAACGACACCATCAATGCCACAATGGATACTGGTAACGCCACACTTGATGGCTCACCAGAAACAATGTGGTCCTTATTGCAGGATTTCTCATTCCTAGCACTGGAAGCACAGCTTGTCCTTGGCGCATTGGGAATCATCTACCTTGGGGCGCATGCCTCCCTCCACCGCCCACCATCTGCCGCGCCTGCCACCAAGGACAAGGGCAAACAGAAGAAAGACGACGACGAGCATGACCGCGACGACGAGAGGACAACGCAAGGCCTGGAGTTGAGCGATGCCATCATGTTCCCCGTGATGGCTGGCATCATGCTTGTTGGACTGTACTATCTCATCCAGTACCTCCAGGATCCCGAAATCCTTAACAAGGTTTTGAGATGGTATATCAGCACTATGTCCGTTGTCAGTCTCTTCAGCTTGTACGCCCATGGAATGGGGCTAGCTGTGGGTTTTGTCTTCCCGCGATACTGGAGAGGAAGGGATGGCGTTCTACGGAAAACAGATCAAGCAATGCGTCAAGTCAGTCTCTGTGATGACGTTGGAAATATCGCACGGACAGGCCGAGAGGGAGATAGTCCCCTTCCCGGTGTGTTGTCTTGGCTGCCTCTGGGCGAAAGGGCTGGAAAGGTAGCGTGGGACATCCGCGAGTTGTTGATGCGACAGTGGCTTTTCAAGTTCTACATTCATGGAATGGGCGAGGAAAAGGCCAAGATCAAGTTGACGCATATGGTTGCGTTCCTTGCATCAATTGGCACAGCCCTCGTCTACAGCTCGACATCCTCCCCCTTCCTGTCCAACGTCCTCGGTTACGGTCTTTGCTATGGATCATTTTTGGTCTTGTCGCCCACAGACCTACTGATTGGATCTCTTGTTCTCTCTGGGCTGTTTGTGTACGATATTGTCATGGTCTTCTACACGTGAGTGACAATTGGGCATCCAGTTTGCTTCCTGTGCTGACGAGAACAGGCCATATATGGTCACCGTGGCCACAACGCTTGACGTTCCCATTAAGCTGACCTTCAAGGCAGCGTCGCGCAAGTCGATACTTGGACTCGGAGATATTGTTCTGCCCGGACTTGTCATGGCCTGGGCGCTTCGTCTTGATTTGTGGCTACATTACCAGCGAAAGGTAAAGTACGAGCCAACTGATTTGCAAATCCGCGAGAAAGACGCCTCCGGCACAGTGGTTATCAGAAAGGAGACAAAGCACAGAGAGATCAAAGCGCCGTACATCACTGCCCAGGGGGCCTGGGGTGACCGATTCTGGACAGGCGTCCTCGGCAGAAAACAGGTGCCAGCTGAGATCGGTGCGTCGAGGTTCCCAAAGACCTATTTCTACGCCACTGTTGTGGGATACACTCTGGGCATGGCAGCCACATTGTCAATGCTCCTCGTCTACAAGCGTGGTCAACCAGCCCTGTTGTATCTCGTCCCGGGCGTCCTTGGCTCGCTATACCTAACGGCCATTGCGCGCGGAGAAATGAAGTTGATCTGGAGCTACACTGAAGATGGCAGCATTGACACAAAAGATGTGGTTGTCGAAGTCGGTGCTGACGGCAAGGCTATCAAACGGATTGGGGAGATGAAGGACGGTGTTGTCGACACAACAAAGGACGACAAGACAAAGAAAGAAGATGACGAGAAGAGAAAGAAAGACGAAGAGGACGCGAAAAAGAAGCTTGAACACGAAAAGAAGGGAAAAGATGGCCAGGGGGAGAAGAGCCATAAAGTCTTCTACATCTCCCTAGAGACCATGCCAGTTGCAGGGAGTTAGAGAGCCCAGAGATATCTTGCCGCTCAACAAGAACTATAGAGACTTAGATTCAGAGTTGAATTAGAGAAGCTCTTAATGAACCGAAATCTGTTATTGATTTAGATCACTGGCCAATGTGTGAAAGACACTCAGATGCCTCGCCCAAATCTGGCTCGCCACTCGGACTCTCTACTTATCAGCCTGACTTGGACACAAAGCCGCTGTGACATACAAGCAAAGCAAGAGGAGACTTGGGACTCGGTGAATTTTTTCTCTTGGCACAAAGAGAGCATCGTGAAGGTTGAACAAAGGAGGCGTACCGGATGTGGCGGCGCGCATTTTCCCACAAAGGTGCCTAGACCAGAAGCGCATTGTCTAGATGTGTGTTTGATGCACAGACAATTCTCGACCGAATTGACGCACAATTCGAGTCTACGGAACTCTTTGACTGGGTCTTCATCGAACTTGCCCCGACGGCTGCAAAACCTGGAAGAATTACTGCAGGCCTGATGCGCATGTTGAGTGTTGAGCTCCAGCAATGCTGCCCCTGAGATGAACACACTTTCGCTCGAAACCGTCGTATCGAGCACAGCATATTAGTTATGCTACTAGAATGTGGTGCGTGTCCGAATCAATATTTTATTGAAGAACTGGCGGATGTATTTTCCTTCACAGCAGGTTCATGGGGTTTGCACGCCCTGAAGTTTAAGCGATATTCCTTTCCCATCTCACCATCTCTTTTCCATTATCTCATGAAGTGAATCTTTCTTCATCTTCAGGAAAACCTGTGAGGCGTGACATAAACCAAGCGCCCAAGAGGCCCGAAAGTTCGGATGCTAGTTCTCGTCTGAAAAATCTGAAAAATCTGAACAAGCCCTGCGGCCTGGTGAGTTCAAGTTGAGAGGCCAGAGTTCGCAGCACCAAATGAGGATCAATTCAGAACTCCTCTATGTGTTCTTCTAACCTAAAAAAGTACTCGTCATTTGGCCAAGGTTCTTCGAAAAGACAGATAGCGGACACCTGAACATGGCCAGCGAGCTGCAAGCATTAATGGCTGTCCGCGCGCACACATCCCAGAACACTGATTTCATCCCAATCGAGTACTTCCATTCACTATCACAGGAACAGATGAAAACGATGAGTAGTTCTTGAACAAGTGAGTAGGCGTGAGCATTTAGACTTCTCGGTTTCCCTGAGATTTTCTTCCTTTCCTTTGCCATCGCAACACCCAACACACTGGCACATCAAGCAACCAACGACGCATACCTCTGACCAGAAACCATACCACATCATCGACAGCATCTTGAGAGTCATTGAGGATGTCTGGGACTCAGCGTGCGGCTTTACATGCCTGGATTCCCCGTATTGCCCTTGTACTGGCATTCGTGGTTTCCCTGACTACCACCTGGACTCTTCTCGTCGACACCGACATCTGGCTGGCAGTCTTTTTCACTCTCTTCGCTCTTCGCTATGTACGCCTCCTGGGACATATCATCGGCTACTGGTGCTACCGTCCTTCCCCTGTTCAGCCTCAGCCCTCCTTTACCCGTCGCGATGTCACAGTCATCCTCCCCACCATCGACCCCAACGGCCCCGACTTCCAGGAATGCATTCGCAGCATTTTGACTAATGGAGTTGCCAGTATCATTGTCATCACAGTTGGCGCAGAGCTCAAGGCGGAATGCCGTCGAGTTCTCCGAGCCCTCGCCCCTGTTGCCGGCAACACGTCTCTCCAAGTCTCCGCCATTGCGAAACCTAGCAAGCGCCGCCAAATCAACCACGCGATGCCTCACGTTCGTACGCCTATTACCATTCTCGCAGACGACCATGTGTTCTGGCCCAGCGCCAACTTCATCCCCTCGGTTCTTGCCCCGTTTGAGAATCAGAATGTGGGTGTGGTGGCTACCAAGAAGCGTGTCCGCCGCACTACCCCTGGTAAGTGGACTTGGATGTCCATGGTCAACTTCATCGCCTGCAACTACCTCGAGCGCCACAATTGGGAGCTCCGCGCCTCCAACGCCATTGACGGTGGTGTCTTTGTTGTCTCTGGCCGCACGGCTGTGTATCGAACCGAGTTTCTGGCTGACCGTGGTCTTCTTGACGATTTCTGCAATGAGAAGCTCTTTAACCACTTTCAAATCCTGGCTGACGACGACAACATGCTCTCGCGCACCGCCATGCAACACGGCTGGTTGATTCGATTCCAGGACACAGAGGACGCCACGATCGAGACGACTCTGGGTGAGTGGCCCAAAATCAATGGTCAACTCCTTCGCTGGGCTAGGACTACCTTTCGCAGCAACCCCGTCATGCTTCGCAACCCCAAGTTCCTCTACCGCTACACCTGGTCTGCCTTCCAAGTTTACCTCGCTGGAATGCTCAACTTTGCTCTTGTGTGGGACTCCCTTTTGATCTTCACTCTGGTTCGCGCGTTGCAGTCTTCCCCGTCCCTCCCGCTCGTTGTCACCGTCTTTGTCATCTGGATCATTGCAACAAAGGCCATCAAGATCATCCCCCACTTCTGCCGCCATCCTGCCGACATTCCGCTCTTTGTCTTCCAAGTCATGTTTGCTTATGCTCACAGCATCTACAAGTTTTGGGCCCTGCTGACCTTCTGGGACTGCGGTTGGTCTGGTCGAAACTTGGAAGAGGTCAATGGTCATGAAGATGACGAGAACATTTTGGCTTTCGAGGTCATTGTTTGAGCCATGAAATGAATGCAGTGGCATCACAATGGCGTGATTCTGATGCCGGCGAGAAAATGGAGACGTTCACGGAGGAGAATGTCCGGCATTTGGTACGCGATAGACGAGGCAGGAGCATATGGACTTGCGGTTGCTTTTTGGCACTGTCCAGAACCCTAGAGATTAGGGCCGAAGGGCTGAGCAAAGTGCAAGTAAGGCATGCGGATGGCGTTATCTTGTTTATAGACTTTTCGAGCATTTCAGGCGTGCTTGCTGCATTACGGAGGGAAAACCATGGGCCAGGCGTTGAGAGATAGAGCACAGCATCAAGCTGGCCTTAGCCATAGATAGACATCAATGCAAATCACTTTGCGCATTCTGTTCAGTAATCATCGTAAGACCAGTAGTGCAGGTGATGGATGCGCACATGACTTGTGAAGTTGCTGGCACAGGCAGTTGCTGAACATTGTGAAGCTCCTCCTCTGCAGCGTCAGGGCAGACTCACAAGTTAGCACATATGGAAAAATTCTGCAAAACATGCATTCCCAGCGCCTATTTCGTCCGTAAAAGAAGCGAGTTCCCGGGATCGCAATTCTGACAGCGCTCCACAGGACCATTACACTGGGCCCTGAAGCACTTCGCCGAACTCCAGACGATTCGCTTAGGGCCATGATGCTCCGGCGCCGCCAGAAAGGGGCAACAACTGAATTTTCACACGGTGTTCCACTGAGCTCGAGGCGGGCGCCTTGCACCGATGATTGGTAGAGCTGAACGTGATGCGTAGGGCAGCTAGGGGTTCTTGCCAGCCAATGCGGCAAAGACTTTGTTCAATTGCTCACAAAGCATCAAGAATTCGTACACCTTCGCACGTGTATCTGGAACATATCACTGTACTCGGAAGTATGAGTTGCCATGTTCGTATGTACGCAATGAACACTGTCGGGACACTTGATAATGGTGCGGACATGACGGACCCTCACAATGTTCGGATGAGTTGCTTCAAACACAAGAGGTGGATGTGATGTTCTCGGTCGTACAATCTAGTTCAGTCTAGCCACTTGAACCTGAACAACGAAGCACGGAAATCTGAGATTGAGGTTGTGCGGTTAAATACTTTGACAGAGGACGACGAATCTCGTTTCTCTTTCCTTCTCTTTCGCATCCTGACCAAAGCACTTTCTTGAGACACACACACACGATACGAACTCAGACTCTCACTCAACCTTGCAAGAACCACAGACCCTCTTTCAACTTTAGACGTCAAATTTTCGCAACCATGCCTGGCCTGATCATCCCTGGAACCAACAAGGCCGCCTTTGCCTTTGACATTGACGGCGTCCTTGTCAACGGCAAGAACCCCATTGAGGGTGCTCAGGAGACCCTTCGCATGCTTCAGGATCGTGGCATCCCCTTCATCTTCCTGACCAACTCTGGTGGCGTCACCGAGAAGGTCAACCTGGAGAAGCTCGCTTCTCGCCTTGGCGACATCACCTTTGACGAGACGCAGATTGTCCAGTCCCACACCCCTTTCCGCGCCCTTGTCGACGACTACAAGGACAAGACTATCCTGGTCCTGGGCGGCCATGGAGACAACATTCGCCAGGTCGCCCACGAGTACGGCTTTCGCAAGGTCGTCACCTCTTCCGACCTCATGATCCAGGATGAGCACGTTCACCCCTTCCCCGAGATGACCAAGGCCCACCATGAACAGTTTGGACGCAAGGGCGACGGCAACGAGCCCCTTCGCATCGCGGCCATCATGGTTTGGTCTTCTCCTCGCGATTGGTGCCTGGATCTGCAGATCACCCTGGATCTTCTGCTGTCCTCCAAAGGTATTGTGAACACCCTCTCCGACAAGAACGGCAACGAGGATCTTGCTAACAATGGTTATCTCCAAGACGAACAGCCCAAGCTTTTCTTCTGCAACCCCGACTTTGAATGGTCCACCAAGCACCAGAACCCCCGCCTTGCCCAAGGTGGCTTTCGTGAGGCTCTGCTGGGCATCTGGAACCACGCTACCAAGGGCAAGGCGCAGCTGGAGTACACCATTTGCGGCAAGCCCACTCGCACGACCTACGAGTATGGTGAGCGTGCTCTGGCGGACCTGATCGCTGCTAACCCTGGCTTGGACGGCGCCAACGTCAAGACTGTTTTCATGATTGGCGACAACCCCGAGTCTGACATTGCTGGTGCCAACGCTTACCGCAAGCTGGGCTTCTACCACTGGCGCTCGATCCTTGTCGAGACTGGCGTCTACCGCGCCGGCGCCAAGTCCGCTCATACTCCCGACTACATTGCCAAGAACGTCAAGGAAGCTGTCGAATGGGCCCTGGGGCACGTTGACGAGATCACTGCCATCGCCGACGCCGAGGAGGCCTAGAGAACACAGACTACTGCAGCTCAAGAGCGCGGCAATATGCCACTGGGGATCTTGTAATCTTGTGGAGTCTATGAGGGCATTTAGAGCACCGCGGTTGGCGATTTTCTTTGGTATGGACTGGCGTTATTTCTGCTTTACATAGACGGATGGTGCTGCTGTGGATGAAAGCGCTGTACTAGAGGACTGTGCTGATGCGGGACACATAGACCGGGAACTAGACTAGATAGACAGTAGACGAGGAATTTCACAACATGCCTCTTCTCAATGCAAAACCTTCTCTTCTGTGTCGTGCAAATATGCTGATCTGGGAGAGACTGCAGGCGTATGCCAGCAACCTATTTCCGAAGCTTGTCGGTGAGAAGTGTCAGAAATTTGGCCAACATGTCCGTAGTCGGTTCCGATGATGCCATCGCTGGGATTTCTTCCAGTTCCCCCTTGTTCGAGTGGGTGTACAAGACACCGTGGGCGGGCAAGACCAATCTCCACAGTTACAGCCGCGCGCCAGACACTTTGTCTCTCTTACACAGACTGGTGTGAGATTTTTTTCCGCAACGAGGGAGACAAGTGACTCGCGCAAGAGTTGTCGAAGCTATCGACAACTTTGCAGGTGCCGAGAGATGGGACACTTTCCGTTAGCGGCCGCGCCAAGACCGTGGAACGTTCCGTAATATGCAACTCAGCTCACTGCTCAGTGCTCACCCCACCACATGAATTCGTGAGGCCTGCTTCGCCCCTCCATCCCTGTCTTGACACTTGACAGCTCTTCAATGCACAAGTTCTCGTGTGTTCAGGCGTCAAGGCGCCTCGCTCATTCATGTCCCTGACGTTCACTTGTTTCATTCCTCCTTCAAGATATCAACTGCGCTCGCGATGTCCCCCCCAGGCGGCAGCTGGTCGCCCCCGCCCGTTCGTCCGGGACAAGTTCATCGACGCGATTCGTGTCCCGACATTGGGCGGTTGACGCTGTCTTCCATTCTGTATCCGCCGACGAACAACCTCGAGCGCAAGCGCCGGCATAGTGTGAGCGGAATTCGTGAAGAGGATGGCACTCTGGTGATACAATGGGTCGTCGACACCAGGAAGCACTGGCCTCAAGCGATCAAGACTGCGCAGTTGACAATACACGTACGTGATCCCTGACCATGCTTTTTTAGGCGCCATACCATGGCGCCGCAGTTGGTAACCCATGGAATTAACTCGAGCCTAGGCAAAGCGAGCTCTGGATCTGCTGCCGAAAAAGGAGCAAGTCGACGTCCTCAAATATGTCCACGTCAAAGACGCCAAAATGGCCCTGGTCTCACGCCTCTTGAAACGTTATCTCATCTCTCGTTACGCACCGTGCGCCTGGGACTCTGCAACCCCAAGGCGTAACAAGGACACCAAGCCAGTCTACGTCGCCCCTGACGGCAAGGAGCCGTTGATCTTCAATGTCACGCACCAAGCCGGTCTCGTTGTCATGATTGCTGCGGTGCGGCCCACGCCGGGCCTGAGTGTTGGAGTGGACGTTGTGTGCCCGACTGAGCGGCGAGACAAGGATCTGAGCTTCATCAGAAAGGAAGGGTGGGAGGAGTATGTCAGCATGCATGACGAAGTGCTGTGCCAGGCGGAGTGCGACAGCCTCAACCGCCTGCCATTTAAAAACCCGGACCACCGGCTACGCTATTTTTACACCTTGTGGTGCTTGCGAGAGGCCTATGTGAAGATGACGGGCGAGGCACTCCTCGCGCCGTGGCTCAAGAGCCTGGAGATGAGGTACTTTGCTCCGCCAGAAGATGCGCCCACCAGCCAGACGGAGATGTGGTTTTATGGTCGACTGTTGGAGGACGTGGACCTGGAGCTGGTCAATATTCTCGACGGATACATGATTTGCACAGCGACAAGAAGAGACAAGGAGGGGAACCGTCTGGAGTTGGGGGATTACGAGCTTCTCGACATCGACGAAGTCGTCGCTTTTGGCGAAGAGAGCCGCGCACCGTCACTGAATGAGGGAGCCGGCGCCCAATCCTTTGCACGAAAGGCCTTGACCTTCAACCCGCGTGTGCCGTCGGCATAGCTTTGACCAGACTTTTATGAGCTCATGATATACTGATGAAAGAACAAGTGAACCACGAGACGCACATCAGAATTACGCGCCTAAATATTGGCGCAGAAGAACTCGCAGACCGCCCTGTATCCACGCTCATACTCCTTCTTGACCTTGTCGTCGCTCAGGTCGCCGCGCGCAGCCATCCATCCGTGGATCTGGTCCTTGAAAATCTCCACATGCTTTTTCGTCTCACCCAGCGCCTCCTCAAACTTATTGACGTCGTCGGCGGGCTCGTCGCCAGAGGCGAGCATGATGAAGGGCACTTTGACACCCTCGGCATCAGCAGGGTCGACCATGGCGGGATGGGCCGTGCCAGCGACGCTGAAGGGGTTGGTAGGCGCCTTGGTAGCGAGGGTCGCGACCTTGCCGCCCCAGCAGAACTGTGTCTTGTAAGCACACGGGCAAGAAAATGTCATGGCAGAATGGCTGGATTCACGTACACCCAAGATGCCAAACTTGGAGATGGAGTCCTTGGCCTTGATGGCATCGACGTAGCCAGGGACTTGATCGGCGACCTTGGGAGGCGGGAAGTTGCCAAAGAACTCGCCCAGCTGCTTCTTCTTCTCGGCGGTGTTCGGGGGGTAACTTAGTAGGATGTCAGCCTTGTGTCTTTTTGAGTAGCACTTGGGCTCATCCTCACATCTCAATGGGGCAGGGCTTGCCCTTGAACCAATCTGGGATGTACACCTTGAACTTGTTCTGCTCGTCGCCAAAAGCGAGAATGTCTGCACCCTGGATTGTTTGGTCAAAATAGCCGAAAATGTCGTAAATAATCACAATGGCCATCTTGGCATCCTGAGGGCCGGTCACGTCTAGCTCCCATCAGTATGCCGGCCTCAAAGCCTGGATTAGGAAAGCAAAACTCACATGTCTTCAAGCCCCCAATCTCCTCATAGGTGCCTTTGGCCTGGTAGCCCTTGCTGACAATGGGAGGGATGTTGCAGCAGGGCTTGCTGTGTCCGTGAGAAGCTTCCATGGCCGACATTATGGCTGTGTCTGGGTTGAAGAGTACAATGCAAGAAGACGGGTTTACCTAGAAGTACGCCAGGGATAATAGAATGAATGCCAGAGCGCGAGTGAGAGCACGATGTAATAAATATATAGCTTCCTCCAGCTTAGAGCCCACCGGCGCTGCAAGCTCCAGAGTGGGGTAGCTCGGTGGGGCAGTTTGCTATACTGATGTCATTCAAAGAACAGACCTTCACCCCATGATGGATCTGTGATGATGAATCAAGATCGATACTGCAAGCTCATATGCTTCGGCTTTTCAAAAGTATTCGCGTTTCTCACTTGGTCTTTTGCTGGCATGGTCTCAGACAGTATTTTGACAAGCCATGGCCCTGGCTGGTCCCGATCCCTGGAACATTGTCGTGTTAACGCTGTCCATTCCAAGGCGATTGTCTTGTGCTTTCAAAGACACAAGCTTAGAGCCAGTTCCATTCTGTGTGAAGCTGTCGGGCGATCTCCCAAGTGGACGGATGAAGTTGTGTGGAGTTACCCCAGCCCAAGTCCTGGAGGGTGGATCACCACCATGAACGTGGGCAGAGCTCTCAAAATGATGGTGATGCTTGGCAGCAGTATGCACCAAACAAGTTGATTTCATCTGTCAGTCCGAATTAGCGAGCCGTTTAAAATATTAGCACAGAAGTTTCCATGTGCACTGCGGAGGTGTCAGATCTGGACGCAAAGGGTTTGTTGGTAACTCAGCCTTCAGAGTGGCGAACACTCTCAGGAAAGACCGACGGTGCTTATGCGGGACCCGAGCCCTCTGCGCGTCTGCAATGGTATCTGAAATTGCCAGTGCCCTCTAGACTGCCACTTGTCCTCGATTCTTGAGCCTGGAAGTCTCCCGCCTCTATGGCTGGATCAAACGAAGTCTTGCATGCACGTCAAGGACCGCGCAACATGATCGCAACAGCGCCCCTGCCTAGCCAAGCCACGTGGGAAATGCTGCCTCCAACTGTCGTCATAGGCAATGAATATGCTTATGGCTTCCTTCTTTGCTTCGGCGACGCCTTCGTGAGCCAGGCAGATGGAGTTCAGGTATAGCTGCGAGGCTAGCTCCCCCTGACGGTAAAGCCACAAGATGAACATGGTCAATTGCAAGCTGTACTCCTCGTGCGCCATAGCTGCATCGCAATCAAGCAGCTCCCACAGTGATGGCAGCGTAGCCACAACTTTGGCAAGAATGCCACAGACCGTGTAGTACTACAGCAAGACCTCGAAGCACGTGTCTGATGCGAAATTGTACATGTATCCGCCAGGCGAAGTAGGGTCCATGACTCGTTTGAGGCCGCATTTCTCGAAGATGTCCTCAAGCTGCGCCTTGAAGCTTTTGCGTGCGTAATGGAGCATCTTTTCCAACTCCATTTGCTTGCTCGCTGCCTCGAGCCTCAGCCTCGCGATCGGGGATTTTGTATATGGCCCGCACGTCATGCACATCTCGGCCCATGGCAATGAAGGAGCGTGCCCGGCACAGTATATTGACTATGTCGTGAAGGACACTGGGCCATCAGCCAAGGCTCGCGGCGTCATAGCCACTTGTGCTATAAGACCGCCGCCGTTGTCCGCACTGCCACCCGCAGGGGCATTTAAGCTAGATGGCTGGATGAGCTTTGCTGAATGATGACATGAGCGAATTCAGTTGACTTGTCTTTCGGGGATAGTGGAATGGCATGCGACGTTGATTTTCTATGTCTCTCATGAACGGGGCTCCGAGACACTGTAGATGATGGAGAATCTGGCATCCAGAACACCTGCACGTCGAGCGTTGCTGTCCTGTGATAGATACGACCAGAGAAACGCTTGATGTCCTTCATAATACTGCAAGCCGTCCGCAAGTTGCCTTTGCCTTGTCCGTGTGCTCGTTCTAGTGTACAGGTCGAAATGATCGTAAACGCCGTAATCCTTTATTCTTCCCGCCGACGATATTTGCAAGTAAAACATAGACTGTTCGTCGTCTAGTGATGATGATCTATTACAACTCACACATTGTAAGAAACGTGTGGCCAAAACACAGCGGACACTGCATCACGCATAAAAGCCCTCGATGAGGTAGATGAATCCGAAAATGAGAAACGCCACTGCGCCGCCAACGGTCACTGCAACCTGTTAGTAACATTTCGCGGCCACCGTCAGGTTCCAGTCGACACTCACCAACTTTGAGGCTGACCCGTCCAGCGATTGCCCGCCCCCCAATGACGGCTGCACCGGTGCAGATGCAGTGGCCGACCATGGCCCCCAGAGTCACCCACCAGTAATCTGGTCCAGCAGCCATGGCGATTGTCGCAATCTGGCTCCGATCTCCCCACTCGCCCAAAAACGTCATCACAAATGTCTGGACCCACGCAGGGCTGAGTAGCAAAGAGCACAGATTGCCCATGCCTTGCAATGCACCCGAGAGCGCGCTGGCGCCGGCTGACGTCCTGGGTGGTGATTGGGAAGGCGACCTTGGGGGCGAAGACAGTCTGTTCTTTGAACGCGAGTTGCGTCCACCGAGGCCCATCTCAAGCGTGTGAGGATCCTCTGGCCCGCTGCGACCCATCTCCCTCTCCTTCTCTGCCAATTCCTGCTCAACTTCGCTCATCTCCGCGCCGACGCCCTCGTTGGGATCCATCTCCATGCCCTCGCGAAGAAGTTTGGCGCCAAAGGCGAAGAATAGAAGGGCGGCAGCAAAGCTGGTAAGGCGTCGTGGAATAAGAGCGGGCACGGCGTGTCCAAGAACGGCAGACAACACAGTCATGACGAGCAGAGCGCCAAAGGCAGCTGAAAAGACGACCATTCGATCGTGCTTCATGGCCATCAAGGCAGCAACGAGGAACGTTTTGTCGCCAACCTCAGATACCAAGATCATAGTCAGTGACAGCACGAATGAATGGAATGGCTGGATCAATCCCTCGTCCTCCTCTTCCGAGCTGACTCTAGACGTGCTGGATTCGCCAGCGATGTCGAGGTGGGACTTGTGGGCAGAGTCGGGAAGAGGCAGGGGCTTCGCCCGTGTGTCAGGGAGGCCATTGGGTTTCTGCAATCGTCAGCTTTTGAGCACACATCAAGACGATGATAGGTCGTACCTCCAGCCCCGTGTAAGTCCTCTCGTCTCCACTGGAGCCTTTGCTTTCCTTTGAGCCGGCCTCTGCTGCTTCCTCTTCGCTATGAGGCAGAGGAGGCAGTTCCTTAGGAGATTCAGGCTGCGCTTGCGGGCGCTCCCCCAATTGGCTCTCCAGCTCCTTTCGCGTCTTATCCTTCTCTGTGACACCACCCCCTGTTCCCGTGGTGCCCTCCTGAGGCCGTTCGCGGTTTTTGTCGAACATGACGCCGTCGTTTGTTTTCGGTATCTTCTTGCCATCAACGACGGTGTAATCGTCCGGGCGACCCTTCAACGGTGGGAGGTCCTGGTCGACATTGCTTGTGCTACCCGTGCCGACGAATGGACCGTGATGTGGTATCCCATCCTTGCCATCTACAGGCGCAAATTTGGTCGGAGTCTCTCGTCGGTCGCTTGGGTCGACGTGGCCAGCGGCGCCATCAGCATTGACGAAGGCAGAGGTGTCCAGATTGCGTGCATCAGGGATCGGGTCGCCCAGGGCAGCTGCAAAGGCTGGCAGCAGGAGTAGCAGTAATGAAGAGGGCTTGGTGGCCCTCATTGTGATGGAATGGCGACTTCGTGACCTGATAAAAGCGACTCCCGTGGTCAGAATTGGGATTCGGCGCCAGGGGCAGTGAAGGATGACGCAGCTTCACGTAGCTGCGGATCTGGTCGGCAATGCGCTTGACGTCGTCAATGTCCGTTCATCCAAGTTCAAACAACAAGAGTGTGCCAGGGAGCGACAAAATAGAATCGAAGACCATCAGGAGACGCGTGTGCGATGGCCTGCCAGAGTAGTGCTTAATTTTATGATGGAAGGCCAGGATTGCCCATTGGCCTGAATCAGGGGTGCGGAACAAGAATGGACAGCCGCACGGCCACAAGGGGCTAGTGCAGCTGGGTGGTGATCTGCTACTGGGTAAGGTACCTTAGGCATGCGATGTGGCTAAGTTCGTACTTTAAGCGCTTGCAGAAGCCACCCGTCCGCTGTCATGAGATTAATTAACCCCTCCATCAAAGAGGCTTCTTTCTCATTTGGATGAAGAGCACTGGAAATCCCAAGCAGCTTGAGATTCTTTGGATTGATGTTTGAGTTCAGTACCTTTTGCTACCCTGTACATCACGCAAGACTCGCCCTTGGCGTGGAGTCGTGGACCCCTGACGCACTGAAGGAGGGAAGCTAGGGGCTTGGCATGTGGCGAAGGAACTAACATCACTAGCAACACGGTCTATCATGTATGAGTTTAAGAAGCTTCTGAGCAATTATCAATCTACCAATTCTCGCTTCATGTTGCACACTGCTCGCTCGCAAGATTATATAGGGGAAATAGAGAGACTGGCAGCAGTGATTTCAAACGTCCAAGACCCATGCAGCTGGCATGGAGGCACGCAGTATCCGTCCGTAGATAAGGTAGCCAGTAGCAACGTCAATGACAATCAATCCCGAAACTGCGATGTCGCCCTGGCGGTACTGCCTAGTAAATACAATTATATTCAGCTCTTTAAAATGCCGATCAGCAGAAGTCATCAGATCAAGGGCAAGAAATGGCTCTGTGCAAATTTACATGTAGTTAGCTGGGAAGGTGAATTGACCAGGGCCTCAGCTTATCTCCGACCAAGAGCTCCCCGCCATCTTCGGTATCCATTTCCGACCGACTCCATGGCGTCAGTATCCTGGAGCATCTTGGCTGGCGTCTCCAACAGCCAAAACCATGTCATGCGTTCAACACTTTCCTTGATCCTAGAAACGCAAGCTATCACGCCCACTTCCTCCAAGATTAATGCACATTAAGGCCATCGTTACCAACCCCCCAACGTATCCAGTTTTGCAGTTCAACTGAATTAAGATCTCCCATCACCATAACAATGAGCGGCCGCACGCGAGATGCCGGCTCTGCGGATGAAGCACCACAAGACGGCAACGCCGCGACATCGGGCAGTGATTCTTCATCGGAGTATCATGATGTGGACGATAGACTTTTACCACATGAGCAGGCGGACATGAGAGCCGTTCTCGCTGGATCAGATGACGACGAAGATCACAACCAAGCATGGATGAATGCCCCCGTCTCCCATGAGCATGACGATGATGTCGTAGATTTCTTTGATGCCGAAGAGGGCGATGAAGATGAAGAGGATGAAGATGATCATGAGGATGAGGTTGAAGATGACGACGAAGACGATGATGATACGGCAGACTTGAACTTTGAGGTCATGGTTGGTGACGACGAAGACGGAGACGACGATGACGATGAAGACGATGATGAAGGGATTGAGATTCAAGGCACAATACCGTTGCTGACCATCTTACGAGGTGAGTCCAACGTTGACATGGCGCGCAAGGCGATCTTCTGCTGACACTACGCACACAGCTGCCAGAAGTGGTCACTTCAGCAGGAACCAGATTCTCAGTCTTCTAGGGGACCCCGAGCAACTTGCAGCTGCTATAGACAACGAAGACGACCCATCGCCATTGTCTCAGATCTTGAGGAGACGCCGGCGTCAGCCCAAGGACCCCAATCGCTTCCCTAAAGTCCCTAGCATCGAGGGCGAGAAACTCATGCGCTCCGGCGTCTTCGGCTCCAACGAAAGGATGCATGATCGGCGCATGCGGAAACAGTTGTCGAGGCGCATTCTTGATCGAGAACTGGGAACAGACAACTTTGACGCGAGGCAACGAAGCAACGGATTGCTGACACAGAGCCTGCTGCCCACCACCCAAGCCGAGAACATCATTCATTACGATGACCCTGTGTACTCGGGCCAATTTTCGGATGATGGGAACTTCTTCTACTCTGTCTGCCAAGATTTCCAGGTGCGAATGTACGACACTTCGAACCCATACAACTGGAAACATTATAAGTCGGTCCATTATCCATGGGGCCAGTGGACCTTGACAGATGCTTCACTCAGTCCGGATAACAAGTGGCTAGCATATACTTCCATCTCTCCGTTGGTATGTATTGCACCTACAGATCCTCTGGACACTGGAGACCCTTACAATCTTGACTTGAGCGAAGACCACCAAGCTCGCCGTGGACAATGGGGCCGAGCAGGTGGGTTTTCAGGCATTTTCTCTGTGAGGTTTTCCGGTGACGGGCGAGAGCTGGTCGCCGGTACAAACAGAAATTCGTTGGTGGTGTACGACATTGAGTCGCGGAGGGTGTTGCACCACATCGAGGGTCACTCGAATGATGTCAACGCCGTCTGTTTTGCAGATAAATCCTCGCCGCACATTATATACTCTGGCTCAGACGATGCCACTGTCAAGGTATGGGACCGAAGGAGTATGGGCGACAAACGAGAGGTTGGTGCCTTTGTGGGCCACGTCGAAGGCATCACCTATATCGACAGCAAAGGCGACGGTCGATACATTTTGAGCAACGGAAAGGATCAAAGCATGAAACTGTGGGACGTGCGCATGGTCATGTCCAGAAGCCAGTTCCGAGAGTTGGATCCCACTAGCCACACGCGATACAGCAGCTATGATTATCGCATGGGCCAGTACGACGACGAGGATTGGGACCCCCATCCAAACGACAATTCGGTTGTCACGTTCCGAGGGCACAAGGTGCTCAACACTTTGATCCGCTGCCATTTCTCGCCACCTACATCGACCAACTCACGATATGTGTATTCGGGCAGCAGGGATGGAAAGGTGTACGTGTGGAACATGGACGCTACGCTGGCTCAGGTCATCGACGTCCAGAAAGCGACGAAAAACTCTCGGGGACGGGATCGGGGAAGCGCGCGGAGATACTATCGCTTTGACGACGCCGGGTCATGGTCCACTTGCGTGCGTGACGCCAGCTGGCATCCGAACGCCCCTTTCTTGGTTGGTGAGTTCACGCCATGGGTCCTTTTGAGGTAAAGCAGCTGACACAAGCAGCATCCGCATGGAACGGGTACAGCCTTGCGAGGGGTACATGTTCACTCCATTCCTTCAATGAGGGCCTGAATGATGAGGGAGACCCTCCCATGTCCAGCAACTACGACCCAAAGATGCGCGAGCCTGACTGGAACGAGACCGATTGATGGGGAGTTGCGCCGGTCGTGGTGTGAAGACCACCGTCCGTGGCCTGTATGGCAACTGAAGATGTACTATACATCGCACATTTGTGTAGTGGAAACCTATGATATCTTCGCAATCAGGGACCTGTCTGCATCAGGGAGCTCCGGTTTGCCAGGTGAACAGAAGTATTCTTTGCGGAAGAGGGCGAGGACCGCCGCACTGGACACCCGGCCTCATCTTGTTTCCGAGTCATCTGTTCCCTCCCAAGATTGGAGTTTTTGAACGCAAAAATGGCATGTATTGAATGGAGCATTGCTGAGGTTTCGCGCCGCTGAATGCTTCCAACTGTACCCCAACGCCCATCGTCCGCACATGGTATTATCGCACAGTCGGGTTCCGCTACTCCCGAGTTCGTCACAGTGTCTTCTCTTCCGTCCCAATGCTTACGCGCCACCGACCAGCACTCGGTTGAGGGGCATGTGAACTGCGCACTCTGGTTAGCCAAGGTCGCGCAATGTGCGCCAAGGGGCGAGTCGAGCGTACTCAGCTTGACAATGTATCCAACAGCACCCATGATCACCAGGCCAACTCCAACAGCCTGGCAGAGGCGCAAGTATTCCGCCTTATCGGCTACAATACGTTAGTCAATCGCTCCGGAGTCGTGCAGTCGATTCTCTTCGTACGCTTGGTGCAACGGCGCATGAACTGAATGCCACTCTTGGCAAACTCAGAGGGAGCCTCGAGTAGTTCTTGGATCTGATCGCCAGCCATTGTGATTGATTGTAAGGGCTTCGGTGTGTGGTGTTGCCGGTAAAGTTGAAGACGCTTGGGCGACAATTCAGGGACCTCTGCAGCTTTCTGGGGTTTATGTGGCCACCGCAGCGACGTGTTCTCAAGATGGGCCAGCCATACCCTCCTTGGCATCGGGCTTAATCCGGTTGATCCACCCTACGTACCAACTAATAACACCAACTGGCTCGACCTGAGAGTTGGAGAAGGACGGATTAGCATTACTCCGGGCTGTGGCCAGCTGTCCCCCACCGCTGACCCAACTTGAATTCAGCACGCGGCAGGACGGATGGCAGGCTACCCTACGGTAGGGAAAGAGTGGACAACAAACAGACCCGCTGCCGGCAGACGTCGCAGACCGTGAGCCGCAGCAAGGCTACCTACTGAAGAAGGAGCAAGGAGAGCTGGCCTGGATTGTTTGTTAAGGGTTCTGTGGTGACGCCCAAGCGACCTTGCGCTGCCAAGTTCCCGAATGGTTGCGTAGAATGACCGTCGCGAAAGGAAAACTATCATTGTCTTCGTGCAAAATCAGTGACCACATCGAGCCCCTGGCCGCAGAGTGGAGAGACGTACCACAGCAACCATCATTTGTGCTGTTGGTTCTGCCAACCGTGCGAGGTCGACACACGACACCCGAAGCAAGCACCTCCTGCCTGCCCATCGATCCACTCCGGCCGTTATGTACTGGCCCAGGGACCCAGCCCATATCTTGCATCCACATAACTTCTCCCTGTTCAGCTTGGAAACACTGCAACGTTATCACTTTCGACACGTGCCTGCTGCTCGCCTTATCACCTGAGGAGCAGTGTGTCTTGTCGCCCGGTCCAATTCAATCGTCTGTAGGGCAAGTCAGCTGCAGCACCTCTAAGTTTCCTCCTTGGCGGGAGATCGGCCCCGGTTCCCCTAACCCGAACGCGCACCTGGGGTCACCTCGCGTTATCCGCTGCTAGTGCGCAGCCAGTCTTTGTCGTCGAGCCCATTTCAGACCTGTAGCCCGGTCAACGAATTTGACGCAGCGACGATCGTAGCGACACCGACCGATATCACACGTTGCAGGTTGCGGTCGCGTATTGGACATCGAGAAGAGACATTTGTACTTATCTATCAGACCAGCGGAACGTGCGATAACACAAAAGAAGCGGTGTCGTAACGGAGCGAGCGTTGGCCCTTCCTGTACGTACTCTGCAACGGCGATCGAATCTCTGGAAAGGCGAAGCGCGCTTGACTATCTTGGTGCGGACAGCTGATGACCATCAAAGGTTCCGGAAAGCTTCATTTGTATCTCGCGCAAGAGCACACATAATACCATACATATAATATCCTGCAGTCGGCCTTGACTCCGGCGCTCGCCTTCTGCTTGCGAAACACTCTTGACAATCAGTGTTTGCATCTCAGTCACCAACATGGCCGAGGTGGACTACGAAATTGATTACTACGGCGAGGCTGGCCATGACCAACAGCAGCATAGTCAAGACGGTGCTCAGCAACATGGGGAGCAGAACTATCATTCTGACGCGCAGGCAAACGGCAACCACAGCGATGCGCATCACGAACAATCACACGAGGGCCAAGATCGGAGCCACGGCGAATCCAAAAATCCCCAGAACTATGAGCACGAGGGTCATGAACAAGGATCTATTGATCCTGGCGCTACCACGGCACTCATGATATCAGAGCTCAATTGGTGGACGACAGATGACGATATCCGCGGATGGCTACGGCAGGGCGGCTGTGAGGCGGGCGTCAAAGACATGTCTTTCAGCGAGCACAAAGTGAACGGCAAGAGTAAAGGGTGTGTGACCAAACTCAAGGTACGGGTGGTGCAACATTCTGACAAGCATCAGGCAAATATATCTCGAGTTCCACTCGGCTCACGACGCGACTTCGGCGAAGCACCTCATCGACAAGATGCCCGCAGATGGTGGACACCTCGGCCAGAAGAAAATCTCAACTCAATATTGGAACCCGAATATGAATCCGTTCCGCACATTGCCGAAAGATGCTCCCACGCGGGGCAAGGACCAGCAGAGAACAGTGGGTTCGGGCTCGTACAACGATCGAGGGAACTACAACGCCGGGGGCGGATTCCGTGGTCGTGGAGGATATGGCGGAGGACGCGGCAATATGGGGATGAACAACTACAACCGCAACTTCGGGCCTGGCGGCGGCGGCTTCAACAACAACAACAACATGGGCGGCGGCGGCTTCGGTATGAACGTCGGCAACAACTTTGCCTTCAACCCCGGTCGAGGTAACATGATGGGCGGCGGTATGCGAGGAGGCGGCATGCGAGGTGGGCGTGGAGGTAACATGATGGGTATGAATCCCATGGGCGGTATGAACATGGCAATGCCTGGCACAATGGGCATGGGCATGATGGGTGCAAACGGTATGCCTGGTAAGTGATTCCTCGGGGTGGACGACTCTTCATCGAGCGCTGGCGCCTCGACCAAGACGGGCCGGAGGGTCTCTTGCGGCACATTCCAGAGCCAAGACCTGTCTAGGTAGCTCGGCTCAGACTAGCCCGACGCAAGCGAGAAAACACCCTCACCCGGTCTCAAGCGCAGAACTGATTAGCTAACGTCACTATAGGATTCCAGGGTATGCCCGGTGGCTTCAACAATTTCGGGGGCTTTGGTCAAAATCAAGGTGGCGGCGGCGGCGACTGGGGCAATCCACACGGTGCCAAACGACCTCGTCCAGAATAATTGCTACGGCCAAGGCTACTATCAGGAAGGAGTTTGGAAAAACCCAGATCCACGGAAGAGTTGGAGTTCTTGGCATGTTCGACCAAAGTTATTGTTTGCATCGACAACGAAGTCCGCGCGTGTACAATAGGGGTTCGCATCGTGAGAGAGTTATTGGCGTTATGGCACTAAAGATGGTTTGGGAATTTGAATCAATACCGCGGACTCAAGAGATCTGTGCCACAGCGGCTTCTATGAGGTCTTCGATCTGCTGCCAGCGTTCTCGCAGAGTGTTCCGTATGACGTCGCCTGTGGTCGCATGGTTCACTTTTGCTTTCACCTCCGCAATGTCTTTCAGGTATTGCCGCAGGACCTTGAGCAAAATGGCATTGACGGCTGCCTGGTCAACATCCTCTCCTCTGATGCCATCGAGCACCATGGCCCACTGTGACTCCCGCAACACCATTGATCTCAGGGCGATCTGTGTACGATAGCACGCCCCGTCTTTTCCGAGCATGTACCGTCCCCAGTAGCCGCGCCCCTCGAGCATGCTCCTCTTCTCTTTGTTCAGCAAGGGCTTGATGTACTCGTCCAGGCAGACGCCATCGGAGGAATTGGACTCGAGAATGAAGCCGTACTCTGTCAGAAGAAAGTCGTTTGAATGGAATCCGTACCGAATAAAGAGCTCGTCGCCCTTGGCCGCGGGCTTCGTCGTGGTGATGGTGAATCCCCGATATGAGTACGAGACGGTGCAACCATCGGGCGAGTGGTTGAAGAGGTCCGCCACAGGCTGCAGCGCAATCCTGTCGTCTTTGAGCAGGGCTTTCTTCGTCCGGGGCGTGGTATGGTAGAATGTTCGCGTGTTGATCAATAGCCACGCGTACTGGTAGTCTTCGTGTGACAGCTCGGGAAAGGATTGGGACACCAAGGCCCAGTCCTTTTCAAATTTGGTCCTCTGTTTCGACAGGAGGTCGCGGGAGGTGTCTGGTAGTAGGACTTGCAGTTCTGGAGGCCAGCAGAGAGGCATGAGCGTCTGGATGTCGGCTTTTGTTGGAAATACAGCTCTCCAGGGGAGGAAGTCTTCCGGGGGGTTGGTCATGTCCAAGGAGAGTGATGTTGCAAGAATGGCATGGACTGTGGCTCCGGTGAGGCGAGACACAATCGTCTTGGGAGTGCTGTCAAATGTACGGAGCAGTGGTGTGGGCACCTCAAGGATATCTTCGCCTTGCTGGTCGTCCGTCAGACTGGGAGTGCAGGACGTGAGGTAGGGAGGTGGCATACCTGGATGTCGCGAGTGGCTACAATGCCAATGCCTCTTCCCGGCAAGACCTCTGGCTGTATGCCATTGAGAGTGATGGAATTGTCTGCTGCCCATTTGAGCAGAGTTTCTAAGGCATCGTCATCACTCATGATGGCCGGGGGGCTTTGAGCGGTAGTTATTCCTCCACTTGGGGAACAGGGAGAGACGCGATGGCCCCCTCTTCTTGATCAAGTTCGTTGCGAGTCACTAGAAAAACCAAAAGATTTCAGTGAATGAGGTGTGTCACGAGAGCGCGCCGTTCGGAGGACGTTGGGTGCTGGATTTTTGATGAGTCAAAAAGATCTAGGGTAAGCTCTCCGACCCAGGTATCGATGTCACAACCTCAAGCGAGCACGGCGTACTCTGTGGCACTGGGCTCCATTTTTGTCGTTCCATCTGTTGCTCAACTCAAACACATGGTCTCTGTCACGACCATGGCGTTGGTCCCCCCGCTCGCGCAGTGATTGCGCAGGCAGTTTTTTGTGTTGTGATGCGACAACGATGCGTCGGTTGCGATGGGAGCCGTCGTCGTTTGGGCAACACCTCGCTTTTGCTCTACCTGGAACGGAGCCTAACTGCAACATCTAAATCAGACTTTGTGGACGCCAGGAAGAAGCCTTCGTCAAGGCCGCGAAGTATTGTCTGTACTTCGGCAACCATAATTTCAATGACCCTGAGGGTCCAAGTTGTTGTTCGAGGACAAAAATTGCCCTGCACCCTGGTGTTGCCCAGGATTGGATTCAAGGCGAAGCCTCGGTGCATTTTCACGTCTCCAAAGAGAGATCCGCAACTCCACGCAGCCAGTGCAGGAGCGTTCGTGCTCAGAAGTCACAATGCATCACCGGGGACTTTTATCTATTTGGAGGTACGCCTTCATGATGGTCGATCGCAGAGATCGTCCATTCGTGCTTCATGCGCCGCTTTCATTGGACCCAATCGGCCATAGTGGCTGCAATTATCTGTTGATTCGGCCTACGGCACTCCAAACCTCGTTCGGGCGCACGGTAGTTGCTGGCATGTGTCATGTCGGTTGTTGAAGAATGCACGAGCGGATTACCGGATTTGTCGCTGATACACATCCATCCAGCCATCGGGCTCCTGCAATGCAAGTCGTCCCTAAGTTAGTCCCTACCCCACACTCCTATAAGTGCTACCACCATCCTTGCGTTGGATCTCGTCTGTACTTCAATTTTGAGGAGCAAGAATATTCATGCCACGTCAATCTCAGAGTGAATTGATCTCCCAAGAACATCGACAAGTACATTCGAAACACGGCGCAGACCATGGCATCTCCACCTGGAGACATCACCCACGTCCCAGCACCATGGAAGCTTAAGGGCACAGTATACCTGTTTCCATTCTGGACCAACAAGGCTGATTTTGCACTGGCCAAGTCTGCTGGTCTCGCCTACTCGCCCCTGGAGGGGAATTCTGAATATGCTTCGCCCGAGGGCAACGAGCATCTCGGTGGGCTTAGCATGGTCCAGATCATCCGCTACACAGAGAGTCCCGTCGGTCCATACGACGAGCTGATTCTTGTCCCAGGATTCTGGAATTACGTAGTTGAGGAGAACGGTAAGAGAGTGAAGAAGAAAAATGCCAGGATCACCAGGATCTACGTGTCCCAGAAGTACACGTGTTGGAATGGGCGGAAGAGTACGTATTCGCGACAACGGTGTCAGGACCGATTCTGACTGCTTCCCTATAAGACTGGAACATCCCAAAGCATCTTGCGTCGTTCGAGTTCAAGGATGCGCCAGACGGAACCACAACCATCAAGGTCTTTCACCACGATGCGCCGTCTGATCCGACAGAGGCTTCGCCAGCCAAGTCACCACTGTTCCAAGCTTCTTTCAAGCCGATTCCTTTAGTGCCGTCATTTCCAACATCCACGAATCTGCTCAAGTACCTTGGCTTTGATGCCACACTTGTCCAGCCGCCTCTACCAGAGGGCAAAGACGCGAGTCAAGGTGAGCTGCCGGGTACGGACAAGTGGTGCGCGATCATCCCCGGGCAATTCACCCGACGGGCGACAGTTGGCTGGATGGATCTGCAGCAAACTCAGGGAGACGCCCAGTTTGAGAATTTCTGGCCGGGTTTGAAGAGATGGCATGTGGGAGTGAGAATGGAGGACGCTGAGATCACCTTTGGCGAAGGCACATACTGGGACCCGCCCAAGTCGCAGCTCTGAGAGTCTGATCCCACGTCTATTATCGCCACGGGAACTTTACTTGTAGCTCGAAGAGATTGAAAGCGACTCTTTCATCCTTGCGAAGAAGATTGTGCTGAACTGGACACTGGCACACGCACCTGCACAGAGTGCAAGGGAGGAAGGTTCGACATTTGCGGCGAGTGCAACGCCTCAGGGGCCACCTGCTCGGATCCAGCGCACGAATGGCGGGTGTTGGTGCTGTCGCTAGACAGCATGAACGCGGGATAGACTGGTAACAATTGAAAGAACATGAATTAAAGACAAGCCTGACTGTCGTTTCTTCAAATCAACTCTTGAAGCTTTCGTGCGACAGAAAGCTAAAGGGATCTTGCCATTTCTATTGGGTGTATATCGCAGCCAAGCAGCAGTGACTTTCGATGCCAAAGAAATCGCCATGGACGGCGCGTCTCTACAATTCCAGACGAGCCTCCCACGTATAGCCTCTCCAATGCTTACATGTTCATCGCTGCCAAGATCACCATTTCCCCTTTCACGGAGATACACAGCACCCGAGGCAGGAGAGACTCCTATGGTCAAAATGTGGTTCTCGACCTGCAGCAAAGAAGACGAGACCAGAATCTAGGCCTCTGCCTAGAGCGGGAATGAATAGCCGGCCGGATATGGAGTTACTGAAGGGCACACTGATCCATGGAAGCTTTTCCACTTGGAAGTTCGCCTTGTTCAGCGAGACGTCGTCGTGATGGGAGGCACCCGCTGCGTACTCAAAGTCATTTTCTCTTTTCCCTCATTGAATACAAAGCCACCCCAGTCCTCAGCCTGGTATTTACTATTGTAAATAGCTTGAGATCATTTATTACTGCCCTGAAATCCGTGTCCCTTGGTCTCCGACAATGAGACAGCGACCCGCTGCCAGAACTCGGCACGCTGATGGGAACTCAGATAGTAGTTCCCACAAGAATCCCCATGATCACACAGACATTTTGGACTGGAAAGAGTGTGTGCTTGAGGCCTCCATGAATAGACTTGGGCTTTCCAGTGCACTTCGAGGGAAGTTGGTCTGCACGGGCCATGGAGAGATCAATATCAAGAAGACCGCAGGAAACCCAGTTGGTGAATACCACGATAGTGGAATTGCGCTGTCCGAATAGAAGCGCAAGCATCTTGCGTCGCCGCCTTTGCAGTTCTGCATACGCCCCGACCTGTGCTTGCGATCTCATTGTAGACAGTGACTGTCGCAGGGCACTCGCAACGGCACCCAGCGGGCTTTCCAGAACCAACTTTGCCGAGAGAATGGTGGGAATAATTACATAGCCATTGTTTGGATAGATTGTACCGTCGAACAATCGGGAAAAAGGCTGTTTGTGAACACTGAAGATGGTGTGTACCGCCAATGTGTCTGAGGGTCCAAGGCCATCGTGCAACGCAATCATTCTTGTCCACCATGCGCAGATCACGTCGTTATCTGAGATGAAAGGTTGCATAGTAGCATCCGCTTGAGACGCGAGCTGCTCCATAGCCATTGACTTCTGACGGAGAACAAACTTGGCGGGAATGCTCAAAGTCCGTTCGGAAATGGTCTTTGTGAGCGACATTTGAGCTGCACGCGCCAGCTCTCCCGTGATAAGGCTGCCTATAGAGACTTGGTCCTGAGCTAGACGATGGGCCTCTGTTGATGAAGCTGCCAAATCAATGAACGGATCGCCGGAGAATGGATAGACATCTGGGATGCGGTCAAACTCATTCTGGAGAGAAAGCTGCAGCGATCGTAACAAATAGACGATTCCGCCAATGTCCATGAGGATATGTGGCGAGTAGAAGGTGAGAAAGGAGGCGTCCTGGAAAGTTATAGTGTGCAGCCCAAGAAGTGGCCGATTGTTGTTGACGTAGCCATGCAGATTCCCCGGCATGTCCTCCGGCAGAAGATGCTCGTTGTGGATTGAGCTGTTCTCGAAAAGACTGGGTGGTTCGTTTTTCACCTTAGGGACGCATTTGCTGACGGGATGGTCCTTGACGCTCATGCAAAACTCCTTGTGCGTACAGCGTATGGGGGTGGCGCCGCCCTCAACCCCAGCGGGAACGTATTGCCATAGACGCAGTCGTTTCTGAGTTGAGAGTCAGCATTCTTTATAAACATAAAAGTTTAGTCAGTGTCGTACGTCTGGGCGAAGACAGGCTCCATAGGGGGACCACCCATCCCGACCCATCAACTCTCGAAGCACCGATGATACTCGGCATTGGTCGACTTTGATATCGAGTTCGATCGTCAGGTAGACTATCAAGATCTTGTGTAGTAGATTCTGATCAAACAAACGCAGCCGGCGTGGTGTCTGATTCTCCATTCTGGTGATCCCCGGGCATGTGATGGCGGGCTTTGGGGAGATTGACGAAGGCGAGGGGTAAGTAGGAACTACTGCGAACTCTCAGTTGAACTGTGCTATTCATGGAGTAAAAGGAAAGCAAAAGGAAAAGCACCCCAGCCTTTGTTTGACCGCTCCGTGAAGATCATTCCAGGTGACTTTCTAACTAAGACATGCAGCGCGAGTCTGCACCTGCGCATTGGGCACGTCAGTTGGTGCAATTGACAAGTTCTGGGACTGGGAGCCCTCCCTCTCTACACGGGAGATCACATCTTGCATTTGATGGGAGCATATCGCCATCAACCCTTGTCTCTGAGCAAGATTGCAGATCGAACGCCAGGGACATCCGGGTCGGCGGGCAGAGCCATTGTGCCACAAACAGGTCGTGGGATGATACCAATGATCAACGCAGGTATGCATAATCCGCATATCACATTAGCAGTCGAACGAACCCAAGTGCCTAGATGGTCCAAACAACTGATGGGAAGGGTGTAAAAGGCCCGCCGCGATGAGAGGAAATACGCTCGAGAGAGGCTGGCCACTGCACAATAACGGAGCATTAATTTGTATGATTGACTGCCTATAGCTCCCAATACTCCTTGACCATCGCCAGATGATCTCTATGTGCCTTCTCTGGATCTCGCATCTCAAAGGCCATGCTCCATATGGCTCTGGCTTCATCCTCAACTGTGTTTCTCGCTGAATCGAGACCTGCCGTTGGTCAGTCATGTCTTCATACCGGTAAAGGGCGCGAAGACTATTCTTACCAATATGCTGTGCTTGCACGGGATAAAATGCATACCGCATCAGCTTTTCTCTCCTTGCCCTGCGGTTGAGCAGCGTATCCATCTGGCCCTCCCCTTCTCTTCGCAGGAACATGCGCAATCCAGGGATTGATTGCCTTGGCATGACCATGGCTTGCGCACAGCAGCCGAATTTCTGTGCGTAGATTCCATCCTTTGGTGGCATGAGCGACGCCTTGCCGCACTGGAAAAACAAGATCACCAGCGAGGGAATGAGGAAGAGCGACAGCACCATTATGCTTTCGAGATGCACCCTGAAGAAGTGGAAACGCTTGCGCAGCAAGTAGGTCGGACCGAGGATGGCAGCAGCCAAGAGGCTGATAATGAGAAACTCATTGTTCCCTCCAATGTGCTTGCCTGCCCAGCCAATCGACCGCTCCTGGTTGAAGAGGCGCATGTAGAGCCAATCCTCTGCGCGTCTTTCGACCTCACGCAGGCCAAGCAGAGTGCGGACCATCCAACCGTCGGCCATCAGAATATCGTCCTCAAACACGGCGACATATGGCGCCCCCGACTCATAGCAGTCCTCCAGGACAACGCGGTAGTCATGAACGCCTTTCTGGAGAAAACGCTCTTCGGTCTCCATCTCACGTAGGCGCTTGAGCTGTCTCTCGGACACATCGTACGTGTGAAACTTGTCCACAACTTTCGGTATCCAGGGGTTCTTGTAGCTGGGGTGGTTTTCAGGCTCTGTTTCAGCGATGAGGACGCTGAGATAAAGCGCGTTTCGCTCCTGTAGCGTCAGGCCAGCGAGGATTCCCGCAATGGTCGTCTCGAGATAGTTGGTATGCTTCCTCTTCACAGAGCTGATCGCCACGCATAATGTGGCATTGTTGGAGGCTTTGTTTGGCTCGAACCCGTCATGGTTGGTGGAGCGAATGAAGCTTTCAGTCTCCTGTAGGCGGTGACGCGAGTAGAATTTGTCATAAGCACGCGATTTGTCGAAAAAGATGCTCCCTGGATCACGATAGAAGTGGGCGCGCGCGTACAAAACGAGCGTTATCAGGAAAGATGCGCAGAGCAGGAGTTTGCGCATCAAAGGACTCATCATGCCTGTGGTCGCTTCATCAACAGAATTGGAGATAGCGAAAGGGCCTGCAGGCTGAGAAGTGATTAGCAAAGAGTCTTGCTTCTGTCGAAGTCTTGGGAAGCTGGGACAGATACATACTCACGTGTGACGGTCGACCAGCGTGGGCCGGTTTGCGCCTGCAATGACGAAAGTCGCAGACATACGCTCTTTGTTGATGATTCGTACTGTCACTGCGACGATGACCACGACGTCTAGTGATGTCGGGGGATCAGGTCATTCAGATGCGCATGGAGCTGATCACGCCCTTTTTGCCAGCTGGAGGTCGCTCCTGGCACTTCTGCGACCCGGGGCTGTCCACAATCACAACACTCGAAGCACAAGCCGCTGCGACAGCCCCAGAGCCAGCAGTCCGCTGCTGTGAAACGGAACGTCTGACGCTAGGGACAAAATTGACGAAGTACTCGGTAGGGCTCCTAGTCACAATTCTGTGCTAGGATGAGCAGCACCCAGTTCGCTAGATGCCAAAAGATCATGGGAAAGTCGAGGTGCAGCCGCGTTCAGTTCTTAGTGGGGGGCGCGGTCACTGAACGGCTGAATCGGCACCGTCAGGAGAAACATGGCCAGACAGCACCAAAACAGGACGGTATCTTCCCAACAAACGAGCCCAGAGTCGCGAATCGAACGAGGCTCAGATGCAACAGTGTCGTATGTCAAAAAGCAAACCTGACAGCTTATCAAGTATGTCTCGCTCGAGTCTGCTCGTTGCCGCCCAGACTCACTCTCCGCTGAGACTACACGAGGCCGCTTCAAACTAAATGTGCGATTCACACATGGAGAGAAGTCAAGTGCCAAATCTGATGTAAGATGTAGCCGAGATTAATTTTGAGTCTCAACAAGTAGAGCCGCAAATCTTGGTGGATCTCGTTACGGTTGACTACCTTACAGTATAGGTTGGCACAAGCTATAGGGTAGGCAGAGTAAAAATACCCGACACGTTCGTCCCACTTCTGGCCGCAATGGCAGGACTTCGATGTCGCTTGGAACTCTAGCTCTTTTGAGGTCATCCACCTCTCACCAGACGATTGCCTGCCATGAGTGTAGCCGCGCTTCGATTGCAATCGAATTGCGCTTCGCGAGCCGTCGTGCGCGAAACAACAAAGGCCTGCGCAGCCTGCGCAACACACGACGTCAGACGCTTCTCTTCACTCAATCGACCGCCACCAAACTATCCCGGTCATGTACCACTGACCCGAGTCGAGCGCGCTGGCCTGGCCATTGGGTCGGGGGTCATGTCCTTGATAAACCCATATCGTCATGGTAGGCTTATTGTGCCCCAAGGCCTTCACGGCAGCTAACTGACAGCCCAGACCTCATTGCTGCTCTAGGCGAGGCCACTGCAACACCATACTTCATTTATCGCCTCCGCGACGCTATGCTTGCCGACCCGACCGGCCGCCGAATCCTCCGCCAGCGGCCTCGCATCTCCTCCAAGACCTTGTCTGTCGAGAAACTGCGTCAACTTCCTCCCAACTCCGTGGGCCGTGCCTACGTCGACTGGCTTGACCGAGAGGGCGTCTCGCCCGACACGCGGTCGCAAGTCCGCTACATTGACGACGAGGAGTGCGCATACGTCATGCAGCGCTACCGCGAGTGCCACGATTTCTTCCACGCTCTGACGGGGCTGCCGATTGTCAAGGAGGGAGAGGTAGCCCTCAAGGCTTTCGAGTTTGCCAACACACTGATCCCCATGACGGGACTCAGCATGCTGGCCGTGGGGACCATGAAGGCACAGGAGAGAAGCCGGTTCTGGAGTATATACATGCCCTGGGCGATCCGGAACGGCGCGCGTAGCAAGGAGGTGATCAACGTCTTCTGGGAAGAGGAGCTGGAGCGGGACGTCAAGGACCTGCGGAAAGAGCTTGGTATCGAACAGCCACCGGATTTGCGGGCCATACGGAAACGCGAACGAGAGGAAAGGCGACGCATGAAGGAGATGCAGAGTCACCAGCAGTGACCCCGGCTTTTCTTCAGTCTTGTAGTATCACCAGCGTTGGAGCAAGCGACTGTTCTGATAGAATGTACATAATGCCGACCTTCCATGTTTGGGGTATCATTGCCTATTTATAAGTCGAGCAGGTCGTCATCGTCGTCGTCCCACCCCTTCCGTCGGCTGACCACAATCTTCTCCGCCTCTTGCTTTTCTGCGACAGCATTGAGAAGCTCCTTCAGCTGCTCCTCGGTTACTTTCTGTCGTAGCTGGCCGGACTGGGCGAGCATGATGAGGCGGTTCTCGACGTCGGTGGCGCGCTGCTCTTTCACGAGGCGGATGCGGCCGAGGCGATCGGCGGCTTCGGGGTGGAGGATCTGGTTCAGAATGTGCTGACGGGCTTCGTCTTGCTGTCTTGACCATGTACTCAGCTTCCCACGTGTTCCTCGGGTCTGCGATTGCTAAACGTACTGTCGCTGGCCGTCCTGGCCGCCAGACTTTGGGGCACCGCCGCTGCTGCTGCTGCCGCCGCCTTGCGACTTGAGTTGCTCAAGACGAGCTTTGCGGATCTGCGATAGGTGAGCGATGAAGAGAGAAATGAGTCGAAAAGCCGCACCTGTTCGAGCTCTGAATCGTCCATGATTTGTGAAGCTTTATGCTATGGGACAGGCAAAGAAGGCTGCTGATCGCGGGGTGTTTTGCGTGTCTGGGAATGAATTCTTGGAGGGGCAGCGCAACAGCCAACATCACATGACCTCGAACTGCGCGTCGAGGGCCGCTTTGTGAATATTTCCAGCAGCTACGGATGAGAAATCCGAGAAACCAGGCAGATCGTCAGCATAGTATTACAGTGTGTACATACTATACATAAGGAACGCAAAGAGAATCTAGAGAACTGCGCCTCTCGAGATGCCTTCTGTCATGCCCCAAGCAATGCAACGCTCTATGTGTGCAGAAACCCAACATGATATACACTACGCCGCATGACGCCCTTTCCGAAACGAATCCCACGAAGACCCTGTTGTTCGAAAGCGATGCTCTTCAGTGGCCGGTATTGAGGACCACTCAAATGGCATGATGTCGTTCTCCTGTTGGATGCGACTGCTTTGTTTCGCCTTCACAATGGTCCACACGAGGCCGTGATTTGGCATTCGGACACCGAGTTTTATCCCCATCTTGTGAAAGTAACCATTCAAGTACTCGACATCGGTCGGTAACCCCTTGTCGATGCGTTGCTGGTAAGTCATGGTCGTCCTGTCCCTGTATCGGTGGATGTATCCCTCCAACAAACTCTGTACACTCAGACGGTGGGCGAATCTGCGAACAGCCACGGACCCACGCACCTCCGGCATCTTCAGCAGCACTTGCCGAATTTCCTGCAGGAGGCCGTCCATGATTTTCTGGGCCGCGTCGTCCTGCAAGAGGTCCTTGATGGGCATGTCCAGCATGAGGGATACGGGTTCCGCGACGGCAGAGTAGATAAGCGATGGGAGCTTGGCCTTTAGCCAAGTGTCGTACTTCTCAAAGGTGGCATTCACCACGCTCGCCGTCTGCAACGTCTTGACAAAGTTGACCCGTGACTCCACCCGATCGGGTTTCTCGTTTGCGCGATCCGATACATACGGCGTTGTCAACTTCATGGTCCCGCGCTTGACAAATTCGACCGCCCAGTTGTCGCGTGATAGCTGCAACGTATGGTCCATGTGTCCCAGAAGAAAGTCGGGCCGGGTACGTTTTGCACGGAAAAAACTGTCCCGCACGTCTTCCAGCACTCCTAGCCCGTGGCTCATGAGGCAGACTGTCGAGTCCTCATTGAGGCGGTTCTTGACCATGGAAATGCTCTTCATCGCATCTGATCCAGATCCCGTCACAATGAGGTGTTTGATCGGCCCCCGGTCCTTTTTTTGCTGGCTGGAGACAGCCATGGTCCTGTTCGGCTCGACAGGCTTGTTCCGTACGCGATCGCGAATGTTCGTATACCTTGTTTTCCGCCCTGTCCATGCCATCAACTCGACCTGGTCGTGAACCTCGGACAACGCGTGTGCTATCCATTTCGACTTGATGTCCTCCCCGAGGATGTGGATTTTGTGTACGAGTGGCGTTCGCGCCGCGGCTTCCTTGGACACGAGAACAGAAGGGCGACCGGTGGATGTGTCAAGTCGAGCCGTTTCGTCTTTACGCGTGCTTGTGGTGGCAGTTGATGTCGTCGATGCGCCTAGTGGAAACCGTGGCTTGTCGGGAATGTCTAACGCACTCGGTATTTGACTGATCCCACTACTGCTCGACTTGACAGTGCCATAGCATCGAGGCAGGCCCAGTGACACATAGTCGCAACTGCAGAACGCAACTGTTCGTCGGGCTGACGCCGATGGGCGCAAAGGTAACCGACTGGCCATTTAACGGCGAGTCGAAAAGGTGTTGGTCTTTATTTGCCCGGCCCGCGTAGTTGCCACGCCCGTTGGAGTCGCCGGTTGTACTGAGTTCGCGATTGCTATGGAACGGGGGAAGATTCGGACGTGAAGAAGATTGACCATGTACCAGACTGGAGCGTAGTTGCAATCGTCTCGGTGGCGTAAATCGAAGAATGCTGTGGTTTTACAATCATTGACAAGACAAAAACGTCTGGGGTTTTGATTTCGCCTCTGGCGAAAAGGTATGGCGAAAATGCAACATGAAATCTATGACCCGGGGAAAGGGTCGAGATAGTCGCGCGAAATTTCCGGAAATGTACGGTACGAATGGATCTTTTTCGAGGTGGATCCCGGGTAGCCACGCTTGGTGGGAATGGCCCAGGGACCAGATCCAGTGTCAGAAGGTCGGACCCGGTAAATGCATGCGCCCCGTTGCTGGGGTTGGGCGCGATGGATGAAAGTTCTGTCCATGAGAGTGAAGCGCGTAGAGCAGTCAACAACACAACCAGAACAATTGTCAAAGTTGCCCTCGCGATCAGCAGGGGATTTTCTGGACTAAGATGGCTGACGTCAAAGATCTTACGCCGGACTTGGCGAGGCTCGATCGCCAGATGGACGATCTCGAAGACACCATGCAGCCTCTGCTTGACGACTTACAAGAGATGTCGTCCCAGCTCCCCTTGCTCGACAAGGCCAAGCTGTTCTCACTCACTGCCTACGCAATCGAATCATTGATTTTCTGTGAGGCGCTTCTTGTCAATATGCAAATCGTATTACTGACCCGTCCAGCATCACTCAAGCTGGATGGCGCAGACGCCCAGAATCATGCCGTCTTCACGGAGCTCAAGCGCATTCAGCAATATTTTGCCAAGATCAAGGCCATCGAAGAGCCAGAAGTCCCAGCCCAGCGCACACACACAGTGAATCAAGAGGCTGCAGCTCGCATATTGAAGGCTGATTTGGTGGGTTGCGACACTGGCTTGTGCATGGGGGCTGCCATTACTGACAACTATGCAGGCCGACAACAAGGACTTGAGTAAGAAATTAGCTGAAAAGATTGCAGAGGAGAGAGCCAAGGCCCTCCTCAAGTCCATGGAGCCAAAGAAACGCCCAGCCGAGGATTCGCTACAAGCATCTGGCACGGAGTCATCACAAGGGAAAGTTAAAAAGGCGAAGAAGGACAAATCAAAGAAAAAGAAGAGCAAGGACTAAGTTTACTTGTCAAATTTCGATACGGCGTCAAGGTTTCAAGGAGTTCGGCGTTCATACAGAGGCTCACAACAATGTGCTGCCATGCACTACGCAGAAGTTGGAAGAAGCTTCTGTCGACCTAAACATTCCGAATACAACTCACAGCCCTGGCTGCGGTCAAGTCACCTGCCCATTACCCACACCGAATGATGGCACAGACATGCCTGTCTCGATTTAAGCACTTCGTAGGGTCTTCACATGGTATTGCTTGGTTTGTCACTGTTGCCGGCTCAGCCCGGCTTCCTTATGTGATAGTACGCAAGGTTTATGCAATAAAAGGGGTTGCCAGCGAGCATCCCGAAACCCGTGTCCCATGATTGGCCACGGATTGGTCACCCATAGAATTTCCAAACTACCATCTCCAACACGCATCGCCTTCTTGCGCCTTTGACCGTCTCAACTACAGTACATCACATCTCTTTTTCCTCACACACAAAAATGCCTCGTCAACGCTCCTCTGGCGGCCGTGCGCCCGTCTCCCGCGCGCCCGCGCGCCCTACACCCGCTTCCTCGGCTCCCGCGCCCCAGCAACAGCGTCCTGCCACCACCATGGCAGCTCCTCCACAGGCCGCGCCCGTTCCCCAGGCCGCTGCTCCCCAGGGCCCTGGTCTGTTTGGCCAGATGGCCAGCACAGCTGCGTAAGTTGTGATCACATACAGTGTGCGAAGCTTTGGACTGACTTTGCCAAGTGGTGTAGCTGTCGGCTCCTCCATCGGCCACGCCATCGGTGGCTTCTTCAGCGGCGGCTCCTCGGCCGAGCCCGCCCCCGCGCAGGCCAACGCCGCGCCCGTCGCGCAAAACACTCAGGCCAGCCAGTGGAACGAAGGAAACAACAACTGCGCCGGCGCCGCGACCGAGTTCACCCGCTGCATGGACGAGCAGAACGGCAATATGCAGATCTGCAACTGGTACCTTGAGCAGCTCAAGGCATGCCAGGCTGCTGCCAAGAACTACTAGACGTCCAAAGCGCGGTGGCATAGTTTGGGGAGGAAGAATGCTGGATTTCATATGATCTGTATACTACATCAAGGCATCCCCACTCCGCATGGGGCTTTATGAGCATCTTTATTTCTCCTCGTCTTCTGGCCGGGACTCAAAGTTTAACTGTCCGCTGTTAGGTCCTACACAATGAATGAATGTGATGTAGACGACTCACAGAGTTGCCATTATAGAGTTGTTGGTCGCGCCTATGATTAGACTCCTCCCGGGTACTGGAGCGATCATCTGCGGCGGAACTTGGCGAAGGCGCAGCCATTCCAGGCTGGGTGCCCGCACCCGCAAACCCGGTGAAGCTAAATAACCAGTTGAAGAAGCTAACGAGCAGCGCAATGAGACGTGTGAATATGTTGCCCGCAGCTCCGTCATCGTACGCCGTAGCAAAAGACTTGACGGGGATCAAGACTAATGTTGATGATGGCGCCAGGGATAGCTCAGCGAGGTCTTTTGATTCTTCGGTCGCGTCAATGTTGCGGTTCGGCAGAGGCGTGAGAACTTGCTTGAAAGTGTAAGGAGCCTTGCCATCTTGCCGTCGCTCATCCACCCATTTCCGGACCTCCTTCAAGGTTGAATTGGTCTTGAATCTTGATCTTATGGTGGAACCATCGAACAATCTGACTTGGAGCGAAGTCATATCACTGATCTTGGTCGTCGAAGGGAGCTTTGTCTCGGGCGCGCTGGCTAGGGAGGCCGCTACATCTCCAATCTTGACATTGTCAATCCTCGCCCGCTCCCGCTCGGCGGCGCGCTCGCGACGCGCAATCTTGTCATTCTCAATTTGGCGTAGAATGCGCTGGCGCTCCTCGTCAGCTTCCTTCCTCTTCTTCTTGACCAGCTCCGCCTGCTGATAGGCCTGCGCGGCGTCCGTCTTTGCGCCAGCTTCCGCTTCCGCTTTGGCTTTGGCTTTGGCTTTTGCTCGTTCCTCCTTGGCTTTCCTCTCGGCCTCTTCCTTCTCGGCTGATAACCGGGCTGCACGTTCCGCTAGCACACGCCGCATATAGTCTTCTCTCTGTGCTTGTGAGATCGCTGTCGGCTCTGCAGCTGGGGGCGGCGGTGCTGCCTGTGAAGTTGATGCGGGCACTGGTTGCGACGTCTGTTGGCGGCTAGTGCTGTGCGGATTGGTGCTACTGAATGAGTTTTGGACGCGGCGCAGGAACTCCTCCTTGCTGGTACCGCTGGTAATGTATTCCTTTAGCTCTCCATCTTTGATGAGAACGACCGTCGGCGTCTGCGGCAAAGGGAAGATCTGTGCTAAGTATCCCGCTTCACCAGATCCTGCCTGGAGACGCAGAGCGACTGCCTTTGTGGCGATCGACTCGGTGATCTAAGATGCGTGTGAGCTCTGTGAGAGCTCCACCAGAAGCTCCAGGTACTCACCGATTCATCCGTCAAGAATTCATTCTCCCATTGCTGACTTTCTTCCCCATCATCCGTCACAAAGCACAGGACGACCTTTTGTTGACCAACGGCTTTCGAGATCCCCTCTTGAATGGTACCTTCAAAGAACATACTGTGTTCGTGAGGTGGAGCTCTCTGCTCGTTGGCTATCGGCTTACAAGCGAATAGGCTTTCGAGACCGGATGATATGAAGCAGGTTCGCGTATCAGGAGTATAAGATAGCGCGACAAAAGAGCGTCACCGTAGCTGTGTCGCTGTGAACAGAGTCATGGGGTTGGCTGTAGAATGGCGTCCGGATGAGGTGAGCTCGATCCGGCGGGGCATTAACACAAGTGACTTCCCTAAGGAGGAAGGCGGTGACTTAACTGGACAGCTAACACTGTGGTAGCAAGGCAGCTATCCGTCATCCCGTCCCTCCCGACGTAATTGTCTGAAGGCACGCATTCAACTTCGTCACAATTCTCATCCAGAACTTTCTGCATCACACCTTTGAAAATGTGAAGTTGTTCTGTATCCTGATTCCTGGCACGGTCGTGACGATGGTGCTCGCAGGGCAATCGTCTGTACTTGGCAGTACTTGGACCCCACCTCAGCTGGGGATCACCTGGGATCATCGCCAAGCTTTACGACTGACCTTTTGAGGATTTGGAAGCCAAGTGGAAAACCATTCTGGAGACATGTCGCTTATTGGTTCCTGCTTCAGATTCTGAATTGAGCGTCAGGCAGTAACTCAAGAGGCTACAAGGGCATTATCTGTCCAGATCTTCCCCTCACCCCATCGCCAGTCATTGGTAACAACGGAATAGCTCGCTGGGCTTCACAAAGGAGCAACGGTGTTCAGGCAACGGCTCATACTGGGTCCAAATCATCGCCACGTGAGGTGAATTTGGATGCTTCAAGGTCTCCAAGATCGTAGACTACCGTGTAGAACCCCCCGCTTTCATCCTGAGTGACCAACGCGTCGGAATACAAGAAAGAACTGTCTAGAGTGCTCGTCATCTCGGCCTGGAGTCCTGGACTGCTGAATCCCTGATGTCAATGTAGCCCCACGTCGCGCCACGGCACCGCGCCGGCGCCGGCGCGCAGTGGGATTGGTGGTGGCACTGGCAGAAAGAAAGGTGGGTACATCCCAAATCCGACGACGACATCGAAAGCCTCTAGCCGACAGCTAGAACCAATCTCAACATCGCGCCCTTCGCCCGATGCGACACCAGTCCTTATCATGAGCGTCGCTTCTTTCCTCTTGCGCAGTTTGCGTCCCTCGCACTGCGCTCGCGCCACGAGTCGAGCCACTGTACCGAAACGACCCTTTTCCATATCCCGAGCCTTCAGACAGAGAGAAAATCCCCAACCCGTCGACTCACCCGAGTTCGTCTCCATTCTCGATGGCCCTCCCAAGATTGTGCGAAAAGGCCGCCGTCACGGCCCAGGACTCATCATCCTCGCCATCATCCCCGTGACGGCCTTTGCGCTCGGGACGTGGCAGGTCCAGCGCCTCGGCTGGAAGTCGGAACTCATCGCCAAGTTTGAAGACAGACTCGTGCGCGATCCGCTGCCGCTGCCGCCTGTGATCGACCCCGAGGCCATTCATGATTTTGACTTTCGGAGAGTGGTGGCGAGCGGTGTGTTCCGACATGACAAGGAAATGTTGATTGGACCGCGCATGAGGGACGGCCAGGATGGATACATGGTCGTCACGCCCCTGGAGCGGAAGGACGCGTCGACGATTCTGGTTAACAGAGGATGGATCAATAAGAAGCATCGCGACCAGAAGACGCGACCCGACGGTCTGCCCAAGGGCGAAGTGATGGTGGAGGGGCTCCTACGAGAGCCATGGAAGAAGAACATGTTCACTCCTGAGAACAGGCCGGACAAGGGCGAATTCTACTTTCCAGATGTGAAGCAGATGGCTGAGCTCACGGGCAGCCAGCCTGTCTGGGTAGAGGCCACAATGGGTAGGATTTTCTCACAAAGCACCAGGGAGACACCTACTGACGTGAGCAGAACCCGAGTTTATGCAGATGATCGACTATGAGAACAGGGGAATTCCCTTTGGCAGGGCTGCCGAGGTGAATTTGCGAAACAACCACGCTCAGTATATATTCACATGGTATCGCATCCCCCTCAAACTCTCCACCTGGCACCTATGCTGACATTACTAGGTACGGACTTTCGCTGGCCACAAGCATCATGCTCTGGATGGTCATCAAGAAGCCCTCCACCGAGATTGCCCGGCGGGTCAACCGCGCGAGCAGGCACTGATCGCATCTTCCCCATCATCACATGTACCATCAACCTGTAGCTTCATTATCATCATGATCGGCATTATCTCGTGGGCGTTTGGTTTGGCGTTTCCGGGCAGGCTGTGGTGCGGGCATGCGCAGCTCTTGCTGCAACTCTCGCGGCAGGTGTTTTTGGGCCAATGCAAAGACAGTAGAAGACGGACCGATCTGCCGTTGCCTATACATTGTTAGCATGTACACATAGATGGCTCATCAAGAGCGCGCGACTTGCCTTCGCATGAGAGTGACAACATCACTCTCCTCAATTGTCTTGCGCTTTGCATGCCTCGCATACGCTCCCAGATCCTCGCCCAGCTGTTCAAAGTACCACTCGGAAGCCTGCGTGAGCGCGTCAAGTGTTTCAGTCGACAACCTAGGATTGCTCAGGCCTGAGGACTGTAGTGCTTGCTGTGCAACCCTTTTCACAAATGCTGGCGGCAGTGATGGGTATTCTAGCCCATGACGTGATATGCGTGTCTTCTTCCTCGCTGGCATGGCATCTCTCGCCGGACCGACCTGCGGTGCTGTGATGTTGTCTGATAAGGCTTGGGAGACCTCAGCCAAGCCGTCCTGATCACTGGCTGCACCCACTGGAATTCCTTCCTCGTCGCTTCCATCTGGAATATCCTCGAACGGCTCTCGGTCGTCAAAGTCTTCAAAAGGAGCCACATCACCAACCGAGCCGGCATCACCTATGGAACCCGCATCAAATTCGAACCCGCCCGTCGCTTCCTCTAGGACTGGCGCTGTTGCGTCTGCTTCTGGGATGATGGGAGGGGACATTGCAAATGTCGACGGATCCTCCAGGCCGCCAGGTGTTCCCATCTGAAAATCGTCACCTCCCATCGTCTCCCGCCGAATGGCATCGTCGTCTATTCTGTTGTACTCGTCGTCGGCCGGTCTGTTCATCAAGTCCGAGTATAGTCCCTCGTCGAAGAAATCGGACACCCTCTGTGCCCCTCCTTCTTCTTCTTCTGGGGGTAGAGTGCCAAGCACGTCGCTCATCCTACCACGAAACAGAGAAAGCCGCGCTTGATCCCGTTCAGGATCTGCGCGGCGAGGCATCTCCACGGACTGTACTGTGTAGTTCTCGGAGAGCCGTGGCGCGGGCAGATCCTCCTCTTCGTCGTCCTCCTGATCAATAGGCAGCGAGAAACGCGGTTTATCCAGCGGGAAGTTGTCGTCCAATCCATCGTCCTCTTCCCAGACACTCAGACGAGGCTTCCTCTTCCTGGAGCTCCTTGGTTTCTTGCCGGATGAATCGGGTGAATCGTCCGACGAGGACATGGACGACGACGAGTGTATCACTTGACTTGTGGGCGCAAGCGCTTTCCCGAGATTTCGCAGAATATCCATGGCGTCCTCGCGTTGGTCATTTTGGCTCTTGCGTCGTTTCTTGCCAGGCGTGAAGATGGCGGTGCGACGGTCCATCAGCTGGCGACGGGCCGCGCGCCCATGTGGTGTTGCGGCATTGCGGGAGGGGGGTTGTTGCGAGGTTCCACGGCGGACACTATTCAGGGCATCGCGACCAAGAGTGCGATCGAGAGGCGTATGCACGGAGAGAGCGGATGGAGGAGGTTCGGAGCGGGAGGGAGTCTGGCGAGCCGATGGAGTTGACATGTCTGCGCGGCGAGGCGTAGGCGCGATGCCGTACTCAATTCGGGATCAATGCGATTTTAGGAAATACTTCACATCCCGCAATCCTCTGTTTCAAGGGCAAAATGTCGAGATACGAAGGATCGCGCTGCGATACACTCCAAGTCGTTATGGTGTTGTACCATGCGATCGCAAAGGTGACGCGCCGGCCCTGGCTCACACGCGACGTGGGGAAGCGTCATCCAAAAAATCCCCAAGGAACCTACTCAGGTACCTGGCCATCAGCCGTCCGTTCCATTCACACCGCGATTTAATTTGTCGTCTTCACAAAGGATTACAGCGTAGCGGGATCGAGAGACTGACCAAAAAACACATGTTCAAATTCATTCAATTCTGACAGCAAAACAGAGAGCGCCGGCACACTGACGACATGGCCTGAGCGGCAAAAGAATGCGTGATCTGGGAATCGAACCCAGGGCTCCCCGACGTTGCTCGAATGGCAACGGAGAATTTTACCACTAAACCAATCACGCTTCGATGAAAGACCAGCTAAAATTGAGGCTCATGATCCCCAAGCGCGTGACTCACCACGGCGGGATTATCGCACACAGCAGCTTGCAAAGCAATTCAACGTTCATCAGCCGATGAAGCAAAATTGTCAAAAGCTTTGTGGCACTTCCGGCTTCTGTATATCATCATCTCCATCTAAGAATACCTACCCGCAACTCTATGCCGTTTCAAGTCGCGAACCGGTTGACGTCCTTAACCTCGCCCCCTGAGATCTACACCCTCTCCCGAATAGGAATGCTCTTCTCTTTCCCTGCCAATGCCTTCTCTATGCGTTCTAAACCCAAATCGAGGTATTCTGTCGGGTGCGAGAAGACGATTCTGAACCATCCTGGCTTTTCCGAACCGAATTGAGCACCAGAGGCTAGGAAGACCTTGTTGTCAAGCAATGCATACATAACCACGTCGCTGATGTTGTCAACATGACCATGCTTATCCATGTATGCCTTTCCAAGATCCACCCATAGAAAGAATGCAGCGTTTACTCCGGGTGCGTAATCAACATGATTTCGTCTTGCCCAGTGCACTACATGTTCGTACCGCAAGGCGAGAAGGCGTCTGTTCTCAGCAATGTAGCTCTCCACCCATGTCTCATCAGCGAGGATGTTGTCCGCCGCGCGGTCGGTCAAGGACGAGATGGAGCTCATCAACGAGACGGGCACGAGTGCTTTGTGCAGCAGTGGGTTGTTTTGGGATATGATGGTGCCCAGCCGAATGCCATTGGCGCCAAAGTCCTTGGACATACCCCAGATAATGTGGACTCGCGCTGGATCGATAATACCGGCAGTGTCGATGGCGGCGGCAGACGTGAAGGGATGGAACGGCACGTCCTTGTCCATTGTGTTGTTGAACACTGACAGAGCGTAGATCTCATCGCTGATCAGGTGGATCTTGTATTTTTCACACAGACGCATCAGCTCGACAATGGTTTCCCGTGAATAACACCTCCCAAGGGGGTTGTGAGGCTGGCAGAGAACAAGGCCTGCAACCCGCTGCCCTCGCTCCTGTGCAGCCAGAAGCTCCCGCTCATAGCATTTGACACCCTCCTTAGACAGTGGATCCACGTCGTTGAAGTCAACCGTAAACACCTTGGTGCCGAATCGGCCAGTGATGTCATCGATGAACGCTCCGTAATAGGGCCTCCCAAGCAAGAACCCATCGCCGGCGTTGCCCAAGGCCCAGGCCATGTTCTCAATGGCAGACGTGCAGCCATTCGTCACGAGGATGTGACCCGGTTCGATGGGTACCACAGGGTTGAAATGTTTGTTCAGGAATTTGGCCAGCGTGGCCCGCAACCTCTTGCCAAAGTCTCCGTAGGTCAAGTCCTTGGATGATAGTCGCATGTTGCTGTGGACATGGTCAATCAGAGTGCTGTGCATCAAGGTGTTCTCCGCGACTCCCAGACTGATGAAGCCATCTGGGTTCGTGCTGGGATCATAGAGGTTGGTAAGGACAGCCCAAATCCGGTCCAGACCGCCGGGCTGTGTAAGGTCTTGCGCACGCAGGGAAAGGGCCATCTTCAATGCTGCATTGGCTGGAAGTGATGGTTCAGGAGGAGCTGTAGTAAGGGCTCTTTGAAGAGTCCCGCTTCCACTTGATTGATAATGCGGCCGATGTCGCGGCTAAGTGGGCGCGGTTGACAAGTTTCCCCGCATCGACTGGCCTAAGTACATCTCCCAGCAATCGCGAGGGCGACGTATGAGTCAGGGACGACAGTGATGAACGAAACTGACAGGCGCGCGTTCCTCATTATCCGATTTGAACCTAAGTATTCTGCCCGTCTACTTCGCGTAGTTGGCAGTGCTCGTCAGTTGTGACGAGCGTTTTGTGACTTTTGTCGAAGACTTATTCAGGCTCCTCTCGAATCTGGTAGCTTGTGTGTGCTTTACATGGAAGGCTCTCCCAATCGTTGAGGGACTGTCTGTCGATGTAGTGGTGATGGATTCTGTGATCGAGTACTCGATGGTTCTCATTCCAGGATGATAAGTACAATGAAAACCCCCAGCTCGACAGAGCTGATCAAAATCTACAGTAGAAACCCCACGGCAGGCCAGAGGCGAATGAGATGTGTGCATGCTCATGGTGCGTTGCCCGATGCGGCAATAGTCTCCAACACTGCGACAAACTCACCCACATTGGGCGCGAGGGGATGACGATGGAAAATCTGCCATGGACGATGCAGATGTACCAGTCTAAAGTCACTGTTGTCGACACTCCAGGTGGTCATGACATTGTTCGTCTTGCGTCATTGACACAAGCAGCAGCGGCCTCGGCTGTTCCTTCCTCTTGAGTCGTGTCACAAATTCGCGCTGGTTGTGGGCCACGTGGTGGCGCTCGGTCTTATCCGACGTCCAAATTCTTATCGGAATTTTCACATCCCGCATTTCATCTTTATCGATGCTCGGTTGTTTGAATCCTTGTGAGACTTCCGCCAAGGCTTTCTTTTTGTTGATCATCCTCTGCTACACTGGGCTGGCACTTGGCAACCAGCGCACCTCCAAATGCCGTCGGAGGGGTGCCCGCTGCCTCCCTCGAGCAGCTTGCCGCCCCTGCGCAAACTCGACACACTCACTGAGACGGACGTATTCACTGCCCTTGACAACCTCACTCGACTGTATTGTCCCCTCGTGTTCAGCATCGACCCGCACAGAAAACACTCTATTGGGGAAGAACCCGCAGATTCAGGCTACGTCTCTGAAGCCGAAGGAGACGATGGCGACGACGTGCTCAACGCTCTGCGAGCAGACAGCTTCGAGAGGACATTTGCAGAACGGTGGCTGACAGGCTTCATCGCAAGGGCAGAGGAACTGCCTTATTTTCAGACCGAAGAGGCACGGGAGCGGGCAGTCGATCAGGCATCTTCTGTCCTGGAATCCTTCATCGTCAACAGCGTCGATGAGGAGGAGAGGCTCGAGCAACTGGCGCAGTACTCGCGCGATTTCACATTCTTCACATCTCCAAAAGACCAGAAACTTTCTGGCACCATCCACGTGCGACTCAACGACGGACTCGCTGGGCAGAACTCTGAGGAACCAGATGATGTCGGGCTACAAAGCTGGGGTGCATCCATTGTCTTTTCAAAAATGATGTGTGAGCAGCCAGAGCGTTTCGGCATAACAAAGGAGGCCTTGGGCAATCAACCTCTAATCATTGAGCTCGGCGCCGGCACAGGGCTTGTCAGTTTGGCGCTGGCAGAACTGCTGCCTCGCCACGACATTACGAATGCCACTATTGTGGCCACGGATTATCACCCAGCCGTCATGGACAACCTGCGCGTCAACGTGGCTGCTAATCCGACGCACGCGCACAGCATAGAGACTGCGGCGCTCGACTGGTCAAAACCGACCCGCGCGCCACCTCTTCATCTCGAGGCCGACATGCTCCTTGCTACTGATGTCATCTACACGACTGAGCACGCCGTCTGGATTCGAGACTGCGCAACTCAGTTCCTCAGCCCGAATGGCACATTTTGGTTGGTAGCGACTGTTAGAGATAATGGGCGATTCGAGGGTGTGAGCGACACAGTAAAAGCGGCGTTTGGCGATGAAGATAGACCACGTGCGAGCCATGGACAACGATTAACGATTTTGCATGAGGAACGACTAGACAAATCAGACGGCGTTGGCCGAGGCGACGAGAGCGGATACAAGATGTTTAGAATTACTTTTGCATAGCGTTGCTTATAGACCTGCTTTTCCTCGTACTGTCGTGCCCAGACTGTGTATTCGGCGTGAACTTATGTTCGGTCGGTGCTTGGAGCTTCTCATCTCAGTCGAGATACGCCAGAGCAAACGACGCGGCAAGCCGAGTGCTGTAGAATCCGCGCATCGAGATTTGGACATTACTTGCTCACAAGGTCTGTTTAACCTTTTGTACCTTCAGCCTGTAACGCCTTGACCACTTGAAGCACAAAGTCGACATTTGCAGCTAGTAAATCTGGATGATGCCGGTGGTGGCCTGACTGCGTGACAATGACTGCGTCGAGACCAGGAATAACATGGATCGACTGTCCAAATATTCCCACCGCTGCAAAAGCGCCCAAGTCCGCAAGAGGCTGCGTCTTGCCATCCTTCTGGGGCGTCCACCATCCCGTCTGGTAGTTGAAGCCTCCCACTTCCTCGTCCAACGGCCCGGGCGGTCTGACGTATATGCTTGCATTCCCGGCTGAAATGTCCCTGAACCAGTCATCCGGCACCCCTGGTCCGCCTTTGCCACCGAGGTTGTTGAGAATTGACTGGCCAAAGCGGGCCATATCGAGCAGTGTCACAGACATCCCACCATGGCCATCCACTTGCCCAGCGCCCGTGTGTCGGATGTATCCATCGTGCTGCATTCCTGCTGGCCACCAGATCTTTTTGCTCAGGTATTCGAGGTATGGCTCGTCAAGGGCTCGTGATATGCATGTGGTCAGGACATAGTAATTGGGGTTACAATACTCAAATTTCTCCCAGGGTTGGGCAACTTTTTGAAAAGTCTTGAGCCATTCAAGCACCGCATTCGGTTTCTTTGAGGAGTAGAGATCTTTTGCAAAGTCTGGCTGAGGTGCGGCCCTGGGTTCATGTACGCCCGATGACATGTTGACGAGCGCCAGCAAGGGGACATCTGCCCAAGCCGTGTTCTTTAATTCAGGGATGTACTTGTCCACGCGGTCGTGAATATCCAACTTCCCTTCTGCATGTGCGATGCCTAGGACGGTGCTGGTGAACGACTTGGTGCACGACTGGATGTCATTTCTCGACGACCGGCCATTGCCGTGGCGGTACTCCTCAAGGCGTATCACGCCGCCCTGGATCACCGCGCAGCCGGTGATGACGAAGTCGTCCAGGAAAGCATTTAGAGATCTGCCAGGTATCAACGGGGAAAGAGTGTCATTTCTGCGGAATGTTCGTAGGTACGAGCCATGCCGTAGCTGTGCAGTGCGGTTCTGAAATGTTTCTTCCCGTTGACGATAAAGCAGAGGCGCGTTTTCTGCGCTGACGTCGAGCGATGCGAGGCTGAAGACCTGGTTTGCTTTATGCTCTAAAGATTCCCGGGGATCCATTGCGCTCCTGTCTTCAATGGGCGCGGAAGTTTGAAAACAACATGTCAATCATCGTAAGGGCAAGAGTCGAGACGCTGCATCCTTGTGTTTGGGTCGTTTTGGCTACGTAATAGCCGACGGAAAGCCAGCGGTCAAGATAGCCACATGTTTAGGGTGGAAAAGTGACAGTGAATATTGAGCCAAATACTCGTGTCGCGATTGATCAAGCACAATCATCCAGTCCACCTTCGAGCATCCGCAGACTCATATAACGGCGTCGTTGTGTTGAAGCCTCGCAAGCCTCCGGCAGGTCTGGTCTGTTTTTGCGCGACCTCCCAATACAGACTTACCCTACAGACCATCAGAAAACACCCAGGGGAAGGGAGGGGGGGTTTATAAAGAAACTATGGAAAATAAGAGACAAGATTTTCTATTAATGACCGAATTAATTTTATAGAAGAGCTGTTTGGGATATTATCGACGACGGGAGAAAATAACAAAGACCGCTGGACTGATTCAACAAAATAGCCCTGGGTACGAGTTTGATCGAAGTGGTGCTAGGTTGCGCAGTCAATAGAACAACATCCAACCTAAAGCGCATCAGTCCTATCCGTGATGTAAGTAAAAGAATCTCCCACGATATAGTTTATTCCGTCCAAATTAAGTACTCTCAAGCGTATGCTACGGACTCATTCAGGTGTTTGCAATGTCTTAGACAGTGTTGTCACGCAGAATCTCGTTTCCAACAGGCGCAGTGTCATGAGTTCCAATTTTCGCAACTTCTTCAACGAAGCGTGATTGGTTTAGTGGTAAAATTCTCCGTTGCCATCCGAGCAACGTCGGGGAGCCCTGGGTTCGATTCCCAGATCACGCATTCTTTTGCCTGTCGAAATGCAGGCTGATCTTTTTGCTCCTCCGAAGATTTAAAATCTCTCTCTGGGAAGTACTTAGTAACTAACAGCCTCCAGTGATGGTGCTTCGTAAGACTAAGCCAGTAATGTGCTGTGTGTGGGAGCTTCTTATCACACTCTGTTGAATCACACATTTAGAGGATTCAGGGGCAATCAAAATATGATGCTTGCACTACATCAACCAGTCAATTCCCCTGTTATCGCAACATGCTGCAACGTTCTATTCTGAGCAGCTCACTCGCCCCTTGAACCAAATCCACCACGTTCAGCGATCATCGTAGCCAACTCCCGGATGGTTGTCTCGCTCAGGATCTCAAACACCGAAACCTGCACATCACAGGCTGTGTAGAGCCAATTCCTAACCCCGACGGCGACGAGGGAGTCCACGCCATACGCACTTGGCGACTTCTCTGGATCCATTTCCTCCAAGCCCATGTTCATTGCTTTGGCAAGCAAGTACAGCAGGCCCTTGCAGACAATGTCTGTTGCGATCGACATATCGGCCGCCCGGTGAAGGAGAGACTTGATATCCGTGCTGCTTGGAAGGGCATTGCGTTCTGATAGATCGGGTGGCGGCATATCGACGAGATTCAAGTAGCTGTACATTGCTGTTCGGCTCCAGTAAGGGTCAGCTGGCTGGTTCTGCAGCATGAGACCACCGGTACCGACGCCGAGTGTGATCTGGGGCGGTGTAGGGACACCTGGCAGCGTCTCCATAGTGATGGCGTGTTTGACCACCTGCAGGAAGTGATCATGGCTGATCCCATAGAACCCGCTCGCGAGAAGCATGTTCAGAATCTCCTCATCTTCAGCCAACATGCCCGCACCAAGAACCGGACCCAGGTCAATGGCGGTGGCATTCTTGCCCTGCAGTCGAAGGCTCCGAGCCAGTGCGTCTTGGAAACAGTTACCGGCCGCGTAATTGGCCTGCCCTCGGCTGCCAACAACACCCGCCGAGCTAGCCAAGAAGATGAAGAACGGATCGCATTTGGCTGCGTGGGCTGCTTTGACGACATTCGCTGAGCCAAGGGCTTTTGGATAGAAAGCTTTTTGCCAGCTGGCAAAGGTCATGTTGTCAAACACGGCGTCTTCAATCACAGCTGCGCATTGAAAGATGCCCTTGACCGAAGGCATTTCCCACAAGATGCGCTCTGTGAACAGATGCACCATGTCTTCCGTTTCACAAATGTCGATAGCATAGACTCGAACACGTACACCGCGTCTTCTGAGCCGAGCAACAAAGCCTTGCGTGACCGCAGTCGATGCGCCTGAGCGGGACATGAAGACAAGGAATCGGGCTCCATGGTCCACAAGCATTGTGGCGATACTGCGGCCAAGACCGCCGAGACCACCGGACAGAACATATGTGCCTTGGGGGTCGATGACCTCGCGCAGCGTCCTGCCACGGGACGAGGAGCGGACGGCGCTGTTTTCTGATGGGTCTCTACCCAACGTGATGATGACGCTGCCTGCTCCGGGAGATTCCCGAAGTAACTTCAGGGCGTCGAACGTGTTCGCCATGTCAAACGTGGGTCCCTTCTCCGTCAAAACATTTTCGGATCGTGTCATGCTCTTATAGGCATTGTGGAGTAGCTCGGCTACAGAGTCGGGAGCCCCTTGAAGCAGGCTTTTGAGATCGAATTTGGCGAATGTGCCATTGGCAGGAAGGTTGACAGGGATTGCGATTTGGCCGATGGGTTGGTATTGGACATGCACAATGGCTCCGCCTAAAGAGTTAGTCTTATCTCAGGATGAGAGGAGGGAGACTTACCGGGCTTTACGCATTTAGCGCTTGAATCGATGGAACTTGACGAAGCGTGAAGGACCACGTCTGCGCCCACTCCACCGTTGCGTTGCTTGATGAGCTGGCTCAAGTCTCCAGTCTCGGCCTCAATAATGTTGTCCAGCGCGACACCCATGCGCAACAAATGTTCTTTCTCTGCGGAAGCATCAGACCCGGTGAGTGCAAAGAAAAGTGCAACTGAAAGCATCCTGCACAGAGCTAAAGCTGATGGCCCATAAGGCCCAGCGCCGCAAATCAGCACCACAGGCTTATTGCATGATGATCCAGAAATGAATTGACGAGAAGTGTTAAGCCTCCCAATGTGAAAAAGTGCGTAGTACACTGTCAAGTAAGATGAAGGCGTGAACTCGCCCACCGCCGGCACAACCAGGCGGGCATCGACATTGACCACGCTTCGTAGCGAGCCGTCAGGGACAAGTGCGTATACTTTGTCGCCATCCTTGAAATCGACAACCTCAGAACCTGTGCGGACAACCCTGCCCATAAGGTCTACACCAAGCTCAGATGATGCGGATTGACCAAGGGCAATGTCTACATCTCGATTGATGAGTTCGGCCTGCTCGAACTGGATCTGAACCTTGTGTGCCTGAGGTGACTGAATCTCGTACTCGGAAATCCGCAACGAGTCTTTGGCAATCCCGGCCTTGACAATTTCCACCTTGACGCCTTTGACAGGCAGCGCGCTCTTGCTGTTTGTTGCAGGCGAGGGAATCAAGTCTCTAGTAGACGACCGATTCTCGATGATTTCGTTGAGGCTTGGAACAGGCATCAGCCGTGGGATGTAGAGCTTGCCATCTTCCTCTGCGAATTCCATGTCCTTGAGCTCGTTGCCTTCTCTCTTCTCCGCACCGCAGAAATTCATGCGGTAAATGTCCAGCAGCAGAGAGACAACGTGCTCCTCAGACAGACTAGTGGCTGGACCTAGGTCCAAAGTCACAAAAACCTTCCGCGGATCTTCCGACATCAAGGTGCGGGCAAGCGCAATGACGGGAGACATCTGAGGAGCTTCGGGGTCTTTGTTGGCGCCTTGTGTGATCCAGAGGATGCCGCTTGCAACTTTTTGCATCGTGTGGAAGAAATTGAATTCAATCACATCCCAGGAGCCCACGAAACCGTCGTTCTCGGGAATATCATGTCCCTTGAAATCAAGCAAGGATATCACGACTTTTCCTGCCAACAACTCTGGGTTCTCTTGGGCCTGAGCGACGGACAACGATGATGCTTTCAGATCGCAGTTGAATTCTGCAAGAGCCTGCAAAATTCGCTCGATAAAGCATGAGACGGAAGGTGGGCAGATGTCCGGATGAAGGAGAACCAGTTCTGCTGAGTCGGCGATGAAGCCCTCTCCAGGGACTCGTACCATGGAGACGCTCTCCAACTGCGACTCATCGTCAGAGCCCGAGGTCTTTTCTACCATCCAGCCACCTGGCTTTGTGTGCTTCTTGTACGCGGACGCATCTCCGCCAGGCATAGGGCTGGCGATCACAAGGTGGTAGTTTCTGCCAGAAGGAATGTCGTCAAGTCGAGTGTGCTCGACGAATGGCTGCAGTTGCGTTTCAGCAAGGTACTTCTCGAGTGATGTCGAAGTGTCCTGAGTTGTGTTGACAATGGCGTATCTGGACAGCTTGGGCGCCAGCGTCCCCTCGCCCCTGACAGTTTCTAAGACTGCCATGGTCTCGGCGTCTGAGCCTCCAATCTGCAAAACTTCCAAGGCAGGGTGCTTGTGGCACAAAAGCGTGACGAGCTCTTTAAAAGTCCCAGGACGCGCAAAAGTTACGTCTTCCTTCCAGATGATTTCCGTACACAAGTTGCGGTGGTTGGGTAGAAAAGTTCCCGTGACAAGGGAAGACTCTTGAAGGGCAGTGAGATGCAGACCTTTGATGATGACTTGGGAGCTGGCGCCCTCGAGCCTCATCGCAATATCAGCCTTGGCATTGCTAATGCCGAAACGTTGCGCCGTTGACACGCCCCTGAAATGTGTGCCCTTCTCATTCTCCAAGCTTGCGCTCACAGAGATGCTCTCAATGAAAGTTGGAACCATCGCTACACTCTCCAGTGAGAACAAAGTTTGAATAATCGAGTCGAGCGTGGCGGGGTGAATCAGATGGGGATACTCGAATTTGGCGGGCATCGTGGACCTTGTGTCAGGAATCCGGATTCTGGAAGCACAGCTGTTGGCCTGCTTGCGCAGCTCAACAATGTTCCGGAAGAGAGGTCCATAGTTCATTCCAACCGTGTTCAGCTCTTCATACAACTGGCGAGGGGCCACAGTCTCGAGATCCTTTGCTTGGCAGAATGTCTCATACTGCGTGTCATCGGCTGAGAATGGCTGATACTGGAATCGAAGAACGCCGCTGGCATGGCGTTCCCATAAAGCGTCCTGCGGTTTGGCATAGATGGCGAACGAGAAAGAGCCGGCCAGCTCAGAGGCGTCAGATGAAGCTGCGTCACGCTTGATGTTGAGGGCCACCTCCAGGCCGTGAGCCGTCTGCGGCACAATCATCGCCTTGGTGATGTGCATATCAGCAATCTCATACGCATGAAAAGGGGCTTGGTTGGCTGCCATCTGCTTTGCACCCTCCAGCACCATGGTTACCATCCCTGCGGCTGGAAACAGAATTGTCTTTTGGACTTGATGGTCCTGAAGCCAGGGGTTCTCAGAAGTTCGCAAGAAGCCACGCCAGCGCGGTTCAAATGGGATACTGTCAGCAGTCGGAGCACCGATGAGATCTTGGCGGGGGAAAGGGCGGAAACGATTGGCGACGCCGAGGTGAGACTCGAACCAGTATGATTTGCTGTGGTTCCATGGATAAGAAGGAATGTCCGTCAGACACTTCATTTTGGTGCCCGGATGAGAGCCTGAGGGATAAAGCCTGGAGATGCTGAGGCGCTGACCGCGTTGCCAAAGGCTTCCAAGCAGGTTGAGAAAGGACTCAGGCCCTGATGACTGCTTCTCCAAAGTCGAAAGAAGGACTGGCTTTGACTGGCGGCCAGCACCGTCGAGAATGTCCGTGGTCGGCATCCGAAGCGTTGCACGTGGGCTGAGCTCAACAATCACATCTGGTACGTTCTCGCCGGGTTCCATCATGCAGAGAACAGCAGACAAGTACTGTACCGGAGCCGTCAAGTTCTTGGCCCAATACGTCCCATCCAGATCAGATGCATCGACACGCTCGCCCGCGACCGAGGAGAACATGACGGCTTTCGTCTTGTTGCCCGGGCGGATGGACTTGAGGGCGTCAAGGTAATCGGCCTCCACAGCCTTCATGTGGTTTGAATGATAGGCTGTTGTCACGGGAAGCACCTTATGCAGGACTCCCGCCTCTTTGAGATCGCTGGCGATGGTATCAATCGCCACGCGATCACCAGAAAGGGTCACAGACTGGGGGCTGTTGATACACGCAATCTGACAATCAAAACCTGCCTTGCTCAGGTAAAGCTCTGCCTCAAGCTTTGACATACTGACGGCAATCATACCACCCTGATGGGCAGGCACCTTCGTGGCGAGCAAAGCGGCACACCGGCCACGATGGTAGGCAACCGCCCATGCCTGCTTTTTGTTGAGAGCCCCCGATGCATATGCGGCGGCGATTTCACCAGACGAGTGTCCAATCACCTGATGAGGCATAATGTCCATCGAAGCGAGCAAGTCCACCAAAGCAACCTGGACTGCTGTTGTGGCAGGTTGAGAGATCTCAGAGTCAGAGATGCGAGATACTCCGTTCGGCTTGTTCAGCTCCTCCCAGAGGTTGAAAGGACTTCCGAGCTCTGCTTGCATGAAATGCGATGCCTCCATGATGCTCTTCTGGAAGACTGGGTAGATGATCAAGTCGAGGCCCATCCGAGGCCATTGGGAGCCCTGCCCGGAGAAGACAAAGCACAGTTGAGGAGGCTTTCCCGATGATGAGCGCATGACCTGCTCAGGTTGGAATGTTTCCATTTGATTCTGCAGATCAGAGATGGACTTGGCAACCACAAAGCCTTTCCACTCCATACTGGATCGGCGATCACAGAGTGTATAGGCGTAATCGCGGAAGAAGTCTGGGCCAGTCTTTGCATTCTGCTGAACGTAAGGCAACTGAGAGTGAACGATGCGGGCAACGCCAGCCTTTTCGCAGGATGAGAAGCAGAAAATGTTTGGCTGCGTGCAGTGTCCCTCATCCTTGTCCTTGAAGCTGGCAGCTGAATCTTGAGCGGACGTGTGGTTGCCAAGGATTCCGCGAGAGGCCAAATATCCGTGTGCGTCGTCCAAGATGACATGCGCGTTTGTGCCGCCGAAGCCAAAACAATTCACGCTCACTCGGCGCACGCCGGGGAGTGGCCAAGTCATCACCTCAGTGGGCACTTTGACCTTCCAGGAGGTGAAGTCAATGTCGGGATTGGGTGTCTTATAGTGGATGTTGGGCGGTATCTTGCCTCGCTCAACGGCCATGACGCCTTTGATCAGCCCGGCGATACCGGCGGCACCTTCCAAGTGACCAATATTGGGCTTCAGTGAGCCGACAATGAGCGGGGATTGTTCGCTCCGGGTGCTTGCAATGGTTTCCGAAATGGCCTTGAGTTCGCGCCAGTCACCAGCCTGCGTGCCCGTGCCGTGGCATTCGACATAGCCAGTATCCTTGAAATCGAGTCCAACAGACTTGTACAGGGCATTGATGTTGGCTACTTGGGCTTCTCGGCTGGGCAGAGTGATGCCCGTGGTCCGTCCGTCCTGATTGACACGTGTGCCGCGGATGATGGCTCGAATGGTGTCGTTGTCGCGCAGAGCGTCGGACAGGCGCTTCATTACGACGACGCCGATGCCCTCTCCTCGGCCGTATCCGTTGGCTCGTTTATCGAAAGTGAAGCACTTGCCATCTGGGCTCAAGAAGTTGAGGGCAGTCATGGGCATGATTGTGTTTGGCGTGAGGATCATCCCTGCACCGGCAGCGATAGCCTACAAGTGTTATTGTGACTTCACATTTCATAAAAGGAAGAATCTTACCAAAGACGTTTCTCCGCTTCTCAAGCTCTGCGCTGCCATGTGGACAGTCACGAGACTGCCACTGCATCCCGTGTCAACTGTAATACTGGGGCCATGAAAGTCGAAGGCGTAGGAGATGCGATTTGCCATGATAGCAATGCCGTTTCCAGTGGCCGCATACTGCGGTGCCCAGTCTGGATCACGAAGGCAAATCTGCTCGTAATCTGCAGGTGTTAGGGCGGCGAAAAAGGATTGATCATTGAACTTTGGACGCACCTTTGACGAATGAGCCAACGTAGACAGCCGTGTCACTGCCCTCCGCATCCTCCTTCTTGATCCCGGCTGTTGGTAGGAGTCAGCGATAGAACTTTGGGCCGCTGTCTGGATAACTCACCATTTTCCAGGGCCTCGTAGGAGGCTTCTAGGAGAAAGCGCTGCTGAGGGTCGATGGCAGGTGCTTCATCTGCACCGATATTGAAGAACTAGAAATGAGTTAGACCACCCACTATGGTGAGTATTTGGAGAACGCACCGAAGCGTCGAAAGCTGCAATGTCATCCTTGAGGAAGTGGGCTCCGCGGAAGGAGATCTGCTAAGAGTTAGTTTCTTTTGGCGGCGTGTTGCGCAGTCTACTCACACTTCCCAGTCGATCACCACTTGGATGGTAGTAGCCGTCAATGTTGAGTCGATCCTTGGGGAACTCTGACCATTGAGATTCGCCTCTTTCGAGAACCTCCCAAAGCTTTTCTGGAGAGGAAGCGTCTCCAGGAAAACGTACAGCCAACCCTACGATGGCGATATCGGCCATGGAGCTGGAAGACATGGTGAAGATGCTGATGCTCAAAGATGAAACGAAGGTCTTGTTGTAATGAGGAAGAGTGCTCCCTTGGCTTGGTGCTGAAAAGTAGTGTTCTTGGGGTTGAGAGAACCAAAGGCGAACAAAGCTCTGTGGCAGAGATGCGTGAGTTTTGGCTGCGCAAGACGACTTCAAAAGGAATCACTTCCAGCTTCTGATATTCTGGCTCTCACTGTCTTTGCGTCATTCTGTTGGGGAGCCATACCTTGGAAAGGAGGCGCACTGGCTGTCATTTCATCTTGACTTGGTCTCGCTTTTCGTGGCGCGTTGTTCCAACCCAACGTGATGGTATTACTGGACGATCGCAGCAGTATTCATCCAGATTGCAATGTAGGATGAAAATACGGCCCTCAAGAAAACCGAGGACTCCTGGCGCATTGTCACACACGCAATGATGCACACACCTAAAGAGCAGGGAACTGGGAGAGATGACACAAATCCAAAGCTTGCTAGAAAAGCAAGGTTCATGGTTGTGAGCATCCATGATCAGTTTCGTATGCTTGTTTTGTTTGCTCGTGCTTGGCTGTAGTGATGCTGTTCCTCGGGGCATCCGGGCCAGGGCCCGAAAACGAGCTTGGATATAGTTGTCAACCCACCGCAGACTGCTGTTGTGAACAAGCAAGTGGTGGCAACGTGCAGCAGGCTTCGATGCAGACGCATGGGGTCAGAACTCCGTAGGCTGAATCGGCGTGCCACATTATTGTGAATAGATGAACCGCGGATGCGGACGTAGCAGCCGGCCACTGCCAATCTACTGCCAGGTCATCTGGCAAATGACTGTCGAGACCCAAAGGGGAACTTCTCCTCCTTGGCTTTTGTGTCAGTGAGGCATGCTGTACATAAGTTTCTCGGACGCTTTAATAGCGCTTGTTTTGCAATTAGCGTATCACTTATCATCACCTACTTGTGATTCAGTCTCAACCTTAGCCTCGAGTCATCTTTTGGGAAGACTGATCAGGATTATTGAACAAAGTTGACCGTCATATGTTCAGAAACACCATCTGCTGCAGTGTTCATTCACGGTACAGCACAGGTCCCTCATCACCGTATATGGGATCCTTGTCGAACCATAGCAGGCCGCCAATGACTTTGACCTTGGCTTCTTCGCCCGCATCACCATAGCACATATCACACTGCTGGCTGCCGACAGGGTAGCTCCCCACCATGGTGAATGCGCCGTCTTGGTCGTGCAGAAGCCTGTGGCTCACGCCGGCGGGTATGACGATGACATCGCCAGGCACCACTGTCGGTTCGGCCCGCCCAGGGTTGTCCTCTCCACCGAAGTTCAGCTGCGCCCGCCCATTGGTGACGAACAAGATCTCGTGCGTCGTGCTGTGGAAGTGTGTCGTGGTGTACATGAAGTAGCGCCACTGGGGGCTGACGACGCCCACCGTCGTCAGATGCTGTTCGACGGCAGACGGGTCCACGGGTGCTTGGAATGCGCGGTGATAGATGAGCAGCGGATGTCCGGAGATGGACGAATTGGGGAGGAGGCCGTGGGCTGGTATCTGGTGTCGCGAGACCTTGAGGTCCCGCAGAGGGGTGATGAGAGCTCTTGGTTTCGGCAGCATTGTGTTCGAGTGGTGTACGTTGCCAGATATGTCGTGAGGTTGCGTTGGAACCTTTGTGGAAGGGGTCTTGCTTTACAATGTCGAGCGTTTGAGTGAGTGGATGATGCATGATGCTGGGTGAGGTCACCGCGAGGCTTGCACTTGCCGTGTGCAAACGCCGCGCCTTCTTGCCGCGTTTGGCCAAGACTGGTGCCTGAGGAGAACGAAAAAAAGAATCTTGATGGAACCGGTCTAATCTAATGAAGGTACCAAACACAATTATAATACGATAGTGACAAATAGTCCGCCCGAAAGACAGTCGCTGGTCGTGTACCTCATCACGCTCTTGTCCGTGTTTCTACACTCTCCCTCCGGCCTCGCCTCAGGCCTCTCCCTCAAGCCTCGCCATCAGCCACGGCCCTGCTCCACGATGCAGCAATAGCTTTCCAGTACTGCGCCGCATGCAGCCTCATGTGGCCGACGTGGCCTGAGCCCTCAAACTCCTCGGTATCGACCTGCCACCCGAGGTGCCTCGCCTCAATGGCATGGGCCTTGATATCCTTGTGGTTGATGAGGTCGTCCGCCTTGCTGTACATGTACAGCTTCCTCGCGTTCAGGGCCTCCCATTCCGTGTTGAGGGACGCCTTTCTGCTCCAGCCGCCTGCGCTCTCGCGGCCCGTGGCGCGCTCAAAGAGGTGGTTGAGGACGAAGAAGACGAGGCAGATGGCCTGTGTGAAGACAAAGGGCCAGGGGAAGATCTTGGCCATGCCGAGCGCCATGGCGCGCGACCAGCGCTTGAGGTTGTCCCAGGTGATGTCGACGCCGCCGGGGGTCGAGTCCATGATGAAGAGGCGGTGGGGGAACGGCTGCCCGAAGCGCTCCTTGAAGCAGTTGGCGGTGGCGGCGTAGTTGACGGCGCCCGTGTTGGACATGGTGTGCACGAGGATGCGGCGCTTGTCGTCGCGCGTGGGGCCCTGGGGGAAGAGCTCGTCGACAACGGGCGCCATTAGGCGCGAGCGCTCGGCGAGCGGGGTGAACATGGCCTTGCTAATGGGCGAGAGCACGGCGATCTGCTTCGCCGCAGGGTACAGGGCCTGGAAACCCTCGACGTACTTGACGACGTGCTTGGGGATGCCGTCGCCCCAGCCGTAAACGATGACGACGTCGGGGTCGGTGGATGCGCCTCGCCCCGTGGCATCGGCGGGAGCCTCCTTGACGAAGACTTGGTCGGATAGGGGCTTGAACCCGGGGAAGGCGGGTGGTTTGGCGGGTGGTGCCGACATGCTGGCTTTGCTGCGTAGGCGCTGGCGCAGTCGCAGGGTGAGGAAGAGGACAGTGAGAAGGGCCGCGAGACGGCTCTTGTTGGAGCGCAGATAGGACTGCGGTAGTATGGCCTGCATATTGTGTATCAGCGCCCCTGCTCTACTCATCGGTGTGCCACGCGTGTTGGCCATTGTGGCGTGCGCGACGCAGCTGCGCTCGCGTTGATGATGAGAGTAGAAATGGGTGATATGACAGGAGTTGAGAAGTCCGAGACTAATAATGACTCCTTTCAGCCGGGGCGGATTGCTTACACTTGTACCTGACTGGCAGGGATGGAAGAATCTTGGCACGCGGGAACGAATACGCGCGATGCAGGTCTGATGCGGCGGCTGGGTAAAAATGAATCAAAGAAGTTCAGGGTTGTTCTATGAGAGGCAATCCGGTCGTCTTTTCTCCTTGCACACGTTTATATACTCTTATCGACTGCTGCTCGTCCGCACGGCCCAACTGATGAAATTTTCCCTCGCGATGGAGACAGACACCCGAGGGCGCTTACGTGCGCAGGAAGATGTTGTTGAGTTCCTCTCGGACTCGGACACGCACTGCAGGTACGGGCGCACGAGCGAGCGGGATTGGCGTCTGCGCCCCGGGACGCCCGTGGAAGGAAACGGCCGAGAGTGTTAGCCATTTCGAGATATTGCACCGGCGGGAAAAGTGGGTGTCCGTCGCTCGATGCCGAGGCAAAGGCCCGCAGCGTCCCAACAAGAATTCACCCCTGAATTAGTCATTAACAATTACTGTACATACTCGCGCGTCATGCACACTCTTCTTGGCGGATGACGCAGGTTGTTATGAATAGTGCCTGATCCATGCATGTCCACGTGGAGTTTGGGCGGCGCGAGGTAGCAAGCTCTTCTGCGAACTCCGGTCGTCTGCTAGGGGTCGAGTACCGGGTAGGCCAGATGGCAATAGCACAGACGAAGGCGACTCTGGTCTGGGAAATTCTTGATCGGCATCCAACAGGCCTTAACAAGAAGAACGGTGTTCCGCTGATGAAAGATCCGCCAGACTTTTTCCCAAGAACATGCTAAACACAAATTCAGTCCGTTGAGACGTGTTCGCGCCGTCCACGGGGCTGCTCGCCACAACCCTCGTCAAGCCCTTCACCAAGCACCCCGGAGAGCAGAGGTGACTCCTCATCAGGGCCAGAATCCGAGGCCTCCTCCTCAGGCAGCTCTGCGGCGCGCACCTGGGACAGCGTCAGGCCAGCGAGGCCGCAGAGGAAGAAGGAGAGGAGAAAGGGCATGCCGCGCCAGACGCCGTCCTGCTTGACGCTCCATCCGAAAACGAGGGCCACGATGGGTCCGGCGAGGAGGGTGCCCACCGTGTCCATCATGGCGAGTGTGGTGAAGAGCGTGCCGACCATGTCCGACTTGACGAGGGAGCTCAGCAGTGACCGCGCAAAGGACTGGAAACCGCTGCCCAGGGTGTAGAGAACGAGACCTACGCGGACAGTATTAGTCGACACCACAGCCTGCTTCGGGGCATGGAATCGCCACAAGAGAAAAGCGTACCGAGGACGACCATCCATATGCTTGGCGCAATGACGAGGACAGCAAAGCTGGCCATGGCGAATGCGACGCTCAGCCGCGCCAGCGCGAAATCCTTGCCTCGGGGCGTCAGATGAAGCAACCGAGGGACGAGCGCGTCGAGAGCCGGCAGAATCACGACAAAGGCAACGAGCTGCGCGAATGCGCGGAAAGACAGCAGCAAGCTGGCCTGGGCGATGGGGATCGCGTACCGGGTCGAGAGGTACTGGACCAAGATGCCGAGCGATGCGCGCGCGTAGTCGACGACGAGGAAGGTGACGACGAGATAGAGGACACTGCGGTGGCGAGCTATGAAGGCAAACGTGGCGGACGTGTGCTGGAACACCTGGGCCATGTCTTTGCGCGTGCCTTGACGCGTAGGGCGCGCTGGCGACTCGTCCTCGTCCGCTTGGGAGGGTCCTGGGGGCGCTTGTTGGTGACGGTAGAGGGTCTCGGGGAGGCTTGCCGCCAGGAGGGCCGTGAGAATGGCGCAGGCAAAGGACAGGAGCAGCGGGAGCCACAGGTTCCGGGCCATGAGGACGGCGCCCAGGGTCGGGCCCAGGAGTTCGGCTACCATCATGCCGCTCTGGCAGTAGAAGAAGACGGCAGACCTATGGGCAGCCACACGTAGTCGTCAGCAGCGGTCCTGGCCATATCGCCTGTGCGGATGGTGAGAGGAGAGACATACCTGCTGCTCTCGGTGGACGCATCCGTGACGATCATCATGGCCGCGGCGGAGAGGACCGTGTCGCCGCCCCCAATGCACAGAAACAGGGCCGACAGCCAGATGAGTCGAAGGGGTAGTTCTAGCCAACCTAGTACTGGCGCCACGCGCCCAACGCGTCAGTTTAAACATCTCTCCTCTACTAGTAGCTCAGACGTACAGATGAGAAGAACCCAGCCGAGGGCGAGCACCTCGCCCACGGTGGAGAGGAGCATGACCCAGCGACGGCCGTGACGGTCGGCCTGCGCACCGTAGTGCACGGCGAGGACGAGGCCTGGGATGCCCCGAAAGAACAGCAACCAGCCGAAAAGGCCGGCGACCTCCTTCTGGACGGCCGGGTCCTTGCAGGGGTCCTGGGACGGGTCTTGGGCATGGGCCAGCTCTCCGCCACGGCCCGCCTTGCGAAACTGACGGCAGACAATGTTCTCGAACAGCTGGGTCTGCGGCGCGACGGCCATGGTGTCGCTCAGGTTGGCGACGAGGATCATGACGGCGACAATGATGATGGGTCTCCAGGCGATGCCGGGTGGTGAGGCGTCCCTCGCGTCCTCCTCACTTTGGGGACGCATGGGGTCGTACCCTCGCGCCCTGCGTAGTCGCGCAAGCCAACCCATTCTCGGATGATGAAAGGACGCCTCTTTCTATGAGGTTCTGGTGAAGAGAGGGGAGAGAGTTGGCATGGCTGGGCGCTGACGAGGTCGGAGGCCAGGTTGTCAAGTCAAGGCTGTTGGTCGTCGCGTGCGTGAGGGACGTTCGTCGGCATGCTTATCCGAAACGAGACCCTGATCAGCGGGCGGAGGCTCCATCGGACTGGACGTTGCTTATCGCCGCGCGCTGTACATGTAGGCAGCAGTATTGCAGTAAGCAGCAGCAGAACTTAGCCTGAGCCCTGTGCTGCCCAGAACAGGCGTGCATTCTTCGTCATCGCCATGGACAGGTGGTGTCTGGTCCTCAACAACGTCAGGGATGGGTGCGCTTTCGCAAGACATCTATCCGCGACCCGCTGGGGTTGATTTTCGAGCTCGTACAAGGAGCATATGCAGGGTCATAGTAAAAGATAGTCATGCTCAGTCTTGCATCATTTTCGTCACCAACTTCTCTCCAATGTCGAACTTGACGCAAGGTCCGGTCTGCCATTGTGGAAGGGCCGGAGGAGTACCGTCGTAGAGTATACTTGACTGGGCTACCCTAAAGCACTAGGCTACTGAAGAAGACTTGGCTACCCTGGACAAGTTCCCTCGGCATATAGTCAATTTCAAGCCATTGACCGTCGGCACCGCACAAAGAACTCGTATTCTCCGAATTCGCAAGATCCATTATGACTATCTAATCCGAGACAATACACCCGCAATCAATTCCGACGCCCTTAGTGCCTCGTCAGTGGAACCGGTCCGGTGTTGCGGCCGCTGTCAGGTGGCTTCTGCCGGGCCGGGCCCCGCATCCAAGGGCCGGTCCACGACGAACTTGAAGACGATCCATGGAAGGGTCATCGACGCCCTTGCCAAAGAGACAAAGTCAGGTCTCATCAGAGTCTACAAAGACAAAGCACTGAAGTGCGGTAGACCGAATACTAAAGCCCTCCTCTTACCACCACTTGCACCAAATACTGAAATGTCTCGCCTCGCCGACTTCAAAGTCCTCTGCTTCGACGTCTACGGCACCCTCAGCGACTGGGAGACGGGCGTCCTCGAGGCCCTCGCGCCTCTTCTCGCAGACCACCACGCCGAGCGCAGCCGCGAGACGCTTCTCAGCGCCTACCACGCGTGCGAGGCGGCCCAGCAGGCCAAGACGCCCGACATGAAGTACCACGACCTCCTGACCACCATCCTCCCCGACGTGGCGGCCAAGCTGGGCCTGCCGGCCCCGAGCGAGGACCAGTGCAAGCAGTTTGGCGCCAGCATCGGCCAGTGGCCCGCCTTCCCGGACAGCGTGGACGCCCTGCGCCGGCTGGCGAGGCAGTACAAGCTCGTCGTGCTGTCCAACGTCGACGTCGAGAGCTTCGCGCGCAGCCTCGCCGGCCCGCTCGCCGGCGCCCACTTTGACGCCGTCATCACCGCGCAGGACGTGGGCAGCTACAAGCCTGATCAGAGAAACTTTGAACACATGCTCCGCGTCGTGGGAGAAAGGTTCCACGCCACAAAGGACCAGGTCCTGCAGACGGCGCAGAGCCAGTTCCACGACCACGAGCCCGCCCGGAAGCAGGGCATCCGGTCCTGCTGGATCGACCGCCCGGGCGCCGTCATGGGGAATACCGGCGGCGCCATCTACGACTGGAAGTTTGCGACCCTGGGCGACATGGCCGACGCCCTGGACAAGGAGCTGGCGGGGTAGGCAGACCGCGGACAGTGCCGATGTATTGGCCGTCGATGCACATGGATGGGCATAGAATGAGGCGTGATATGAGTGGCATGGATGGTGTATAATGAGCGGACGTATTGCAAGGATCACCAGTCTGCAAAGGCCGTGTAAATAGGTTTCATTACCGTAATCTACGTACAAATCAAAGCAAAAAACATCAAAAATCTATGGAAATCTATCATTCCTCGGATCTGATCAACCCTTTCGCGCCCCAGAGGGCCACGGTAGATCCTCATGCCACGAATGTGTCCCGTACATGTTCGTGGTCCTGCCCGTACCGTCCATCAGCGCCTACGCTATGCTATACAAAATGCAGCCGTCTCCACAAATCTAGAAGACTTCTTCTCCCAAGGGGCGCACTTGCTCAGGTATTTCCTCAAGGCCAGCCAAGTATGTCCTCAGGGGTAGATCAGAAACTGGGTCAGGCCCGCCTTGTCGACCTGGCCGAGGGTCTTGATATTCAGGTCCGCGTCGAGGGTCAAGTCTACGACGCTGCCGGGGCCACGCTTCCACGTCTTGAACACCTTGTACACGGTACCAGCCTCAACTTCGAGGCCGTCGTAGCCGGGAGCCGTGCAGACGAGGTCGCGCGTGGTGGTCACCTCAAAGTAGTGCATGGGCCCATCCATCTTGGTCTTCCAGCGGAAATCGCGGCAGGGCGCGGCCGTGTCGATGCCGGCGTGGGCGCAGACGGCGCGGAGGTACGTGTCGACGAACTTGCGATAGGGGGGCGTCACGTAGGGGTCTTTACCGCGGGAGACGGGGGGAGCGCCCGGTTGGGGGCCTTCCTCCTGGCTGATGACGAGGGCGTCGGTCGGCTTGAGGTTCTGCTTGAAGGCGTGGACGCGGTCGAGGCACAGGGCGTCCGGGACGCTGTAGAACGTGGAGCCGAGCGCGAGGTAGAGGCAGGGCAGCTTGATGCTGGCGTACCAGTCGTCGCCGTCCTCGACTTGGCCGTGCAGGCCGTAGGTGGGCATGTCGGGAAAACGCTGGGCGGCGCGGTCGACCTGGGCCGCGAGCGAGTTGCGGTCCGCGCCCAGGGGCAGGTAGACGCACGACTTGCCCTGGGCGTGAAACGCCTCGACGTAGGGCGCGTACAGGGTCGAGTTGGCCGCGCCAATGTCGACGATGGCGATGGTGGTGCCGGGGGGGAAGCGCTGGGCCACGTCTGATGCGGTCTGCTGGATGATCTGGAGCTCGGCCTTGGCGAGGTGCAAGGTGTCCCCTAGGGTGTGCCAGGACACGATGCCAGCGGCGGAGGGGAGCGCATGGGGAAAGTCGGCCTTGTGGGATAGGGCCTGCGCGAGCTGGGCGGCAGCCTCTGCGTGGACCTGGCCGTCGCCTATGGTGATGATGTTGCCGTCGTCGGCCACGCAGCCTTCCAAGATGTCGTCAAGCTCCATGCTGCAATTTAGCTAGGCAGTAGATAGCAACGAAGCGAGTTCTTGGCTGGATAGTAGGGGGCTCTGGTGAGGAGGAGTGTGTTGGTGATGATGGTCCAGGGGTGTCGAAGTCAAGGTAGGAGAGCCGGTTGCCCAAAGTGTGATGTCAAGAGGAAAGAAGCGATGAAGAAAATCGGGATCGGTCGCAGAAACAAAATGCCATGGTATCCAAGGCATTCACTGCGTCCATGTTGTTCATCTGGCCGTGGTTGCGGTTGTGGTGGTGGTTCGCTAACACGGGCAGAATCGCCGCCCAGAACAACGAGATGGTATCCCATAGTGGGCGGGCGAACAAGCAGATGGTCGGCATGGCGCCTCGTTCTTGGGCTGTTCAGGGGCGCCGGTCTACCGTGGACGCCATGTCTGTGACTTGGGCGAGTCGTCGAACGCTGGAGCATGCGTCGTCCTGTCTGTCTGTTCTGTCCGGTCCCGCCTCTGCTGTTCAGCCCGAGCTGCGCTCGTCCGTGCGAGAACTTCTGCGTTCTGGTATGATGAGGTCGACAAACGCGCATGGCAGCTCCGCGTTCCTGAACCCATGGCCAGCCTGTCACTTATGAGCGCAATGTGCGGGCGAGAACATGCAATGAACTGCGCCATGGAGGCCAGTGCCTGTCAATGTTCATGAAGAAGCCTGTTAACCTTTATGAAGAAGGATATTATGGAGCAACAAGGGACAATAGTGAACAGTTTTGTTTTTCTCTCGGGGCTAGACAGCTTAGACTGTGGTCACTCGCACTCGACCCAGAGGCTTAGGGTCTGACTCCAGCATCTGCTCCAACAAGAAGCCCATATCATGGATTCATGAGCTGGCCTCGAGAGATTTGTATCGGCACATGGATTTCTAGAGCACCCATATACAGTGAGTGAGGTCGAGTGCGAAACGCAGAGTGCATCGCCATGGGCGGCCATTGTGTAGGGCCCATGGAAAGAGCCCGCCACTCCATGTCATTTCTCCCTCACAACCATCGCTGGCCATATGTACCTTACGCAGGTAGAATCACGAGTGCGGAAAACTGCTCAAGCTGCTCAACAAGGGTTGGCTAGCTCTGGCCTATCGTAGGCCTTACCAACGCAGGCCAGAAATTTTCTCCTGTCTGGCCAACATGGCTACATGTACGATGCGCGCATTGAGCATGCACGTGCCTGGGCCGTGCGCGTGGGAGCAATAATTACCTAGGTACCTTATCTATTCAGTATTGTGCAGTAGAGCACGTGCATCGGAGCGCCAACCCATATCTTCCCGGCTGCCAACAGGTGCATCTTCTGCAGAGGCACTGCGAGTCGCGACACTCGATTCTCTTGATGCTACCTCGTTACTGCACAAAGACATTCTTGTTAATGAATTATTAATAGCCACCCCACTCGTGGTGATCCTTCCTCGTCAAGTACCGGGTGACGTCTGGGCCCATGCGCCATGATGAAAACGCCAGCGGGATCTGCGCGCTGCTGATCCTCTCGTGCCAACTTTGCTTCGATCCGTCTTCCAGAAAGGCCAATTCCAAGTCAACGCTCGATCACCATCCCAGATCCCTGCGATACGCCATCGACACAGCACTGTGCCTTCCTTGCCTTGTCCACTTGACACGCTTAGCTGCACCGCCTCGACGCGCCTGGATCGCCGGCGCTTCCAATAATTGCTCTCATTATCCCACGCAACGCGGTCCTTCATCAATCAGCCACAGAGGCTTCCAGCGCAACGTCCACTGTCTTTCATCACCACCGGCATGGCCGTGCGTGGGTCGCCCAGGCTAGTGAGCCGTGCATAGGAAGGGAATTCATTAATTACGCGGGGATCGGATCGCAGGCCGGGACCCGACCCTGGCCGATCTGATGGTTCTGATCTCTCGAGTCTCGACAACAAGTCCGCCATTTGTTTCAAGTCCCGCCTCTCCTCGAGCCCAGCTCCCCATCCAGCATTCAGCTCGTGCGTCGTCCCCCGCGGCCCAAGCCTCGTGCTTCCGACATTCCGACCGCCCACGGGCGCCACCATGCACGCCTCGTCCCAGCTGGCCAGCCACGCTCGTTCCACGCTCGCTGGCCTCGTCGTGCAACTACGAGCGCACAAGGGAGAAACGCATCTGCCGATGGATGCTGTGCCCCCACGATGCCCACGACTGCGTCCCGACGCCTCGATGCACAGCACCATTCTCTGACTCGAGCAGCTTGGGCGTGGGCTGTGCAGGGGTCTGGATCCTCGATGCACGCTCCGCCGCCCTCGTCCATGGTTGGCCGCCTCGTCCACCACACACACATGCACCCAAAGGTCCCCAAACGCACCGCAGATTATCAGCCAACGCGCCAATACACACCAAGTAACGTAGACGTGTCATGCATGGCACCATCCACCGGACCACCGCGCGACACACGCACAAGCCGGATGCGGGTCCGCAGCAAGCCGCCTCCCATTCAGTTTCGCTCGCACGTAGTGTTACATACGGATGCATACTCCGTACGCTCGCGCATCGATCATACAACATCGCCCACACCCTGGCCCGTCCGCCATGGTGCAAGCGAGGCTTGTTTTACGTGTATATACATGGACGTGGACCCGCCCAGGCATCACCGGTCCCAAGATGTTTCAACCCTGGTCTTGCACCATTTCTCCTGTCCTCGCTCACCTGTCCACAGCATCGTCTCCTCCTCCTCGCTGTGCGGTCCTTGGCCTTTGGTGGACTGCTGGGACTCGCAACGTCTAACAGATAGCACACGGCCACCGACCAGGCCAGCGCGGGTACGGCCCAATCCACAGCCTGACTGTGATCTCCAGGACAGGACAAGACCGGACAAGACCGGACAAGACAGGACAAGACAAGCACAATGTCGCTGCGACTTCGACAACGCTCCAACAGCCGGCTGTCCGTGATGAGCAGCCACACGCTGAGCATGCCCTCGTCCGCGTCGACGTCGCCCACGCGCTCCGTGAGCGGCAGCCGGCAGTCCACCTCGTCGAGCCGCACGTCCTTCTCCGCCACCTCGAGCGCGGCCCTCCACGTCTCCTCCATCGCCGACGCCCTCACCGTCGACCAGCCGCCCGCCCTCACCACCCAGTCGCTCCCCACGCCCACCTTCCCGCACCACCAGGGCCTCGCCTCGCTCGTCTGCGCGACCAGGATCGCCGCGCCCCTGCCCGTCGTCGCCGCCCTCCTCCTCGACGCCCGCACCTACGCCATCTGGAACCCCTTCTGCCCGACCATCACCGTCACGCACCAGCCCGTCTGCACCGCGCCCCTGCCCCGCTGCATCCGCGACACGCCCGACATGGAGGCCATCAAGACGCTGCACACCACGCTCCGCGACGCCACAGAGTTCACCCTCGACATGTACGTCGACACCGCCGCCGCCACGCGCAAGCGGGAGCGCGCCCACATGCAGGTCACCGCCCTCGAGCAGATCCAGCGCGACGACGGCCGCCGCGGCGTGCGCCTCGCCTGGATGGTCCGCGGCCGCGTCGCAAAGTTCCTGGCCGGCAGCGAGCGCGTCCAGGAGTTTGTCGAGGCCCGCGACGGCCTCGGCGTCGAGTACGTCTGCTGGGAGACGTACTACGGCCGCATGAGCAGCGGCATGAAGGGCGGCTACGGCAAGGGGCTCGAAAAGGGGTTCGGGGAGGCCATGGCCGGTCTACGCCAGGAGGCCGAGAAGAGGGCCCGCACCATGCCCGTCGTCGACGAGGCCGCGCAGGACAGGCCGTGACGGTAATGCACACACGGGGTGTGGTCGGGAAAAGAGGGAAATAGCTTCAGGCCTGGCGCGGTCGTCCGCAAAAGGGGGAATGCATGGCTTTGGTTTGGTTTGGGCGCGGCGTACGGATGGATACATTGATACCCAGATAGTCACATGCGTTTCTCTTGCGTTCTATGCATTGCTTGCGTCACCAAGATCATTTCACTCTCCATTTTCTTCTTTTCAGAATCCGCCGTCTCGTCCCTGACTGCCCGCCTACTGGGCCTCCACGCCGCCGCTGGCCTGCGCCCGAAAGTACACCGTGAGGATGCCCTCGATCGTGAGCGACGGCACGAGCGCCTTGACCTGCCCGTGCGCGGGGCACTCGTTGTCGTAGTACCGCATGTCGTCCATGCTGGCAAACTCGGTCTTGCTGACGAGCGTGAAGCCCTGCGAGCGCGGGTCCTCCTCGGCGGGGCCCACCGTCATGCTCAGAATGTACGGCTTGCCGTCCTAGTACTTGGTCAGTGTCGCTCAGCGGTGGTGCAGAGGCAGACGCACGCGCTTGTTCTCGGCCGCCATGACCTTGTACTTCTCCAGCATCAGGGCCCGGTCCTCCTCCTTGGGCATCTTGAACATGGTCACCCTGTGCACGCGTTCCGCCATGGTTGCTAGAGATGGGCCTGTGTTTATACTGGGCTTGTTGCTGATGCGAATTATGGCTTCTGCTAGAAAGTGTCAGAAGAGCAATGGCGGAAGGACAGTCGAGGTGGTGGGGGGAGGTGCGCGCACGTGAGAGGATGGCCTGAGACTAGAGAATGCACGGCTGATACAGTGAAGCAAGATACGTAGATACTCTGACGAATGGACGAGATGCTTGAAGAGCAGTCTACTACCAAAGACCCGGCCGGCTTATGTATCCCTCCCGCCGTCGGCCCCTCCAACCCATCGCATTCTCACCCCTGGTTCTCCGCAGTGGGCGAGGGAGAATCGTCACCAAAGCCGCTGCGGGGTATCCATGAGAACCGACCAGCTAATCAGTGAGGGACGCTCGACGAAAAGTGACGGCAAATGGACCACGACCAGCTCGGAATCGAGCCGACGCTTTCCACACCACGCGGCCCCTTGGGGCGGAATTTCTCCATGCTAGAATCGCGCAGCTCACCATTGACTACTGTACGCATTGTTCACTCAGATACAGCACGAAAGGAGGACGGCCCTGCTCTGCATGACCATGTTCCAGGGCATCTCGATAGCGCTTCCATAATGTAACGTAAAGAACACAATCCGTGCCATCCTCTTCCCCGGCCTCTTTACCCCGGCCAGGGTCTGGCTTCGATCGGCATAACTTCGTCCTCCAGCCAGAGTCCGTCCGACGACTCCGGCCCCTTGGCCCATCGCGAGCGCAGCCCGCAATGGTCCTTGCCTCCATCACTTATATACATCTGTATCCATGTTGCGCGCATGCATGTCCCCGACCGCCTGCAGTGGTCATGCGCTCATAGCCCCCTGCTTCTTCAAAAGCTGTCACTCCTCCGGATCATGGCCAGTGCTGTCCCAGCATGTCCGCCGTCACGTCCCTGCCGTGGCCGGCGAGCTTGAGCTCCGCTCCTCGACCTGCCGCACGACGACCTGCATCATCTCAATCAACTCGGGCATCTTGTACGGCTTGACGAGCACTTCGTCGCACCCCGCCTGCTTGGCCTCCGCCACCTGCTCCGGCCGTGCGTTGGCCGTCACGGCGATGATCGGTACCCTGCCCCCGGACGCGCACAGCACCTCGCCCTGCGCCTCGAGCTCGCGAATGTGGCGCGTGCACGTCAGCCCATCTTGCACCGGCATCTCCACGTCCATCAGCACCACGTTGATGGGCATCGCTGGCTGCGTCGCCTCCCGCCCATCATGGCTGCTCGACGCTTCCGTATGGCCCTCCCAGCTGCCGTCCGACTGTCCCCCGAGCGCCAGACCGGCCAGCGACGTGCGCAGCTTCTCCAGGGCCTCGATGCCGTGATTCGCTACGTCCACACTGTAGCCCCTCTTGCATAGACTGCGCCGCGTGATGTGCTGGTTGATCAGGTTGTCCTCCACCACCAGGATGCCATCCAGCCGCGGGTCAATGGCCCCTGACACAAGTGGCGGCAGCTGCATGGGCCGGTTTGGCGGCAGCCCGCGCCGCAGTGGGCCATGCTGTCCGTCGCGGTCAGACGCGCCGTTGGCAACGAGCCTCGCCGCCGCCGCCGCCGCAGCCTTCGCATCCTTGAGCGCCTTTTCGCTCGGCACGTAGGCCTCGACGTAGAATGCAAATGTGGAACCGACGCCCTGCTGACTCGACACACCAATCGCGCCGTTCAGCAGCTCCGTGAGACGTCTCGAAATGAAGAGCCCGAGGCCGGAGCCGCCGTACTTGACATGTGTCTTGGCGCTAGCCTGCACAAACTTGTTGAACAGGCTGCTGCGCTCCTCGGGGCTCAGCCCCTGACCCGTGTCCTTCACCTCAAAGAGCACATACACAGGGTTGGTGCGGTTCTTGAGCGCCGGCTGCTCGTACTCGTCCGCCTGCTCCTTGAAGCGCGGGATGAACTCGGCCGTCGTCATCTCGCTACCCGGCGGCTCCAGGGATCCCTTGCAGTAAATGGTCACGTTTCGCACGTTGCCCGACTTTGTAAATTTGAGGGCATTCGTGAGAAGATTGATGAGGACCTGTTGGACACGCGACGGGTCAAGGTCCAGAAACTCGTGCCCCAGGGCCGTGTACGAGGGATCCACGACCGAGGTGAGGGCAATGTCCACCCGGCGTGCTTCCACTTCGAACATTTTCATCGCGTCGGTGACAATGTTGATTGGGTTCACAGTGCAGGGCGTGACCGTCAGCAGTTTCGAATCCAGCTTGGACATGGTGAGGATGTCGTCGACGATCCGCTTCTGGTGCTGGACACACGTCTCAATCGTTTCAGCGTGGTCAATGGCGTCGCGCAGGAGCTTCTTGGCTTCCTTCCTCTTGGCCATCTCGGCATCCTCCCCCTCAGCCCCGCGCCCTGGTGCAGAAGAGTCAGCGGCAGCGGACCCAACCGGCAGAGATGATGTGATCGCCCCTTCGAGTTCCTCGATCCTCGACAGCGACGCGATGATGGCGTCCGTGCAGTGCACAATGGCGCTCAGCGGATTGCGCATCTCGTGCGATGTCATATCAATAAAGTTTTCCTGCTGTCGCTTCGATTCAATGGCCTCTTCCTTGCGCTTCTTCTCCTGCTCGAGCTGCCACTTTTGCATCGACACATCGCTGATGCAGCCCGTGAACGACTGAATCACACCATCCGAGCTCGTCACAGGCATAAAGGACGCCGACACCGACCGTGCCGCCGCAATGGTGTTGCCGCTGTTGTCTTCCGCCGTCCACGTCGTCTTGAGCCGGATATCGGCACTCTGCGACCGGCCCGTCGCCCTGAGCCTGTCCAGACTCGCCTTGACAACCGGCAGATCCTCCTCCACGACGCAGATCTGCCAAGGCTCGACATAGTGTTTGCTGAGATCCACCTTGGGCAGGCCACTGAGCTCCCAGAACGAGTCGTTGGCGCTGAGCAGCCTACCGTCGAGGCTGACATCGTACATGCCAACCGTAGCAAACTCGGCCAGGCGCTTGAGGTTTTCCGCCTCTTGCGCCCTCCGCACTGCCTCCTCCGCCGTGTTTTTCTGCTCCGTCACATCCATCAAGCATGTCAGCATGCGCAAAAGTGCGCCCGTCTCGTCCCGCTCGACTTTCGCCGATGCTAGTATGTGTCGTCCAACCCGGTCGTCATAGGGCGACGCCTTGCTGTCGTCCCCGCCACGCGGAATGCGGAACTCGAACGAGGTCACGTCGACCCTCTCGAGGTCCTGGTAGGCCTGCATGATCTTTGGCTTGTCCTCGGGGATCACACAGTCGAGCAGTGCCATTTGATCAACACATCCCTCGGGATATCTCGTGAGGCGGTGCCACGTCTCGTTAGCAAATGTCACATTCCCCTTGTTGTCCACAAATGACATGCCGACGGGGATGAACTCGGACACGGCCATAAAGTTCTGCGTGGACTTGTGTGTCTGCTCGGTCTGCCAAGCAAGCTTCTTCTGGAGCATAGCCGTGTTGTACGCCGCCTGTGACGCGGCGTTGCGCCCGCGGCGCGCTTCCTCTTCCAGAAGAATCGTCGACGCGAGGGAGCTTGTGAGCTTCTGATTCAGAAGCGAAATGAACTGTCGGTAGTCATTGTCATACGGCCGTCTGGGATTCAGTCCGAGGAACAGAATGCCCATGAGCGCCTCATCTTGTGTCGGACGGATGGGCAAGATAACGGCTGCGTCGCACGGGTCGCCAAAGCCCCGCCACTCGATGCCTGCCAGCAGCCTGCTAGGTAAGCTGTCGTCTTTGGTCTGAACGAGAAGGGCGATTTGCGCATGCAAGGCTTCGCGGAAGATCGGCGACAGCCCATCGTCTGTGTCTCGTAGCTCCAGAGTCTCCGGCGCGATCGGATGGTTCTTGGGCACTCCCAGCGAGCCGGCAAGACGACAAGTCTTGGGACAGTCGTACCTGGAGTTGGACGATTCCATATCATCATCCTCGTCCACTGAGTAGACAAACGCCAATGGGACATCATGCTCATCCCAGCGTTCAATCTCTTCCAGTATACGCTGCCAGTACGATTGCACGTCCCTTGCGAGGATCAGGGTGTTGCCCAAATCGACGAGCATCTTCATCCGTCGCTCCCACAGCCTCATGCTCGTCGTTTCCAGCAGGCAATGCTGAATACCGACAATCTTGTGATTTTCTATAATAGGCTGTAGACACCGCTTGACGTAGGTCTCCTCAAGATGGCCATCCTCTTTCTCGATGAAGAAGCGAGACTCGTCCTCAATCTTGTTGCCTCTCTTACTCGGAGATGCGTTCCACAGACTGTCGAGGTCATCTTTCAGGTGGCCCCATGTCTCCAAGACAGGCTCTCCGAGTAGTTTCGGATGTCTCGAGCCACAGAACCTGGAGAAGGCCTCGTTGTAAATCGCCCGATACTCTGGGCCCCAGTACGTAGCAATGGCTCTAGAGTCAGGGATGGTCTGTTGAAATACTTGTTGCAACCTCGCGGGCCATTCGTCCATGGGTCCCAGCTTGTGCGACTCCCAATCCACGCTTTGGATGACATGCAGGAAAGGTTCGGGATCGGGCGTGAAGTCGGGCGGCTGCAGTCCAGGATCAGCTTCTGCGCGGAAGACATTCGATACCCTGGGCTCGTGCGCCTCCTTTGATGGCGTGGCAAAGTCGACGACGCTTGTGCCATTGGGATCCTGCACGTCGGACAACGATCTGCCGTTGGTACCTGCCCTGGTCTTACGCGGAGGTTCCGAAGACGGAGGCGTGTCGTTTGCGCTCATGACGATCCATTTGTCCAGCACCGTGGTCTTTGTCCAATAAACCCCCATGTATGTTATACATCGGTCGTAGTCGCAGCTTGGCGATGGCTGGGCCGACAGCACCCAGTCCCAGAACGGCACGTGCGTGCCATTGTTCGTCGCGTCGAAGATGGCATTCGCAAGTGTCGCGCTTCTCTTCAAGGCTCGATTCTGATAGACGATATTCGGGGAGGATGATGCAGCAGCCGTAGGTTTGGCGACGATGAACGCCGGTCGGGGATCTGCGTCAAGGATATCTGCGTACCCCAGGCTGGCCAGTCCAGGAGAAGACGAGTCCATCTCAGCGGCGCTAGAGGTCCACTACCTCAGGAGACGGCCTCTTGCTCGGGCGTAAAGAAGGCTTGTCGCGCTCCATGGATCGTGGGTTTGGTGAAATGGTGTAGATATGTGGCGGACGCTGAAGACGCTACTTGTCTCGCATGCCTCCGAGCGTCGAGCTTGTTTGCTTGTTAGGGCGCTCCGCTAGCGCTAGTCAGTTTACCCGTTGGCATTTGTAAGGCAAGAACGGAGGCTGTAGTGTGGGTCGCTCTTTCAGCTCTTGCAGAAGTTTGGCAGATGGCGACAAAAGCACGTGTCCACGTTGCCAGCGCGAGCGAGAGGTGAACAGCAATTGGGGATCGAGAATTGGAGGCAAGACAATGCCTGGCGTCGCTCAGCCAATACCGACTCCGAAGCATGGGCAATCGGGGTTCATGATCTGGCTTGGCTTAGCGCTGGACCCTTAATTACAGGTCGATTAACAATCACACCCCAGATTCCCATATTACGCTGCAAGCCGCAAAACCATCGGGGGGTGGATATCCGACATCCCTTATTGCTGGAAAATGTCGTCTGTACGGTACGTTTATTGGCTTCAATTTCACGCACAGGGGCTCCATTCAATTTTGACCAAGCCGAGAAGAGCTATGAGACAAGTCGGCTCCAACGATGCATATTTTTACGTGAGGTACGTTTGCCAGTTTTCCGCTTCAAAGCAGGAAGTGCGCCTGTTATGTAGAAGTAGGAAATTGTAAAGATGAGCAAGCCACGGTGAGCTCCACCTCGACCTCCACTTTTCTGTCGACTCGGACTGGGGCTCTATCAGATGGAATTCAGCAGAGCCGATGATAAGCAAGATCCATTGCTCCAGATATCCTTTCCCTCAACCGCGGCTTGCTGGATACATTTTGGTGCACACTCGGCTTGTATGTGTATCTTCTTCGCAGACTCCCGCCCGATCGCGTCCAGTACTTGAGAGTGCATCACCCTCGAGTTGCAAAAAATCTGTCCAGGGAAAGCGACGTGTCCAGAACTCGATATAGAAAGCGCCCATAAAGAAACACCACCACCATGTCCTTCACTCTACCCGCATGGGTTGACGCCACGCTCCAGGCGGGCTTCATGGGCGCGCTTTCCAATGTTGTGGCGCAATACATTGAGTCGCTGCAAGTAGGAGTAGGTCTTCCACCCTCAGGCCCGTCATGCGCCAAACTCTGCCACAGACACACTGACACGCGCGCCAGGAGGAGCTCGAAATCGATTACATACCCGTCTTTCGATTCGTCTTGTTCGCTGTCCTCACGACGCCCATCAACTTCTTTTTCCAATCATGGCTGGAGTATACCTTTCCAGCACGCCCGGCGGCTCCTCACCCCAAGAAGTCGAATGAGAAGCCCCAAGAGCCGAAGCTTTCGATTAGAAATACCGTTATCAAGATTGCCCTGGATCAGACCTTGGCTGCCACTTTCAACACGCTCGCCTTCTCCACGTACATGAGGGGCGTGCAGGCCGCCATGACCCACGCACCTAAGGAAACATCTCTCGTCAAGGCGATTCGCTTCTGGAACGCGCCTGGCGCCATCCAACTCGAAAAGGTCGACTGGGCTGGCGTTTGGAGGATCGCCTGCGATGAGTTTTGGGGCATCTACGTGACAGGTTTGAAATTCTGGCCCGCAGTGTCCGTGGCCAACTACGTCGTCGTGAAGGACGTCCCGACAAGGAACATGGTTGGTGGAATGGCTGGTATTGTATGGGGCACGTACATGAGCTTGCTTGCCAACGCGTAGGTCAGGCCATCCAACGGAAGTGCCATGCATCGTCCGGTGTTTCCTGTCCCTGTCTGCAGAACGACTGCTATTCGGGCAGCAGTAAACTGGAAGTGTTTGATATCCTTTCCAGAGGCCACGATTATAGTAGGAGACTTTATATATATGGACACATGAAAGATGTAGCTTGGAAACAGAGCAGGGACACTGCAACGCGTCGTGAAGATGACCGCTATGTATTTATGCGTCCATCAGACAGTGATCGCCGATCACACTTTTTAAAGCCCCGTATGCCATGCTATGCCTTGCCCCTCTTGCTTGCTCGATTACCTTGACTCTGAATAGACAGGCGTTGACCTTGCGCCTGGGCCGCCATGTGCCCCTTTGCAGCCCGAGATCATGTAGTCTGGGCGGCTTAAGCCACTCACGCCCTTGTGAGAACCCACATGAAGAAAAGTTGGACGATGTATGAGTAGAAGAACAGGAACTGTGTGCGCTGGTTGCGCTTGGCTCGCGAGTCCGTCTGCATTGGGTGACCGGTTTGCCCACCCACCTCGGGTAGGAGAACGTATTTCAGCGATCGGAGCTGCCTTGGTCAGTGAACCATTCCCAGGTTATGCGGATTTGGTGCTTACCAAGAAGAGAGCATTGGCGGAAAATGTGTATGCGAAGACCGCCCAGCCAATCCATCCTCCCGTCCCTTTCCCACCGTTCAGTATCTCTGCCACCGTAATGGTGACAATGATGCCGACAAACTTGTATCCGGAATACGCGATGAGATCGAAAAGCTGTGACTGGCTTGAGATGCTGAGGAGGTAGCATCCTAGCTTCAACGCCGTGATCTCGACAATAACCACAATCAAGCTTGTAGTTGCCGTGACACCCAAAAGCTCTGGTTTGAAGTCACCCTTGAGACCCGCAATCAATGTCGAGAGTAGCACATATGTGACCAACCCCATCACTGCGACTGTCAGCTCAGGATCCTCACAACAGGGCCAAAAAAGAGCTTACCAGGAATGTACATGTCGGGGCTGTTGATATCATCCCGAGGCGACAAGTACCATCCCTCCTGGCCATTTGCACCAACGGCCTGCTTTCGCGACCAGCCCTTGTGCCGCCAGGGGAATAGTACAAGAAATAGCTTATTGACGACGTAGGAGTTGGACACGTTGAAGTAGTGTTTCAGTGCCGCGACGTTAACGTAGCGCCCGATCTGGCCCAGTCAGCAGTTCGATCTCGCCGTGATCTTGAGCGAGGAACCCACATTCTGCTCCACGTATTCCTGCCCGTGCTTGAATGCCGTCTGTCCAAACTGCGCCGCCACCTGCGCTGTGGGATCGTTCATGAATTGGCCGTACGCCCCAAACGCATTTCCACCAGCGCCTCCCTGCTGCTGATAGGGGTTCCCTTGTGAGGCAGCGGGCGCGTAGCCTTGCTGTTGTGACTGTGCGGAGCCTGGGGGCGGCGGTGGTGATCGAAGCTGCGGCACTGTAGACACATGCTGCGGTACAGGGTGGTGAAGGGGCGGCGACTGCCCGTATGTGTTGCGATGCATCGTGTAAAATCGATTGCGCGATGAAAGAGAGCGTCGTGTCGTATGTAGGGTGGCAACTTGGCGTCACCGCTGCTGGTGAAGGTCCTAGTAGCTTGACGTCCAAGTTGGAGATGTGGCAGCTGGTTGCTGGTGACGGATGGGTTCGTGGTGGGTAGTGGGCTGGCTGGCGGGCTGTGCCAAGTCGGCCAGGGTGTCAGGGTGTAGGGGGAGCCTGGGATGGCTGAACTTCGGATCAAGAGCTGAGCCACCAGGCGTGTACTTGAACATCAGCCAAACCACACTGGCTCCATGAATACATGCACAGGTAAAATTATGTTTACGTGCTCAAATCGCATCGTCGAGATCAGCTCATGTGTCGCGGAAGAGCGCAGGTTGGTGAGTATTGCACAGAATCCGGGCCTAACCCAGGCTTGCGCTGACAGTCTAAGTTACTCAGAGGTGAACATGCAGCTGAACACTGCGCCAGTCTCATGGAGGTTCAGCGCGTACAAAGAGATGGTCTGTATTCTTGACAGCCTTCAAAGCCATATAAACAACCCTGTGAATAGAATATCATCATGGTTTGCTCAATTCATTCACATCTCGGAGCCCCCGAACACGCGACTCGGGCCATGGGAGGCCGAGCCCCTGTTTTCTTATCGATAAACACAAGCAGGACCCTTTGGGCTTTGGCCACCAGCGATCGACGTGGGCGACGAGGACAGGACACTCCACAGCGCCGCGCCCGCCTGCTCTGCATTCTGGAGAGACTGCGCCTTTCGTCTCTTCATCTATTAGACCCGGTACACCTGCTTGGTTTGAATCATGTTGGATACTTTTGAAATCGTGACCACCTCGGGCGTCGTGCTGTGGTCGCGCACATATGCGGCCGTCAACCCCTCGGTCATCAACAACTTCATCGCGGACACGTTTATCGAGGAGAAGAGTGGCCCCGTGTCGCTTCGTGAATCGCAGTCAGCTTCGACAAATCCAGCCTACAAGAGCGACCAGCATACCTTAAAATGGACGACGGTCAAGGAATTGGGTGTCATATTCGTCGTATGCACAGCCCACCAGCCCTGCTCTCCAACCTTGCTCTGCGACTGACCATGACTAGGTCGTCTACCGATCGCTCCTTCACCTGAGCTGGGTTGACAAGCTCGTCGACAACATCAAGACGATCTTTGTGTCTCTATACGGTGAGCAGCTGAAGAAACCGCACACCACCCTCGTCGAGTGCGCCGGCTTCGATCAATACTTCGACCAGCAAGTGAACGAGCTCGACAAGACCAGCGCGCGCGCCAACGGGCCAGCAGTCTCCGCCATCGAAGAGCCCGGTAATTCTGGCAATGTCGTTGATACCAGTGGCGCCCCTGCTGCGCCTGGCTTGACCTACCGAGGTCGCGCTCTGCACAATGGCACCCTGGAGGCCACGTCTACGGAATCAACCCCTACCCCAACGCCAGGTACATCACGGCCTTCCACGCCGGGCGCCAGTAATCTCGTTGTCGGAAAGGCAGGGCCCGGTGGGAAGCTATCCCGTCGCGCACGAAAAGCAAAGGCATCCGCCTCGGGGCCGGTGTCCTCAGGAGATGAGCTCTCGAAGAAGGCAGCCAAAGGCAAGAAAGGGCGCAAGTGGGACGCTGATGGCTTTGCAGATGAGGAAGACGACGTGCAGCTCGACTATTCATCCAAGAATGCGGCCAACAGCGACTCAGACGCTGAGACGCCCATGGCCCGCTCGTCAGCCGTCGATGCTGTCGACTCATCCACATGGGGCCAGCAGTCCAAGGGCAAGTTTGTCCTGCGCGATCTGGGTGATGAGGTGCACAATATTCTAGCCTCGGCCGAGAAGGCTTCGTCGACGCCCTCGGCCACAAAGCCAACGGGCCTGCTGAACACGGGTGTCTCGGCGGTCGCAGGCCTCTTCCGCAACGTGGTTGGCGGCAAGACACTCACCAGGGCCGACCTCGACACGGCCATGAAGGGCATGCAGGATCATCTTATTCGCAAAAACGTTGCTCTGGAAGCTGCTGTGCGTCTCTGCGAGGGCGTCGAGAAGGAGCTTGTTGGCGTCAAGACCGGATCCTTCGAGTCCATTTCCTCGAGAATTCAGTCCGCCATGGAGGCCTCGCTCACAAAGATGCTCACCCCAACTTCGTCGCTCGACCTCCTGCGGGACATTGACGCAGTGACCAAGCCGCCAATGACCTCTCTCAAGAAGCCCAGACCCTACGTGATCTCCATCGTGGGCGTCAATGGCGTCGGCAAATCCACCAACCTCTCCAAGATCTGCTACTTTCTCCTACAGAATCGGTATCGCGTCTTGATTGCGGCCGGCGATACCTTCCGCTCTGGCGCTGTCGAGCAACTCGCCGTCCATGTCCGCAATCTCAAGGAGCTCACCGCGCGTGAGGGCGGCGGCGAGGTCGACCTCTACCAGAAGGGCTATGGCAAGGACGCTGCCACCGTGGCCAAGGATGCTGTTGCCCACGCTGCCAGCAGTGGATACGACGTGGTCCTGATTGACACAGCCGGACGGCGACACAACGACCAGCGATTGATGAGCTCGCTGGAGAAGTTTGCCAAGTTTGCGCAACCAGACAAGATTCTGATGGTCGGCGAGGTCAGTCTCCTCTGTTTTCTGTTTTAGTTCTTCCACTGACCCAAGATATAGGCACTCGTCGGAACAGACTCTGTAGCGCAAGCACGAAACTTCAACGCTGCATTCGGGACCGCCTCGCTGGATGGCTTCATCATTTCGAAATGCGACACTGTCGGCGACATGGTCGGCACGCTCGTCTCTTTAGTACATGCCACAAATGTCCCTGTATTATTCGTCGGTGTGGGACAGCATTATTCGGATCTGAGGAATTTCTCTGTGAAATGGGCAGTGGAGAAGCTCCTGAGCAGCAACACATCCTAAGCGCTTTGGAGAGGGAGATATCAGTTTCAATGACATTGATTATCCTGTGCGTCTGTCGAGTCTATGATGGAAAGGGGGTGCCATCGAATAATTATAATTATTTACATTGTGGCAGCAGGCACTGCTCCCCAAGATCTGAATACATGCCGCTGGTAACGAGCGGTTTTGAAGCCTGTGTCCTCCCGCAGCCCGCCCATGCTTTTGACAACTCTCATGTTATTGACAAAGGAAATTAAAAAAAAATAGAGATTAGAATAGAGCAAAAATCCATCCTCCAAAGTGAAGTGCTGCGCTGATAGTGTTGCATTTAGTTGCCTTGCTCACATTCTGAAATCTCAGGCGCGCGTTGTTGTGCGAAACTCGTCTGGCACTGCAGCCTTCGCTCGCGAAGGGAACCAGACGTGCAAAATCCATGGGGGGGTATCTTTCTAACCTTTTCGCAATTTTGTATAGGTAGATGAAGTTGGTGCGCAAGCCATGTTGAACGGATCGCAGATGAAAATTGTTGTGATTTTACAGTAACCACTCCTTTGCTCGGAGACGATGGGCTCGCGGTCAATCGTCCACGAAGAAACCTTCGTCATCAAAATCCCCGGCCTGGGCGTCTGAGTCGTACACAGCAGGGCGCATCATAGGTGGTGTGATCGGCTGCTCCTCAGGCGCAAGCTGAGGCGATATTGCCTCAGCGGCCGGCATCTTCTCCGACTGACGCGTCGTCATTGACGTGCGACGTTCTTGTCCGAGCTGACTGCCGCTCCCATGAGATTGATAGCGACGCCCAGTGCTCCCGAAGGCTGTTGGCTGGGGCTTGCTGTCGACAAGAGGACTCTGGCGTATGCTTGAAGCTGGGGGGGTCATGAGCCCTCCGAGGTTCAAGTTGGGGTGCAGGGGACCCGGACCAGCCTTTGACGGTGTGGCATTGCGAGCTGCTGCGGCCGAATTGAGGCGCGCCCTCCCACTCATACTGCTGAGGGATGAAGTACTTCCCTTGCGCCAGCTGCCCCATGCAGCTCCAATGGTCTGGGCCACTCTGGGAGTCGCCGACTGGATGCTCTGCGCAAGGCTGGGCAGGTTGATGGCAGATCCTCCATTCATCGCTCTCTCACGCTCCTGCTCTTCCATCTGAAGACTGGCCTTGAGGCGAATGGCGGCATCCTTCACGCGGTTGCCGTCAACGTGTTCAGAGGAGAGTGCTGTGATGATGTCCTGCAGGTCGCCATGTCTCACAGCCAGGAGTTCACGCAACCAGCTGATCTCATCATCACGCTTGGAAATCTTGTTGGCCGCATCCGGGTCACAACTTGCGACCGTCTGCTCGAGCTCCTCGATGCGCTGCTCGCGGGCCTGCAGCTGCTCTTGAAGAACCATGATGGACTCGCGCAGGGCCTGGGGAGAGATTTTCTCGGGTACATTAGACTGAGCAGTAACAGGCTTCTGATGGACATCAGAGCTGCCAGGACCACCCCGAGCATCGACGCCAGCAGACTTGGCGGCTGCGGCAGCAGCTGCGGCAGCCTCCTTCGCCACCTCAAGCTTCTCCTCGAGGTGGGCAATGCGGTCCTGGAAGTGCTCAATTCTAGAGGCCGAGAAGCTAAGGCGCTCAAGTAGACTCTGCTCAGTCTTGCTGTGCTCATCCGCAGCAGTGGCGCGCTGCTGCTCGTGGCGTGCTTGCAGATCCTCCAGTTCGTTCTGATGGCGGGCACGGAGCTCTTCCAAGGCGGATGCCTTGGTACTCTCCGACTCCTCAAGCATCATCTCGTGGTGGGCCTTGGCATGATCCGCCTCAAGCTTGATTGCCTCGAGCTGCTGACGAAGCTTATGGTTCTGCTCTTCAAGCTCTTCACGGATCATGTTGACCTGGTGATTGGCAGCGTCCACTTCATTCTGCATTGTCATCCTCGTCCGCTTGACCTCGCTGACGCCCGACTCGCGAGCCTCTTCGTAGGCACGGTCCGCCGCCAGCACCCGCTGCTCCAGCTTGTGGTTCTCGGTTCGCAACTCGCCCAGCAAGGTCTCGAGGCGCTCACATTCCTTCGTAGCGCGCATGCCGGAACGCTCGTTCATCTGCAGACGATCCATCTCCAGTTCAAGACGCTCCCGGGTTTTGGCTTCAGCTTGAAGACGAGCATCAAGCACCTCTTGCCTAGCTAGCATGGCCTGGTCCTTCTTAATGCGGCGGGCGTTCTCCTCGGCAATCTCACGAGCGGCATTGCCCATGTCGTCCTGGAGAGACATGTACTTACCACGCCAGCTTTCACGGAGACGTTCATTCTCCTCCAACTGTGTCGCGAGGGTGCTGAGCGACTTTTGCAAGTGCTTGTTCTCCTCGACGACGTGGGCGAGCTCCCCAGCGTTGCGGCGAGCAGCCTCATCCGAGCGCTCGGCCTCAGCACGCCAATGATTGTTGTCCTGGCGGACAGCACGGAGATCAGCCTCGAGAGCATTCACCTTGTTGGTGAGCTCGGCATGCGACTGAGTCGAGTTGGTCGAGTTGGCTTCGAGCAGAGCCATCTTCATGTTGACTTTGCTGTTGTTCTTTTCCATGTTGCGGATCCGTTCGTCCTTTTCCGCATTGGCCTCACGAAGACGTTGCTCTTCCTCAGTGGCGATGCGTAGCAGGCGCTGGTTTTCGGACAAACGATCTTCGGCAGCTCGGCGATTCTCAACCTCAGCCTCCGTCCGCTCCTCTTGGTGACGGAGCTTTTCTTCCAGATCGCTGACCCGCTGGTCAAAGACGCTCTTGTTGATGTTTTCAATCTCGATACGAGTCTCAGCGTTCTGAAGCTGGCGCTGCAGATCGGTGGAGGCATCCTCAGCCGCTCTGCGGAGAGTAACCTCTTTCTCAACCTTGCTTTGCTCGTTGTGAAGCTGATCTTCAAGGTCTTCAACCTTGGCCTGAAGTGCCTCCATCTTCTTGAAGAGCTCCACGTCTGGATCAGCCGGTGGGGGCATTCTGCTCTGAACGGCGCTTTCAATGAGGTTCTTCAGCTCCTCGCCTCCAAAGTCAGGCTTTGAATTGGCCGCCATTTGATCACGCATTTCAGTAATAGCGGCAAGGAGCTCTGCGTTGCGAGCTTTCAAGTCGTCTTCCGATGTGTTACGAGCCACGGTGGGCTGGGCTTGCTGGTGAGCCGTAAGGCTCTCAAGCACAGCTGCACGTATTTGGTCCATCCTCCGGTCACGGCGAGGGCTCATCGAGCGCCGTGGCGCTGGCTCGTCGTCTTCGTCATCCGCGTCGCTCTGCCTCAGATCGGCGGATGCGCTTCGCCTGTCACGACGAGAGGAAGTGGACCGACCAGACTTGAGAGCCAAGGTGTGCTGAATAGAGAAGAGAGCCTGCTCCAATGGTTCGAGACGTGAGGCCAGCAAGTTGCCCACGACTTGGTTGACGCGACCATCGAAAAACTGGGCGCGGTTTTCGAGCTTTTCGTGCTCATCGGCAGAGAAGGCACCTTCCCAGTCACTAGCCAGGGGACTTTGGGGCTCATCCAGTTCTTCGCCGACAACAGAACGCTGGTCGACCGGATCGAGGAATGGATCCTCCAACTCGGGTGTCTGAAGCCTAGGCAAGTCCTGGTACTCGCGCGGAGCGAACTCAGTCGCGTATTGGGGATGAGCAGCGGATTGATCGTCACCATAGGTTGGGGAGTAACGCCTCTCTGCTACAGGCGCTGGCACATGCATCGAGTCGGTCGTCCTCTTGACACCAAGCATAGGATCATGTGCCATCTCCTCCATAATGGCATCAATCTCCTCAAAGGTCTGATCACCATGTTCCTCAGATCGCAACGGCTGCTCCACGTCCATGACTGCTTCGTGTTCAACGGAGGGCAGTACTACTTGTCCGCGCTCAAGCTCAGGCGATGAGGCATCGGCGAAGCGAGAAGCCGCAAGACCCTTAGGCTTGGGAGGCGGCGACGGCGACGCGAAGCGAGAGGCACCAAGACCAAGACTCTTACGCTTCGGTGCTGGGGATGCCGATCGCTCGCGCTTGGCTACCTGAGCAGACTTCGCAAGGGAGTCATCCGAGGCATCCGGTGCTGCTGGGGAAGCAAAAGCCACGCCGGGGACGAAGGGCTGTGCCGTAGCAGACAAAGAGGTTCTGTGGTTGGAATCTTTGGAAACCCCATCCTCACCAAGTGGTAGGGCTTCGTTAAAGCTGCGCGCTTCCTGCGGTGAATCGAACTCGAATGGCTTCTGGGTCTTCTCAGCATGTTCGGCGACAATAGGCGACGACTCTGATGGCGCCGTTGTCGTTGCTTTGGTCTCAATGTGATGGTCTGTGCCAATGGATGACATGGAAGTGTCAGCGGGCCCGTTCTCTGTCTCTAAATGATCCTGCTCAGCCTCGTCTGCAGGCTCCTCAGCAACGTCGTGAATGAGAACAGTGTCGTCCCCAACTTCGGGTGTCTCTGACTCCTCCGCCTTGTCTTCCTCGGCCAGCGCCTTCTCTTCTTTGGCCTCTGCCTCGGCCGGTTCTTCAGCTTCCTGAATCGTCGGTGTCATATCATCAGGTTGCTCGGCGAAGAGAGGCACATCGTCACCGTCAGGTGCGTGGCTCTTGGCCCGCTTAGAGCGGGTATCTGTAAGAGGGCGGCCATGCTCGTCTTCGTTAGCGAGATGGGCATCTTGACCCTCGTCAGGCTTGGGCGTAGACGAGCGTCTGCTTGTCGGTCTCACAATGGGAATGGCCCTGGAACGTTTCGACGGTTTCTCCATCTCAGCAGACGCAAAGCGGATATTACCAAAGATGCTGGGATGTGCGCCATGCCCAAGGTTCGAAGGAAACGGGCTTGTGACGGATCGGATGGGCGTAAATGCTGGAGCATCGGGTCTGAATTTGGGACCGGAGGAGGCAAAGCTGAACCCATTCTGTCCAGATGCGAACGTGTCGTTCTTCGCATTGCCTGCAGTGTTGCCGGTGAACGAAGGAATAGACGACTCGCGCTGTCGAGGCTGTTCCACCTTGAGCTCCTCTACCGGTACCTGCTGTGCCGGTACCTCCTCAGCCTCAGCAGTCTCCCTGTTCTCGCTGATCTCACCCTCTTCGTTGGGCTCGATGCTTGGAATGATTGGCTCTATCTCCTTCGGCAGTTGAGGCTCAAAAGCAGCAGGGGGTTGGTATGGCTGTTGGATGCCAGTGTTGAACACGGTTGGCTGGAAGGGCTGGCCTCCGAAGCTGAAAGACCCGCTCGGGGTGAAAGTCTTCTCGGGATTGAATTTGAACTCTGGAGCCTTGACATTGAGTTTGGAAAGCGAAGGCTTCGTGCTGTGAGTAGGGCGCTGAGTAGGACTGTCGACCCAAGGATTGCTGAGGGTAGAAGCATTCTTTTGGTGCCCCAGCGAAGGAGACACGTCGAAGGCTGGGTTAGGCGTCCCCAGGTTACTGGGATTCGTTTCGATCTCGTAGGAATCCTCGCCTCTTTGTCCTTCGGGTATCCCGTTCATTGGCGCGAATTGCTTCAGTGTGCCGTGCTCCGGATTCTCAATGAAGGAGTTGCTATCCTCGTAGTAATTGTTCTGAGTCAACGAATGACCACGGCTATGCGGTCGGGGGTGATGCAAGACCATGGGCTTCCCTGGCTCGTTCGCGAAGTGTTCAGGCACAGGCTGGTCGGAGACTCTGCGATTTTGTTGAGGGCTGTAGTCCTCATGCTCGAGCTGTGTACGGAACTGCTCTTCCAGATGGTACTCGGCGTCGTTGGCATCAACTTCCAAGCCGTTCTTATTCACTCTCAGAGGCTCAGGAGTCTTGTTTGGGCCATTGGGAGCGTCCTCTTCATCCTCGCGTACCTCTTGCAACCTGGGGGAGGCGCGCATGGGCTGCTGATGCTGCAACTGCTGGTGCGGCAAGATGGGGTATTGCAAGGATTGCTGTCTCTGGTGGAAGTTGAATGCAGGACTGCCAGTCGGCTGCATACCATCAACTCCATAAGGCGACTGAGGCGATATCATGCCATTGAGGTGGGCAAAAGACGGCGACTCGCTGCGATCCATGCCTTGCAATCCTGGCCACTGACCTTGAGGACTGAAATGGAATGGGGATCCAGAGGCTGGGAAGGAAATGGACTGGCGAGGGTTGTATTTGCCAGGCTGGTGTCCGTATGGACCTGGGGAGGGGATGCCTGGGCTGGGGGCGTTGAAGTGCTGGAAGGGGAAACCCATCGCCGCTTGGTTGTGGCTGCTCGATGCCGATGAAGCAGGTAGAGGCGGCGAGAACGGGTTGAGAGGATACTGTGCTGAAGCTTGACGGCTGGGGTTGGTCATGGGCGGCGATGGAGGCGCTGGTGGCTCCTCGTCCGCCATTGACACGCCCAGGGCACGCAGCTTGGCCTCTTGCAGCTCATCGACGTAGTTTTTCCATGCGTTCAAGTCAGGAAGCTGAACCTGGTACTCCTTCTGAGACCTCTCCCGGATGATGTCCTCAGCCTGGGGCCAGTCCCCTCGGCTTTGCGCGTCATCTGTGCCAGGGGGCTGGAATCCTTCCACCAAGAGGTCAAATCCATCTGTGCGATAGCCAAGCTCCCTCCAGGAAGCAAACATCTTTTCAATCTCATCCTGACGCAAAGGTTTTGGGGCCTGGCCAGGCTGCCCGCGCTCATCATCCCGAGGCAGCAGTACCAAAATGTTCTTGCCATTCCACGGGATTTTTTTCTTTATTCGCGGAGTAGCCGAAGGCTCCTTTGGTAACGGTTTCTCTACCTTCCGTGTGGGAGTAGCAGGTAATTGCACGTCGCTATTGCTTTCTTTTGAAGGTGTCCCCGGCCTGGGGAGATCTTCATTCACTGGGGCAATCTGTGAGCTCTCACCGGTGGGTGCCTCACCCATCGGCGCCATCGCTGGAGCAGCCATATTGAGGACCCTGCGTGTTCGTGGGCTGGGCTTAAGCGTCTCGATACTGGACGCGCCGCGATTGCGCCTCTTGATGCGTCGTGCGGCTTTCTTCAGCAGTGGGTCAGCCTTTGGTGTTCGATTTCGGTCTGGCTCTTGTTGCCCGTCCCTTTCCGAGCCGCTCAGTGAAGAGTGCTCGCTTTCACTTCCGTCGCTGAACCAGAGTCGAGGCTCTACGTCGTTGACGCCAGTTGTATGTGTGCGAATCCAGTCCTCTGTCAATCCCCGTGCTTGTGTTTGCCTCCGCACGCGGTTAGCGAGGACTACAGCTGCTGCGCTGATAGACGAGTTCGGGTCGACCTCGCGGTGTTGGTCTCCTTCGCTCTCGAAAACCTCGGGTGCGGGTCGAAGAAACGGCGTGTCGATGGCCAACTGGTGCAGTGGCGAGTCGTCGGAGCCGTCGTCGTCGCTGTCCAAGCTATCCTGTTGGAGATTATGGTCGGAGCTTGGGTAGGGTGAGCCCCAGCTCGCCGTCCCAAAGTAGTCAGCGTCGTCCGCTGGACCGTCTGGAGACCTCAGCAGCTCCCGCGCCCGCGCTGGCAATGCCGGTGCAAGCAGTGGCGGAAGGACAGGCGACGAGTGGACCTCGTCTTGTCCGTCGGCTGTGGAGGCGTCCGACAGAGCAGGTGAGCCAGCGCCGTCCCGTGCAATAGCACCAGGCGGGTTGGTGAATGGCGACTCAGGGGGCGACGTCGTAGCGGGTCAAGTCGAGACACAACGCAGACGAAGTGGCGATCGTCTGCAGCTGAAGTCTCGGATCGTGCGTCCTCTAAGGTCGTTCGGGCGAGCTCTCCTGTCGATTGAGGGCAGAGACTCGGCGGGTCGTCGTGCTGGTGAAAAAGAGGAAGGAGGTTGCTGTTGAGCGCGACGCGTGCCTTCGTAGTTGAACTACGTATCGACTGGCTTGGCGGGCGACTCGTCCCCGTTTGCTTTAATTTCAAGTATGGAGATAATAGGGGTCGCGGACCGGGGTGCACAGCGGATTATCGTCGCGTCGGCACTGAAAAGAAATCGTCGCAGCGTCAAAATCGACCGAGATGCGCACCAGACAAAGAGAATGACGAAGCAACACTGGTCTAGTGAAGCTGAGAAACTGCGCAGCTATGGCGAGGTGTTCGAGACATGGATTCGCGTAGCAGCTCGGGTTGCACAGTCGCTGACGGGCTTGGAGCAACTTCTGGTACACCGAAGACACAGAAGAGGTTGCCGTGGAAGTTGGTCTCCCGATGATGGCTGGACAGGAGGATGGGGAGACTTTTTTCCAAGTATCAAAAGTATGGAGGGAGGAAGGGAGGATCGGGCTTGCAAGAGAGGTAGTGAGCAACAGCCAAGCACAGCAGGTTGTGGTCGGGCTGTCGCCTCACATTGGACGCAGACAGGACGGCCGAAATTTTTGGGCAGCTCGCGCCTCTTGCCTGGGCCCAAAGGGACGTCTGCCCACTCATTACAGGCGGCCAGCATCGCTGGACGGTTCGTGGATGCAATGCTGGGCGGCGTCGAGTCCACATCATTTCGTGCGAATGCCCAATCTGCGCACGAATTGAGGCCGGGGGGTCGCGCAGGGGTCTGTAGTGGGGAGCACAGAGTACCTGTGTCTGGGCGTGTCATGCTGCGCGAACCAAGTACCACCACCCATTGCAATCCACGACGCGCTCCGGCCATTCTCGCGCCATGCGTTGGCAACTGAATCAATTGAACCCACCCACCGCAAATGGGACCCTTCGTCAACACTCGTCACGTCCTTCAGATGATTGTCAGGTGGCCTCCCTTGGTGAGACAGACGTGAGAGCGATAAACCGTAGACATAGTCAATAGATCATACTCTTCAAGCGAGCGAAGGATGATGTGTCAAGATGAGATGACTGGGCGATTCTCAGATCGAACGCTTGATTGTACTTGGAGCTAGATCATCCACAATACGTCACGCCCAATCCCTTGAAAAGAGACAAGGCCATTCGATTTGGGCCGCACCTGGCTAAAGTCCTCGGCTCGGGCCTGGCGCGAACCCAACCTCCATTCCAGCGTGTGGTGCGTCCTTAGTTGCGAAGCAATTAACTTTGAGGATAGGGGCATAACGTAGTCCAGTGAAAAATGCCATACTCAAAGTCAGAGCATCTATCCAATCTCGCCGTTTCAATGCAAGGCAAATGGCGCCAGTCATCAATGCATCGATTGAGAAGGGAAGCACTTGGCGCGGTCAGACGTCCCAAAAAGGGCGGTCAGACACCACCGAGGGGCGGCCCGCCACTGTCTACAGTGGGAAATCGGACATCGCGTCACTGCTTTTGGCACTGAACTGAGGCAAGCTATCCTGCAATGGGCAGCCTCTTGGCTACATCCTCTCAACTGGGACTCATCGAGACCATGCTGGGCATATCAGGAAAAGTGCAGCTCATCCTCGTCAAGTGTGTGCACCGAACGTAAGCGTCACAAAGGAACGAGTCTTGCGTTCAACCCATATCACGACTGTAGTCACATCTCTATACACGGCACTGCCTTACACATGTGCTCCAACTGATTTCTACTTGTGCTGGTATTAAAGTAATGTCTATTGTAGTACCATGGATCAAATCCCCACGAAACAAAAGTATCGCTATGCAATTCCGGCAGATTCATGTTCATCTCCAGATCAGAAATCATCAACTCAACCAACGAAACAAAACGGGCTTCACAAACTCGGCGCCATCATGCTCCAACATGAGCAGCGTGCCTTTAAAAGTTGGACGACGCATTCACCGGCTGTGTGGGTGCGTGGTATCCCTCCAGCGTGCTCCGGAACGGACTCTGCCCCGTGCTGGTCATGGTGCCCGAGGGGGTGTGGCCTCCTGCCGTGCTGGGCGGCTCGTTCTTGTCGACTTGGGTGTAGCCGCCGTTGTATTCGCCCATCAGGCCGGCGTCTTCCTCGGCAGCCCTCTTGCGGGCGCGGATGCGCCATGCCACGACGGCCAACGCGCCCAGCAGGAAGGCACCGCCGACGCCGACCACGACACCAATGACAATGTTGCGCGTGTTGGAAGACATGCCGCTGCCACCGTCCTTGTTGTCCCCTGACTGCGGATCGGGAGTGGTGGTGGTGATGGTGGACGAGGTCAGAGTCTCCATGGACCCGTCGCTGTTTGTGCGGGTCACCGTCTCGATGGCAGTCGAGATGATGACGTCCTCGGTTGTCGACGCGTCGTCTGCAGAGTCTCCGGCAGTCGAAGAGGCGTCATTGTTATCGCGAGTTGTCGTGGCGGCGGTGCTCCTTTCCGATGTGGTGGTGGGATCAGCCACAGAAGTGTTGTCATTCTGGGAAGACGAAGTCTCCTCTGGAGCTGTGTCGGTCGTGGTTGCGGTCGTTGGGCCCGGATCTGCCGTAGTTGTGGGAACGTCCTGGGTTGTCGTCGTGGTTTCACTGGCGTCATCTGTCGTGGATGTTTCCTGATCACGCGTCGAGGTCGACTCTGTGTTGCTGTCGTCTGAGCTGCTGCCGTCACCCACGGCAGTTGTAGACGTGGAGGCATCATTCCCAGTCTCCGCACTGCCATCCTGACGCACCCGCAGGCCAGACCCATCGCGGGCATCGTGAAGAACATGGGCTTGGGCCACGGCGATGAGACCCAACGCCAGCAGCAGGAGCTTGAACACCCGTGTCGCGTACATTGCCGATGCTGGTATTGCGGACTGATGCGACAAAGGTCGAAGGGTGAATATACGTTTGCCCGACGGGCTGTACTATGGCACGAAAGGAGTCCTCTGTTTCAGGTTACAGCTGGATGAGTCGAGGTTCGTTCGTCGATGGGTCGCCGAGGTGATCGAAAGGGGGGCCCAGTGGTTATGACAAGCGTCTGTTGGAAAAAGCTCAACGAGTGCCGAGTGAAAGCGAGAGAACGAGAGACTTGAACAATGCGAATTCTGAACAGTGACACGAGCGAGAGTAAAAACTAGAAAATGGACGCACGGCAAGAAGATGCAAACGGAGGAGAGCAGCTGACGGAACAGTGTGATTGACAAAAAGCTCGTATCCATGTGCTGGAGCTGACGCAGGCCCACTGCAGGTCGTCGCGCCGGCCACTCACCCGCCCCGGTTGTGGCTACAGTGACACAAAAGATGGGTCTCAGCTTCAGGCACACTGGCACAGTGCTGCGCTGGCTCTCGCCCTGCCATAAAGTTCCGCCAGGTCAAAGCGTCTGAAGGCCCCCGGCGGACTCGCATTATTAACGCAGCAACTAACACAGCCTCTGCGGACGGCTAGGCTGCGGCCCAATCCCATGGGTCCCAATGCCAAAATCTATGCTGTTCCTCTGGCTAACGATCACCATCCAAAAAGTCAATTAGCCAAAAGTGCAATCTTCTTCGTCCCAGCGTTCAGAGCAGTGGCCTCTGTAGAAGGGAGATGTCTTGACTTGCAAGCATGTGATGTTCGATAACAAGAACGGCACTCTGCTTCGTACGCATTCCATGGAATGTGTGTGTGGTCCACTCGGGGCTACTCCACAACCGTAGATTCGTCCCCAAAATAGCACCTTGCGGCCCCTCTACAGATCCATTCCAGGCATTCTGTAAATCAGCATTGCCGTGCCTTTTTTTCCGTCCCTCGATATCAGCGAGAGCACTCCCACGGCATAGGTTGGGTGATTGAGATTTGAATACGCATGTAACAAGCTTGAGTGGCAAGAGTTCCTGAATCCTCAAAAGCCCGAAAATCTCTACCTGAGTGCATGTACGTGACCTACATCGTACTTCGTGACGTGGAGCATGCCAGCGAACGAGGTGTGTGGCTGTGCACTGCAGCTGTCTTATGGAGCGGGATACCATGCTGCACTGACAATCCGGCTTCAGACCCTCGTGAAATCGCTTTTGTTTATCAAGCACCATTTCGTCAACTTGAACGCAAATATTGTTCTCTTAGTGTAAATATCCAATGTTATGCCAACCTCAATGGCCATGCGCGATCCTCTATGCCCATGCGCCGGCCTGCAGAAATCATGTTCGTCGTGAGAAAGATGAATGTGAAAACACCCAAGGAAAGGTAAAGGATGTTGCCCTTTGGCATGAAATGCACAGATGGCAGACGCCAGAATCGGCAATGTCGAGTAAAGATGAGAAAAGCTAAGAGTAGTCCATGTCAAGTGCATGGCCAAAATAGACGAGAAAAGGACAATATTATGGGAACGGCTCCTGTGAATCCCACTCAAATATGTACGCCTCTTTGTAGCGGCGGGTGATTGGTATGTGACGCCCGTCCTTGGAGACCCTTCACACCAGGTCGATGGAAAGATGGCATCTGCCTTGCAGACAAGGGCCGCGGCTGTTGCGGTTCCTCGCAACGCGGCGATACGTGTAGATTGCCGAGTGGTTGAGCGGGGGGTCGTCTTGAAACGTTCGGCACGTAGTAGTCAAGGCGGGCCCGGGGTTCTTCACTCTGGGAAGAAAGTATGGGGTAGCCACGCAGTGTATGCACCAAGTCCATCTCACTGTCGACCATCCGGGGCTCGGGATGTGCCGGCCTTCCATGGAACAGTGGCATTGGCGGTGGCGGCAGTCGGGCAGACTTGGGCCTGCGCTTCTTCTTCGAGCCACGAGTCCGTATGCTAATGGGAGGCGGTGTCTTTGGCTGCTTTTGAGAGTAGCAACTGACTGACCCAGGGCTGGCGGGCTCTGAGACGGTCTCCAGGAAGTCGGGTGCTGAAGACCTCGTACGAAGACGAGGGTATGAATGGGGACCATAACTTTCAGGAGCCTTCGGCTTCGCATGTGATCTCCTTGGCGGTCGTGCAGGCACATGAGTCGGAGGCAAGAGCGCAAAAGCTGCGTCAAAGGCGCTGTCACCGGCGCTTCGACGTATGTTGTCAATGCTCGATGCCTGTGCCTCATAGCCGAGGACGTAGTCGGGGAACACGTCGGCCTCGTCTTCCATGAGTTCTGGATCATGCTTCGCCCTTCGAAGAATGGACCGACGGCTGCTTAAAGATCGAGCGGATAGTACGGACGGCGTGCGGCTGAGGCCACGCTGCTTCATACTATCCGAGCCCAGGGACTTCTGCAGTTGATTATGTCCGCGATTGTTTGGGCCGTTTGTTGTCCATTCCTCGACTTCGCGACTTTCGACGACAATCTCTTTTGGTATCTGCGGGGGCACTTTGAGCGGAAGTCTGCCCGTGGATGCCTCGAAGTTACGGCTGTGCTCCTCGACTTTGGCACCAGCGTCGGAGGGCATGGATGGCACTCTCTCGAGATACTGACCACTACTAGCGCTGATATTCGGGATACTGCGACGACGAGCAGTGTTAACCAGCTTGGCAATCTTGTTCGCTTTTGTCTCGCCAGCCTCCACCATCGCGACTGGTTCTACCTCTGTCTCATGAGATTCTTGGCGGATGGGAATTTCTGGTGATGACGATCCACGTGAGTGCCCGAGCTTCTTGGAGGGTTCTTTCGCTGTCCTGGCCTTCAAAGAATTGATGATACTCCCAGTTCTCGAAATTGATTTGAGCTGTGGGCCTTGTCCAGACGCAGAGACGGGACCTGCTCGCTCAGCATCCGCGTGCGCAGCCAAAGGCTTGTATGGCGAATGATGCTGCAGAATGGGGCGCGTCTCCTGCACAACGGGTTCTTTCTGCATCGCATCTTCTGCGTCCCTCTCCTGCTGCGCCTTCTGTTGTTGCTTTTTCTTCTTCCTGGATCCAAAGAACGACTTCAATGACAGACTCGAACCGTAGCCACTGTCAGCTTTTGATGGAGGGCCTGTGGAGCTTGAGCGTGACGACTTTGACCCAGCGCCGCTCACTGGGCGTACCGGTTCTCCTGTCACGAGTTGCTGCGTCACCTGTAGCTTTTCGGACGTGCACTTCATTTCCAGGGGCGCATCGTTCTCCTCCCAAGAGGAAGGCTGAGTGATCGGAGTGACTGAACCGGATTCATCGGGCTCAGGTCCCTTGATGGGACTTGAAGAGACAGACTGGTTCGTCTCACTTGCCGAGCTGATGCACTGACTGGAGGACGTAGCTGCTAAAGAGGCGGTTTCAGATTGTTGACTTGTGGGCATGTCGCTTTCTGTCGCTGTTGCAACAGAATGCAACGTTTCCCCCATAACATGTTCCTCTTTGGAGGACATGACTTCCCCAGGGCTCGACACGGGTGCCCCATTCGTTACTCGCAACGAACCAAACCTGATGGCGCCAAGGGACTTGTAGTCGCTCTCCAACGGTGTTACCGCGCGGTCAGATACTTCACAGAGAGGACTGGGAATAGGAAACATGGAACGCGGTCGCACCGTCGCAGGTCTCTCCATGGAGCTATTTTGGGACGGTAGGCTTTTTCGATGGCTCCGCTTCCTAGGAACAGAGGGATCTTCAGCCGCCTGTGACAAAACGGCCGACCGTGTAGCAACCCCGGGGGTAAGAATCGCTGATCGACGTCGCGTAGGGGCGTAGAGAGAGACCTCGGACTGTGAGCAACCAAGCAGAGCGTTCATCGCCTGCTGGTTTGAACCAGTCGCCGGCAAAGCGTCCGGAAGGTCTCCATGGACTGCCACCGAAGACGGTATGATGACATCCTCTGGAGTCTGGGATTGGCGGTACTGGTTCAACGGGATTGTGTTGTATGTGCTTGCTCGCCGATCAGGACGCAGCTGCTCACAGGAAGCGACAGGTGGTAATGGGCTAGGCTGACCGTTCTGCACTGCTCCCTTGGGTCTTTCGATGCCATGGAAAGTTTTGGACGGCGTAAGCCCCGTACTTTGGCGCCGAGAGAGCTTCTGTGATTTGCCTGTGGAAGACCGAAGTGGGCCAGTCCTCCCTCTCTCCTCAGCGATTGTCACCGGCTCCGCATCTTCGAGGCTTGTTCCGTTGGGCGCTGCGATTCCGGGTTGCTGTGGCTCGGGAGGCGGCGCGCCCACAACGATATACGAGTTGGAGAATTGGCCAACGGCTGGGGCCGATGCACTTGCGGGATGAGGATGCTGGGTGCTCGTCGAGGACGCAGTGTGGTTTCCAACACGAGGTTTCGAGAGTTTCTGCGGGGTTCGACGGGAGTGCGCCTCGGTTGACGGTTGGCTACCCATGCCGGATGAGAGAAGTATTATGTTGATATGTTTCGGGGGCAAGGACGGTAACGTGTTGCTCTCGCGAGGCGAGCTTGGCAGTGCTGCGTTGCCTGCCTACTCCATGCCTCAGTACGTCTCGAGATGTTCCATCTTCAACCCAACCAAAGAACGGCAAAAGATCGCGCTAACGAAAACAGGGAGCGTCAAGGATGGAAAGAAACTAAGCGAATGTGTTGACAGCGAGAGAAGAGCAAAGTAGACGATGTGCTGGGGGAGAGAAAGCGAGGGTGCGGGAATGGTGCTCTGTTTGGCGTGCGCCGGGGTTCCATTAGCTCGACACCAGAACAAGGCGGCAGCCTGGTAAAGATGGAGATTGTGTGACATTCCCATTTGACGCTTGGCTCCTTGGCGCCCAAAACTTGGAATGCTATGGTCCCCTGCACGCTTGTATCATCGCGGCTTTGATTACAGTCTGCTCGGGAATATGCAGGATGCGGTTTCCATGATGATCGATGATCGATTGATTGATTTTCTGCCGAGTTCACGATTGCTCCCATGGTCTCTCAGCAGCAGCCAGAGCTCACCATGCGAGCATGCACAGCAACATATGAAAAGGAACGAACATTGCGGACGAGGTACCCCGTAGTAGAAGATGAAGATCTGCGATCACATTTGGGCCTGCATTGATCACTTGCAGGCAAATGCTGGCTGCCAGGGGTGTGCAACCTGGACGGTCAAGCCACCGGCCAATCTCCTCGCGGCAACGATGATGTAGAAATGATATCACAATTGATGAGGAGAAAGATAAATCTCCAGGGGACTGACGAATCGCGGGCAATGAGAGACCATCTGGCTGGCCCTCCGAGATTGTCGCATCTCGGCGACATGACGCCCCGCCAGGTCCCAGTTTCAGATGCAGCGCCTCGTCTGACTGTCTGTTGATGGCACAGGAGTTTAGCGACAGCGTCGAACTGGGGGTGCAAGCCCACTGGGACGTTAAATGTTCCTATTCAGTGGGCTCAATTGTTTATCAAAGCCAATTGCGCTGGCCCTGAACGGAGACCTGGACGTGCGGCTCACGGGCTGCCCCAGTCGGGAAGCGAGCTTGAATCGCGATCGCCAACACCCATGCTGGTGGTCCGAGCGGACATCTATGCCAGCACATCAACAACGTCCCTGCCGACGTCGTACAAGGGGCCGCCGACGACAGAACTCAAGAATCAACGGCTTAAGTGCAGGCTGGACTTCGTTTCATCGTCAATCCCGGCTCACGGTTCGATACGGGACACTGTGAAAAGACTTCCAGTCTATCCCTGGCTCCAGCGCCTTGGGCATGCTGTGGCCAAGGTCAACATGGTAAGGCTACTGTGACCTGTAGGTTGTTGTAGTATGGTCTCTTGCTTTCATCCAATTAATTGTTACTGCCTATCGAACAGGCCACTCATTCACCGATGACATATCGACATCCCTCGTTGCCTGTCCAAACTTCATGCACTCGTCCAGCGTCAACGTCGACCCTATCCCCCACTCCGTACTTGACCTTCTCTCGATTCTCCTCCTGAGGATACCAAAGAGTCAGCTCGCCTTCGATGATGAGATGTGTTGTCAAGCCAGCATGCGAGTGCGGAGGATAGTGCACGTTGCTATTCCGGGTCAGCCATATTGCTGCAGGGTAGGTTGGCAACCACGACTGCTACGCAAGTACAGTACGGCGGAATGGCGCTGGGTCCCTACTCACGGTCCGTCGCGCCAGGTGAAGACGTGGTTGAAGCCCCACGAACGGACCTGCTCTTCGTATCGATCTGAAGTGCCCATGGGGATGTTACTCCTGAGACGTGCGGACAACGGAGAGAATCCAGTCTGATAATTATCAGAGAAGAGCCATGGAAGACCGGACTTGCCAATGCAATGCGTGACCTCATCCAGAGGCAGGCGCCACACTCAGCTTCGCCCCACTCCACATGAACCGCGACTGCGCCCCGACCGCCCCGACCCGTTCTCGCGTGGTGCCGGCCCTCGCGCCTTGCTGGACCTGGAAACCTGACGGACTAACGATAGGACAGGCGTGCCTGGTGTGTCTCCTGACAAGGCCTGCGAGCAACCTGGGCGTTTGAAGGAATGGAATGACTCTGCCCAATTGCCTCACAATGCAAATCTAGCAGGGTTTCCAGCCAAAGCACTTTTCCAAACTAATTGTGGAAAGGTAATCGTAGTACGCACGCCAAGCTCCGTGGATGGAGCACTCGTCCAAGCATTCGCGGTAGTGCTTACTTCTGGAGTGTCTCCAGGACCACATCATCACCGCACGGTCAACTCGAGTCCGCAGCCAAGACGGTCTACATACTCTGCTACATTGCATCATCGCGAATGGTGTTTCGATGTACAAATGATTCAAAGTTCTTGGTCTCCCCAGGCGCAAAAGGTTGAGCGAATACGATCCCCTCACCTTGCCCTTTTTAGGGCTGTGCTGCATGTCCCAGACCCCTGCTGGCCACTGCTGCATATGCAGTCAGCATCGCCGGGTCATGGCTCGTCGCCGGCTACCCTCTGCACTCGAGTGCCCGGCGAGAAGGCAAGGCGAGAGGTCAATCCAGGGATTGGCTCGTTCCACGCCAGTGAGGCATTGGCACCGCATCTCTACAAGAGAGACACCATGTCCAGGGCGTCAACCAGGAAGAGTCGATCAGCACTGCGTGCGTGTGGCCGGGGCGGGATTGGTGGTCTAGAGGCGTCGATGCCCCTGTCCTGCATAGCCATAGCCTCCAATTCAAGAATCTTTGGTGCCATGCCCCGTGCCCTGCAGCCTTACCCGTGGGTCGCGCGCCCGGAGAACCATCAACCCCGTTCGAGACCTCATAATCGCCCATGCACCTCCGCTCCTGGGGTGGTTTGCTTCCCCCAAACATGCTCTGTTGTAGTTTCGAAACTAATCTGCTCAAGTCTTTTCGAATTCCATCCGCCGTCACTATCACCATCTGAAGCCCACGCTGCGCCCTACCCGCGCTTCATGTGCGGCTAGACACTGCGCCCTCCATGCCGTCGACCGTGTGAGATTCCGCTGGATTGATCCTTTTCTGCCGCGATTCGAACCGAGACGACCTTGCTCCCGCCCAAGCCCGCCATGTCACTGACCTGCGGTATTCTGGTACGCACATCGCCCTGGCTCTCTCCCGATATCCTCAGCTAACGCCTGCAGCGCCGTTTCCGCTCCCAGGATGACTCCAAGGACGGCGCACAGCGCTCGCCGCGCTCCGATCGTCGCGTGCGCACCATATCCATCTTTGGTCACTCCAAAGGTCCCTCGCACGACACACTGAGCAACATGGTCAAGTTCACGGCATTCCCGTCACCGACACCCGGTGCTTGGAAGAAACCGGCGCTGCCCAAGGACTTTTCGACACTGAGCTCCTGCTTCAAAGACCCCACGCGGACGGCCGAGATGAGCATGGAGATGCAGAGGGTGCTGGATAGGGTCTATGCGGATCTCAAGGGCGACGACGCCGAACTGTCGAGAGCCAAGTTCGAAGCGTTTCTGCGCAATGTCCAAGGCGAGACGGTCGTGCCTGTCGACCACAGGGAGACGTACGACATGGGCGCATTCCTCTACACCTGGACGACGCTCTACTCGCGTGCTGTGCGGGCATTGCCGCCAAAGGACCTGTCGAAACCTCTGACGAATTACTTCATCAACAGCAGTCACAACACATACCTGGATGGGCATCAGATGGTGGGATCCAAGAGCTCGCCGGATGCGTACCGCAGTGTGAGTCTCCCGGGTTGCGTTTGAATCCGCAGAGACAGAATAGACATGCTGACGCCAATCGCTCGCAGGCGCTGAGACGAGGCTGCCGGTGCATCGAAATCGATGTGTGGAACGGCGACGCGGCCGTGATCCCCACGAGCTCCAAGCCAGAGAAGACCAGCCATCAACGAGGGCTGTCGGGCATCTCAGGCAGCTCCTTGCCATTTGTCGCCAACGCCATCCACGATACTGTCAACGACACATATCACCACCTCATTGGCGAGAAACCAGTGGGCCACTCGCGCAGCCACAGCTCGTCCACCCAAGCCGTCAACCAGAGCATGGATGTGTCCCCGCAGACGAGCACACTCTTCGCGCCCGACACCAAGAGCTCCATGGACAGACTCGATACGCAGAGATCTTGTTCGTCTCGACCACCCCGAGGCGAGCCGATTGTGACCCACGGCTGGACGTTGACGGCGGCCTGCGGCTTCCGCGAGGTGTGCGCTGCTGTCATGGATTCCGCCTTTGTCAACAACGACCTCCCCGTCCTGGTCAGCCTCGAGGTGCACGCTGACCACGACCAGCAAGAGATCATGGTCCAGATCATGAAGGAGGAGTGGGGTGACGCGCTCGTGTCCGAGGCCCTGCCCGGCTGCGACCCCAAGTTCCGTCTTCCCCAGCTCGCCGACCTGCGAAACAAGATCCTGGTCAAGGTCAAAAAGGCCCCCAACAAGATGGTGAAAGCCAGCACGGTCGACTTTGCTGCTGCTGCGCCCACGGCTTCCGCCATTGATGACACCACAGACACGGAAGACGAGAAGCCTCGACCCAAGCTGAACAAGGCCTCGGTATCGGATCCGACGGGCGACGCCAGCCGGCAGGAGCTCAGCAAGCCCGAGGTCAAGGAGCCCGCCTTTCTCATCTGCGAGGCCCTGGGCGCCCTGGCCGTCTACACGCGCAGCGAAAAGTTCACCAGCTTTGACACCCCCGAGGCCAAGAAGCCACCGCACATTTTCTCCATTGGCGAGAATAAGATTCTCGACCTGAATGAGAGGTACCACCGCGAGCTGTTCAAGCACAACAAGGGTTTCTTTATGCGTGCGTACCCGGCCGGTCGCCGCATCGCGAGCACAAACCCGGACCCCTCGCTCTTTTGGCGCAAGGGCGTCCAGATGGTCGCCATGAACTGGCAATGCTTCGACGAGGGCATGATGCTCAACGAGGGCATGTTCGCCGATGAGAATGGGTGGGTGCTCAAGCCGCCGGGCTATTTGAGCTCGGACAAGACGGGGGAAACGCAGCACGACGCGGCGCCGGGCAGCATCTTGGACCTCACCATCACTGTCTTTGGTGGCTTCAACGTGCCGACAAGCCCGGTCGAGGACGGCGCCGGCCACGGCAGCGCCAAGGACCTGCGGCCCGTGGTCAAGGCGGAGCTGCACGTCGAAAAGGCCGAGGACAACAGACAGCGCGAGCAGACACAAGGCTGCACCTACAAACAAAAGACCCAGGCGGGGAAGACCAACCATCCCGATTATGGCGCCAGCGGACAGAATCTGCGTTTCCTTGGGATTCCCAAAGTTGTCCCTGAATTGAGTTTCTTGAGGTACGTATCCATGCGTGATTCTCCTTGCCATCATTTGCTAGAGCTTCCCGACATCTTGACGAGTGTCAAGCATGTCGATGATTTGTATGGTGGTGTGCAGATGCCGGCCCCTGAACACTTCCCCGTGATGCCTGACTCGCCTATGCTGCGGCATGACATGGTGTTCATCAAGTTGTGTGACCTGGCATTCTTTTCCCATTTCCCCCGGTGCTCTGCGCGACGTTGGACAAGGGCTGAACTTGAAACCCCCACCCGAGACCTGGACCGCATGAGGGCTTGCAGACGCATCTTGGACAATGACTGACGATTTCTCGGCAGACTGAAAATCGAGGACGAGGGGCTTGTCAGCTCTTCGCTGCTGGCCTGGGCGTGCATCCGACTGGACCGTCTCCGCCAGGGCTATCGTTTCATCAAGCTGATGGACACGCGGGGCAATCCCACGGACGGCGGGAAGCTACTGGTCAGGATTGTCAAAACCTTGCGATGACGGACTTTTTTCTTTTTTTTTTACTTGATCTTCTTTGCTAGCATATGTTTTGGAGCATGCCAGGTCGGGATCACCTGTCGCTATCATCATACCCGGGCAAGGCGTTAGGTGTTTGGTGATGGTAGACGCGGGATATTGAATGGAGCGGTAGAGTACGGGCCATCTTGTCAAGTTGACCATTCCCTGTTCTTTGAAAGTGCACAAACTTGTGACCTTATTCGTCCATTGGGGGAGCCTGCCACCCCGTGACTGTCTGAAACAGGACTACGGAGTAGACCTGGATGCCGCGCCGCTGCAGGACGGCGTTTGAGTGATGCGGCCTGCGTGTAACACGCTGCAAGAGTAGATGCCATACAATCCCGGCGGCCGCGTTGCATCTACCGACAGCTCGCCAGCGTACCAGGTAGTGCCACACACCACGTTGCAACACCTGTCCTGCAGCGCGGCCCTGTAGATGCATATCCCGTAGAGGCCTTTAACGTGCAAGATGTCATGAGACTGCGCCACGACTACAGGTCTCGCATGCCATTGTGAGAGAAGAGGAAAGTCACATTGAGGAACCGCAGCGTGGCGTGTGGTCGAGATCCGTTTTGACGACAGTCGTCGAGAAGGGGATCCTCGTGAAGGGTTCAACCCACGGAAAGGCCTGGTGAGCTGCAGTGAATACCCAGCAGACATGGCTATCGTCGTGATGGCGCAACCCCTAGTGCTGACTGCGCCGGTTGTCGTGATGTTGCGCGTTTGTTTGGTCTGTCAATCCCAGAAGATGCACACGGCAGGGACTACTCTACTCGTATGCCCGCTGATATTGTCAATGATCAGTTTTCGTCTTCGCTTCTCATGAGATGAGCACTCCAATATGCCCTGTTTGTGATATGCTCAACACCACATGCGACATGCTGCCGATCATCCAGTACTGTACCGCATTAGACAAGAACGATCGACGACGAGTGTCCCTAACGTAGCTGAAGGCGTGCGAGGAAAAAAATTGACAGGTCGCGCCAGCAGAAACGTGACGGGGGCCTGCCTGCCTGTCTGTCACCCCACAGAGCCTGCGGTGGCATGATCAGCGCGTCTTTGCGGCGGTCTGGGCACCCAATAAACCAGCCCAAGATCCAGTATTGCGAGGCTGTTTGATTGTTTCACCGTCCCAATGGCGATCAAGCGGTCGGGGTCATCAATGTGTGTTTTTGCTGATGGGCGGTTTCTTCGGCACCTCCGGCTTGGCTGGATATGGCTGGCACGTCTGCGATTCTGGGCAAACGAGGAGCGGGAGCAAGATCGCACGGTTAATTAGAGATCAGCCGACTCGTTGTATTTGGAGCAGGGGCGACAAGATCCGTCAAACTTTGTCACTTTCGCGGGCTCCCGTGATAATCTTCTGCCGAAATTTCAGAAGGGTCACGATGTAGATCTCCACATGTACTGTGAGCCAGACGACGGAATGTGCCTGTGCGCCCGAGCGTCAGTGAATGTGGCCTGCCTGGCCATAAAGTAGAATGACTGTGCTCTGCGAAGGACACAACTTGTATCGTGCTGTTCGCAGCTGCGCTGATCTGGGTGGCATGGTGGAGTTGATGCGGTGGGCTTTGGGGGCGCCCTAACCAAGCCTCTCAGGTGACGATGGCGGGGATCAAGGCAGGCCCCAAGATGGCCTGGAGGTGGTGGTGGTGCTATTAGCCAGTCCACATCAGCTTACCCTACGGACTTGATTGCGTCACGTTTCGGTTGATTGGGGGTGCTCGAGCTGAGCTGTGATGGAAAGTACGTCCTGGTGTGGTCGGGTGCGACTTCTTCGACCGCCTCAATTTCCCATGTCTGCCTTGGGTGGCCTATCAGCGGCCGCCGCCGGCAGCAAACCAGATCTGTCAGATGTCATTTTTGCCGACGTACGCACCCCTGCTTGATTTCCCTCGATAATCAATCAGTGGGCACCGATGCGCGTCCGCCGTCCGATGCGTCGTCAGGGGTGCCACGGGGTCGATATTCTCGACTGGGTCGGGCTCCGCGATTCATTCTCACACGACTCCCTCCTCTCATGTGTCGACTCTGTCCTCCGTCCCGCCTCGTGCCGTCGTTTGATGTGCTGCTTCTGCGCCACCGTGGACAACGACCTGTCCTTTATGCGTGGACGCTGTTTGACTCCGACCTGTCACTTTGGAGTACAGATACCCCAGCCCGTGGCGCACGTCCACCTGCGCTTGTCAAACCGGCAGACAGACAAGTCGCTCGCTCGCGTGGCCCAGAGCACGCACCGCTAGACACCTGCACTACTCGCTAGTGCTCCCTCTGTCAGCGCGGTAGTGCACGCCCTAACACTTCCCGGTTCCCTGTTCTGCTCAGCTCAGCTGAGATGGCGGTTCGTTCCCCATCCCACGTCAGACAGACGTGCCCCAGGCGTTCAAGAATGTCCGCCGACCATGATGCCGAGCAAAAGGCATGGCAGACATGGATCACGTTGCTGTGGAGCTTCATGAGCCTTGCGTCAACCCGCGGCACCCCAGCCAATTTCTGGTCGTGGTTTGGCTGGCAGTTTGCTTCGTTGGCGTGTGTTGCTTTCATTGTGTGCAGTCTCGCTCGCTGACCGGTCGAAGAAGAGGCACATTCTACAACGGCAAACTTGAGAAAAATGTGACCTGAGAAAGCCATCTATCACATTATGTACTGACCGAAATTCGGCAAACATTGACAAAGACTGACCCAAGGAACCGGTCAATATGCAAAACGGTCCACTCGCGCGCGCACACACACACGCACACCCATCGGCACACTGGTTTGCCCAAGTTTGCGCCCTCTAAGCCGTCTTTGCCATATCGTTCCTTGGCCGTCATCACAGCCCCCAGCAACATGTTGCATCTGCGCATGTAGATGGCACGCTGTAGATCTGCGGAGCACGATCGCCCCCCTACTCCCCCCCCCCCTCGCTTGCTCCAAACGAGCCACCCCCATCAGCATTTCGACGTGCCGTGTCTAGCATTCATCTACGAACAAGGCCCGCCGAGTGAAGACTGTGTTCTCCACCAGTCTTGCTCGCAGCTATGCTCTTTCAGCTGCCTACTCACGATCCGCCCCGCCGTCGGGGCCAGCCAGCCAGCCTGCGAGTTAGCCGATGGGTTCGCGGTGCACAGCGGGTCAAGATCCCCCCCCTTCCGATAGGCACAACCGTTGTTTCAACGAGCCGGACGGCATGACGACGCTGGCGTCCCCGGCTGTCGTGACATGTTCACAGCATAAGCCGGCCGCACGGATCATCAATGGGAGAAACGTGTTTGGCGTTCCCGCCAAGTGACTAGTCTCCCGAGCGGTGCGCCTGGGTTGAACCCTTGTGCTGGCTGCCGTTCAGAGTTCAGACCCCGGCACACCCACCCCGGTCAGATCGGACACACGTCAACACTGGCTTCATTGCACCTTGCCCAGAAAAAAAAGTATATAAAGTCGATCCATCTCGTGGCGAGGTGCTACACCAGTTCGTCCAACATCAAAGCACTTCTCTCAGTCTATCTCAACAGCTTCAAAGTACCAGCACTCACTCGGCCTCACTCACACTCAACATAGCCGCGACACGCCAACGACGCTGCTCCCACAACCCCATCATGTCTTCCTCCAGCTTCATCCCCCAACTTCCAGCCACTATGATGCCTACACAACCCAATGTGTTGATTGCCTTGGAATCGAGTGTCCCTGCCTTCCGCGAGCACGGCAGAGTAAGCAGCCCCAACTTCTTCTTCTCCTCCTCGGCCGCCCCCCGCTGACACACCTAGTCGCCCGGCGTCCTCTGCCCCAATTGCCGCCTCGACGGACAGGAGGTCTGGGTGATCCCCGGCCGCAACTGCAGGGTCTGCAACACGGCGTGCGATGCGGACGTGCCCTCGCTACCGCAGCAGCACGAGCACCACTTCTGAGCGCGGCCCCCATTCTGTCTTGTACTGGCTTAGACGCGGGGGTCTCTCAACGCATTCACGGCGCATTTGTCTTTAGTTTTTTGTGCTTTTTGTCTCGGCGAAACGGTGTTGGAAAGGTCATGGTGCATTCTTCTCGGTTCTGGCGGAGGCCTGGGGGGTGGGGGGGTTGTGTCCCTTTGGAGTCTGGACACCTTAATTACTGTACAGCAGATCATGGCAGATCATGTAATCCATTAAACCTTATCATCTGATCCCTTCTCCCATGGCGGCGATTGACAGTCTCCAATCATTCGGCCCTGTACCAGGTTTGCGGTACTGGAGGCGCTCCTGGCGCATGCGCGCTGCATGATCGACCAACTGCATACGGTCCCCAGGGGGGGCCCCTCTGCCACCTTTCCGATCGGGCCCAAACCATTTCCGAACACCCTGCCATGCCATGCCATGTAATCTACGTACGCCCAGCACACTCTCGGTCCGGCGTCATTGTTCAGCTGGGATGGCGAACCAATTTTGTGGTGGCCCCCCCTTCCCCAGTACAGTCGTATCAATGTGATCATGGCGCGGCGTGTCGGTGGCCCGGTGGCATCACCGCGATGGGGGGCCTTGGCCTTGGCTGGTCCCCGACGAAATGTGACAAGTGACAGATCAGCCGAGTCGTGGCATCACTGCAGGTCACGCAAACATTGGTGCCAAACAGTTGCCATGGGGGCGCAATAATTGCACCAGAACAGGAATTTGGCGGTGGGTTGGAGAGGACTGTAATCTCGCAAAGAGTGAGGACCAGCTGAATGATCGTCGTCCCTGGCAGAGAGGCGCGCGCGCGACAACACCAGGCGAGCGGACGGCAGGGCTGGGCTGTGGGGGGTTGGTGGGCTGGGTGGAGGGTCACCAGATCTGGCCATGCAGGTACTAGACAAGGGGGGAGGGGGGTGCCCATGGCGGATGGTCTGGGGCGGGCACCAAGGAAGGGATATATCCTGGACGAACAGCTGCTCGATTCGGATCCGTCTACGGATTTTGAGGAACGTGATGATAATGATGGCGACCCGTCGTCTAGACCTTGCTGCTGCGCCGCGGTGGTACCTCTTTTAACGAAAAAGGGGCCTGCTTGCGATGCGAGACACGACCCGCGTGCGTATCTGAGACCAGCGAGGAACAAAAGGCAGTCATTACGTAGTAGTGGGGAACCATTCTGGTGATGCTGACAGCTGAACGTGGACGCTATTTTGCGTCAGTTCTAGTGCGGTTGGCCTACCCGAAACACTGTCATCCCAGCACACCCTGCAGCCACTGCTTGCTGTCATACATCGCATCAGTTTGAAAGTGAGCCTCTCTGCACCCAAGGATACGTACATAAACCTCCACGGTTGGAGGCTAAGTTGGCTGTGGTTGCGCTCACGGGAAAAAAAGACTATACTGCTCCAAGTCACATGGTACCGGACTGACGTTCAATTCACACGCACTGGTTGCCGACATGAAGGTTGTTGTCTCCCACCGGAGCGGTATATCCAATTCATCGTAGTGAGACAATCACGATATCCATGTGAGAAAACGCAAACGAGTCGTGGTCATACATATGGTGTTGGACGTGGGCCCCAGTCGTCTGGCTTATACGGCATATCTACTGCCTGCCCTACGTCCAGCCTCTGAATCGCTGCCAACATGTCAAGCGCAGGCAACAGCTCGACTGTGAGACACTGTGACTCTACCAAGGGGGTGGCCCTTTCAAAGAGTCTACATATTCCCGCGCGGAACGGTGCGCTAGCCTGGTGGTTCCACCGAAGTATGTATTGCTGAATGTGACGTGCATGTCTTAAATAAAATCCACAAGGGAAGCATGTTCTGAATCATTGAGTGCCGCAGCTGTGCACAAACACATCGAATTGGCGCGAGTTTGTTGTCCCGAAAAATCAATGTCGATACAAATTGGGATATTGGGATCGACACAGATCCCGCGCCTGGGCACCATTGAAACACCACTGTCGACAATGAATCCTCAAGGTCTCTCCCGCCTCGTTTGTGGGCAGGGAGCGGTCGCGGCTCCAGCGATTTTGTGAAAAGAGGGCAGCCGACGTATGCGCGTGGTACTCGTTGGGGAAACATGCGAACGGGAAGCTATCATTGAACGTCGGCTCTGGCGGTCGAAGGAGAAACATGGACAATAGGTGTCACTTTCCGTTGGGTCCTGGTGTCTCGCCAAGCTCAGGCACTTTTCTCAGGGTTGACCGTCTACCCAATATTCCGGAATGAGCCCGCAAGCAGGGGGGCCAGGGGACTCCCGAGTGGCATGCTGAAAGAGTCCATTGTCCACCCATGAGCATGATAAGAAGCCCATCATCACCTGGGGGCAGTGCTGCCTTGATGCTCGGCAGCCTCGTCATGATTGCGCCAGGACACAACAGCCTACAAACATGATGCGGCCAGGCACCATCATTCTAAGCCTCTGCGCCCTGTGTGCCGCGACCCCTGCACCACTGGAGGAGAGGAACAAGGCTGTCAGCGGCCTCGTCAGTGGTGTCCTTGGCGGCGTCGATGGCTTCGTCCGCGGCTTGCTGGGCAATCTGGACAATGCCGTCAACCGAGGAGACAGCGATGGGGTCATTGACATACTGCGACAGGTGAAGCCGTCCAAGGGGCCCTTCACGACGACGGAAGAGGCCTTCTCCCGGCTGCAAGACATAGCCCACCAGAGCGGCAAGCATCTGAACATTGTCAATTTCGCCGGTCAGCTCATGGCGAATGGCCTCATCTCCGGGACGGTGGACGGACTGTTTGACTATGTCCAGGGCTTTTCGTCCAATGAAAGCAGCAGCAACAACAAGTAATGATGGATTAACACGCAGTGCGGAGACCCGGCCCGGCTGACGAGTGTAGCAATGGTCCTCCACCAAAGGACATCTATCCAAAGGCCGAATCATGCGATCCCGCCTACTCCGTCTCAGAGGACGACCTGAGGTCTGCCATTTACATCCCCCCCGGCTTCACCTTTGGCCAGAAGCCCCCCGTGATCCTCTTTCCCGGCACCGGTTCGACAGGATACACGGCGTACAAGGGCAACTTGATCCCGCTCCTGACGGACGTGGCGTGGGCCGATCTCGTCTGGGTCAACGTGCCCGGGTTCCTCAATGACGACGCCCAGGTCAATGCCGAGTACGCCACCTACGCCATGCACTACATGGCGGCCCTCACGAACCGGCAGGTCGCCATCATTGCATGGTCCCAGGGAAACATCAACGTGCAGTGGGCGTTCAAGTACTGGCCGTCGACACGCAACGTGACCTCGGACCACGTCGCCATCAGCGCCGACTACAAGGGCACCGTCGTGGCCAACGCGGCCACGCTGACCGGCCTCGTCAACAACCCGAGCGTGCTCCAGCAGCGTGCGGGGAGTCACTTTATCCGGACGCTCCGCGCGGACGGCGGCGACTCGGCGTACGTGCCCACCACGAGCATCTACTCGGGCTTCCTCGACGCTATTGTGCAGCCGCAGTCGGGCACCGCGGCGTCGGCGTACATGCGTGACGAGCGAGGCGTCGGCGCGACCAATGTCGAGGTGCAGGCCGTGTGTCAGGGCGGACTGGCTGGCACGGTGTACACGCACGAGGGCATGCTTGCGAACCCGCTCGCCTTTGCGCTGGCCAAGGACGCGCTGATCCATCCTGGTCCGGGCAATTTGTCGCGGCTAGATCTGCGCAGCGTGTGCGCGCCGCTGATTACGCCTGGCTTGGGTCTGGAGGATTTCCTGCTCACGGAAAATACGATTGTCATCACTGCCTTGTCCATCGTGACATATCTGCCCAAGGCTGCCAGCGAGCCCGCGATCAGAGAGTACGCTGTCTCCCCTCCGCAATGCGAGCGCAACCAGGCTTTTTCGGCGTGAAGAGATTGTCATCAGATCGACAGTTGGTGTCTAGGGGACAGACGTCCTCTGTAAAAGAGCTAGCAGGATATTGAAAGCGCTTCTGCTGGTGCTCTGTGACTGCACAGGTTTGCTCAAGCAAGTGGCTCTCTTTTCGTCCCAGTTTCCAACACTTTAGGAACATTTGTTACCTGGTCATAGCGATTGGGCTGTTTCCTTGGACCTTGATGTGGCGGTTTTCCAGCATGTTACCTTTGCAGAGAATATACTCATTTAAAAACATAAAAGGTCAATCAAGAACCATACCATTTCAATCAGATGTCTCGACGACCAACTTGTTGTAGCTGACTCCCTGCCTCATCTGGTTCGCGCCAGTCTTCAAAGCCTCCAAGCCTCTGCCAACTACTGTCGGGTCGGGGGCCTGATGATTCCCTGAGCTCATTGCTCCCGGAGAAATTTCTCGAAACAGTACTTGAATTTTGTCAATCCCTCTTCTCTGTCCAGCGAGCGATGACTGCGTGATTCCCCGTAGTGTTCTGTTCCTTGGACGACGAGTCCCACCAGATCAAAGCCTATGATGGCGGCGTATCTGGACATGTACAGGCCATCTTCTTGCATGAGAACTTCAGACGAGCTGTTGGCGAACGATCTGAAGGCCACGAGAAGCTCGCCTGGCCCGGGCTTGGGAGTCGACCGCCGTCGCATCTCGAACGCTTGGCCCTAGGCAGGGGCTGAAGCAGCCAAGTGAGTGGTCATTGTGTGATGATGTTGGATAGCGAATTGCAAGTCGAGCGAGCACACAGGATGCTGGGAGAGGCGATGATCTTACGCCAAACATTCCACGTCTTTTCCAGGAATCCTATATCACGTTTTTGCATTGAGAAGTTGGTAATTACATGTGAGGAGGACGAATGCCGCAGTCCACGCAAAGGCTCCCAGGGGCAGCAAGTAAAGCGCTACCAATCAGAAGCCTCGAGGCTGCAATTTATGGTTAGCGCCACAAACCGATCCGAATGGGGCTTAGTGCAACCGAAAGGAGGGGTTGGCAGCTTCCTTCTTTGAGCCCCTGAAGAATCCACGTCTATGCTCCTTCCAGTATTCCAGGAAAGGTACTAGGCACAAGTGGTGCGCGTTCACCCACTCGACACAAACTCGACTTGGGACGCATGCACTGCTACGCACCAATTTTTGACAGTCAAAATCACAATGCAGAAGATGCTGCTCGTTCGGGGTGCTGTGCAACTGTACACCATAAAATGGCCAGTCAGCTCGTCACCTCGAGCAGGAAGCCAGATTTTGGGGTCCGAGGGAACAGTGACCTTCGACTACTCGTGTCCAGTTTCACCTTGGAAGTCTGAAGGATCGTACTCCTACATACCTTACTCAACATCAAGTGCAAGAACTTTATCACGCGGTATCTTGCCCGGAGCCCCACCACTCCAGAGGACCCAGCCGCGGTGCAACTTGAAGTCAACCGCAGACTACTAAGATTGGCTGTCACTGTGATCACCAATGCTTGGTTCTAACGTTCTGTAGACGTGACTGATGCATGGAAAAACCATTCTGGATGCACGCTTCCATCACCGTGGCATTTGTGCACGACCGCTGTCGAATGTCAACGGGCGTCCCCTGCAACGCCATCCACTTGCAAGAGTGCCAGTGCTATCACTGGTCACGAAGAACACCTCTCTTACAGCGCAGGCACGAATGAAACAGCCCATTCTACCACAAGTTAAAGACGCTATTTGGGACACGGCTGCTGCTCTCGCCATGATGTCATTCGCCTCCCCTGACGCCTCCACGCCGGAGCTATCTTAGCCTTTGCAGTCTCCTGATCCGTTGGACCTGGAATGGCTTCGTATGAACGAGACGAAAGAATTCTTGAGGCACATGATTTGCATCTTACAAATAGTGAAGTCACGAAAAGCCGGTCACCTTGTTTCATGCGCAGCATCCGAGGGCCTGAAAAGCAGCTACTCCTCGTAAGGGATCCCGTCGTGCTTCTGTTGTTGTGCCTATGGTATCGCAAAGCGAGCCCGAGCATCTGGTGGGATTGCGCTGTGAGTGAAGGTCGGATGCCCTGCTATTTGCTCCCATCTCCAATTAAGTCACGGCCATCATGCTTCTCTGCAACCGTTCTTTCCTGGCGGTGCTCTTGCCGACGAAACGTGCGCGGTTTGCTTTCTGAACCTTGAACAAGTACCCTATTGACCAGCTTAATCTTTCCATACACTTTGATTGCAGCCGCTGGGTTTGCCCCTTGCTTCATGCACCGGAGCGTAGTACTCAAATCCTCTTAAGCAGCGTGACCATGTCAGGCACGTCAGCTAGAATAACTTGGTTGATGATGGGATGTTCTTGTCGCGGCAGGTCTTGTTTTCCAAGGAAATGCACGCCAAATTGGCGTCACTAATCTACTCGATGATGAAACTAGCGACAGTGTCCATGACTTTGCGCAGCGAGCTACATGGCCAATGTGCTAGGCAAGGCACATGGCGTTCCAAGCGATACCTTTCCGTGGTGTCCAGGGTCTAGCGCCGGATGGGACTTGCATAGCCCATCCGGTCATGGTCGACGGAAGGAATCATTCATTGTGTTGGACGGGCTAATGAAAGTACTTCGTAGGCTACTGCCACCGCCAACCTTGGCACACTCCTGATCTTGGGAACTTGGCCATAAAAGCACACAATTCGCGCCTCCTTCGCCCCACGCCCGAGGACTTTTGCATGGGCCGTACTGATGCTTCGCGCCTCCAATTCACGGATCTGGGCTTCGAAGGGCAGTCGCTCCCAATACTGCAGGCCGCTTTGCGAGTGACTTGCATCAATGATACCTGCCTTGATGTGGTGAAGGCGTGCCGGAGCTGGAGCATTCTTGGGAAGTAGTTGCTGAGACCAGGACTGGTCGATCATTAGAAGGAAGTAGTCAGGATGTAGCATCACGAAAACATGTGCATTTGGGGACACATTTCTATCTGCCAGGCTGCGATGCCTCATGTCTTTGATGTTCCAGTACGGAGCGAGACTGAATTCATGCCGCTGATCGGCTTATATGACTTGAATGCAGTAAAAACTCGATGGAAATGGAATTTCCATCATCAAGGTCAAGGAACTGAGTCTGCTACTGTCCTTCCTCGAAGGGGCCCTGCACCTTCTGTCAAGTCCCCTTCTGGATGTCTCGAGCACCCACGCCTTCCATCGCGTTCAGATGACTCCTGCCTTTTTGCTCCTTCCCACATCTTACGACTCCTTTGGAAAGCGTCATGTTGATGTTTACAGCGGGTATATAATGAACAGTCACTCCCCTGTCTCCATTCTCTCTTTGATCTACATCGCCAGCTCATCGAACTACCAGCAACATCCACGGCTCAGGGCCCAACACTGAGCTGTTTCTTTCTTTCTCCAGTACATCTGTCTGTCCATTCTCCATGTCCACTTCATTGTCTTTCCTGTACTTCCAACTTCTCAGCTACTGCGGCGTGCACTTGCAACGACCACAAGTCTCCTCCCTGTCTTTGTCGGCCTCAGAACCGTGTTCGGTCATGTCATCATTGGCCGTTCACTGCCCCCGTGGCCCAGTCGTTTTATCACAGGTGCGCACCCATGATGATGATAATGTACTCGAAGGATCTCTGAGCCACTTTTGGGCAATGAATGAGATGTACAACTTCTGAGTGTGGAAAATGCCCGCTTAGCCAGAGGAGTGGCTAACCGCGCTTTTATACCTTTCTTTACAGATTCGAACACGTTCCCATCGATTTCTTTGAGATTTCGTGGCTCAGGCCTTATTCGAATTTCATTCTGATGGTGCGAAGCTTATGGTGTGTTGGGACAGTTCTTGGTGGACGAGGAGGCTGTTCTCATTCCGAATCAAGCTTCCGTGGGACATGGTTGCGGCAAACAAGGTGCTATCTGGTCAAACAAGGTGCAATATGGGCAAACAAGGTGCTATCAGGGTGAAATGTTCCTTGCTGGCAGAATCCATCATATGTCAACAGACAATGCATCAGTCGAATGGATGTCTCTACTTTGCATCAATGAGTCCACCTCTTGACATGTAAACTCAGACTTTCGCACATGATGTGATCGGTGACAAGAATGAACCCCTGAAACAAAACGGTAACAGACTGAGCCTTTGCCAGTTGCATTCTTTGCTTGACTGAGTATCGGATCACTGCTGTAGAAGTTGGAGACCAGCATGGGTCACGGTAGATTTACACAGCGTTGAGCTTGTCTTCATCCCTGGTCAACCTTTCCACCAACAGCAGAGGTGGGCATGGTGATTGATCATGTTGCAAGGCAAAATGAAAAGAGCTGGCACACGATACTCCTGCAGGCATCAAAAGATCTGCACCATGGCCACAATGGTCCCATGCAGTGCAGTGATTTCTTCGTGCCATTTCTTCTGGCTGTACTACCTTACAGCTATTAGGGAAGCATCTAGATGAGTGAGTAAGTAGGTCGAATCACATGGCTCGCCTGGTGTCCTCGTCGTCCCTGCCTATTGCTTATGCACCTCCATCTGGTTCATCACAGCGGCAGGATCAACGTTGTGCGTGGTGCCCCTCTCCTTGACGATCCTCGTGACATATTCACCTCGCACCTTCATGACCGAGCGGAAGGGCTTGGGCAAGGTGACGAAGCCCTCGGTGCAGTCCATGTCGCTGACGACGTGCCTCTTCCCAGTGTCCTCGCGGATGCCCGCTTCGACGTCAAAGGCCCATAGCATGCGCGCCATCTGGATGAACAGCTGATTCCGCGCAATGATGCGGCCCGTGCAGATGCGGCGACCAAAGCCAAAGCCCGTCTGGGGCAGGTCCTTCAAAGCCGTCTTGTTCAGGCCGCAAACGTCCACAACAGGGGGCTCCGTCGTGTCCCCCGACATCCAGCGCTCCGGGTCGAACGAGTTGGGGTTGGGCCCAAAGACGGACTCGTCACGACAGATGGCAAAAGCGTTGGGCAGGACGATGGAGTTGGCGGGGATGCGGTAGTCCATATACGAATCCTCCGTCTTGATAAAGTGCGGCACACCGCCGACGACGACGGGGCGCCATCGCAGGGTCTCACAGGCTGCGGGTACGTGTCAGCCGCTGCATGCGCACGCACAGAGCACATTTATGCAGTTTTTTTCGGGGCGGAAAATAGGGGGAAAAAGAAAGGTGCCGGGGGAGTGGCCTGTCACGTACCGATGGCATCGATAAAGGCCAGCTTGGGCCGATCGTCAAACGTGGGCATGCGATCCTTGCCGACGACCTCGTCCAGCAGCCTCTGTGCCTTGGCGACCCAGCCACTTTCGCTCGTGATCCAGGCGACGATGAACCAATCGAGGGCCACTGTGGATGTATCAAGACCCGCATCCGCAAGGATGCCGAGATCGAACGCTAGTTCCGTCTTGTCCATGTCCTTGCCCTCGGGCGAAGACTTCATATACTTGCTAAAGTTCCACCCGGGATTCGACAGCCCCTTGTCCAGGTTGCCCTCGTGGAGGTTGCACTCGAGCGCAAACAACTCGTCAGCCTCCTTCTTCCATGGGGCGAGGAAGCGCGGCAGGCGGTTGAGCGCGGGAATCGAATCCACCAGGTAGGCGCCCACCTGGCCGGTCCTGGCAAACTCGGCCTGGACCTTTTTGCCGTCCAGCAGCGACTGCTCGTGGCCTGTCTTGAGACGATAGCCATAGTTCAGACAGTAGATTGTGCTGGCCATGGCGCGCTCATGGTGATGGTGAAAGTCAATGCCCTTGTCCCCATACCGCTCCATCTCGGTGATCTCGTCCAGCAACAGCTGCTGGCTCTCCAAGTCCTGCAGAGGACGGTACGTACTGGCCGACTTGAGCGTCAACAGGGGCGCCTCCATCCTCTGGTGCAGCCTGTACTGGTCATTGTACTCGCGGAGCAGCATGTGCATGCCTCTCGTCACCAGCTCGCCGGCCATAACCAGCCTCGGGCGGTCCGAGTACCGGCCACTCCGCTTGTTGAGCAGGTCGTGCGCCGCCTGGTGCGTGGACAGGATGATAAGCGACTGCCCCGCCATGCTGAAGTGCATAACGGGGCCGTACTCCTGACTCATATGATACAGATGCAGCCATTGCAGGCTCTTGGGCAGTTGGTGAATGTTGCCGATCACAGGAGCGGGCTTGGGGCCAGGGGGCAGAGACAGAGCGCCGCTGGACTTGCGCCCCAGCGGCGATACGACGTACAGCAGGACGAGGCCGCCCACGACGGCGAGTGCCACCGCTGACGTGGAATATGACATGGTACAGGCCCGTTGGTGGGAAGGCGATGCGATTCGACCCGTGCCTGTGCCCGGCGATGAAACGGTGGAGGCGGCAGACGAGCTTGGACGCAAAATGGACCAAGCACAAGGAAGACGGAAGACGTGGATGCGGATGGATGCACGCACAAGAGCGGGAGAGCTCGAGGGTAGTTGCACGAGAAAAGAGGGAATTGGTACGCCTGCGTCTTCGCACAGCTAGCCAGCTGGGTTGGGCTCCAATATCACCTTACAATATTGATCATAGGTCCTGTGGGCGTGGACTGGAGAGCCAACCCATGGGTTGGATGCAGACCCTAATCGCTTCACCAGCTTCCGTCCTCGCTGTTGGCCTGCACAGGCGACGCGAGCTGTATCGTGCTTTCTTCAAAGGGTATTACTTCCGACGGCCCCGTCCCGTCTTGGCCACTCAGACGGACCTTTGTGAGCACGGAGAAGCCTCCAGACGCGGGACGGCCGGGTGTGCAGGACAGGACAAGCGGCTTCTCGTTGCTTTTTCTTCAAGGAGGGGCGCATGCAGAAGCGGCCCGCGGAAGGGCCGTGATTTTCCCCAGACTGACGGGTATTGGCCAGCAGACGGACGACAGCTGCGACTGGTGGCTAGCCAGCACCCACAGCTCAGGTATCCATTGGAATGCCTCGAGTTAAGACTGTGGGTCCATGCATGGACAAACTGACAGGTCAGACTTGTGCTCAAGCGACGGCTCGACTCTTTGCTTTTCGAAAACCCCAGCTGACTGTGCTTAAAAGGTGTGCCGAGATGTGAATCCATGTGCGGAGGTCGCTAGCTGATCTTGGCCTGGCGCCTGTCATTGTGAAATGAGCATCATGATCGTCAACCAACATGGTTTTGCGATGGGAGAGGGCATGGCGAGAGAAACCTCTTTTGCGCATCGCGACTTTGGGAGAGAACCACATGATCAGGGCTGGCTGTGGACTCCAAGTGGACCCCAAGTTGCACTGCCGAATCGGCATCGAGGAGGGGAGACTGTGTACCGTCTCCCAGGATGGTAATGCGGCCGCAATCAGATATGGGATTTGCAAAGGCCGACACTTGTCCTCTCTTTTCTCCGCTCAAGCACGCAGGATGCCAGCGCCGGTCCCGCTGTGCTCACCCGTTCCTAGCGCAGCGGCAGCGCCCGCAAATCGTTCTTCCGGAATGATGAAGGGAGGCGGCTCGTCTGGCGGAGAATAGGGGCCCGCTGAACGCAAAATCTGCCGCGTGTGATGCCCCCGGACCGCGATGGGGACGTCTCCTTGCGTCAAAGCTCCCATGTCAGGGAGGACCGAGGATGGGCAGCCTCCCGAGGACCTGCCATTTCCGCGGCTGTCTCCTCTGCCTTGCGCCGCAAAGCGTGCTCTCGAGGCTGAGTCTTCAGCGCTTCCCTGTCCCATCGGAGGCTGTATTAACGCCCCAGCTAGTCTGCCGCAGATGCTGCCCTAGCGGCTGAGACAAGACAGCATAACACACGGCCTCAACCAACAGCTTACTTCTGGACCTCGCGTGCGGCAGGGCAAAAGCAGTGTCTTTCGTCGAGCTGAGTCGCCTCAAACTTCTCTGGGGTCGCAGCGCTCGATTCTTGCTTAAATCCGGCAACGGCAGCTCCGTCTTCATGGCTCCACGCTTCTGTGAGACAGGAACTGTTCGTTGTATCTTGACCGACTGCTCCCTTTGATTTCGGGAACGCTGCACAAAATGAGGCTGCTTTCATACCTGGTTGTGGTCGCTGCGGCTGGTTACACCACAGTGGCGCAGGCACAGGTAATGCCTGACTGTGCGGTAAGTCTCGAGAACACCGTTCGGAACGAGACAACGTGGAAGCGATTCCACGAGGCGCTGTTGCTCCTTCGGCAAGTCCTCTCACGCGAGCTCGATGATACTAATTCTTGGGTAGGCGGCCTGTCTAGCCCAGTTCCTCCCCAACTCGACATGCGAGGCCACGGACGCAGAATGCATCTGCGCTGACACAACGCTCATGTCGGGCGTGGAAGGCTGTACATTCGGCAGTTGCACCATCGTAGAAGGCTTGGGTATGACACTGTTCCGGATTTGATCCCCTATGTCGCAGCAAAGGGGCGCTGACCTGAAGTAGCTGCCGCCAACATCACCAAGACCATGTGCAAGGAGCCTGTACGGGACAGGAGCCTCGTTGCGCCCATCGCGTCAGCGGTTTCTGGCACCTTGGCTCTGCTGTTCATCCTGGCAAGGGTGTATGTCTGCTACATCATGCAGGATTGGGCCTGGCCGGACTTTTGCGCTTTCGCAGCCATGGTAGGTGACCAGACATTTGTTCATTTCCAAAGCCAGCTAACACTGTCAGGCGTCTTCCATTCCCATGGATGTTGGCGAGTTCTTCAGTAAGATGCATTGGCGTTGGCATACTCAGCAAGTGACTGACAAGGACAGTGATGCACTATGGCATGGGCAGGGATGTCTGGACCCTGGAAGAACAGCAAATCAACCAAGTGGTCAAGGTACGTTGCGACAGGAGTCATTGTCATCCCCGCGCCACGGCTGACGCGACCAGTGGACTTGGGTCACCCAGGTCAGCTATGTGCCCGCCATTATCCTCACCAAGATGGCCATCATCGGGATCTTTTTGCGCGTATTTCCCGGCGAGACGTTCCGCAAGGTGTGCGTTGGCACCCTCATCCATTGTGGTCTTTTCCTGGTGTCGACCCTGGTTGCAACGATCCTGGCGTGCGTGCCCGTCTCCGATGCGTGGATCGTGTGGTCTGGCAAGGCGACTGGCCTCTGCTACAACAATACGGCGTATTGGTGGGCGCACTCGGCCATCAACATCACGACAGACCTGTGGATTCTGGCACTCCCCATCTCGCAGCTGGTGAAGCTCCAGCTGAGTCTTCGAAAGAAGATTTACCTGATTCTCATGTTTGGCGTCGGTATCATGTGAGTTGTGTGGCTGCGTGCTTGTGGATCCGCCGCTGACAGGAGCAGCATCACCGTCATTAGCATTGTGCGCTTCTCCGGCCTCCTGCAATACTCGTTCACCACGAACCCGACCTACAACAATGTCATGGTCGCCACGTACTCCGTCATCGAGTGCAACGTCTCGATCATGTGTTGCTGCATGCCGGCTGCCCTCGCCATTCTACGACGCACCTACCCTCGAGTATTCGGGTCGTCCGGCGGCTCGTACGAGCGCAGCGAGGATCCTAACAAGCCGCGATCGATAATGACATTTGGCGGTCGGGGCGCAACGCCGAAGAGGGATAAGCGTGGCATCCAGAAAAGTGTGACAAGTACCGTCATCTACGAGACCAGGCCCGACAACGGATCAGACCAGCTGGAGCTGATGGACGTGGAGGGGAACAGACTTGACCGCAAGTGGAATGCGTGATCTTCGACGGTGCGATGGGAGTCGGTTGGCGCAGTTTGTTTTGTATAGAGCAGCTTAGATACCACGGCAGCCGAATAGGTGCCACTCTGTTTTAAATGGCATTGGACGTTCCAACTCAGCCGCAAAACTGACTTGTGTTCGAGCTTTTAACGTTGGAGGCGGACTCTGCGAAAAGACGACGGTTGATTTGCTCGAATCAGCCCATGTTCGCATTGGAACGTGCCGGTAGCGATCAAGTGCTTCTCCAGGTGCCATGCCGTTGTCTACTTGGCGATAAGTAGGTCGTTGCCAAGCAGGGGAAGTGTGGCGGTGGTTCAAGTGCCACTTGCGATGGTGTGGGGAGGGAGAAAAAAAAGAGTGGCATCTGCAGCCGGACCATCGGCCCATGACGTTTTCGTCGCCGTCGCGTCGAGCCTCGCAACCACCGAGAGCCCGACGTCCGGCATCCGGGCGTGGGCGCGGGAGGTGATAACGTTATCGTCCCTGGGCGAGCATCCGTGCGAAGACCTCCGCACAGAGAGTCGGTCAGTCAAGGATCGACACGTGCAGCACAAATCCTTTAGTATCTTGACCGCTTCGCTTGTTTGCCTTGTGGACGAGCGGTGTAAACCTTTCCGCTCAGACTGGGTCTTGTTCAGCTCTCGTGTCGAAATGCGCCTTGGGGCCGAACGCTGCTCATCAACAAGGAGGAAAAGGTACAGGTGGATGTGCACGGTGAGGCATGCAGGCAACGTGAGACAGGGCGGGGTGGTGCTCCTGTCATCGCCTTGGTCAGCACGGCGACGACCCCTCCGCGGGGCAATCTGTCAGGGGCCGCCAGCGGGTTGCAGGGGTGCGCCAGACATGAGCGTCTGTCATGAACAATGGAGACGGAGAAGAGCATAGGAGTAAGATGAGGGCTTTTCCCAGACCGCCACGCAATGTTGCTGGCCCGGGTTGCACATTGTATCGTCGTAATTGCGTTGAGAACGACGTTGTCGCTGGCCTAGCAGCACAAGGTGACGTACTCAATCCAGACTTGGGAAGGAGCAGTCCATAGCTGGCAGACACTACTATGGAAGTCGCTCCGAGCACCAGCAAGACGCGATAATACTGTCCTCAAGGGCCTGGAGAATGAATAAGCACCCAAATAACTCAAAACACAAATTCACGAGGGAATAACCAACATTTCACGGCCCGCGCGCTGCTGATTGCATGTAGTTGAGCCCCTTAGCTCGTCACCCACGCGACGTGCGACGCCTGCTTGCGTGCCCGTGTACCGGCCCTCGTCTCGCCGATTGCGTGATCACCCATGCCTCCACCCAATCAGGCGCGCCGCAGCCACAACAAGTTCATCAGACTCTTCATGGCCATCCGATTGCCCGATCAGAGCTGTCGGATCTAGTTGTGCTGCTGCTTGGTTACGAGTTGTTTTTCATTCCCTTCTTCTCTTCCACTCTTCATTCACACATCCATTCATTCACAATGGCCAACACTCCTCACGGTGGTGTCCTCAAGGACCTCTTTGCCCGCGATGCCCCTCGCTCCAAGGAGCTGGCCAAGGAGGCTGATTCACTGCCCGCCATCACATTGACCGAGCGTCACCTGTGCGACCTCGAGCTCATTCTCAATGGTGGTTTCTCACCTCTTGAGGGTATGTCCACTCTCCCTGCAGCAGACACGACACCCTCAATGCCCTTTGGCGGTGACCACCTCGTGGTGGCCGCCTTGGAGGGGTTCGTTTATAGTGGTCCCTGGTGGATTTCCCTGGCAATCGCCCACCCCTGCGAGCGATGCGCCCAACAGGGGAGGCATGGATGAGAGATTGTGCGATACAGGGGGAAACAGAGTCGGTGAGCTGACAGGAGATGCATAGGTTTCATGAGCCAGAAGGACTACAATGGCGTCGTGGAGGACAATCGTCTGGCTGATGGCGCGCTCTTTTCCATGCCCATCACCCTCGACCTCAGCCAAAAAGACATTGACAACCTCAGCCTCAAGGAAGGCTCACGCGTCGTCCTGCGCGACCTCCGTGATGACCGCAACCTTGCCATCCTGACCGTCGAGGACATCTACCAACCCGACAAGGTCAACGAGGCCATCAAGGTCTTTGGCAGCGACGATGACACTCACCCCGGTGTCAAGCACCTCTTCAGCGTTGCCAAGGAGTTCTACGTGGGCGGCAAGCTCGAGGCTATCCAGCGCCCCGAGCACTATGACTTTTTGGACCTGCGCTTCACACCCGCCGAGCTGCGCTCGCACTTCAACAAGCTCGGCTGGCAAAAAGTGGTCGCCTTCCAGACCCGCAACCCCATGCACCGTGCTCACCGCGAGCTGACGGTTCGCGCGGCCCGCTCGCAACAGGCCAACGTCCTCATCCACCCCGTCGTTGGTCTCACAAAGCCTGGTGATATCGACCACTTCACCCGTGTCCGTGTTTACAAGGCCATCCTGAACCGCTACCCCAACGGCATGGGCGCCCTGGCCCTGCTGCCCTTGGCCATGCGCATGGGCGGCCCCCGCGAGGCTCTGTGGCACGCCATCATCCGCAAGAACCACGGCGCCACCCACTTTATCGTCGGTCGTGATCACGCTGGCCCTGGCAAGAACAAGCATGGAAAGGATCACTACGGCGCGTACGATGCCCAGATTCTGGTCCAAAAGTACCAGGAGGAGCTTGGCATCAAAATGGTCGAGTTCCAGGAGATGATCTACATCCCCGACAACGACGAGTACATGCCCGCCAACGAGATCCCCGAGGGCACGCGGACCCTCAACATCTCCGGCACCGAGCTGCGCAACCGCCTCAAGACGGGCAAGGACATCCCCGCCTGGTTCTCCTATCCCGAGGTCGTCAAGGTCCTGCGCGAGCAGAACCCCCTGCCCCGCGAGAAGGGCTTCACCATCTTCCTCACCGGCTACCAAAACTCGGGCAAGGACGCCATTGCCCGCGCCCTGCAGGTCACCTTCAACCAGGACGGTGGCCGTCCCGTGTCCATGCTGCTCGGTGAGACGGTCCGCCACGAGCTGTCTCAGGAGCTGGGCTTCTCACGCAAGGATCGCGACCTGAACGTGTCGCGCATCGCCTTTGTCGCCTCTGAGCTCACAAAGGCTGGCGCCGCCGTCATCGCCGCGCCCATTGCTCCCTTTGAAGAGGCCCGCCAGCAGGCCCGCGAGGCCGTCGAGAGGAGCGGCCCCTTCTTCCTCATCCACGTTGCCACACCTCTCGAATACTGTGAGAAGATGGACCGCAAGGGCGTCTACGCCAAGGCCCGTCGGGGCGAGATCAAGGGCTTCACCGGTGTGGATGACCCGTACGAGAACCCCGTCAAGCCCGACCTGGTGGTCGACGTTGAGAAGCAGAACGTGAGGTCGATTGTGCACGAGATCATCCTCCTCCTTGAGAGCCGTGGTCTCCTGGACCGCGTGTAGAGGTGGATGGAAGAAGACACATGAGAAGAAAGAAAATTAAAGCTAGAAGGCAGACTTGCCAATCAAGACTTGTGACGATTTATGAGCCACCAAGCGTTTTCTGTGGATGCTTTTCTTCTCGATTTGTAGTACGCATTGCCCATTCGTGGTTGAGAAACATGAGACAAGAATGACTTGCAGCAGCAGCAGCAGCTCGTCGCGTCAAACAGAGCGTGATTATCTGAAACCTGCATGCATGCATGCATGCATGCATTGGGCGTGAAGAAGACGTCGGGCATGAATCTCAGCCGGCTTTGGTCAGCAGTTAAGTGCACAGCATGATAAAACGGCGAGCTTCGTGAATCTGGACGTAATTAGCACGTGCTGGTCCAAAGCAGCGCTGCGCAGAGGGGAGTCCCTTGGGCGCCTAGAAGGGGCCCGCTGGAGAGCTCCTGGCCAATCAGACGTCTCTATTGGCCTGATCGAACCCCCAAGAATCCTATCCAAAGCTTCTGAGCGGTCAAGTCAGTCATACAGGCGCCTCCCGCCCAAGGGCAGCCCGCCTGCCATAGGGCCCGTCCCGCCTCTGCCAAATCAAGGTTGGGGCTATGTGCGGATGGAGTGAGAACGACTGGAGCCGTCTTCACGTCACATTACATCTCGCCTTCGTTGTGGCTGGCCTATTCATCGTACCACCCTCCCTCATTCTGCTTCTGTCCATCTCATTCTTGTTTCAAGACCAGATTCCAGTCCCTTGCTTCCTTCTCCCTGCCGACATTCCAAGCCCGAGCTGCCACCACTTCGCCCACCCGTCCGTCCCCCAAGCTCCCCCTCACATCACCTCGCATCGCAGGCCCAATGACTGCCCAACATGCCCTCCCGCGAACATGACGACGACACTGTCGATCAGCAGGACATTCAACCCGACGAATCGGTCGCGGCTTCAAAGTCCTCCCATCGCACCTCGAAAGATAAGGCCGACAAGGAAAAGGACAAGGACAAGGAGAAACACCGTCGTTCTCGCTCTGACCGCAAACCGTCCGAACGGGACCGTGACAAAGACAAGGACCCAGACCGCGAGCACAGGCGCAAATCGTCTCGACGGGAGAAACATGCCGGCGATGGAAGCGAAGTCTCCGGCTCGGTGCGGAAACATCGCAGCCGCAGGAACAAGGACGACGACGACGGCAGCAGTCGGGTCAAGAGAGCAAGCCGCATGGCGTCGGCAAGTGACCTCTTTGTGGGAAAATCCTCCCTCTCCCTAGACCGCGTATCCATGCCGTATCCCACTTTTAGCAAGGCACACAGCAAAGAGGCAGTGCACAGCAAGGAGGATGTCTCGACAGCTGGGCACTCGAACCCATACACCCCAGACACAACCGATGTGGGCGACGGAGCACGACGAAGAGGGAACGATGAGGGGCAATCAGAAGATCGCGAAGAAAGAAGGTCCAAAAGTGCCGAGCTCGAACGCCGGACGTCGACGTCCAGGAGATCGACACGCCCACCGACACCTCCAGAGACTGATGTGTCGGCCGACAAGCGACAAGATGAGGACGCTGAGGAGGACGATCTCCAGCGGCCAAAGAGCAGGACTTCGGGCATGTCGAGATCGGCCTCGTTGAGGGACGATAGGTCGAGGCTGAGCGGCAAGTCAAGATCCTCAAGCCAGGCCACCTTTGTCAAGGCGCCAGCCAACAAATCACACGAGAAGCTGCGCACAGAGTCGAGACTCTCGAGTGGCTCCCAACGTTCTTCCAAAAGATCATCCTCGGCACGGTATCACGACCGTGAGGGGCCCGACTCATCGCCCGCTACCCCCTTGGACGAGTCGCCTCGTACGCCAACCCAGCATGCCCAGTTCTCGCCACACGTGTACGGCGGTGCACGAGCTGAACCCTCGCCTACACCTGATCTCGAGGGATCGGACATCGAACTTCCCTCGAAAACGGCCACACCGGCTTCAGTCGCACCACCACCCCCACCCCCGCCGCCCCCGCCTCCGCCAGCCATCGACATTCAGGACCTGCCACGGGTTGATTATCTCTTGCAAAATGGCGGTCTACCATTCGCAGTGCACAAGAAGTTCTTTGAGGTCATCCCACGCCAGCAGGGACAGGGCATAGAAAGACCCAAGGCAGAGGACCTTTTCAAGCCATTTGTTACGCTTCTCGACCAGTATAGCAACGTCCTGGAAAAGCATGGCTCAATTGCCGTAGCAACTGGCCATCGCTCCATTGCGCGCCGACTGCTAGATCGTCTGGAGAATGTCTTCTCAAGAGATCTGCCACCTCACGGATGCTCCTGCGTCATTTGTGAGCATAGGGCCCACGAGATCCATTGTGGATTGACTTGGGGCGACGTGCTGGAGTGGGCGAGCGGACGCATAGAGCTGCCGCAATGGCCACCATTCAACCTGGCAGAGATTGGTATGAAGGCAGCAGAGATCTCAGCAGAGGAGACGCCCAACCGACCACGTTCTCCCGTCAAGATGGATCCCGACATTGACGAGCAATTCAGAGAGCATTACCTGCGACAGTCCATGAAGGTTCGATCGGCTGTCGACAAGTGGCTGAACAAGACAGCAGACACCCCTGTCCCTCCGCCTCAGGACGTCGATGACGAGACACTCCAATTCGCCATCCTCACAAGCCTCGACTTGGAAGACAGGCCCTACTTCAACGCCCTAATGGCTGGCACTCGCGATGTGCGTCCGGCGACACGTGCGCCGACACCCGCCAAGCACCTCAACCGAAATGACTTCATCGTCAAGACTGGTCTCTCTCTGCAGAGGCTATATCGTCTGCAGCAGACACCGCGTGACGCAGAAAGCGCCATGTACCTCATCAAGAACCCGCATACCCACGATCTTCTAGTCACCCTCTCCAACATCAACAACTCGGAATGGGAGATCCTTACGTCTGGCCGTTTCGATGGCTTCCTCTGGTCTGGAGCTGACGCCGCCGACGGACTGTACACGCCTGGCTTTCCCGACTCTCGTGGCCCAACGCCCCTGTCGCGGGCACCCTCCGCCGCCAGTGTCCGCTCGAGCAACATGTCGCCATACTCTCGCGGCGCCACCCCAGCCTCCTTCGTCTCGCTTACTTCTACGAACACTGCATCTGGCCGCCAACCAGTCTCGAATGACGAAGAGATGGAAATGGCCGTCATCGCTGAAATTGAGCGCGAGATCTACTCTGGCATGGAACAGCTCGAGGACGCATTTGAGAAACTACACCTCCAAGCCGAGACCGTCCGCAATGCCCTTCGTCAACGCGGCGCAGGTCTCATGCAAAATCTGCAGAATAGAAGGAGGATCGATGTCCTGCCGCAGCAAGGCCAGACCCCCGCTCCAGGTGAACGGATGCAGACGCACTGGGACTTTGACGGCGGTGAGAGCGAGAGCGAATGGGGGTTTGCAGACGATCTGGAGATCAAGCCCGACGACTCGGCCAGCAATATCAGCAGCTCGCGACACAGGCGACCCAAGCGACGGACAGAAAGACGAACGCCAGCACCGATTGAGGAGGATGACGAAGAGTAGTATTTGTTGGATGGAATGAGCATTTCTCCATGCCCCATACATCGGAGTTTCGGATGTCATCTCTTGAATGATACCAGTTTTTTTGTGATCCATTAAGCCTTGGACGTTGTTAGCATCGGGGTTGGGACGGACGGAGCACGCAGGAGGATGGATCGGCTGTTTAGATCGGGGTCGATGAATGTATGCCATGAATCTACGACGTCTATGAAACAAAGCGGCTTCCTTTTATGATCCACGATCAGTGACCTCGCAAGCCGCCCTTGAGCAGCTGGTGGACATTGCTCGCAAAGCCGTCGGCACCGCCATACTCGGAGATGACCTGCCTTACGTCCACCTCTTCCGCAATCCTCTGCCTGCCAACCAATCCGATATTCCTTGTGCTTGGTATCCTCAGTGTCTCGGTCTCGACTTCCCAACCACATCGCTCTATGATATGCCTCGTCCATTCTACCAGACTGGCGTACATTGAGTTGCCCTTGGACTTATCCTTGGGAGGTGGGTGACGCTGCCTCGCGCCGGAGAGTGCGTGTGAACAGCAAGGAATGACCAAAAAGGGGCTGGAGGAGAGCGTCGCAAGGATCGGTGTCCATGGGGTGAGCTCATCAGCATGATTGGAGATGATGAATGTGCCGTTGGGGAAGATCCCGTCGTGGATATGCTCAGCGCCTATTGGTGACGAGGTGGAGGAGATGATGGACGGCAGAAGGAGACGCTGGGCGAGGGACGAGCCCGTTGGTGACGCCGGGCATGGGCAAGCATACTTTTCCCATGATGTGCGTGATCGGGCGTCAAATCCCCATCCAGCGTATCCTTCTTGATTCAGAATATGCACGAGCAGGCCGTTACCACAGCCAATATCGACGAAACCAGGAAAGGGTTCGTTTGTGTACATCACCTTCCACATCTCGATCAAGAAGCCAGCTATGCCAAGGTCTTCAAAGACATGCTTGAGCGGGTCGGTCTTTTCGCTCCATCCACTAAGCAGAGATCGGGCGTACTTTGCTTTGAGTTCTGCATATTGATTCTGGAAATCAGTCTGCGGGACAATCACATCGTGCTGCACGCGCTTGACGTAGCCCTTGGCCACGCCCTCGCCGTGTTTGTGCAAGACTTCAAGCAGATGGTAGGCAATTCTTTGCAGCTTCTCGTCCGCAGCCACAGGCATCTCGGCGAAAGGTAGGAAATGGACGGAGATGAAGCCGGTGCCTGTAGATGCGTCCCACTCATGGTAGTGTGCTATGCCTCTCACCTTTGGATGGTAGAACGGAGTGGCTTCGACAGAGTCGATGTGAGGCTCGTAGAGGACGAGACTTTTGACGAGATCGTCTTCGCCTTGCGAAGCGTCGTGGTGAAATGTGCAGGTCTGGTTCATGGGCGCATCCCGACGCGTGTTCCTGGGCACAAGGGTGCGTACCAGAACTCTTGTCCTGGGTATGTCCTTGATTTCCCGAACCCTTGGTCGGCTGTCGTCTTCGCCGGCTCCTATGCGCGCTGGACTCGATCCATCGTCGTACACGATATCGGCGCGAAAGAGCCATGAGGAGTTGATGTTGGGATTCTTGATCAGATTCATCATCTTATCGAAGAAGACCTCTGGCGGGAACGTGCAAGCGTGACGGCACATGGGCGTCCACACGTCGCCAGACATATCCTCGAACGCCGGCGGTGCGTCTGGCGGCACATTGTCAGGGGTGAAGACCATCTTGGCCGTTGATCAAGACCAATCCAGGCTGAAGAGGGCTGGTTAGTGCTCTCGTTTTCCTGTGCGACAAATACATGGACTGGCACCCGTCGTGGCCCCAGGGCGACGCTGTGCAAACCAGGCCGCAGATAAAAAATCAGTGGCCAATCACAAGATCAATCTCTGCTGTTGTACCTGGTGGATGGCATGGTGTTGCACCACAACCCGCTCTGCGCGCGCGTGAGGCGGCGAAGCGGGTGGGATGCGTCACACGGGGCAGCGGATACGCTTGCTGTGCAGGCAGCGATCGATAAGAGACCGCCATCAACATCGGATTGCGTCTGTTACTAGCAACGCAGCGAAAGCAGATTAGCGAGAAGAATAAGGCAAAGGATTTGGACAGGCAGGGCTCCAGCCGTTGTCCTTCTATATGCTGAAGGCCTTGTCTGGTCCACGAGGCGCATGATTGATTGCGGGATATGCTGCCTGAGATTTGAGGCATGGCAGGGCAGTGATGGTGGGTGTGGTGGGCGCGGGTGACGCCAGATGCTGTGCAGGGAGTTCTGAGCGCAGCATTGCCGACCGGGCAGGCTGAGCTCGACAGCGGCCGTCACAGCGGCAGAGGTGGGTGGGCGATTGCCCCTCCTTCCATGTTTTAACTCGGCCCCAATTCTCCTTTCGATTCATTTCCACCTCTCCCTCAGCATCCGATCTCAACCTTTGCATCAACAATATTTGCACAACCAAAGCTTCTACGATAAAGTCAGTATCACACAAAACAGCAACTACGTGCGCCGTTGTACTGACAGTCTCTTCGAAAGGTTTTCGCAAACGCACATAAACCACCAGCGGTCTACAATCCATCAACAAGAGTCACAGCCAGCGAGACAGCAAAGTCGGTCGCTACTCCTCACACCTCTCCGACACAAGAACCTTTTCCCAAAGTCACCCGAGAACTCCGAGTTTATGTCCATCGAAAACCTCAAGTCCTTTGGTATGTTTGTTTTTTCAGCAACCTGGCATTGCATGCGATCATGTGCACCGCATCTGCATCTGGCGCAAACCCACAAACTCCCACTGCGGTGCCTGAAACATGCCCAGTTCTTGGACCCTGGCATAACCCCAGTTGAAATATCACCCCGCATTCGCGTAACATCATCAAAGCTAACAGTCCTTGACAGACCCCTTCGCCGAAGCCGACGAAGACACTGGAGAGACCAAGCAGGCGCAGAATTACATCCACATCCGCATTCAGCGTACGTACCCTAACCGGCTCGATGATGTCCTCCATGACTCACAGGTCACGTGCCCAAGCTTGGAGTCATCCAGATGACGATCAACACAAGCTGACATGCTGCAGAGCGCAATGGACGCAAGACCCTGACTACAGTCCAGGGTCTCCCCAAGAAGTTCGACCAGAAGAAGATCCTCAAGGTCATCAAGAAGAAGTTCGCCTGCAATGGAACCATTGTTGCCGACACTGAGATGGGCGAGGTAATCCAGCTTCAGGGAGACCAGCGCAAGGACGTTCAGGAGTTCCTCACGGACAAGAAGGAGGGTCTGGGCTTGGATGCCAAGACCATCAAGATCCACGGTTTCTAAGCCTGCCATGTCCCGTCGTCTCGCCAGTGGCATCCAGGCCACGCTTTGATGGCGATGAGGGCGTCGGGACTGCGGCTTGTCGGGCTGTGTGTGCAAGTACTTCGCTTGAAGACTTGAGCTGTGCAGGCTACGAGCCTCCATCCCGGACGATCTCCCCAGGACGACGGGCAAGTCCAGTCACCTGTCTTATACTGGTGGCGGACTGGATGAGCGACGGCGATAACGACGCGTTGGCCCGTGTCGGTTGCTTGGGGGCGACGACCGAAGCTTCAGAATCATGTCGATCTGTCGCTGTCTTCTCCTCAACTTGCTGGCGCGGGGGCTGGACTATGGAAAAGGGAACACCACCATGGGCTGCCAGTCATTCGTTGCCTTTCTGGGCAAGTCCACACAATAGTCTAGGCAACGCGTAATAGGTTGCCAATGAAACCAACATTATCAGCGGATCGTGTGCCATTCTTGACTTGGTTGACATGTCGCTTTCCTGCTTCAGAAAGCAGTCTACACACATCAAGCACCCGGTTTATGAGGGCGAGACGACCCCCAGATGTTCTATTGTTTCGAAATGACGCCCTAACGCCTTCGCTCTAGTATGCTTCAAAGTAGCCACCTGTGCTCCATTCATGACTCGCGCTGTCTATCTATTATCGACGGCGTCTCGTATTTGCTCTGTGATCCGAACCACCTCGTTCCAGTAATACTTCGTCTGCGTGACGACGGGCATAGTAGGGTATTCGAGCTGATACATGTACATGTGCACGAGCAGGGTGAGCATGGTGATGTAGCTCGCGATGGAGAACACGTTGAGTGATGTAGACGTTTCCTTTCGAATGTTGATCTTTTGGTGCGTAATGTGATAGCAAACCGTAAGAGTCTGGATATTTCAGCCTGCAAGAACGAAAGCGCAAAAAGGGGGGAGAGGAACGTACGGTGGCGATGCCAATCCAGCCTGGCAAGAGCAGCCGCGCATCTTGGAATCCACCAGCCAGAGACAGCACGGTGCTCGTGATGTATGCATTCACCGCATTGATCGCAAGGAGGCGCACAATGGTGGCATGCGGCGTGTAATTTATGAGCCTGAAGAGAGAGAGGGTCAGCACTGTGTGCAGGGGAGTCGCGGAACGCTTGACAAACCAGCGTGACATGAGGCAGTCGGTGAAGAAGAAGCTCAAGTAGCCACTGGCGAAGCACCAGACGCAGCCTAGCACCGTCTCTGTCCACGGCAAGGTCTTGCTCCGGCGGCCCTCGCGGAGGAGATCATAGCCCTCTTCGCCCACGACGATTTGTAGCAGCCTCAGGAGCAAGTGTAGCGCGGATGGGGTGCCCCATCGTACGGCGGGCAGTATGGATACCAGACGGAGAGCAAAGAGCCAAAAGTGCCATTGCGTCGGGACATTTAGCATGACGGCCACGCGTGGGTGCAGGACAGACGTGGGCTTGGGCGCGGGTTCGAATGCGGCGGCGCCATTTTGGGCGGGATGAGGGGACGCGGACGACGAGAGCGTCGCCGACCTGACGGGTGTGAGGGCGTACGCGGGCGGTGTCGCTTTCTCCGGTGACAATGGGACAGAGGAGGCGCGTGTATGTTTCTGGCTGCGCACCGGGGTAGAGGACATGATCTTGTCAAGTCCCTAGGCCATCGGGGGCCCCCTGTGTGGGTAGGATGGAAAGGAGCGATTTCGTGATACGTACTCCGCGTGGGCGGTGGTGGGACTCGATATTGCACTGTGGGTGTGGAGATGCGGATGACGATGATTTGGCGGGACTCTGCTACTAATTAGTGCACTAGCACCCTAAGCTCGAGGTGCCCGCTAAGCTGTTCTTAGCCAAGCGTTGAATGGAAACCCCTACCCTGTATCACTGGCCCGAGCTTGGGGTTTCCGATCAGTCTGCGAGTCCGATCCATGTTCGCTGAATGAAAGTGCAAGAGAACTTTCCTCTTATTCTCTGTAAATCTTTTCTCTTCGCCACAATTTTCACCATCTTGGACGATGTTCGGGCGGTGAGACACTACAATGATAAGCAGTACCGTCGCAGTCGGGAATCGTGCTTGCGCATTACGAGAAATCTGATCTGCCAATAAACTTCCAACTGCTGGCAGTGCTACTGCCGCGGAAAAGCAGCTCTTCGGAATAGGGCTCATGCTCTGGTCCATTCAATTCGAAAGTCGAAATTGATATGTACGATTAAATTGAACAAAAGGCGACGACGTGACCCAAGAGATTCGATCCAACCCCCACCATGTCAGCCCTATCGGGGAACAGGGCAGCTCTAGAACGTTTTGGACAAGGATCGACAGGGTCTGGTGTCTCTAATAATCCTACTAAGCCCGCCCAGGGATCCAACATTTCAAGCAGCAAGTCGTCCTGTGACGAAGCAAGTGAGCATGGGCATGGAAATCACGGACGAGCCTTGCTTGACGGACCTTCACGCCTTCCAAGCCTTCCACGCAGAACGGACCAGCCTGATCCTTGATCCGTCGAAGTGAGACATTATCACAAACCCCCCAAGCCGTGACCAGGAAGCACGACCGGCCCCTCGTCACGCAGAAGCATGGTCCACGGTAATCACAAGTTGCCGCGGACATTGCTCCATGTATTTTCGCAGCGAGCCAGGAGAGTGGCATGGCTCTGAAGAGCTTCAAATCTCGCGCTCTCCCCCTTTGACCTCGTAAATCCTCCATTTGGGGCCGAATCCTGACGATGGAGTCTTGGTCTTCGAATTTTACCCTCTCTACATCTGGCTAATGTGTTTCCCTTGCCGTGTATCACATTCAAGCGCGACGACTGGTCGTGCATGCTGTACTGCATTACGTGAGACATCGTGCCGAAGCTGAGACTTTCAGTGGCGGTTAAGGAAACCAAAAAGACCAATCCATTCCAGTGGTGTATCTGAGACAGCACAATTCTGGGAGCCCTGAACGGAGGTGAGCGATGTGCAGGTGCCGATGTCCACAGGCAGTATTAATGCCGTGCATTTCCCCTCCTGCCTCGCGGTGATGATTTGTTCGCATCTTCTTCACCGCAGAAAGTAAACTATCGCGCGGTGCTGGTCTTTACATTGGAAGGGCAAAGGAGACGGCTGACACTCGTAGAACTTTTGCCGGTAACGTTCGAAAACAGGAAAATGTCGGCGCCTGTGGGCTTAGAGCAATTACAAGGCGCGAGGCCGCAAACAGAGCGTTCGGAAGCAGTTGAGCCATCGGCAGAACCACCCATGGGTGAGTATGGGGCCAGTATTGTTCGGGTGTCGTCGAGAAGACTGACCGTGGACAAGATCCCTCGCAGGCACCCGAAAGCGAGCTTGTCAAATCCGCCACGGCTGATACCGGCATGAGCGGCCCTGATGGCTGCTGCAGCTGTTTCGATGGCTTCTGGGACTGGTTGGAGGGCGTCTTCGGATGCTCTTGAGATTCGATTGCCGTTTGGTATGGTGTCAAGACGTGACTGTTTCGGTCTGTTAACATCCGCTCTGGACAAGTCATGGGACAAATCGGAATTTAGGACTGTGTTAATAGGGATTCGAATTCACTTGGCGATGCCTTTTCTTCAAGATACGCGAGCGAAAATCCCATAGGCGGAACGCGATGCAGTGCTTACTGTTGGTGATCCGAAAACCAAAGTAGGTGTCGTCTGTGAAGGTCACGAATTCTCCATGTATGCGTCCACAGGTTGAAATTTCTTTCTCGAGCATCAAGCGGTTCCAAGATAACCAAAGGGAAAAATGACGAAATAACAGATTGTGGAAGCTCTCACGGGGTGGGTGCTCGTTTTATGGAAGTGAAGCCTTGGTCACCGACTGGATCACTCGTCCCACGCTTTCAAGTGCTTCAGGACCACATCAAATGCTAGGGACTGAAGACAGTGTTTGATGTTTGCGCCAGAGCACGCAGTCCACAACAGCTGCGGAAGTCAGTACTGTGCCCCGAACTGACATTGACCAAGTCAATTTGGCAGGCTGCCTTCGGAAAGCATGGCATTGCAACGACAACGAGAATCAAGAAAGAATCAGCGAGATGATTGGTGCTCTTTGCTGAGGATGGAATCTAAACCCGTCGTATCAAGCACTTAATTGAGGTGATTCGGCGGTAGACCCGTGTGATGAGGACGCACATCAAGCATCAACATGCAAACTACCTTACACTACAGCAATTTCATCAGGCGTAGAAACTCCTTCCCTTTTCTGATATTGTGGACACACGAAATCAAAGGCACAGTTAGTCCCTCCCTCAAGACGCCAGCGCCTGTTTCTGCTCACCACACCTGACACCCGCACAAGACACTTATCAGCACCCAGAATGCGACTAGGCGTATGCCAGCGCCTGGAATCTTGCCTTCCCCTGAATTAGTGTTCCTCTCGCTCTCTCATCCGGTCTCAAGCGTCCGCAAGACTCACGATCAGTGGAGTGTCAAGGCCTTGACCGCCTGAAGCTCCCTTTAGCGGTCTGGGCATGCTCAAATCTGGTTCCATCGGGTTCTCTCTCGCGTGTTTAGGGAGCCTCATGTGCTCTTCCCCCTCCCTTTCTCATGTTTATCCCCTCCTTCACTTCTCCCTTCTCCATCCATCATCGATCTCCAACCACATCCATCATCGATCTCCAACCGTTACCCTCCATCGCTAGGGTTTCTGCTTCACACACTGAAGAGCACCTATTCACAGCTCTTTTTGGCAAAAACTCCTGGATTGCTACTCGCTGCCTTGGCTGGCTGGCTGAGCTACTAGTACTGTTGCTCCTTTCCTGCCCAGTGCACGCTCCGCCCATCAGCTTTTCACAACTCACTTTGCGGTTCAAAGAACCAAAAGAACCTGAAAGACTTCTCTTACAAGCGTTTTGCTTCTCACTCACAGAGCCGTCAGTTGCTGTCATCAAGTCGAGTGGCCTAGCATCAAATACGTTTCCTTTGACGCCGGGAACGATTGCCAACTGAAATATCTCCTTCACAGATGGCGAACTACCGTACTCCTAAGGAGAGGGCTAAAGAGCTTGATCCTATGAGCAAGAGCAAGTCATTCGACGACTTGCACGCATCCACCGACGACGGAACGAGCTCTGGTGTCAACGTCTCCTCTGCAAGCTCAACGACGGGCTTGCAAGTTCCTCCTCGAGGTAAGCACATCTATATTCCATTATCTTCAAAAACCAGGATCATTTTTTGCATTTGCGACCAAATCTTACCTCTTTGCGTAAACATCGAAGTGTGCGCTGCCCTATCGTTCAACTTCGATGGCAATTTGCAAGAGCGAGCTTGGGACAGAGTGGACTCGTCGGGCTTCTAGCCTTCTACTCACAAAGGAATTTCCACTTCATATTTCCCAAGTTCCGAAGGATGCCTTGGAGCTCAAGTTCTTGGTTTGTCGCTGTGCCCAGACTCATGGCGCTTGGTGAATACGCTGCTCGGACTCCCCAACCGTCTACACTCCAGCATCTTCGCTCTCACACACAGCAGACACCAAAGCTCTTAGCACAAGCGAAAATGGAATGTGGGAAAGCCAAAAAGCTCGTGGCCAGCTGGAATCATCTCAATGCACAAGTGTCGTTGCTTTCATTGCGTTTGCTGGCTCCGTGCAAGAGGCAGACGCGCAAAGCAAGACGCCAAACACATGCAACCTCCCCGCAATCGTTTGTGTTATTTGGGAGATTTGAGACTAATTACCATGCAGGCTCCTCGACCAACTTTGCCATTCGGAGCAAAAAGAAGTCTCGACACAAACCTGAGCAAAATCTCCGAGTGGCCCGTTCATTCTCCCCGTCCAAGACGTACGCATTGCAGAGAGGGATTTCTGTCATTTATTTCAGAAGAGATGACTTACCAGTTACAGCTCCTACAAAGAAAGTCGCTCCAAGAAACCAAGTGTCACCGGGTCGCAAGATTACTCGAACTCCAAAAACACGGGGTATAGGTCTTGGGATCTAATCGCGACGAAATTAAGCTGACCTTGTGATAGCACCACGTCTTCTTTTGTTGCCGGCTCGCGAGATCCCTTTGTCGATTCCGGCGACAATGAGGACAGCGAAATCACTCTCGACCGCGAGAGCGACAACTCAGAGGAAGAGTTACAGGTAGCTCGGGTTCGCGAGACAACATCCGACACTGTCCCCCCTGCGTCCTTGGATGCGCAGACCATTTATCGTCCATCTGCCTGTGCTTTTGTGGCCAAGTAAGGGTCGCCTTGTAAATTCCATTTCTGCCGAGGACTGACCATATTTGAGTCTAAAACGCGAGGAATCAGTCGAAGTCCTCAAAGAAGAGGTCACCCGCACCTTCTTGCGGTTTGGTACTGTTTTTGTCAAGATCCGCAGGGATCCAAATAAGGGCAACCCCTATGCTTTTTGCCAGTTCACGGTCCGACACGCAGATCTCTTGGTTGGATGTTTCTGACATGGTCCAGACTGACGAGGCGATGGAAGCTGCTCTGACGCATGGTCGGGGCCTCTACATTTGTGACCGCCCCTGCCGCATCGAGCGCGCGAATGCCAACTGTAAGTAATCGACATTTCAATGTCTATATCATTCGACTTCGCTTCAGCATCAGTTGCTGGTCTGCACTCATCAGCTGACACACGATAGGCAAGTGGGTGGTCATCGATGCTCTCAACTCCCGCATCACTTCGCGCAATGCCACCGATATTCGTGAGACAATGCGCAAATTTGGAGAGATCTTCGAGATAGAGCGCCTGTCGTCCCGTCAGAAACGCCAACTAGGTGTGGTGGACGGTCTTCTCGTCATTTTCAAGCGCTTCGAAAAGGGCCGCGACGTCAAGGTACTTCAATCCCTCCATTGACCGTTGCCGATAATGAGCACTGACCGGAACGCACAGTCTCTTCAACAGGCACTGGGTAAGCGGTATCAGGTCCAGCTTTATGAGTCTCGAGCGGATTCATACGCTCGTCGGCCTTTGGAGCCCATGGAGCAGTATGAGCAGGACGCCCGCTCCGCATGGGTCGGCAATCTGCCTGGGGGTGTCACCGAACTTGAGCTCGAGAACGAATTCGAGAGCTTTGGCCAGGTATACCAAGTCGACCTACGACAGAAAGTTTGGTTTGATGACGAAGGTCGCCCCATCCCCGGTAAGCTCTGACAGAAAACAAACATCCCAGGCCAGAATCCGGCTGGTTGGGTTCATTATGACAAGTTTCCCCTGACTCAGCGATAGGTCGAGAGGGCGCGTTTGCCTTCATTGTGTTTCTCACTCCCGATGCAGTCGACCGAGCAATCGAGGGCATGGTGCGTCTTGAGCTGCTTGAGCCGCACATTCAAGAGTGCTCAACTGACATTTTGTAGAATGGGCAGCCTTAGAAAGGTCGCACACTCACCGTACGACGCCGCGAGTCCCGCGCGTTCGAGGGCACAGGCGGGTACCGTATGCCAAACGCTGGTCGAACCGCTACGAATCGTCCTACAAACACCTACGCTGGCCCGTCAGCGTTGCCGAGCACCATGCCAGCTACGCCACCTTCTGCGCGATCGCGTCGCTTTGGCGATCCCCGTGGCTATGGCACTGCCATTCTAACACCCCCGTCTCACGGTGGCCAGCGCATCCAGCCAACTTATCAGGACGACATCTTTGTCTCGACACCTTCCCACGCCCCACGCGCGCCGCCGTCCGGTCGCAGGCATTTAACGCTCGATCCTGGCAGACAGCGCGGATCCTTTTCTCGTCCGGCCCGGGGTGATGTACAGGACGCATTCCCTGCACTGGCTGCAGAACGCAACCGCGAGACTGGCGACAGAAGAAAGACATTGAGCCGTCACGACCAAGTCGAATCTGCCTCTGATGTTGCCTGCTCTGAGGAGCCAGCTACGACTTCCACGACAGCCAGTGTCGATCCCAAAGCCGAGACACTGGCCAGGGACACACATCAGGACACCCTCAACATGTCTGGTGGCCCCGCGGCCCCTCCTGCACTCCAGCAGTATGGCATCATGCCTGGACAGGGTGGCTTCATCCCCCTGGATCTCTACCAACACCTCATCATGAGCGGTTGGCTGCCTCCATTGCACGGCCCCCCACCGGCTCCCCCTCAGTGAGGAGTGACTGGCATTGGTCCATAATCCCTCCGCCTGGATGGACAGCTCCGGAGATGGCTCGATCAACTTGCTGAACAAAAAGTCACCACGCTCGTTCGTAATTTCCTTTGTCGTCGATCAGGAACTGCTTTGCTATTTGCGGTGATTTTCCCCCATCATTTTCCCCAGAATATGATGCCTTCTCATTCGTCGTATTCGTCAAGTTTCGTACCTCATTTTCGCTGTTAGAGTAGAATATTCTCAATCACAGACGCAAGGGGAGTTGTACCCCAACAATCTTGCATGCGCACGTGGCTCTTGATCTAATGATGCATATTTTGTCGCCCAAAGAGGCAAGGCTTCCAGAACAGATGGAGCGAAATTCGGCGTGCCTGTCCGGAAAAAAAAAAAGTCAATTGAGCCCTCCAGAGCTGCGGGGAACTATCTCATTCACCTCTTTTCACGCCACGAGATCTCCTCGACAGGTTCACTTATTGACACAGAGCATCTCGAGCCTGAGCAATCTATCCAAACTACGCTCTCATTCACCAGCTGCGCGACATCTTATCATGGGTCAACCCTCGTTTGAGGCGTCCAACGCCGTCATCTACCTCACCTATGGCGCCTTCTTGTAAATGCCTGGAGTGTCTCGCCGCGCGTGGACTTGGGATGGGCTGACAATATGCAGAGTCATGGGCATCACCATCGCCTGGCGCATGAAGGACCAATGCAAGGATAATTTCCTGTCCGCCAACAGGACGCAGACTGGTACAGCTTGACCCGCTCGACACCGCGTCGCAGGAGCACACGGCCCTGATCCTCACCCAACATCATGAACATGAGGCACTGACTGCTACTAGCCTTCCCTCTGGCACTCAACTTCATCGCTTCGGGTGAGTAGAGCAGCAATGCTCTTCGCAAATCCAGCGGTAGCGATCACGACCACCGAGTCACCACGAGGGTTATACATTGTTCGAGTAGTCCGCCGCCACTCTGCGCGCGACAAGGTTCGTATCAGCCAACCATAAATCTTTATGTGTTCTCGTCTCCCTCGTCTGCTCGCTGATGGCACGGAAGAGGGAGATGAGGACGCGGCTCACTACGGGCGCTGATTCGACGTGACGGGCGGGTCGCCAGACAGTCTGGCGGCCCGCCTTGCTCATGGACGAAGAGGCTGAGATTGTACCGTCATACTCGATCAAGTTAATGCTTGCGTGGGAAACGTGCTGCCGCTCCGATTCCTTCCCCTCCCCCTATTGATGCTGTTGACATACTAACAACAGCTTCAGCTCTTGGATCCGGTATCCTCTTCTCGTACCCCGAATTGGCCACAATCGCTGGCGTGCAGGGAATGATCATCTACTCTTTCTCGGCTGCCTTTCCCATGCTTCTCTTTGGTTGGCTGGGCCCGATCATTCGACGCAAGTGTCCAGAGGGCTTCGTCTTGACAGAATGGACTCGCCAGCGTTATGGCACAGTAACGATGCTCTATTTGAGCTTCATGACCCTAGTCACGCTGTTCTTGTACATGATATCTGAGCTCTCCGCTGTTGGACAAGTCGTGAACTTGCTCACAGGTCTGGATGGACTCCCGGTCATCATCGTGCAGGTCGCCGTCACCACCATTTACACATGTGAGTGTTGGCGATTGCCTGTGCAGGACATCATTGGGCTGACAGCAGAATAGCCATGGGCGGCTTCAAAATCTCCTTTTTGACCGACGTGGTGCAAGGAACCATGGTCATTGGTCTGGTCATCATCGCGACCATCTCCATTGGCGTTGAGGTAGACATCAAGCCTGAGCTTGTTCGCGACTCCCCTCTACTCGAACCCTCGCTTCTCGGCTGGCAGCTCATATACATCCTGCCTGTCGCCATCTTCACCAACACCTTTTTCCTGGCCCAGTTCTGGCTGCGGACTTTCGCGTCCAAGACCGACAAGGATCTCTGGATTGGTGTGTCCATCGCTGCTGCTGCCTTGGCCATTATCATCACGCTCATCGGATCCACTGGGTTGATTGCTACCTGGTCCGGCCTCTGGCCTGGCGACCCGCCTCAGCTTGGCTCTGTGGCCTTCTTCTCACTGCTTGGAGCCTTGCCAGCGTGGGTTATTGGCATCGTCTTGGTCATGGTCGTCAGTTTGAGCACCAGTGCATTTGACAGCTTCCAGTCAGCCATGATCTCGACCGCCTCCAACGACCTGTTCCGTAACAAGCTCAACATCTGGGTTATCCGCGGTCTTGTCTTGCTCACCATCGTCCCGGTCGTGGTACTCGCGCTCAAGGCGCCTTCGATCTTGCAGATCTACCTCATCAGCGATCTCGTCTCGGCCGCCACCATCCCGATCCTCTGCCTCGGCTTGATGGACCGCTTCTATTGGTGGCGTGGCTTCGAGGTTGTGGTCGGAGGTCTCGGTGGCCTGTTCACCGTCTTCATCTTCGGTGCCATCTACTACGACAGTGCGCAGCGAGGTGCGGAGCTGCTCATTATCCAACAGGGCTTGTTCGCTGGTGACTGGGGCGTCTTTGGTGCATTTGTTGCCGCTCCTGTTGGCAGCTTCATCTGGGGTTTTGCAGCCTTGGGTTTGAGGCTCACGTTCCAGTACTTCTTGGCAAAGAAGCAAGGAAGGCGATTCGATGCGCTGGACCGACCCGAGGCCGACGCACCGGTGGCTCCTGTTGGGCCCCTGGGTGACGAGGTGTCCCAGTACGATAGCGTTGGGCCAAAAGGACCTGGCAAGTTCTTCTGATTGATCAGCAGCAGCTACGGACCACGCCATGCGGACAGCTGAGCCACTAGATGCACGACGGGAGCTTGCTCATTTTCGATGGTCAGTCAAACCAAAAGTCGGCAGTCGGTGACGAGTGGTCAGGCCTCCGTGATGCCTGACACGGTGGTTCGGAGCGAGTCAACAAGGGGCTCTTTGCACGCAAAACGCCCGGTCTTGAATAGTACAATATGCTCGTACAATATACAAATAGTACAACAAGATATCTCTCGCTCATGCCTTCGCCTTCTTTTCCGCCGCGGCTTGCTTGAAGTCTATTTCCGAGCTGAATTGCTCGAGCAACCGCCTTTCGAAGTCCTCCTCGCTCCTGGCCCATGATTCCAAAGTCGTCGGCTTGGTCGTCATGCTGATCCTCCAATCGCTCACAGGCAACCATGTACCCTTGCGGAACTCTCTCCTCACCACCAAGTACTCCAGCACTTGCAGCTCCTTGATTCCATCCCCCTTGTTGAGGCGCTGTATTGACGAGATGGCCACAACCGCCTGCTCGCCCATCATCAGGGGGTCTGTCGGGTTGACCTGGGCCACCATGTAACTCATCAACCGTGGATACCACCACCCCTTATTGAACTCAATCTCGAACGTCATGCTCTCGTTTGGCTTGCGCTTCTGGATTGCCTTGATGTACTTCTCCGCGAACACCGGTGTGGCCACCTTCTCAATCCGTGCAATGTCTCCAGCGGCAAATCCCTCCATCAGGTCTCGATACATGGATTGCGCGGTGGTCGGGATCTTTGACTTGTTCATTTTCCATTTCGCACGGCCAAAAGTCGACTCTGAGCTTTGCCACTTGATAAAGAGGTTGGAGGCAAATACTTGTCCCCACGCCTTCAGTCGAAGCCAGGAGTATTTGAAGAACTGGGAGCCAATGTACTTGCGTATCGGAAGGGAGACAAAAGTTTCTGTCGTATTGGATCAGCATGATGCCCGCGCAGCAGTAACAAAAAGGATTCAGGCCCGTACTTGAGAACATGGGCTTCATGCCCCTTTCTAGCTGTTGACTGATAGCAGTGCGCTGCTGCTCGGTGAAGGTCATCTCGTTGCTGTTGCTATTGCGCTTGAGATGCTTTTCGACGCTGTCACTCGGGCGGTGGCGGGCCTTCATATACCGTGCGTCCGGGTTGCGGTCGCGCATACGGGAGACGAAGCGGACTTGGCTTGCTGGAGACGCCAGCGGGCGCCGCAACGGCGCGAGGCGAGCCAAGGACGACATTCTCGGAGGAACGAGCGAGCTCAAGGCTGGGCAGGAGAGAGTGTCGGGCGTCACTATGGGATCTGCTGCTTCATGGTGGACTTGACATGCCCGATGCGAGCGATCCGGCGTCGCGCGTGGAAATATTTCGAGATCGCCAAGGCTGCAGCGGAAGAACTCCGGTCCGCCATTGCACATGCCTTTGCTCGTGCTGGTCCTCTCACGTCGACCAGGAATTTGAGAGCTTCGAAATTGAGCAGCATCGAAGCTTTCTTGCGATCGAAAGTGCAGCTCGAGAATAACTGCGTGTGCCCATGACACGCAAGTAAGCCCGCTGGGTACGGGCGTTGCCGCCGATATTCAACCTCTCACCCGCCGCATCAGTCAGACACCATGCGCGCCACTACGCAGCTCTTGAACAAGGGCGTCCTTGGTCGAAGCTGGGATGAGCTCACCCGGCGCACAAGCATTGGTTCGTCCGCGCATCGTCCTTCCCCTGCATTGACTGACAGACGGTAGCTCTCAAGCTCGAGGCTATCAAGGGGGCTCAGGGTCCTCGTCCTCTGTACGACTTCAACACACCCTCCGCCCTATCGTCATGCATCCTCATGTCCGACGCTACCATTGGCGGTTCGTCCGTTGCGAACCTCGATCTTGTAACCTCCTCTTCTTCTTCGTCAAAGCCATACGCCCGATTCCATGGATCCATCTCCACCGCCCTCCCCGCTGATAAGCCTTCGATCCAAAGGACAGGCTACGCTGCGTTTCGCACCCCGAATCAACATCCGACACTCTTGGGGCGCTCATACTGGGACATCGACCCCTACACATATCTAGCCATGCGCATCAAATCGGACGGCCGGGCGTATTTCATCAATGTGCAGACAGACGGTGTCGAGCCGTCAGATCTCCACCAGCACAGACTTTTCGCGTCAAGACCGGGGGAGTGGGAAACTATTCTGGTTCGCTGGAACGACTTCGTTCGGACAAATTTTGGCTTTGTGGTCGAACCGCAGACGGAATTGTTGCGACAGAAAGTCAAGACCGTGGGCATTGGTCTGACGGATCGGAAAGAAGGGCCATTCGAACTTTGTATTGAGAGGATTTGGGCTACAAACGATATCGAGGAAGGGGATACAATCGCGGACAAGAACAAGTCAATGAATGAGGCGCCTTCAGTCGAGGGCCAGCTACGGACGAGAAAGGGCGACAAAGTACACTGGTAATATCGAATGCTGTACGTTATGGTGGACGTGTATATCGTATACTCTTGTACATAGACTCATAACAAATGTTACGATCCCCCTGAGCTCAACACCTCGGCTGTCTTTCGCAGCGATACGTATGCCGCAGCATAATCTGCTGCCAGCTCCATGTCTCCCGATAGCTTCATAATCATTGCCTTCTTGGCCATCAGCTCGCATTGTCTGGCAACATCCTCCACGCCTGAGTAGTAATCAAATGCCTTATTCACTGCCGCAAGTGCGGCAGTCATATGCTCCGTCCGCTTCGTAGACTTTGGCTGTTCCCGCCCTGCAAGGCCCATCCATGCGTCCGCCAGGGAAGCATATAGCTTGGCTATCAAACCGGAGCTCTCCGTTTCGATGGCGCGAGGGATGATGGCGATCAGGATCTGACTTGCGGCGTCGAACTCGCCAAATGACACGAGCACACTGGACAGTACTTCCAGGGCGTCCCACAGGTGGAAGACAAGCCGTGCGCGCCATGCAAGGTTCACCGCATTGATTGCGAGGGAGAACCCCCGTTGCGGACGTCCTGCGAGGATGAGCAGCTTTACTTTCCACAATAGCATATCAACCCTCCGGGCAATATCGCCATGCTCTTCCCGTAGCTTCACAAGCGTAGCATTGCATTTGGCAAAGGCGCCTTGGATGTCCCCCTGGCGTGTGAGATATTCAATGTGAAGCGAATCAATGGAGTACGCCAAGTCCCGGTTCATGTCGTCCATCTTGGACTGAAGCAGTTGCCGCAAGAGCTGCTCAGCTCCATGGAGGTTGTTGTGCCGCAAGTCCCGTTCCAGCTTTAGGATTCCTCTGTACTTGTGCCACAGTCGGTTGGTCCTGAGTGACCTCAACGAATTCGTATCAAGGTTTTCCAGGACTTGGAGGCCTTCCTCATATCGCCCTTTTCGAGCAAGGCACGTTGCCAGAGTCCAAGTATGCCTCAGTTCGTCGTCAAAATCGGCATTGTGCTTGTGGCATTGCAGGAAGATGTCGCTGGTCAAGCTGGCCAGACATGTAAGGCCGGACCTTTCCCAGTAAGAAGCCCAGTACAAAGCCTGCTTTCCGACCACGTTTTTCACGCTGTACTTCAAGCTTAGGTGGGAGCTCCGTACCATGTGCTCCACAGCTGTCGCGGTACTCTCGCCGTTGGACAAGCAGAGCTTGGCTTCATTTAGCCACACCGTGCAGAACAGTGGCCACATCTTCGCTTCTTTGGCGTTGACACGAAGATAGGCCAGGACGTTCCTGCTGGTTCCCAATAAACCACCCGACTCGTCTTCGCGAGGTTTCAACTTGCTCACGACATCTGGTCTCGCTTGCTCAAACGACAGGAGCCAATTCAATGCAAAGTTGAGACACGGCATATCTTTGTTTTCTCGTGCAGCAGCAACAGTCTCGAGCATGGCCTCGTACGCCTCCTTGTAGCAGCCAAAGTCCGCCTGGAGAACAGCGTGGTTCATCAGTCCATATTGGTAGGCGCTCTGATTCCGACTGCGCATGCTGTAGTCGAAGTACCGATGGAGGAGATCGAAAGCGGTGGCATAGTCGCCTGCTTGCCATGCATTGAGATAGCTACGAAGTCAACAGACTTGACGCAAACGCAGGGGTCATGAACTTACCTGAGATAGTGAGATACACTTGGTCTCACGTACGCCTCACGGATCAAGGCGTCGAGTTGATGCTTAATATACAAAGGGACCCTGACACCGTACGCTACTACGTGTTAATGTAAGCGTGGAGCAGGCAGATCTTGAGACGTACTTTGCATTTGCTCAACCTGGAACTCTACAAGAGTTTGCACGTCGTGCGTGCTGATAGCTGGTTCCTTTGTATGACCGCCAGCTAGCATGTCGCCATAGGCTATGGATGTCAAGGTAGACACTGCCTCGAGGTCCCATTCTTGTCCATCTCCTGTAGTGAGCACTTCGTCGAAGCCGAGTCTGTCGAACCCAGGCAGTTTTCGACGCAAGTAATGAGCTGTGGGTTGCCGATACTGCACAAAGCTCTTCCACAACTCCGTCGTATCGTGCCACTGCATCCGTCCAAGCTCCACGCCCACGCGGCGAATGAATGCGCCAAACAGAGAATTTCGTGAGATACTGATGCCTGCTTCTGGTTCTGGGGTTCTTTCTGCTGCTTCTTGCTTCAGCTCTTTCGGCGTTTTCGCGAGCAGCTCGGACATGCTGGCGAGAAACGCGTGCATCGCGTTGAGGGAGTTCAGATCCCACATTTTCCCTAGAAACCGATCCCACAGTCGTCTGCCGGGAAATCCTCTTAGAAATGGGTAGCTGCCTAGAAGTTTCTCAAAGTCTCCAATGGAAGCCACTAGGCTGATTGTTCGCTCAGCTTTGGCCCATGTTGACGGACCACCAGCACTCGAGGAGCGGTTGTCCGTGTCGCGATCGACCAGATTCGAGGTTATGAACGACAAAACTGGCAAGACGGCATTTTTGGGGATTATCTCCTCAATGTATAGCTCAATTAGAACGAGCAGGCCGATTTTCGAAGGTGTAAGGTAGTGAGCCATGGTTGAGCGCGTTCAGTGGCTTTCGTTGTTGGACTCTGCGCATGGCTGTAGTCGGCGACGCGTTGGCAGTCGCCAGTACAATCTGACCGTCTCGATTGAGTAGCTCGATCACAGCTTCGGTATTTCCGCAGGTGTTATGGGCCTTGTTACTCACAGCGCTGACAGTGCGCTTGAGACTCGATCTGCCAGCTCGCGACGTTGTGCGGTAGATGCTGTGACCCACTATGTTGTGACTGAACAGGTGATGCGGCCTGCCCGATACGTCAGGAAAGAGACGACCAACAACACAGAATCTCGGCATGACCCTACTGCGTAGGCGGGAAATATAACGATTCGAAACGTCACGGTAGCTCTTCTCTCATTTTAATCATTCTCGGAAGGGAAAGAAGGGGCAGACGATTGTGCTACCGCGTGCCAATCACAGAGGAACACTAAACCGCGCGGTGAACATACCGACTTGCCCAGGGCTGAATCTCGCTGAAATCCTCAGTCAAACCGTGGGCTGTCGCCTGAAGCAAAAGGCAATTGCGGAAATTTTGGGCCAGTGAATCATGAGCGTCGAGACAAAAGGAATGTGAATTTGGGTCCAGCGAGGACATCTAGAAGTTTGCCTAGAGATCGTCTCTATTTCCGCCAAGTGCCATTATCCCAAGGATTGTACGCTTATTTAGACCTTGTCCTTGCGGTGGTAGTTGACTTCGTCATTCCAGCTGCCAGGGTTAGCAAGAGTATGTAAGCATACCGCACCGCGACACTGCCGCAATGTCCCAATCTAGGGAAGAATAAACACTTACAACAGAGTCTGTATGGTCGTTAGTATGTGTACAAATCCTTCGCGGGAGAGTAGCCTTACCTTGTCACCGTTACCCCACTGGTAGTTCTTGGTGCGGATGTTCTGGTAAGCGTACTCGGTGCGCTCCTCCAGAGGAGGCATGTGGTCCCAGTGGCTCCAGTGCTCGTTCCACAGGTACCAAGCGTTGGCTCCAGCAAGCAGAAGGCAGGGCGCAACACCACTGTGGGTATCGTCAGCATCATTCCCTATGCACTTTCCTCCCGGCAAAATTCGGTATCCCGTCCGTAGCATTTGTGCGGCTTGTGCAAGGCCTCGAACGGCAGCGTCGGCTAACATACTAGAGAGAGATTTTCCTCCACAGCTCTACAAGTAATCAGTATGGGACCGAGTAGAATCAATTGGCTCCGTGCGGCATACCAGTGGTGCCCTGAGCGTGCTCCTTAATGTGCTGGCGCTCACTAATGAACTCGTTGGTGCTGGCAAAGCGGCGCTGCGCGGGGGCGCGCAGCTGCTGAGCGAGGCGCGGCGTGGCGCGAGAGACACGGGCGGCGAACATGGTGAGAAATTGCATCAATCGTGGTGATTGTCGAAGTTGTGATCACGACGGTAATGTGAAGTAACTTGAGGTCATTGCCGAACCGAAGGTTGAAGGGCTGCGCATAGGTGCCTGATCGGTGAGGCAGGAAGCCACCATGAGCACGTGACCGCGCGAAAGCACCGCGACGAGAGCATTGGCTTCAGCGCACGCGCGACAACGTGGGGCGTCATGACATCGCTTGATAGACGAATTACAGGCGCCTCCATTGAACGCGCTTTCCCGCTCCATTTTTGCTATTCTATCAAGACGCGCGATGCGCATTTGAAAGACGACTGGCACCCTGTTACGTCTGCCAGACACAGGAGCAGACGCTTATGCACATGGCGTGCGTTTGGCTTAGAAGTTCATTCCGACTATGTGAGGTTTTCACATGAGATTTCAGGCACCATGGTATTTCGCATCACAACATGGAATGGTAGGTCCATCTATCTAATTTTGTGGTCCAGTGCTGACGCAGGCCTAGTCAATGGCATCAGGTATGCGATCATCCGGAAACTCAAAATACATCCCTGAGAAGCTCACGAGGACCCAGGAATCCGTTCGCGTACCCTCCATGGAGAGAACAGAGGACTTTCCATGTAAGTTGAAGAGCATCGGTGCTGGTTTAAGTCACTGAATGGAGAAGGCGATGTTTGATATTCTCGAAGCAGACATTGTTGTCATGCAGGAGACCAAGATTCAACGGAAAGATCTTCGCGACGACATGGTGCTAGTTCCGGGCTGGGATGTCTTTTTCAGCCTGCCGAAGCACAAGAAGGGTGGGTACATTCATGACTATCGCAAAGAAACCCGGGGTGACAAGTAAGGCTACTCTGGCGTCGCGATTTACACCCGCAATGCTACTTGTGCGCCTATACGCGCCGAAGAAGGTATAACCGGCATCCTTCAAGCGCCCAAATCCTCGACGAGCTATCGCGACCTTCCCAAAGATCAGCAGATTGGTGGTTATCCTCGACCAGGACAGCTCTCTGGCGTCGTTGACGATATCACGCTTGATTCCGAAGGCCGTTGTGTGATTCTCGAACTTCCTGCCTTTGTGCTGCTTGGAGTGTACAGCCCCGCCAATCGGGACGAGTCACGCGATGAGTTCAGATTGGGCTTTCTGGAGGCTTTGGATGTACGAGTGCGTAACCTCGTTGCCGCGGGCAAAGAGGTTATCCTCACTGGGGACATCAATGTTGTTCGCTCCGAGTTGGATTCATCAAACGTTGCGGAGAGTCTCAAGAAGAACGACATGACCATGGAGCAATGGATGAACCTTCCTGCCAGACGTCTGCTCAACCAGCTGGTCTTCGACTCCACAGTCCTGGGCGACCGAGATGAAGGAAGAGAACGCCCAGTCTTGTGGGATTTGTGCCGATGCTTCCATCCCACCAGACAAGGCATGAACACATGTTGGGATACCAAGAAGAATACTCGTCCTGCAAACTACGGCAGCAGGATCGACTACGTGTTCTGCAGTGACGGAATCAAGTCTTGGTTCGTAGACTCGAACATTCAGGAGGGGCTCATGGGGTCTGATCACTGCCCGGTGTATGCTGACATCGCAGACACTGTGACACGGACCAGCGCGGACATCCATTTGCTTGACATCGTCAATCCGCCAGACATGTTCCAAGCTGGTCAACGCCGGCGTGATTGGGGCCAGAAAGACTTGCTTCCTCTATCCGCCAAGTTGATTCCCGAATTTGACCGCCGTCAGAGCATTCGCGACATGTTCACAAAAAAAGCGACGACCAGCCTAGCTAGGTCATCCCGACCACCGATGACACAGCCGACAAGTGAATCAGAGACCCCCAACGAAGAATCAGATGGCGCAGGGCTGAGTCGTGCGAGCAGCATCCGTGCGGAGGTTGACTGTCAAAATGGGGAGGCCGATGGCTCCCACCCCCATTCTGTCCCTGTTTCTATTATCAGGAGCCCAAAGCAGACGTCCGCAAAGAAGCGCGCTGCAGACTCACCTGCTAAGGCTGATGCAACCACCAAGTCAAAGCGAAGCAAGGTGACATCCGAAACTGCAGCCAAGAACAAGGCGGCGCCAGGTCAGCGTACGTTGCAGGGGTTCTTCAAGCCTAAGCAATCGTCGACGTCCAAAACGGACGGGGTTGCGGCGACCATCACCAACAGTCCAGTACCGGCCACCACCGTACAGGCGGCTCTTGCGTCCCCTGCAGCCCCCAAATTAGAAGGAAGTGCGCCACCCTTGAGGTCTGAGCTTGAGACGCCCGTCGACTCGCAAGAGAAGGTATTCGACCCCATCGAAGCGAAGGAATCTTGGTCAAAGCTCCTTGGCAAACGAGTGGTTCCCCGGTGTGAGCACAACGAGCCCTGCATCAGCCTGCTCACCAAGAAGCCCGGTGTCAATTGCGGTACGTTCACATCCACATTCCTTCATCGGCCCTCGCCCCGCGTTCCACATTTAGCATTCGCTCTAAACCCATTGGGTACAAATGTCTTTACGCATGGAGGTGACAAAAAACTAATTTTGACCCTAGGCCGATCATTTTACATCTGCCCAAGACCACTCGGTCCATCTGGCGAGAAAGAGAAAGACTCCGAGTGGCGCTGTGGCACGTTCATTTGGAGCAGCGACTGGAATGGGTCGACGAGCTAGCGAAAACATCGAGAAAGATCCAGCGTACGTGGTGGGGTTAGAACATTCGCGCTGGGCCTTGTCGTTCTCACCAACGGGTATGTTTTCCTGGCCACATAGAAGACTCGCGAGTATGGCCAAATGAGGCCATGGTGAATGATGTTGGGCAAAAACACTGTTGCAATATGAAATACTCAGAATCATAACCATGAGAACATATTCACCTGAACGCCGCCACAAATGCTATGCTCTGCTAAAGATCAAATGGCTTCAGAATACTAGAAGCTCGTCATGCGCTCGAGTCGATACTGTCATCGACAGGCGTAATTCTCTGGCTCACCAAGAGCCAGAAACGGGTATATGTCGTATCAAAATGGTACAAATGCGGGATCAGTGTCCAGCAAAACGCAGCGCCATGTGAAGCGTCGGGCTCTGGCGCGCGCTACTGTGATGTGATTTTTCTTGGGACGGGCGAATTAAGACGTCGGTGTACTGGTAACCACGGCATTTCTGCGAGCGCGTCTCTTCTTCTCGCCAGGTCTTCTGGGGGCGTATTTGTAATCGGGATTTTGCTCCAGGAATGCTTGCTTGAGTTCGTCACTCAGCCGTTTGTATTTGTTGCGGATCTCAGGTGCCTCGCGATTCCATGCTGCTCCAAGCACTTGTGCTATGTGGCGTCAGTAGCTTGTCGCAAAGCATTTAAACGAAGAACTCACAAATTTCATTGTTGCTGATGCCAGGATTTGCATTTTTGACAGCATGGTGGCGCTCCTTGCGGTACAGTATGTACGCGTTGGGTGGTCGGGGAATCTTTTTCTCTTTTACCTTTTTGACAAGAGAGTTTGGTTTTGCAGTGTCGACAGTCGTCAGCTGCATTGTGTCGAGGCGAGGGAACCAGAAAGGGTCTGTGCCAGTAACATCCATCAGAATGCCTTCGTCCTTCAAGAACTCTTGAGGGCTCCCAAGGAAGTAGCGGTCATTTCCGGTGCCGTCACGGCAAAACATCACCGGGGCGTGGGTATGTTGCCTATCCAGATGAGCAATGTGACTTGACTATCAGCCAAAACTACTCACATCAAATTCTGAGCAAAGAAGCTTTTGCCATCGGCGTCGAGAGCACGGTAAAGATGGCCGGAGAAGGTGAGAACGCGGTTGAAAGGTGTGATTTGGGCCTGCAACAGCTTCCAAGTGTCGATGAGTTCTGTCGTGTTCAGAGTGTAAGGCGAGCCATTATGGCCCAAAGTGATTGGGACGGTGACATCCATCGCAGGCCAAGACGATGTAGACTTCTGGAAAAGTGCTCATGCGATGACGAAAACTTGTAAAAAGCAGTCCGAGGGCGAGTTTTGGAGTCGGCGATGTTGAGAAGAGAAGCACGGATGTTCAGAAGTGGGAGGTTAATGAAAAGAAGAGAGAGAAGATCGTTGTGATTATGGTGGGGGGGTCGGATTAGACAGTGCTCACGCCCCCATCAGTGAATGATCACCTTGATGTGACACGAGCCGCAGGACGAGCATATTGCCCATTACCAGGTCAGTGTTATTCTAACGTCGTGAGAGTGGAGGGATTCTTGGCTGAGGGGTTGTGGGTGCCAGGCCTTCGTCAACGCAGACTCATGAGACACATTGCCATAGTTATGCGCATTGTCGGAAAGTCAGTGCGCGCAAAGTGAGGATAAATTCACTCTAGAACCCCGCTACTAAGACCACAAAGAACCACAGCCGGATCCCGCAGCGTCCGCGTACTCATCAGCAACACCGTTCATGTTGTTCTCAGGTGCAGTCTGCCTCGATTATCTTTTCTCCAGTCCCGCACTTGAGGTGTTCTGCCCTCTCTCTCCACTCAACATTAAGATATTTTAATTTCTCTATTCCCGTCGAATCTCAAGTCCTTCCTCAATCGTCTTTTTAAAGCACTACTCATCTACCCAGGGTGCTTTAGCCATCATGTCCAAGCAACCATTGATCTCGGTAGATGCGCATGCCACTGACAAAATTCCGAATCTTCCGCGAGTCTTGCCCATAGTGGCATTAAAGGCACTTGAGCCTCGTGAAGGGGGCTTCTGGGCGCTCACTGGGCAATCGAGTGGAGGAGAGGCCTTCTCTATTACCTATTTCATGGATAATGGCACTCGGGCAATTTCGTACACTATGCAGCCTTGCATGACAACAGAGCAAGCCATGAAACATTTCAGATACCAAATTTACGAACCACCATCGCGTGAGTCACTGGAATATTTTCTGTTATACGGGTAACATTCTAATGATCACAGCCGAAGCCAGCACTGCACCTATCCGGGTCGAACCTACCGTGCCATTTGCCGATCTCAATGATAGAACGGCCCTACATCGTCAGGAAAGCACTTGGGGAATGATACAGAGCGATTTCACCGAGCCACTGCCCCTCCTTGGCCACTTGTCGCAGGGTCACATCCCAGATCAAGCACTGAGGTTCGAGGAAGAGCCCGAAAGGGCTGAAGATGATTTTTGGATGATGACATTTGGGGGCGTGGAGGCTGGAGAAATTGATCAATGAAATGACGAGTGACAACTTGCAGCATATTTGGAATGAGCCGAAAGTGAATTGTGTCAGCGGAATTTCAACCGAAGTGACAAAGGGCGTGAGCTTTGCGCCGCATGCCCAGTGTGCCCGGCGGCGCCAAGCTTTCCTTTCTTTTACTCCCCCCCCCTGCACTAACCTTCTCGTCCACACTATACTTCTACTTGGGTGTTTCAATGCATACTCTAAGTCCCTTCGTTCTTCTACACCTCACACAGATTCTTCTTCAGCAAAGAAGATAACATAACTCTACTATGTCTTCCAGATCTCAAATCATTGACAGTCTATCGTTAATTCCAACGGTAGACCTGCTAAGCCATCTCGACGAAGCCACCCTTCTCAACCTATCTGATCAGTACTATCAGTCAACCATGGAGCCGTACATAATTGAGTCTCGCGACGCAAAGCCCAGTCTTGCAGCGAGCGTTGTTGCAGCTCAACCAATATCCAAGACCAAACGTCCTCTCAACGGATTCATGGCCTTTCGAAGTGAGCTTATTCTACAAGCTCTACTAAAAGCGCTGCTAACAATTCCATTTAGGCTACTACCTACAGATATTTCCTGAAGTTCAACAGAAATCAATCTCTGGTTTCTTGCAATCACTGTGGAGCAAAGATCCCTACCGAAATCGATGGGCTTTGATTGCGAAAGTCTACTCATTCATACGCGACGAGATAGGCAAAGACCGCATCCCTCTGTCGAACTTTCTCTCTACATGTTGTCCGATCATGAAGATCCTCGAGCCTTCGATTTACCTCCCAATGCTCGGCTGGCACATCAAGCAAGTGTCTGGGGGGAACTCTCAACTGATTCGCCACGATTCTTCTGCCGGTCCTGCGCATGATGAGCTCGAGATACAGACCTACCCTCGCACAGAATTCGACCTACTCTGTGCTACACTGAATGCTGGATTCCTTCCCAGCCATGGGTCCCGCCTCATCCAGAAGCTGAGCAGCAAGCGCAGCTGCATGATTGATGCCTCCTCAAGAAACTCCAGGAAGAGTCAAAGACGATCCTTGACTGCCAAAGCCAAATTCATTAACAACATACAAAATGATCCCTTGGAAGCCGCTCAAGCGATATCACCCCCATCGAAAGACGATTCTGCACTGCAAGATACGGAGTATCGGGTGCTGCAAGTTGACAGCTTGCAGAATCTTGATCATCTACCGCTGAACCCTTGCGAGTCTCCAAAGTTGTTCAATTTTTCGGCTACTCACGCGCACATGGGCTTTGAGACGGATTCCATTCTCAATTTTGATCACATACCCCAACATGATTGTTATGATCTTGGAGATCCCTACGAAATGGGCAACATCGCCAGCTTCACAGTTTCGAACGACACTCAAGTTCAGTCTTCTCGTATAAATGCGCTGCATTGAGCTAACATTTGTCCAGGAATCGCTCTGCATGAGAGCCCAAGATTCTCACCAGGACTTGATTTCCAACAGCTTTTTTGAAGCGCATGCTCTTTAAGAGTTAATGACTTGATGGCTTTTCTTTCATTGATCCAGTTTTAGTACATTAGAGTTCGGAGTTTGGAGTTCGGTCATTTAGAGGTGGACAAGAAGCGTCCTGGCTTTCGCGGGCCATTCTGCATCAGCGAGGATATAACTTTACGGCTATAACCACCCAGCATGCGAGAGCAAGCATTGCGCGCTGCAGTTCAGTGTGACAAATTTCTTCGTTACTGTCAAGAGTCATCTATATCCACATAAGCTTTTTGACAAACTGCCATTTCCCAGCTCTGCGAGAGACTTGCTTGACCTGGTGGTGCGAAGTAGTTCGTCACCATGAAGAGACGTCTAAATTGGGTGAGGCTGAGGCAGCAAGCTGAGCCCAATGCGTGTTAGTTCTTGCACGTCACAGGGATCAGGCAGAGTTGGGTCCTGCACTAGTCCTCCACACCAAGCGGAAAGCTGCATGACTGCAGATCCCTGTCGTGCAGACATGCTGACCCACCGCACCTTGGAAAGGGTCCCATCAAATCATCTCATGAAGGAGACGGCGAGAGCCAGCAAAGCCTCCAGTGTCCAGGGACCAGAGCACAGCAATGAACTTGGGCCAGACACTTTTGGCACCGACAGAGACAATGCTCCGCTGCGGAAGCTATCCTGACCCTTTCATAGCATCGCGAAGTAATAGCTCTACGCCAGCGCACTGGGGTGAAGAGGATGCCCCTATAACCTACGCAGTGTCGGCAATCCACAGTATACGCAGGCTTGGGTCGTTGTCAAGTTGCAAGCACGCCCCTCTGACGCTCCGCTCCGCGCGATGCCTAAAATGAAACAAGACCCGTGCTCGCCTACCCGCCCTCCATCTGACGGGTGTCCCGGCCGAGCGCGAAAAGTACCGTGGCGCACTGACAGGTTCCTCCCACGACAGGAGGGGGACACCAAGGCGGGAGAGGCGCCAGACTTTTGCAGATCCGACGGACGTATTGACCGAAAGGAAGGTGAGCCAGTGCAGAGTTGCGCAGCTTCTGCTGCTGCCGAGAACCAGACCGGTTATGTGCATCGTCCTCAGGCTGTCGCTGCGTTTTAGGGCGGTGGTCCGTGAGTTTGCAGCGCTGGATACGGCACTGGCCCGGATCCGACGTTTGCGCTGCGTGATTGCAGCTGCGGCTGCGGCTTGACAAGACCGCTCCGTATGCAATTCTCCTCGGAAACATGTCACAACTCACAAGTCAGGCACTGTGCCACGCCGCAAGCGTGTTTGCTGCAGATGCGAGGTCCGTGTCTGCTTCAACAGCTGTCATGAGCACGCAGTGGCTCATGGTTGAGTCCTCGAGTGCATTGCGGCAGCGCTCTGGAGCATCCAGGCTTAGACACTTGGACCAGCTCCTGGAAGGTGAGGTCGGCGATCGCCTGGCGTGGCGTAACGAGGCCAAGCGAGAGATCCAGACCTGATTGCCTGCCCCCATGTCCAGGGTCAGAGTAGCGTTGGCTCAAGCCAAGCTCCCTGTCAAGTTTGCATCCAACGCATGTGCTAGGCTAGTCAGCTTGACACGCATCTGCGGAGAAAAGTACGCTTTTAGCGCGAATGTTGGCAACAGGTGCTCCCAACCCATGCGCTCGTAGCGTGGCAAATTCAATCCGGACAACATGTACACAACTGGTGATCGAAACGCCAGTCCGGATATGGTATCCAAAGCGGCTTTCGATGACAGGAGGTGATGGACTGGTGGCCCAAGGTGCTCCCAGTCTGGCCTCAGCGCCGCAGCGGCTCAACCTTCAAGGCCACCTACCCCTGCCAGCGATCACAAAGGGACGATCGGATGGGCGGTCCATAGCGGCCTTAGCTCGCTGGATCCCTTTTTACTGTACACTCTCCGTGTGATGGCTGGAATCAATCAGCGGAGAGTCCGTCTCTGCGCCAATGTCAAACGTCTCGCCTAATTGCGTGAAGGCGCCTCCGGATTGTTGTATGATACTTCCCCGGTCCCAATTACTGCCTCTCTCACACACTGGCAGCATGTTCCTGCATCGTCCTCCATCATTTGCGGCGTTTTTGGGAACTCTAACCAGAAGCCCCATTCGCCCACATGCATGTGCACTGTTTTCTCTTTTCAAGTGTGCTCCCGAGGCCTCCACGGAGCCGATATAGCCAAGACTCGTGATGATGGCTTCGCTTGGCTTCAAGTGCGAAAGGAAATTCGCGGACGGGAATGGAGATGCTGGTCGTTTGCAAGGCGGAATTGCGACCGTCGAGCGTCACGACAAACGCACTTGCTTATTAGAGGGCCACACGACAGGGGGGAAGAGCTGGGCTGCGAAACCTCCGTGTGACGTTGACGGGATCCACGCGAGGAAATGGACACTGTGGGTACAGCTGAGCGAGGTCACCTGGCGCCAGCATTGACGAGGTTAACGCCGGCGATAGAGCTGAGTGACCGGAAACTCTGCTCCGATTCGTTGCGTCGTCGAGCTCAGAGGCGGCGTCCGGTTGTGACTACTATCGCGGACGCTGTGCGATTGTCGTTGGGCGACGACGCGCAACCACAGTGTTGCGCCCGGCAAACTCACCTTCCACACCCAGCATGAACCCACACATGCATTGATGACCTTGGGATGCTGCAAGTGGGTAGGCGAAGCTGGACCGAGCTCAGTGGCCCCCCACCCCGGGCCCCCCCTCTCCAGAGCCGCCAGAACTGGGGTATGTAATCCATCCATGTCTCTCGCCAAAATAACATGCATGACTAGCAGGGGTGGAAAAGTGACCGGCCCGCATGGAGCGCTCCGTCCCCCAATCAAGCCTTGATGCCGCCCAACATCCCTAGGCTGGACAGGGTTGTCTACGGCTGGTGACGTTGAACTGCAAAGACGAGACATTGATATATCCGAGCCGTTTGCGACCTTCCCACCTGCCCCGCCCTGTAAGTTGTGCAGACTGGGTGTGAGAAGCATCGGACCCTACTGCCAAGTCTCCAATCTGATCATCGTCGGATACCTGTCTGCCATACTTTTCGTGTTGTGGGGAAATTGACCGATGGATTGAAGCCAGCCGAAAACCAGCCTAGACTTGGTCAGACATCTACTTGCGAAACTCCCATCTGAAGAACAGTACGATAAGTCCACCCACAGGGTAGCTTCGTGCATACATGGTCAGCATGCAGGCCTTGGAATCCAGGCGCGGCAGAAGAGGCTTTGTAGAATGATCCCTACGTGTGACGAGCATGTGTGATCCAGGTTCCTAGCAACGGCAGTTGGCGCACTGAGTGTACCGCCTCCCAGGTGACCAGGTTCTTTCTGCGTGGGTTGACGTCGTGCCTTGGAGGCTTGGAGATTTGGGGCCACCTCCTCGTGTCGCACTGCATTTGGCCACCTCTGCGCAGAAATGGAAGCACGTGTGGCGGCAGTGTTGTGCTGTCAACGCTTAGCCTCTCCCGAGAGCTGCTTGTCCACTGTTAGAGTGTGTTCATGTCCACTAACGCACGCATCACAGAGACATGTCCAAAAAGAGGTAGTGTTGGTATACATCATGGTTGATCAGCAGACCAATGTACGTAGACAGAACCTCGGGTCCAAACTCCAGGTCTCGTTTAATCCTCTTGGTACGAAATCTTGCGCATCTCGCCAAGTCGGTGACGAGCGGAGGCCAGTGCGTTTTCGAGTTGGAGAATCTCCACCTAGGATGAGGAAGAAACGACGTTAGCGACTGAACAGGGGGGTGAGCGCGCAGGAACTGGCCAGGTGCAACGAGGGAGGGAGGGTCCATGGTGGAAGTGACGGATGCAAGGCTGGACCAAGCTGTGTTGGCGCTAGCAGTGTTGAGATGCAGCTGTCACTGCACTCGGACCAACAGCCGACATCGAGTGTAGCTGTCTAGACCAAATGTGGCCACAGTTGCGACACAGTGGTCGATTTGTGGCGTGTTGAGGACGGGGTTCGGACTTGTGTAGGCCGAGGGCCGGAATACGTGGACTTACCTGCTGTTCCATTTCCCGCACTTTGAACTCGTGCGATCCGAGCTTCGAGTAGTCCACCTGGTCGTCATCCTGGTTGCGCTCCTTGATCATGCTCTGCACCTGGCGCACGAGCGCTCGGCAAGCCGCTCCAACGGCCTTGCTGGCCTGCTCCAGACCTTCCTGGCTCTTGGACATGAATCCAGCCTTGACCCTCGACGCCGCCACCAGCTGCGCGGTCGAGGCTGCGACGTCGTTCGACGCCACAATCAGCTGTTCAGGGCTGTTGCGGTTGGACAGCACGCCATCTGCAGTCTCAATGAGCGTGTTGGTGGAGGATGCCACGGCCTTGGCCGCTGAGATGAGTCCTTCGGTCCAGCGGTTGTTTTTCTTGTAGAAGGCTGTGCGCGAGGATGAACCGCGCCCAGCCTGGACAATCTCCTCCTGTGTCTTGCTCGCTGCTTTGATCAGCTGCGCAATAGCGTTCGTAATGGCCGTTGCTGCGTCCAGGATCGAGTCGTGCACCTTGACCTCGTATGTGGAGTACCCATCGCGAGGCTTGTTCTTGAGTTTGGCCAGTCGCTGAGCGGCGGCCGCGATAGCATCCGCAGCCTTGTTCAGTTCCGAGTCCACAAGGTCGCCAAGATCGCCCTTGTTCTTGGTCAAGTTGCCGAATCCAGGGGCAAACGCCTCCACCATCTTGTTGAGCTTCTGCAGATTCATCTGCACGTCGTTGTTGCTGTTGATGACCACGTCAGTCTTCTGAAGAGGGTCCATGCCTTCCAAACGGAAACTCTGCAGCCCGCGGAAGAAGTGAATCGTAGACAACGCAGACTGTCGGGCACCACCCATCAGTGTATCGGTCTTCTTGTCGTCCGTGGCAAGGCGGCTCAAGCCCTTCGTGTTGCTGCACACATCGGCCACGGAACCAGAGAAGACATTGACCGCCTTGATCAGCTCAGCGTGTGTGCTGTTGGGACCGTCGGCGATGAAGTTGTTGAAAGCAGTGGCGAATTCCATGGCGCTGGCAGAAGCCTTCTCAATCTGTGACAGCACGTACGACGGCGACGCATTCGAGTTGCCGGCCTGCATGGTCGAGTCCATCTCATACAGCGCATCGTCAACTCTCGCGATTCCAGACTGGAGAACGGAGTCGATAATGTCGTTGATCTTGTCCACATTGGCCATGATGAGGGCATCAATCTGACCATCTAGCGCCTGGTCCGTCTCACCTTGGCCGTTCTTCAGCTCGTTGAGCTCAATCAACGTCTGGTCCATGCCGGCCTTGTATACCTCCAGCTCCTCCTCCTTCTCTCGGAGCAACTGCTCAAGGTCCGAGCTGCCATCGCGAGCCTGGCTCTGAGCTTCCTCCAATGCCTTCGATTTGAGACGCAAAGCCTCTTCGAGATCGGCCATTTCGCGGTTGTACTTGGCGAGCATTATAGACAACTCATTGCCCTTGCTGCGCTCCAGGTTGTCCGCACGATCGTTGGCCATGCGAAGCTCGCGCTTGAGTTTCTCAACCTCATCCTTGCTGCTGCCTTGCGATCGATCCTTGTCGTGGAGTGCACGGTCCCGTTCGCGAATCATGTCAGCCAACTCGAGGTTCTTGGTCTTGATCTCGCGCTCGAGCTTCTCGCGCTTGTCGATGGCCTCTTGCGCACTGGCTGCTTTGAGCTGCACAGCTTTGAACTTCTGAAGTAGATCCAGATGCTCTTGACGGAGCTGAGAGTAGAGCTTCGCCAATGATTCGTACTTGGTGCGCCAGGTGTTCACCTGCTCCTGTAAAGCCTGGATCTGCTCATCTCGGCTTGCCATTTGCTGGCCAAAGCTCCCCGAGATCTGGGCCAGTTCACCTTCAAGAGCTTTGACACGCTGGTCATATTGTTGAAGCAGCAGCTGATCTCGCTCGTACTGAGCACGAGCATTCAGGTTCTCGCGCTCAAGCTCGGCCAAGCGGCCCTGCGTCTGCCATTGTGCTTGCTGCGCCATGAGGGCCTCCTGTTCTCGTTGCTGCTGCTCGGCCAAACGTCGCTGCTGCTCTTCAAAGTCTCGTTGGGCCTGGAGTTGGGCCTGTTGCTGGGCAAGGAGCTGGGCTTGCTGCTTTTCTTCCATAACGCGCTGCTGTTCTTCATATTCCCGGTTTTGCCTTTCCAGCTCGCTCTTCCAGAATTCGGAGATTTCCCCTGGCTCTTCTGTCTTGGGTTCTACTGGAGGCGTAGGCTTCCGCTCAATTTCCTGCTTCGGGCGCGCCGGCAACGCAGGCGCAGACTCATCGCCACCGAGTAAGCTTGGCGGATCGTGAGGCAGCTTCGGTATCGGGATAAGACTGGTCAGGTACCGCAGGTTGGAACATTCATAGTAGAACTTGACAAGGCGGTGGTGCTGGGCATCGTATCGCTCTCGCAGGGGTTGCAAAGCGTCGTCATCGCCAGTAACTGCACACTGTAAGTAAGTGATATCGCCATTGCCACATAGGGCACCTACTGGAGTGCATGGCACGCAACATGCTGGTGATGAACCTGTAGATACCATAACTCTCCTGTACCAAAGGAACCAGCGCTGAGATGCGACACTCATTGTTTCCAACGTGCCTGAAGTGCGAGAATATCAGCTTCTGAAACTGCTCGATCTTGTCTTGGAGAGCCATGAGGTCAGAAATCGTCTCGTAGCCTTCATTGGGATCGTTGATAGCCTTCAAGCTGATGTACTCCTCATATTCGAATGTACCGTTGAACTCTTGGTGCGCATGGTGGAACGAGAGCTTGGCCAGAATGTAGTAAACATAATCGTGGATCAGGGGCCCGTATCCACGAACGCCCTCGCCGTTGACACTGCGCTTCAAGCTGTCGATCCAGTTACGGTGCGCCATTGCTTCTCGAAGAGCGACAACATGGCCTTCTTGAAGCACTCGGTGTATCGTAATCAGTGCCTTGAACGTTTGGACTTCGTCGGCGGCGATGGGTTGGCTACGACCGCGGGTTAGTGTCGATTTGGCCCTGGTGATTGGCGCGACACTTACACCTTCATGCCAGCCCAGAAGGCCTGAGACGACTTGTGGTCCCATGTGTACACAATACAAGCGCGGACATGCTTTCTTTTGGGCGAGATTTCCTCGCCGTTGGTTGCCTTTCGAATGTTGATAGCAAGCTCCTGATCGGTCCTGGTGGTGCAGAGATGTTAGCGGGGTTGGCTTGATGAGGAGCCTCGCTAGAGGTCATCTCAAGAGGCGACGTACTGCGTATGCTGACCACTTCGGAGGGAGGTCATGATGGGCTCCTGAGACCGCAGACCGCGGGTTGAAGGAGCAACTTGAAATGGAGCCGCCAGGGTGTCGCAATGAGGTCTAAGCCTGACCTTGCCGAGGGGGGCTGCGCGCAGCCGGTCAAAAAACAGAAATGCAGAAGTGCGCGTTTAAGCAGTGGGAACGAGAGCCAAAGAGGCGCTACTATGCTTGAAGGCGACTGTTGAAGGAAGCTGTCGTCAGCCCTGACGAGGCGTGTTGGTGAAGATGCGACAGCTTCGTGGCTGAGGTTCTCCCATAGGCGGCAGCGTGGAGCTACATCATGGTGGAGCCCTTTCAGCCTGATTGATCATACGCCGAGGAATTTCCGCCCAAGCATGAGACGATTTCTCAATTTCACCAAGATGCGCAAGGAATTTAGCAATCCGCTAATTATTGCAGCTGTGGAAACTCAGACTCAAGGTCCGGCAAGACCATCGATCTGATTAATGCGATCGGGCTGCTATCAAATAGGTGATCATAATTCACCAAAATCTACAACTGTCTGTACAGACATCATTGAGAAATGCTTTGCAAGAGCACCCAAGGATCGTCAAGCGGTTTCCTCATGCCGGTCCATGACATTCGGACCTGGCCCAATTATCGAGAAGCAGAAAGGAGAAACATTGGCATCACAGAAGAGTGCAATGAAGCCGAGCATTGGGAGCGAGTTTGCCGAGTCCGTTTCGCTCGGCCATTTGCCCCAGCATACTCACATTCCCATGCTCATGTCACAGCTGTTGTAGTAGTGTCACCGGGTCGTATTTTCCTATAGACCTCGAAATGCAGACCCTTGCCATGCTCATTTCTTTCCCATCCGGACGTAACACCCCAAGAAAAAGAACGCGAGAACCACAATTTTCCCAACATCTCCCTTAAATCGTCGTCTCGTAAGGCAGGGGAGTGAGAGTCTCGGGGGGGTTGTCGGTCAACGATACAGTGTGTGCCGGGCGGGGCTGAGCGGGCTGACGCTTCACCTCGACGACGGTGCCGTTCGCGCGGGCCTCCTTCTTCTTCTGCGCGTTCTCCTTGACGCGCTTGAGGAAGTCGTCACGCGAGCCGGAGGGGCTGACGTGCTCGATCTTGACGTTGATGCGCTTCTCGATGTAGCGGCCCCAGACCTTCTTGTAGATAATGACACCGACGGAAGTCTTGGTGACGTTGTAGACAACGCCGGTCTTACCGTGGTAGACCTTGAAGGGAAGACTGTGCCAACATGTCAATTTCCTGTCCTTTCTGCAGATGACCTGGCGGGGGGGTATCCTTACCCCTTCTGCACAGCACCGTTGACCTTGATGTCCACAATGTCGCCAACGCTGTCCCTGTGTCAGCCTTTCCTCTCGGAGTCGGTTTCGATCGATCGCAGCACTAACCGGTACTGGCGCAAGTAGGTAGTCATGTTGATCATACCCTTCTTGCGGAAGTCCCTGCTGAAGGCATACTGCAACGTGAATTAGTCCTCGACTCCTTCGGCATCATCAATTCGAGATCAAACGTACGCGGGTGCCCGCACGCTTTCCGTAAGAGTGACCCATGGCGTCGGTATTGTCTGGTGGCCGTGGGGAGTTGTCGTGATGGTCGTGAACAAATTTGGCGTGGAGATGGCAACTTCAAGCCTTCTCTTGGTGTTGTGGATTTCCTCTGCGGCGGCGGGCTTGTGCGGGCGGAAGACCTGTTAATCCGACGAATTTTCCAAAGTGATTTTCGCAGAGGGCAGAATTCCGTAGGGCAAGAGGTGGGAGGAGCGGGGCATTGGAATTTCTTAGGGCAGGCCACGTGACCACGCCGCAGCTGCTCATCGCCAAAAATTACACCCCACAACCTCGCGATCTTTCGGCCCTCTATCGAAAAGTTCCATCCGCACGACATCACCATCAGGAGCAAGTCAAGTACGTGCATACGGTTGTCAATCCACATCGCAAAGTAAATCTAACATTTTTCTAGGATGCCTCCTCGCGCGTACTCCAAGACCTCGCGTGTCCCTCGTCGCCCTTTCGAGGCCGCTCGATTGTCAGTATCACCGGCCACTGAACACGAGCTTGTCTCTGTTTAAGTCGATTGTGAGCGCGAAACTGACCAACAACACAGGGACTCTGAGCTGAAGCTCGTTGGCGAGTATGGCCTGCGCAACAAGCGTGAGGTCTGGCGTGTCGGTCTGACTCTGTCCAAGATCCGTCGTGCTGCCCGGTACGTACGGTTCGGTCTCAGGAAGGAGCTCTTTTTTCGCTAATGCCAGAACAGTCAGCTCCTTACTCTCGATGAGAAGGATCCCAAGCGCCTGTTCGAGGGTAACGCCTTGATTCGCCGTCTCGTCCGCGTCGGTGTCCTCGACGAGTCCCGCATGAAGCTCGATTACGTGCTGGCCCTCAAGATCGAAGATTTCTTGGAGCGCCGCCTCCAGACTTGCGTCTACAAGCTCGGTCTTGCCAAGTCTATCCACCACGCCCGCGTCCTGATTCGCCAGCGCCACATCCGTGTCGGCAAGCAGATCGTCAACGTGCCCTCGTTCATTGTCCGCCTCGACTCCCAGAAGCACATCGACTTCTCCCTCACCTCGCCATTCGGTGGAGGTCGCCCTGGTCGTGTCCGCAGAAAGAAGGCCAAGGCCGCTGAGGGCGGCGAGGGTGATGAGGAGGAGGAGGATGACGAGTAAATGCAACACTAAGGATACAATGTGTTAACGGATTCCCTCTGAGCCCAGGCATGGGTCAAGGGAGATACCACTTATGGGTTACGGTTTCTCGTCATAGTCACGGCGTTCGCCAGAGGAAAATGGAATGATTTCGCCAATGCAATGCGCGTTCTTCCGCAGGTGACATGTGGTGACCGAGCAATTGATTGGGAGTCCAGTGCAGCAACTCCAGAATTCTTGTGCTATAGAAGCTCGTCTTTCCCCAGCATATTTGCCATGGGGTCGTTCGCAGCCGTCCTCTTTCGCCGATACTCTTCCATTTCCGCCTCAGAAACACCATTCATCATCTCTTCACGCGTCCGCTTCTTCGACGCCAGAGATTCTTGTTCGCCACCCTGCCCATCTGACTCTGGTGCTGGGGCCTCCGCCGGCGCCTCCTCAATGAGATTGGCACCGGACCGTTGGATTTCTGCTGCCTCCCAAGCCTTTTTGCCATCTTCGCCTGTACAGTAGCTGTTTTTGATGACGGAGTGGCAGCATGAGTAGCCCCACTTGAAGTTTGCCCACCAGCTGCCCCAGACTGATGTATGGTTATTGATGAGGATGTCCTCGGCGTATTTTGATTTGGCGTGTTTCTTTGATGCGCCCTTGATCAAGCCGGCTTCATCATACTCAACGAAATGTTCTGACTCTGTGACGGCGAGCTTCCGTAAAGAGGCTGGCATGGACTTGATGCTTCCTCCCCCGTATTTCTCCAACAGGGCCTTCTCCTTTTCTGCACGTTTTCTCTCGGCCTCCTCAAGCTCCTTTTTGCGGTAGTATTCGCCTGCGGTCGGGTTGGCTTGTAAATGCTGCGACGTGTCTCCTGTCTTTTCCTGCACTTCCCAAGCATACCTCTGCGCTTTTTCAAAGGCGCCGGCGTCACCTGAGGATCGTGTGAAACCTTCCTCGGCGAACATGTCGGCGGCCTTGTCCTTTGTTGCTCCTCCATCGACCAGAGCGCGGGTTTTCGGATCATATTTGGCTGATTCGGTGTCGAGATTCAACAGATACTTTGCCGTGTCTTCTCGTAATCGAAGCTGTCTTGTCGCTGTACTCTGATGTTTGCTCATATCATTTTCTTCTGCATACTTGTCCTCGTCTTCTGCAGTGCCTTCCTCGCCTGACTTCCGCGCTTTCTTGCGCAGCGCCTCCATCTGGTTGAAGTCCTCGACAACATTTCGGTAATCCTTCGCATCGTACCCGTTCCATCGGTCACGCTTTGCGTCCCACCCGAGTTTGACGTCCTGGATAATTTCATCGGCTTGAATGTCTTTCCCTGTATGCTTGGCGCCTTTGGCTCTCGGTCGGCTCAAGCAGTCCTTCGCCTTGTGCGTCATCGCACCGCAGTTTTCGCATGCGCCTTTGCGATACTTGGTAGCAGCTGGTCCAGCTTTCCTCCCTCGGTCGTACCATTGTGACTTTTCATCCTTGCGGTCTCTCCTTTGATGTTGAAGGTAATCATTCTCGTCTTCGCCATCGATAGCATAAAACGGCTTTTTGCTGATGAAGGACGGGATGTAGATGTTTTCCTCCTTTGACGCAGCTGCGGGTTCAGGCGGAGGTTTGTTTGGCGGAGCGGGCATTCTGAGTCGTGTTGATTGGAGATACCAACCGAAGCGAATGAAACGATCTTTTGGATTATCGCGGATCAAACCTGGGACCCTTGATCGTTGTTGGAACCGCGATTCTGCCACAACTAAACTACAGCGCTGGTACGGTCGAGATAAGCATCTTATCGCACGTGATTTCGCGATCAAGTGCAATCCATCCGCGTTGCGACAAACGCGTCATTCAAGCCTCACAGAGATTCAGTTGCCTGACAACTCTCTTGATGCAGAAAGTGATGAGAAAGTCCATTCTTGATCAGCCATGCACTGATCAGCGCTCTTTCGATGGATTCACACGATGAAGGAAACAGACCTTTTCCGGGTCAGACTCAACTGCATCGACCATTATCAAGGGACGCCCACACGCTATGACCCCCAGTTCAGAAATGATGTGCGCCCATCACAAGCGTCAAAGGGGCCAAAAGTCCCGGTCGTCAGGGTCTTTGGGGCCACTGAAACTGGGCAGAAAGTGTGCGCTCACATTCATGGAGCGTTTCCCTACCTTTACGTGGAATATGATGGAGACATGGGCAAAGATGAGGGTGACTGACGCCAAAACTGCCGAATAGAGCACAAGCTAATGTAACCCCCAGTCGGCGCATTCATATACCGTTTCCATCTATCGATAGATCATGCCTTGGCTGTCAGCTACAGGCGTGACCAGCACGGAGACAGTGCTCGTTTCGTAGCGCGCATCACGCTGGTAAAAGGCGTGCCATTCTACGGGTTTCATGTTGGCTATCGATGCTTTTTGAAGATATATGTGTTCAACCCCATCGTCATGACTCGATTGTCAGACCTCTTGCAGCAGGGCGTGGTCATGAAGCGAAAATTCCAACCATATGAGGCCCATCTACAGTATCTCCTGCAGTTCATGACGGACTACAACCTCTACGGCTGCGACTATCTTGACACGCGAAAGCCGCACTTCAGGGCACCGGTTCCCGATCGCGACGACGGTGTTCACTCTGCTCACATGTGGCATAGCCAATCGATCACCCCCGATCAGGTTACAGACAACCCCGACCTGCCTCGGATCAGCCATTGCTCGATTGAGGTGGACATTTGCGTCCAGGACATCATGAATCGCAAGCTTCTCCAAGAGCGGCCCATTCACCATGACTTTGTGGAGCGCGTCAATCCTTTACGCAGCGATGTCAAATTGGTGTCTAGCATGGCTGGGCTATGGAAGGATGAGACAAGACGGCGACGATTGCGGATGGGCGTGACGGCAAAAGGCAGCACGCCGTTCCCTCCCGAAGTCCTGGTCACCATGTCAGCTGATCCGCGCCAGTCACAACCTATGGGCTGGGTGCATGAAGAGGAATACCGTAATCTCATCAAAACTTTGATCAGGGAAGAGAAGGAAGCCTTCGGCGAAAGTAGTACCTTTGAAAGCTTCGCTCAGCGACTGCCTAAAGCGGACGAGATTCGGACGGCGTTTCAGTCCGTAGAAGACCTCTACCCTGCAAATCTTCTGCCTTTGCTAGGACTGGCTGCCCAGGACGCAAACGACCAGCTTGACCCTTCTCAGAATATCGAGGTCGATGAACAGAAGGTTGTCCGTGTGAAAAAGAGCGACGAAGACTTCTTTCCCGAAGACTTCGACGAGGAGGGTTTACGAAATCCGGCTCCCACCGACCTAGGTCACGAAGATGTCGAAGAAGACCTTGTGACTGCCGCTGCCCCTGTTTCCAAGCCCGATGGAGGCAGTCCCGTTGAACAAAATGTGAAAGGTATATGTCCCAGTGCTCTCAAGACTGGCAAGATTCCCAAGATTCCGATATGGCAGGAGCTCCTCGATGTTGCTGAAGACGAGGGTTTGGTGGGACGTATTCGTCGTGCCGGGGACAACGTTCCCTTGTCATTGCCTGCGCGGAAACGGAAGGGCAACTTCGACACAACGGCTCGCGCTATGAAAAGGACGAGGCCAACCCCGGCCACGCCAACTCACCGCTTTGCAACAATGCCGAGACCTACGCAGAGTACATCATCTGGTAAGAAGGTGCTGAAAAGGGTAAGTCTAGGCCGCGATGATCCCAGCCATGTGTCCAGATCTCGGCAGACACGACCACAGTCCGAGGTGGCAATCGTCGAAAGACTGGAATTGTCTGCGGGCAAGGATTCATCAGATAATGTTTCCCTATCACAAAGCAGCCACGCCAGCCTCAGGACGCCCTCCAAAAGTAAGGATGGCACTCCGCGAAAGACCGTGACCTTTGACCCTCCAAGCTCGTTCGTCGACTTGGAACCACCATCTTCCTCTGGTATCTCATCTTCGTTCGAGCAGCCCAGCAGTGAGCAAGCGCGACGTCAACTTAGCGCAATACGGCGGGCCCTTGAAACTGAATCCAATCGACCTGAGTTATTGGTCTTTGCTCCGAGACCGCCCGAGTCTGCATCGGTCAAATTGAGCACATTGGATGATCGCCTGCCGGACGTGGTCTACCAAGACGCCCACTACAGCAAAGAGACAGATGTACCATCGCGAATCCGTGAGTACGCGGGACGTGAATTCAAGCTCGAAGGAAACACTCTACCTTACCTGCCTGATTTCGACCAAAGTGGGCTCTCGGTCGGAGTACATTCTGGCAAGAGGGATGAGATTATTGATAAGGCCTCGGCAGATCTGGCCTATGAGCGTCAGGGGAAAGCATGCACGCTGCGGAGCTGGGAGTTTGCAGAGCCGCCGCCTACATATCACGAGGTGGCACGCTGGTGGGACAACAAGCGCGCCAGGACCGTGACGAGCCGCGTGGGCAAGCCCGAAGCCACTCAGCGACGCTACTTGTCTCAAATCGACGGTCCTACGCCTAAGAACAAGCATGATTTCTCATACACGCAAAAGAAGAAGTCGACAAGTGTACAGCATGAGGTTCAGTACATGAGCACCATGAGTATGGAGATTCATGTAAACACGAGGGGAAAATTCGTGCCGAACCCGGAAGAGGATGAGGTGCAATGCATCTTCTGGTCTCTCAAATCCGATGAGGTAGCAGCCAACAGCCAAGATCCTGTCGACGGCACGGTGTCTGGCCTGATTGTACTTTGCGAGAGTGGCGACCTGGCCCAGCGCATCAAAAAGCAGTGTGTTGTTGAAGTGATCCAGGAAAAGAGTGAACTCGACCTCATGGTTCGTATGGTGGAGATAGTCAGGACCCATGACCCGGATGTTCTGACAGGTTACGAGGTTCATGGAGGTTCATGGGGCTTCTTGATTGAACGCGCTCGTCTCAAGTATGATTACAACCTTTGCGACGAGTTTTCTCGGGTCAAGATTGAGTCGCACGGGAGATTCGGCAAGGACGCAGACCGCTGGGGTTTCACGACAACGTCGACTATTCGGGTGACTGGCAGACACATGATCAACATTTGGCGGGCCATGCGCGGCGAGCTCAACTTGCTCCAGTACACGATGGAGAATGTCGTGTGGCACACTTTGCACCGGAGGATCCCGCACTACTCATGGAAGACCCTCACAAGCTGGTACACGAGTGGTAAACCTCGGGATTTGAGCAAATTGCTGGGTTACTACCAGACACGGACGAAGCTCGACATGCAGATCCTCGAGGCTAACGAGCTGATACCGCGGACCAGCGAGCAGGCCAGGCTTCTTGGTGTGGATTTCTTCTCTGTCTTCTCGAGAGGCTCGCAGTACAAAGTTGAGTCAATCATGTTCAGGATAGCAAAGCCGGAGAATTTCCTGTTGGTCTCGCCTAGTCGGAAGCAAGTTGGAGGCCAGAACGCACTGGAGTGTCTTCCTCTGGTCATGGAGCCACAGAGTGCCTTCTACAACAGTCCATTGATTGTCCTCGATTTTCAGAGTCTGTATCCCAGTGTCATGATCGCCTACAACCTATGCTACTCGACGTTTCTGGGCCGCATCACAAACTGGCGGGGGATGAACAAGATGGGGTTCACGGAGTACAAGCGACAGCAGGGGTTGCTGGCTTTGCTGGAAGACTACATCAATATCGCGCCGAACGGTATGATGTATGTGAAGACGGAGATTCGCAAGTCACTACTTGCGAAGATGCTCACGGAGATTCTGGAGACGAGAGTTATGGTCAAGAGTGGCATGAAGCAGGACAAGGACGACAGGACTTTGCAGAAGCTACTCAACAATCGACAACTCGCCCTAAAACTACTTGCCAACGTCACTTATGGCTACACATCGGCTTCTTTCTCAGGGCGAATGCCGTGCTCGGAGATTGCGGACAGTATTGTGCAGACGGGCCGCGAAACCCTTGAGCGTGCCATTGCGTACATACACTCGGTAGAGAAGTGGGGTGCTGAAGTTGTCTATGGTGACACGGACAGCCTGTTTGTGTACCTCAAGGGCAAGACTCGCGACGAGGCGTTTGACATTGGCAACGAAATGGCGAAGCAGATTACCGACATGAACCCTCGTCCTGTCAAGCTCAAGTTCGAAAAGGTATACCATCCTTGTGTGTTACTGGCCAAGAAACGCTACGTCGGCTACAAGTACGAGAGCAAGGGTCAGGTCAAGCCCGACTTTGATGCCAAGGGTATCGAGACAGTGCGTCGTGACGGCACCCCAGCCGAGCAGAAGATCGAGGAGAAAGCTCTGCGGCTCTTGTTCGAGACTGCCGATCTGAGCCAGATCAAGGAGTACTTTCAGAAACAATGCGACAAGATCATGCGAGGCACGGTCTCTGTGCAGGACTTTTGCTTTGCCAAGGAGGTCCGCCTGGGGACGTATTCGGACAAGGGGTTGCCTCCGGCCGGCGCCCTCATCAGTACAAAGCGGATGCTGGAGGATGCACGAGCCGAGCCGCAGTATGGCGAGCGCGTGCCCTATGTCGTGATTACAGGGGCACCCGGAGCTCGTCTGATTGATCGATGCGTTGCACCTGAAGAACTCCTTCGCAATCCCCACTGGCAACTGGATGCGGAATATTACATCTCAAAGAATCTGATACCACCCCTGGAGCGCATCTTCAACTTGGTCGGTGCCAATGTGCGGGGCTGGTACGATGAGATGCCCAAAATCCAGCGAATTCACCATCATGGGGGCGGCCCGCGCAAATCTACGCTGGAATCATACATGAAGAGCACGCATTGTTTGGTCTGTTCCCGGAGATTCACCAGCGAAGGAAGCACTCATCAGCCGCTGTGCCCTCACTGCCGAGCTCGCACTGACGAGTCCGTGCTTCGACTGCAAAACAGGCTGGGGAAGGAGGAGAGACGATACGAGGAGGTGTTGAGTATCTGTAGAGGGTGCTCAGGCCTGGGGCCCCTAGAAAACGTGGCGTGCGACAGCAAAGATTGCCCGGTATTTTGGACACGTATGAGACAGCTTGGCAAAGTCAGGCACGAAAGGGCAGTGGCAGAGCCTGTCATGAAGGGGCTGATGGAGGGCGTTGATCGGGCAGCGTTGGATTGGTGAACAGTGTTTGCCGATGCTTGCTTGGATTTGCAGGGCTCGGGATTCGCAGGACGAAGTTTGTTTTCCTAAGCACAAGGAAATGGATATCATTTTCACCGACATTCATCAAGCTAATGTGTGCGTCACTCTGTGTTTGGGCTTGGATACGTTCGTAGCGATTCCGACCATCGCCAATCGACAATCGCAGTGACACGCATTGCACAGCCAAAGCTCGCAATGCATGTTGGTGGTGTAAGCTCGGGGCTTGATGCCATATATCCTCACGTTTTGACATGGAGTGAGATGGGCACGCCAAGCGCTTTCTTGTGAGATTCATTCTTTCTCGTTGGTCTAAGAGCAAGCAGTTTTTGAACAACCGGTACCATCAAGTTTGCGCGCATGGAACAGGCCCATTTCCACACATATCTGGACCAGAAACGCCTCATCAAACGCCTCATGCAAACTGAGTGATCAAAGAAATAGTAAATGTGGGACCCTGTGTTACACGAGTGACCGTGACTATGGTGCCTGGGATGATGTGCGAGCTAATACTCAACGATTAAGTTAGATACTCGGCCTTAAACATGCTTAAGAACGTTAGAGTCCAGGCCACCAGAACAAGCACATACTAGCGAACAGACTAATGGAGAAGCTTTAGGCTAATAGGCCTTGAGATACTACACTCGTCACCGCTGAAGTTTGGAACTAGCACAGACGTACAGCTTTGAGAAACAAAGTTTGACTACGGACTAGGGATGAAGGAGATGACCGTCAGTGACTCAACGGCAGTGCTGGCTCGGACTGTGCAGCCTTCGGCCTATAAGTTGTTTCAGTTTTCTCTTCTGCCTCTTTCTCCCGTCCTTCCGCATCCGACCTTGACAGACTGTTGCCAGATTCCAAGAGCCATTATTGACTGACATCGTCATTCGTGTTTAGTCACTGCCAAGAGCCAGTATTGAATGACATCGTCATTTGCATTCACTCACTCCCAAGTGCCAGTATTGGCTGAAATCTTTGTTCGCATCCACACACTCCCAAGAGCCAGTATTGACCGAAGATGTCCGGTGCAAACCATTCTTCAAGCTCCAACGCTCAGGGGTCTTCTGCCAGCTCCCAACTTCAAGAGCCACTTGTTTTGCATGAACTGCTTGACAAGAAGCTCTACGGCAGGGATGTCAGTCGGCCCCCTCAAATGTTCCAGACCACAACGCCTCCCATCATCCACAAAGATGCCATCATCGTCGGGGTGGCCTCTCCAGATATCCCAGCAGTCCTGAACGAGAACGAAGATTGGTTTCTATCAGACTTCTACACTTTCAACGGATTGTACCGTGGACTTGGCTCCCGGCAAGTGTTTTTGACTGCAGCGGTAAGTCTCTCAAGAAATCCTATCAGAAAGGACAATACTTGGAGCCTTTGTCAGATTTCTTTTCCTCCAAATAACCCCATTCTAACTGTTTTCAGGATCCTAATTAACTAATTCGACAATCCCATCCCATCGTGGGCAAAGGCCCCAACGATCCACCAGATGCACCAACAGGTCGACTTCTACACGGCAATCCATCCCATGATAGGAAGGTCGTCCTCAGCGAATCTATCATGAAATCGGGTGCAATTACAATGCCTGAGGTTGTAGAACCAGCGGCGATGCCCGAACGCTGGTTGCGGGAAGTGGAACTTGCTTCTAATGAAGCAGCTGAGAAGAACGTACCCCTGGTATTGTTGATATTCTGCCATGGCGCCCCAGACACGAGCTTGGAGCTCAACTATTACTGTCCAGACCTTACATTGGAGCTTCAGAAGGAGATCCAAAACGGTGGAAAAGATCTTCGAGCTGCCTCCATGGTCACAAGGAAGCAGTTGCTGAAAGCCGTCAATCCAGACTGCCAGACCACAATCCTATCCAAAGCTTGCTTTTCGGGCTCTTGGGTGGTGGACATTCTGGGTCGGCAGGTGGAGAAATTTCTCCCCAAAGGTCAAACTGTGGTCAATGCCACAATGTTGTCTGCTGCTGACTATGAAAGCGAGTCTATGGCATGGCCACAATCCCCTTCTGTCAAGCGTGCCTGTGGCTCCGTGTTCGCGAGCGCCGTCATCGACACAATGACATCCTCTGCAAGCCCATATCTGGCGAATGATGAGAAGTCAGAGGCGCATGAGAGACTTCAGCCCCTCAACCCGACACCGGAACAGGTCGAAACCCACAACAGCTACTGTCGCTCAATCACGGACAGCCTTTCATCCATCAATAGACGAGACGACGGGCACAGTTTCACCTTTTTGCCTCTCAACGATCGGTGGGATTTGTCCTGGCCAGACCGTGTCGGCCTAGATCCACTGGTCCACGTATTTCGACAACGTTGGGAGGCATTGGAGACGGTTCCCTGCACTGGCGAACCGTCTGCAACTGATCTGGATCTGGGCCCAAGCCCGCCTGCATATTCGCCTGGATTCAATCCCACTCAAAGTATTTGGGTATATTGCCCAACCGGCAGCAGGTCACATAAAGCGCTTTTGCAACGCTTCGACCGTCTCGCAGCTGCCGGAGACATCGTTGAGCTGGCCCGGCTATTCTTGCGACACTCAGTCCCCGACCCAATAGTTACACATCGGCAGGATAGAAGGGTTTGGGCTTTAATTCGTCAGACAGCTGGATACGACAAGGATGGTGTTCTCCCGTCGGACAAGGTCGACGCGGTGGATGCCATGAAGATGCGATGGTCCCTGGGCGTGCTTGCAGACTGGATGATCCAGGCATTTCGGCTGCCAGTCCCTGGCGGCGCGCGGTGCTTGATGTGGCATGAACAATTGTGGCTTCCTGCGATCCTCCATATACCCGATTATGGTCTTCGTCGAGCCCGCATCCGTACTCTCATCGCCAACAGGTACCTTCACCCAGCGATGAGAGAGTCCCAAGGTGGTCACTTTGCGCGCTTCCAGCCATACCTGATAAGCTCTCTGGTTACAGCCACTCTTACGCCGGCGCGCGAGGAGTTTATCATCGAGGGCATGTTTAAGTGCTTGAAGGCATTTGAGAACCAAACTGTTGAGCGAGGCATAGAAATAGCAGGCAAAGACCCCAACATCCGCAAGCTGCTCAACAATTGGTTTAGATCAATCAACCGTCAGCTGGCTTGAGTAATATGCCACAGGGTGGCTGACTCAATCCTTTTGGGACAGGATCGCAATAACAGAATGAAACGGAAACCAGATTCAGTTTCTTCCTACATCATATCCTCAATACTGATCCAACTTAAAGACCCAAACTTTTTAGGTCGTAGAGCACAACAGGACATCAGACGAGACTTCTCTCTTTCCGCCTTACATGGTCAAAGTCAACAAGATTGGCCTCCTCCGGCCGGTTTGAAACAATACTTCCCGTGCGTGATGTATAAATATGTACCGAGGTCTATTGATCGGATTCACTGCTTGAACAGCCGCTCCAAGGGGCAGTCCTGTTGGCAAGCTATTACAATAATAGAGCTAATACATCCCAAAGAAACTCCTTCGCTGTGTGTGTCCTAGTGTTGAGATGAGCACATGCTCATCTACTTCTTGGCATCATCTTCCAGGCTCTTGTCCGCTTCCAGGGGGTCTGTATCATCGTCCAGCCAGCCCGAATAATCGTCGTCGTCGTCGATAACTGGCCTTGCAATAAGGGGCCTTTTTCCAGGGCTGATGGAGCGCACACTTGATGTCCTGGCTGGACTCGTGGGTCGAAGAGATTGTTGTTTTGTTGGACTTGTTGATCCTGATGAGCTTGTCCGCGTCAGGTCTACTGAGTGGTCCGCCTCTGCGATAGATAGTGGCTCCAGTTTCTCGGGGCTTGTGCTTCGGCTGCGAATGTCTTCCTCACGACGAGGTATCGTAGCCCCGTCCTCAATGGGCGTTCTTGAAGTGATTTCGTCGCCCCAGTATGGCTCACTCTCTTCAATTCGAGGCGTCTCGTCATCGTCAGGTGCTTCCACGACCAGCATGCCCATTCCTTCCTCTTGGCTTGCGCCATCCATACCATGACTGACCCCTCTCCTCCTTCTTCCGCCTGGAGGAGGCGGTAGTGTAGTATCATCTCTACTGTCTTCCGTCTCAGTTGGTGGCGAGCCAGAAGTCACGGGCTTTCTCTTGGGTATGTTCGCTGGACCAATCTTGGTTCGACCATTCGTTGGTCCAGGCAAGGGTGTCCCTGGCGGTGGCAGTGGTTGCCCACGGCCCATGGGCTGCGACAAATCCACCTGCTGGTTGCTTGGCCCCCCTTCGCCATTCTTTCGCGCCTCTTTTTGTCGTTGGATCGCATTCCAGCCCCATTGCCGGGCTTGTACGGCAGCATTGGTGACCGCAGCGAGCGTGTTCTTCTTCTGGGAGTGCACGCTTGATGAGTCGTCCTTTGTTGAGGGCAGGGACGTGTTTGAGCTCTCGCGGCGCAGAAAGAAATTCCGCCCCAGAGAGCCGGCCTGATCCTTGAATGAGGTCTTTGACGAGGCGGGGGACACAGGTTCTTGGCCATCGAACCCCCTCATCGACGCTGTTTCTGCTGAAGAGGTGGTGTTTCTCCGCCCTGGTTGCGGCATTTCAATGGCTTCGGATTGTGGCTCCAGCTCTTTGTCTGCTGACGAGGCAGACGAAGAACTTGCCGTGGGCGCGATTGAGGCGGGCTTGGGTCGCCTGACACTTGGAGTGGAGGGCTCTTTTTGTGGCTCTTGCACCCTAGATTGCAAAGCAGCCATATAAGAGCTTGCGTTGTCTGCTGCAGGAGGCGATGATGGCTTGAACAGCTCTGCGTGGGCCGCATCTGTTCCAACAACTGGCTCGGTAGCGCGCGGCGACGGCACGGGCACAGGTTGTGCTTTTGTCTCGATGCTTGTTGACGAGGCTGCTGGTGAAGTCTGTGCGGGACTTTTGGGGATCTTTCTCCCAAACAAACCCGTCGTTGCTGTCGACCTGGAATTCTCCACGACCAGCGGAAGGCTGTGGCTTTTCTCCAGGGGTACTGTCTCGCTGATAAGCTCGGCGTTGTCATCAATACGATCTACAGCATCAGTGTCACCGGTCTGCGCCACTATGCCCTGTAGGTCGCCAGTCTCTGTAACAACTGCATCGTCGCCTTCGAATATGCCGCCTCGCCAAGCCTTGTGTTCGGTCTTGAAAAAGGGCACATCATCCCAGAACGGGTGTACCAGAGTTTCAGCAAAAACTTCCTTGATCCTGTTCTCTATTTGCCGCAAAATGACCGTGTACGTGATCTGGCGCTGGCTCACAATCGGCTCGATGGCCATCTCCATCTTGGGCATGGTCTGGAACGAAAGCCAGACGCGGTTGCTGGGGGGTGGCTTGACCTTGAACAGAATGTGGCCTTCGATTTTTTTCAGCACCACAGCCAGCACAAGGTTGACTTCCCGAGCCTTGAAGCGTGTGCCGAGGTCGATCTTCACTGTAGCCGCGACTTCGAGGCGAAAGTTGCCTGCGTACTTGACGTCTGCCTCAACGACACACTCGCCCTCGACAGTCAGATCTTTGAGCCGCAAATTATTGAACATGGGGGCCGCGTCGCCCGTATCAATCTTTTGGATCTTGATGTTCGTCAAAAATGCCGGCTTCTTGACGCGCGCGATCTTCTTGGTGATCTTCTCGGAGATGAAACTCTCAATGTCGGCTGTGCGGTGCACACCCAAGAAAATCCTCCCAATCAAGGCATTCAGCCACCGAGATTGCACATTGTCCTCCGTAGAGTGCAGCCTCTGCACGAGCGTGATAATGTTCTTCACCTCAAAAGACTTTGGTTTGGGGGGGACGTTGTCTGGATCGGTGGCCCGAAATGTCTGCTCCTGGTTCTTGAGCAGAGCATGATAGAAATCCTCCTTGGCCGAGCAATTCTCCGAGAATAGATAGAAAGGCTTGGACATTTGACTGTCCGCGGTCATCTCTGGGCTATCCTTCTTTCGCGACAGACACAGCGCGTTGCGCTTGATCCACAGCTCTCCTTCTGGCGTTACATCCCCGCCGGAATAGACAGAAACCTCGTGGTGCGCAAGTGATATCACGTGTCTCACTTCGATCTGCTCCTCATCGTCGAACAACATCAAGTGGCCATGTCGGAGCACCACGTAGAATACGTTCCCCGCCTTTCTGGGCCGCTGGCTCATGGCGCTGCTGCCGCCTCCACTGTCGTAATTCCCAGGCACGCTCGCTTTTCTTTCAAAGATGGATCGATACATGGTCTGGTACACGCTCTGGCTGGGTGCTGCGACGGTGGCGTTGCCCACTGGCGTGGCGCGTTCGATGGGTTTTGCATTGATGCCCATGGGTGTGTACTCTCGACACACGGCAAAATATCCAGCCGTGACCTCGCTCGAGTTCTGCTTCGCCTCCTCTTTCTTTGCCGCGTCGATGGCAGCTTTGTCGTCGCCGGGCTGCACAATGTCATTGGCCCCATCGTCGTCGGATCGTCCGGTTGACTCGGCACCTGTTCGCTTGGGAAAGCTGTACAGCGCATACAGGAAGACCGTGAAAAGTACGAGAGGAATGAATGTGATGCCGCCTAGGAGATAGGCCACCAACAAGGTTGACCAGCTCTCCATGGCAATGATTCAGCTGTCAGTCGAGAAGTCGGTCGTAAGCGAGCTTGAGTCGAGTAGTGGGGTCGCGCCGCAGAGAGTAAAGGATAGCTTGAACAAGGCACGAGACGGGATGTAATGAGTGAGTTATGATGCTATAAGAACCAACCCAACATTTTGGGGAGGAGCATGCTTTGAACAAGCTCAGGCTTGGTGCTTGCTCGGGATAGTTCCCCTGTTGGAGAAGGGAGATCGCGAAGCGGCAGCCGGTTCGCTTCACAGGCAGGCAGGCGCGGTTGAGTGGGGACCTTGGGGGTGCTTGCTCTAGGTACGTCATGTGAGGACACTCGGGACACTTGGCCAGATACGCGACAAGATACGCGGGTCCACCACTAAGAAAGTCTAGCCGCGTCCGATGCAGGTGTAAATATCAGGGGTCCAACACGTAAAGATGACAAACACGCCGGGCATCAAGCAAGTCAAAATCTTCTCCATCAATTCCAGCATAAGCAAAGACGGTGACAAATAAGTATATTTTTCAGACGCCCGTGGTGGGCATCAAGCCATTCGCTGGTGCCAGGCAAGCTAGTAACAGACAAAATTCGGCGAGGACAATCCTTCTGGCGTACTGCCCCTGCGTCGACACGCACTTTGGTCATTGCTAAATCGCTAAAACTTCATGCAGGTACGTCCACTGTGATGTACAAACAACAAAAATAGGGAAATTGCGCGGATGTTCGCGTAAAACGATAGTGGTTGGCTCGGTTGGGCCAGGTCGGGATAAGGGCCAACAAGATGTGATTAGACATCCTGAGACGGCCCAGTAAGGTAAGGAACACAGACAAGAATGAAAATGTCGTCAGTGTCGTCAAGCTGTAGTCGTGACAAGGAAAGTGTCGGCATTGTGTAGCAGATGTCAGAGAAAGAGTTCTTTAGGGATCACACTTGTGCGAGCAAGTGTTTGTTCGTTCAGTTTCGAGATCGGAAGGAAGCCATCGGCGTGGTTGATGATGTCTGATGAGAAGCAGAGTGCGCGCCACGCTTCTTGATCGTGTGATGATGCAACTGACCGACGTCATGTTTGCCTACGCAGGGATTAGCATTGATTGACATATTGTGTCAGATCCCAGTACTCACCATCGCAACATGCGCGGACATTCTCGAGACGGTCGGCCTCCCTGTCTTGCCGCTCAATCATCTCGCGAAGGTCCTCTGCACTGTCATGGACCTCGCTAGCCTCATAGATGCTAGTATCGGGAACTGACGCACGTCCCCGGAAACTACCAAAAGTGCCAGAAAATTTGGAACCTGATGTTCTGAAGAGCTTATTCAGAGTGGAAGACCGTTGCGCTGGCGTCCTGGGTGTCAACGTGGGCACGGTCATGGTGTAGTCCCCAGCTGGCGACTGATTATGGGTCGTCCGCGAGTTATACGACGACAGCGAAGGCGGCGCCCGTGGCCGCGTGCCATTTGCTGGTCGCTGGCCGTACTGCGGGTTGAACTCATCGACGTCCTCTTGGGTCATGTTGTGGGCCATGTCCTCCGCGTCGTTCTGCCCCTCCGTGTTCGTCCTCATCAAAAGATAAGACAAGGCGTTGAACCATGTCTCATGACGCTGCCCGGTGGTGCAGGTGAACTTGATGGTGCGGCCCGGCGAAATGACCACCAAGCTCTTACGGTGAAGACCTGGTGGCATCGGGTTATCATCTGTCACCACGCGGACAGCTTCAATTGGCACGCTCTTGGCCTTGAGCTCGCGCGATCCAGCAGTCGCCGGGTCTCTGTCACTCCAGTACAGAGTGCGCGTGTAGGGATGGACCCAGAAATACCGACGGTGTCGGTTCTCCGACATCTCGCCGCGGCCCGTCTTGCGGGTGTACTTCCACAGGTACTCCCCGATCATGGTCTGCGTGATGGCCTGGATCATACGGGGATCCGCATTAGACCCCAGGCCAGCAGAATCGGCCATTTCTCCAGCGCGCATGTTGAAGCGTGTGTCGAGCTCGGAGGCGAACGAGGAGACTGACGACTGCCTAGACCGTGCAGTCAGCCTTGTAGGCGAGTGTGGGACATCCAATTGCTGTCCCTGTGTGGAGCTACTTCGCATCCCTTTCAACGTGGGCACGGCGCGAGCCGAGTGGCCAGATGCGGGCCTAGCGCTCACACTGGGAGTGCGAGGACGGTGACCCTTCATCGCAGAGGCAGGCCATAATGGAGGACCCATATCCCCCTTGGGTCCATTAGACGAGCCACTGCGTGCTGCTTCAATGAGCTCGCGATGATTACTCGGGAGAGGAGGTGCGTCCTGAATCGACTCACGACCGCTTGTTACGCTGCTAGGGCGGATCAAGGCGGTCCCAGCGTCAAAGAAGCCATCGGTGCGCTTCGCGGTAGGGCTGCCTGTACGTTCGTCGGCAGGACGATGAATACGGACCGTGCCTGTGGTTCCTGGTGTGCCGATACTGCTGATTGAAGGGTGCTTGACATGGCCGAAGGTGGGCCTCGAACCCGCATTGAACAGCTGGTCGATGGCGTCGGCAGTCAGAGACGTCTGAGCTCCTTGATCGTTCATGACAGCCGCATTCTTTTGGGGCGTGAGATTTCCGGCGTTGCCAGAGATCTCCCTGAATGGTTGCTGCAGGTCTTTGGCTTCATTCCTCACTGATTCGGAATCTGATGTAACCAGATTCTCGGCAGCCTCGGACGACTCGTCTTGGTGAATCTCAAAGGATGATCCGACTGCCCTGTCTGATGTGACAACGTCATCCTTATCCCTCGGCAAAATGAAGCCCTCGCGCCACGGACTCCTGGGTGTAATAGGCCTTGTATCGGCAAATTCCACAGAAGTGAAGCCAAGTGTCGGCAGCTCGTTCGGTTCGACGGGACTGGCAGGAGACACGCCCTCTCCCGCCACTGGCGAGAGCACCAACTCCGGGATGGCCGGGGGCAATTCTGCAACCGGGGCGACATTGTGTGCTGCGACTTCTGAGAAGCCAAGATTGGGTGGTAAAGCCTCGGGCTCTGCCACAGGCTCAACATGCTGTGCAGTGAGGCTTGAGAACTCCAGTGGTCGCGGAGGGGGGAGGACAACTTCGGGTTCTGCGACTGGCTCGAGATTCTCAGAGTAAATGTTGGATAACGCGAGCGTCGGCTGCGGCGCAGGGGGCTCCTCTATAGGCTCAACCTGTTGCGATTGAAGTGTGGAGAGACCAAGCGTCGGCTGAGGCACCACTATCTCGGGCTCCGCACGGGGCTCCCAACCTTGCGACGAGATTGCCGACAAGCCAAAGACAGGAGTTGGAACAACTAGTTCTGGCGCAACGACGGGATCCACATGCTCCATCTGGACGTTCGTGAAGCTGAGGTCAGGCAGTGTCGGCTTCTCAGGCTCGACAGGCAATGGCGCTGGAATGATTGCCGGCAATGGCATGATGTCCGGCTCGGGCGCTTCGACGGGCTCGATCTGTTCCGCGTGAACGGTAGAAAAGCCTAGAGCAGGTGTTGGAATTTCAGGCTCGGCCACTGGTTCAACCGTCTCGTTCACGACGGTTGACAAAGCAAGAGTTATGGGCACCGTCTCGGGTTCAGCGACAGGTTCGACCATCTCATTCACAATTGATGAGAGAGCAAGAGCCGGGGGCGCAATCTGGGGCTCAGCAATTGGCTTGACACCGACAGTCACCGTGGAGGTGTATGAAAGCTCCGCGGGAGGGGCTTCGGGCTCGTGAACCGGGTCAACGTGCTCAGAAGAGACCGATGATAAGCCCAGGATGGGCGCCGGGATGACGGGCTCAGCAATGGGCTCGACCTGGCGAGCAGCAATCGTTGAGATGCTGAGGGCTGCGGGCACGGCAGCTGGCTCGGCCACTGGTTCGACGCTCCTTGTAAGTACTGGTGTGAATTCCATTGTTATGGCGACTTCTTCCTCGGTTTGAGGCTCAACGTTCTCAGACTGGACGGTGGAAAACACGAGCTCCGGCTGCGCCAGACCTGAGGTTGGGGGCACGGGGAAAGCTGCCAGCTTAGCCTCCATGTCCGGATCATGCTGAGCGCCCACGTCACTATAAGATATCTGTGAAAGCGGACGCGAGTTCCCTGTGGCGGCGGACAACCACGACGCACGCTGAGGGTCGACAATCACAGACTGCATCGACAAGGGTCGTTCAACGCTGCCTGCAGGAGAGTCCGTGCTCACAGCGAGTGGAGGTGTTGAGACCTCTTCCATTGGCTCGGTCATCATGCCACTATCAACCATGACAGGCTTGGGGAGACTTGGTACGTCAGGAACAGGCGAGAGCCGGCGGCGGATGGAGCCAGGCGTGGCAGACCTAGCGCTACGACGACTAGGCGTGCCGTTTCCGATTGACTCGTCATCACTACCAGCAAAGTCTTGCAGCTCGGCGAACAAGCTCTGGCCACCAGCTTGAGGAGTGCCACTGTAGCTGCTGGCCATGCTGGCGGGGCTGCTTCGCAGATAGGGCTCTTCGCTGGCTTGTCGAGAGCTGCGATCAAACGGGCCACGACTCAATCGGAAGCGACTGGATCTTTGTGAGTGAATAGTGCCTGTGGGCGTCCTGGCCTCGTAGAGATCCTCCTCCTCGGAAGTAGCTGTACTGTGGAGGGAGGATATCGACATGTGTCGCGAGAGCCCAGCTGGCAAGTTCGGTGGGCGCTGCATCTTGCCGAAGCCCCTTGACGTCGTCTCCGTTTCGGTGGCAACGCCGTCGTCGCTGTCCGACATCTGCTCATTGGTTGTCTGGAAATCTTCCGTCTCGGTTCCGCGTTCGTTGGCCGTCTCAAAAGCCGACTCGCTGGCCTCGTTGGCCGTATCGAATTGATCGGTCGACTCGGTTGCGGAAAAGTCGTGCGCCGGTTGGGCGACGGGACTGACGTTGGCTGAGAACATGCGCGGAGAAAGCTGTGCCTGGTCCTCCCATTCAGGGTCGTCCAAAAGGATTTCTTGCTGGCTGCTGCGGAAGCTGCCAAGCAGACGAGAGTTCTTCTTAAGCTCTTTGGATTCAACCTTCTTGCTTCGCCTGTTGCCGCCGCTGGCTGAGGAATCAGCTCGTTTCCGTTCCAGGTCATCACGGAGATCTTGGATGATGCGGCGGAGCTCGAGTTTCTCAGTCTTCTCGCGATGAATAAGGCTGCGTTGACTTTGAATCGTGCGTTGGGCATGGTGGAGAGACGTCTTGATCGTTTCCGTCTCGAGCATGGAGTGTCTGGGTGTGCCCTTGATGGGTGACGGCGGGGGAGAATGCTCGGGAGTAGCATTGTCAGTGGCAGTCTCGAAGTCGTCCTCGCTTGTTCCAGACATGTGCTCGCGCTCGAGTGCCCGCCCACGCTGTGTAGAAAACGCCTTGGCTAGCTCAGTGTTCTGGTTGGTGAGCTCGTCAATCTTGCGCTGCATCGCGGCACGCTCGCCTTCAGCCAAGACGGCGCTGCGCTTCGCCGTGCCTAGTTCAATGTCATGGTGCTTGATGGCAGCAGTGTGCTCCTCGACCAGCCTTGCGTGAGACAACTTGACTTCGTCTAGTTCCTTCTGGAACGCAAGCTTCTCTGCATTGGACGTGCTCAGCGCCTGTGTGAGCTTCTTCTCTCGGTCCGAAGCTTCGCGTTGTTGACTTGAGACCTCCTGCATGCGGGTTTCCAGATTCCAATTCTCCTCCTTGTACCGGTGCTCGCTCTCGTCCAGCGTCTTCAGCCGTTGCTGGAGATTCTCGGTTTCGATTTCGAGCAGCGACTTGTCGTGCTTCAAATCACGAACCTCCTCGTCTCGATCAGCGAGAAGAGCCTGGAGGTTGCGAACTTGAGCGATGAGCGACGTGCTAATCTCGGCGGCGAACTCTATGTCGTGGACTCGGCTGGATGGTTGGTTGCGAACTTTCCTATTAGGCACGCTCAGTTTGGTTGGAGAGCCCGTTGCCTGACTTTCAAACTTGGACGGGCTAACAGAACGCTAGATGACTGTCAGTTATAGTTATAGTTGGGGATGTATCAAGCCCACCCTGCCACTCCTCGCACCATCTGCCACATGCGGAGACCCTGAGCCAGCTTCATTGCTGGGGACCCTTTGCTTGGGCAAAAAGGCCCTCGCGGATTCGCGGGCCAAGTCATTATACTCCTTTTCAATGCCCACCATCTTGGTCTTAAGCTCAGAGCTCAGTTCTCCTTGCGCTTGTAGCTTCTCAACTTCCTGCAGCTGCTCCGTAAGAGCTTTGCGTTGATTGACTAGCGCGGTTCCCAGCTTTCCTGCCTCGTCCAATCGGCGGTCCGTTTCCGCAAGATGGGCTTCTAAAGCGCGTTTCGCCTGTCGCGGAGAAGAACCCGGCCCTGCTGCGAAGAGTTCATGATCAAAAGTCGAGAATCGGTGGTGCGCTGTCGAGGAAGACAAGTTGCTGGACACGAATGGGTCGTCAGAACTGGTCGATGTATCGCCCCCAGGCGCGGGCAGATGAGGTCTGCTATCAGAGCCGAAAGAGGTCATCGTGACGACTGGTGGTTGAGACAAGCAGGACAGACAGACAGCCTGTCTAGAAGCGCCGTGAGACCATCAAACTCGGGTGCCTTGGCGGAGTAATCTGCGCTGTCGATTGGGGTGTGCCCGTCCGCGATGTTTCGGTCGATCGTGGGTGTCGATGAAAATGTGGTGGGTGATGGGAGGTGTGCAGCTCAAGGCAATCCGTGGGCCGCTGTCTTTGACACTTTGTCTTTGAATCCAAGAAAGAGTCTGTGCTGTCGCGCGCGAGATGAACGATCGTGTCGCGTAGTGTCGTAGCACCTGCCCCCTTGCGTGGTAGACTTGCAACGGCGTGCTGTCGTGTCGAGGACAGATTGATCCAATTAAGACGCTCTCAGCTGGCGGAGAGGCAAAGCAGGTACCAATACCGCAATCCTGCAGTGGCCTCACGCGCGCTGCAGGGAGAATGGACGAGAGACCGCCTGCGAAGCCCTGCGAGAGCTGTGATTGAGGGAACCCACAAAGTGGAGACGTGTGAAACGGTCGACGGTCAGTTAAAGCAAAACCGATGGCTGCTGAACGGGACCTGCGTGTCTGCGTCGACAACTCTGGCTACTCGGGCCACATTCAGAGGCAAAGTACAAGAGTGCGGTCGCTTGCAAAGGACTTGCAAAGCGCTTGGGCCAAAGTGTCGCAAGAAATCGCGTCTTGGGGGCGACCTTGGAGCACGACGATGCCCGTTGGAGGGAGGTCCAGCTGGAATGCGTGGATCTGGCCGACGCGCGCTCTCTTCTAGTGTCGAAACAGTTTTGTATGCTTATTAGATAGCGGCATCAACTGGTGCTCCACCCTGCATGAATCAATTTTTAGGAGTGATTCTTATTGCTTCGAAACGTTGCCCGTTCCTGGTGGCTGCCGACAAACTTTGGACGGCCAGAATTGGCTCTCAGGCTTGCAGACCACTCGTCGCGTGCTAATTAGATCAGGACCGTGACGTGTTGCTAGTGGGCGTGTTGTACGATAGCGCCTGGCACCGTTGAAGAAGCTCTTCCGGTAATGTGCTTACCGAGAAGAAGATACCACAGCGAACAAGAAGAAAATGATGATTATAAAAATTAGGCGCGTGTGCAAAGTGAAGGGGATACGAAGCGGATCTGGAATGGTCTATGTTGACAAGTTTCCTCCTTTGTTGTCAAGCGCTGACGCAGTTGCATCCATCAACAAATTTCAATGCCGAAGATCGCATGAACGGCTACATTCCTGCAACGGGAGACAGCCTGGCGGACACTATCCGTACATTGGGTACGTATTTGTACGTTGACCACCTGCAAGGCCCATTTCAGGTCTCTGGATTTCCGTACCATGAATTATTGGCCGAGCATACTGTAGTGCTTTGTTGACATCCATCTTGCGCACTCCGTATCGTGGCTCGAATTCACACGAGCCGCTCTGCTGGTGTGGGGGGCAGCCCCTCCAAGGCCCGGGCCCTCTACGATCTGGGTGCTAGGCACAGGCACAATCAGGAACGTCGCGTCTGATCGAGATTTCCACGCATTGTGGGAAACATGGGTTCTGTTCGCATCATCCTCGTTCACTCCGCGGTGTTCATGTCAAGACGCGAGTTGCGCAGCGTCAAGCCGCTGCACTTCGTTGCTGGGACCTCATCGTTGGCACTGAGTGCCGAAGGATTCTACAGATACACGCAAAGTCTTTGTAGCGCACGTACGTACTGTATTTGTAGACTCGTCATGCTTGATTCCACCGTCATTGGTCCACGTCCCTCAGCTGGAAGTCAACAAGACGCGCTCCCATCGCCAAGCTCATTTCGGCGGAAGAAAACAATGCAGGGGTCGCATAAGCCAATCAAGTTGTGGGTTCTGAACTTTCTTGAAACCATTGGGCCAAGCTCTCAGTGTTGGACAGGTATGGGCGGCAAGGATTCAATCACATGCATGAGCTGGTCTGGTCGTGCATTCCGTCTCCTTGAGCTCGCAATCTGAGCCTCGCGGGTATCGTCAGTCGTATTACATTCGCCAGCGACCTCTGCGCCGGCGCCAATTATCTTGCCTCTGCTTCTTCCTGGTCGCTCACTTCCTCACCGGCTTCAATCCTCTCTTGCCGTCTCTTTGCAGCCTTTTCCCGTTTTCTGTCCAGCAGTTTCTTCAGTCTCTTGGCTGAGTTGAATACACCATTTGTCCCTACGCCACAGGCCGCACAAGTCGGGTCTTTCCGATACCGTTGTAGCGCGCACGGCTCACAAAAGTAATGCCCGCAGCGCGTGACAACGGGCTCGCGATACGCTCCTTTGCAGATGATGCACTTGAAGGGTATTTTCTCCAAGAATGCCTCGTCTTCGGCATCGTCAGTGTTGCCCGCTTTCGCGTCCCGATTTGCAGAGGCTACCACAGTGCCGCCCAAGTTTTTCTTTCCCTTTGTCTCAATCTCCCACTCTCGGTCAAGTTGCCAGCCCTGCTTGACGTCCTCACGAGAGTGGAGATAGATACAGGCGTCACCGTAGCCACAGAATCCCGTCTGCTTGTAGTCTTTGCATACGTCAGGCTTGAAGTCGAAGAATGTGACTGTGCGGACGTTTGTCGAGGCTTTCTGCGGTCCCACTGCTCGCTTGGGCGCATCCGGGTCCTTCTCTATGAATTTGGTCTGATTGGCGAGGCCCTTGTACGTGCCGTCTGGCTCCGTATTTCGTTTCGCCTTTGCTGTGCCCAGCAAGCTCTTTGCCGAGAGCGCGCCCGCGGCGTCTTCGTCGTACCAGTTGCTCTGCTTGGTGGCGTCATTCGTGGAGGCGATTCCCCCGCGGTCGGCGGCATATGGTACGGAAGATGTGTCGGTACTGCCTGCAGGCTTGGCAGATGTGGCTGTAACACCTGCTGTCTTTCTTCGCCTCTTGACACGCTGTCCGGTCTCGTCTTCTGAAGATGAAAAGTCGCTATCAGAGTCCTTCGGCGGTGATGGCTCCGGGCGCTTGCGGATATTCGCTGTGCCTTTTCGCTTCTTGAACATGGCAACTGGGGCCTTGGGAGCGGTGCCTTGCTCAGTGTCTGTCATTTTACAATTATGATTGTAATGGAAATGGGCATGGAGAGCCAAAGAATATCCGTACTTCGGGATTCAATCGCAGGTTATCGGTACGTACCCACCATGTGTTGCAAGCTGACCGTTGGGATTGGGGGGCTAATAGGTGAGCGCCTAGGCGCTTAAATAAGTATGGGGCATTTGAGCGCCTAGGCGCTTAAATAAAATATCTTATATTAGCACCTAGTAAGACTAACTAATTAGGAGCTAGTATTTAATAACCTTTAGTAAGCAAAAGCTATAACTATTATCCTTATAAAGCTCGTTTATTATACCTATCTTTCTATAATATATATATATATAATTTTTTACTTATTTAAGAGATATATTATTATTATAAGTATTAATATAATTATAAAAAATTTTATAAATTAATTATTATTATTAGAATATAACTATCCCTTTTATAAAGCCTTTATTTATATAATTAATACTTAAATAATAAAAAGGGGCTATACTTTTATTTCTTATAAATTAAAAAAAATAATAAATAGTTACTAAATTATTACCTTAAGCTATAATTAAAAAGGTTTAATTATTAATATTATAAGACCTTATTAATAATTAATAACTTTAAAATATACTAAATATTTAGTCTTAATATTTATAAAAGAATCCCTTAATAAATTAATTTAATAATTTATTTATTAATTAAATAATAAATTTATTTATTATAATTATAGACTAAATATAGATATATTTATATATTTAGTTTATTATTAATTATTTAATATTAATATTATTATAATTATAGATTTAATAAATATTAATATAATATTAAAAAAAATTAAGACTTATTTTTATAAATACTTATTAAGTTTTATAACTTAATAAAATATTTATAATTATATTATATAATATAAATATAATCTATAAAAAGGCTAGAATATAATCTATATATTAATAAATAAGCTTAAATTATAAGGCTTTTAAAATAAAATATAATTTAATAATAATAATTAAGTTATTATTATATTATTTATTTATTTAAGCTTATTATAATACTTAAAATTATACTTAAATATCCTTATTCTAGACTATATATATAAGATTAATAAGTATAGAATACCTCTCTTAAATATAATTAGCTTAAATATTTATAAATACTCTTTTTATATTATATTTATTTTTTTATATAATAAAGAAGAAGTAGATTATATATAGGCTTTAAATTAACTATATTTTATATATAATTTATATAATATAAGGTTTCTAAATATTATTCTTATAGATTATTATTTAATTTATATAAATATTATATTGAATTATTTCTTAAATATTATTTTATTATTTTATTAATAATATATTAATTAAGTAATAAAATAATACTATAAACTAAGCTTTTATAAGAAAGAGAATAATCTTAAGAAATAGCTCTTATAAAATAAGTTTTATAAGAGGTAAGTATATATTATTATATCTATAATTACTATAATTTTTAATAAATAATTATAAAAGCTTAAAGAATAATATATTATATTATTTTTTTATAAAATTAGCTATATTATTAAGATCTAGCTTAATTTATATAAAAAGAAGCTTATAAAGGCTTAAGTTAATTAATATATATACTTTAAGAATATTATTATATTATAAGGTAAGGGTATTTATTAATTAATTAAGTATTACTTAAATATTAATTTATTTAATCTTTTTAATACTTAAAGGGCTATTAATCGCGTAATTAAGAATTAAATTTAATTAATTTAAGAGAATTAAATAAAATAATAGTTTTATTTATTAATTAAGCTTAATAAAGTACTATATAATATTATATATAGCTAGGTCTTATATAAAGTATTATATAAAGTTAAGCTTTAAAAAAAATTTATTATTCTTAATTAATAACTTCTTATTTATATTAATATATTTACTTTATTACTTAGTCTTTCTTATACTTATATTATTAAGCCTCTCTTAATTAAAAAAAAGCTATTATAATTTATATATTTTAATAAATAATAATATCTTAAATAACTTAATTATAAATAATAGTATTAGTTATTTATTAAATTATATTAATAATTTAACCTATATAAGACTATATTAATTTTATTAATAAGTAATACTTATTATAAGCTATATATATTTAAGGCTATAGAAAAGGTAATAAATACTTAAACTAAGGTACTATTAATAAACTTAAAATATAATAAAATTAGTTATATTAAAATATTAAGGATATATAAGCTTTATTATATAGATCTTATATTATTATTATTTATAAGATTATTAGCCTTAATATTATTATAAATAATTATAATATTTTTATAAGAAATTATATTATTTTTATAATTACTTAGAATATACTAATAAGTAATTATTATTCCTTTACATATAATTATTATACCTTTATAAATAATTAAAGTATTTATATAATTAATAATTATAATAAAGCCTTATAATATTATAATATTATTAGTATTACTTTAGAGTCTAATTATATTAATATAGAGTCCGATTATATCTCTTAGTATACCTTATTTAGTGTTTTTTTTTACTTAATATAATTATATAGAGTTTTATTAATAATTATACCTAGAGCTTAAGTTATTATTAAAGTTATTATTTAATTTTAAAAAAAGTCTAATATTTAAGCTAGTTTAATAACTATAATTCTAATATAATTATCCTTATATAATCTATAAATAATATATTATTACCCGCGATATTTAATATAAAATATTAATATTAAATAAAATTAAGTTAGATTAATAGTATAAAAAAGTAATAAAATTATTACTTAATTATAATAAAAAAGTTTTATTTTATTATCTTAATTATAAATAAATAAATAAATAATATATAATTTAATAACTATTTAAAAACTAAATTATAAAAAAAATAATAATATATTTAGATTAAAATAAGGTAAAAAATTAATATATTTAAGAATAAATAAATATTATAAAAATAAATAAGAGAGTTAATAGGTTATTTATTAATAAGCGAGGGATATAATATATTTAGGATAAAGCTAAATAAGATAATAAGGTATAAGAAGCACTATATAAGGCGTTATAATCTAATATTATTAAATAAAGATATTTTAATTTTTTATTTAATTATAATACTTTACTAAATTAATCTCTTTAATTATTTATAAATATCCTTTATAATTATTAATTATAACTAAGTTATTAACTTAATTTAATTAATAAAAATAAGATTTTTTTAATATAATTAAAATAAGTTAATATTTTATTTATATTAAAGCTAGGTACTAGCCCTTTACTTATATTTATTAGATTTATAAAGTTATTAAAGAAATAACTATTTATAGTTATTAAACTAGCCTAGGTTATAAACTTATAAGGGTTATTTTTTACTTATTTTTTTATAAAAGTTCTTAATATTAAGTTTAATTTATCTCTTTAATATAAAATATATTAATTAGGTTTAAAAGATCTAGGTATATATAGGGATAAAATAATAATTAAATACTAGGTTTAATAATATACCTTACTTTTTTTTATTATATTTAAAATTATATTATTATTATATAAAGTATTTATAATTATAATAAATTTAATATTAATATAATAATTAAATAAATAAAGATAATAATAATAATATTAATTAAATACTCTATATATAATTATTATTAATAATAGCGCGATATTATAATATATTAATAAGGAGATTATAAAAGATTAATTATTTAAATTATATAAAGGTTTATTTTTTTAATTAAATTACTTAATTATTATAATATAAAGTTCTTTATAATAAATAATAGCGGGCTTTATATATAAGGAGTGCTAATATAATATATTTTATTTAAGCGCCTAGGCGCTTAAATTCCCTATACTTATTTAAGCGCCTAGGCGCTTACCTATTAGCCCCCTTGGGATTGACGACGCTGACTAAAGTGGATCCAGTGGTTTCGACCGGCGACGGTGTTGGCCGAAATGTCAGCTTCCTTTCTGCATACCCTGCGCACATCAACTGTAGGAGTTCATGGTTGGATTGTTCGACAATGGCGCCTCTGGATATTTGATTGGTGCGGATTAATGTAAGGAAGAGCTTACACACGATTCCTTTCAAATCATGCGATCTCTTTTTGAGTGAGTGTGTTTAGCAATTTTCTTGCTGACCGGTGCTTTATCACACACGAAGTCCATGTGCTAGCACTACAGTGACAGGATGTACTATCAGACTTGCCCAGCTCAGCTGAACCACCCAACTCATACATTTGTAAGATCGGCACAAATATTACAGGCCGTCTTTCCGCTTGGCCAAGCTCATAGCCAAAGCCCAAACTACCTCACGAACCTTGAGCCGTTTGCAGGCCTACGTCATAACCAATGAGACGGATGCTCGATCCGACCCAGATCCGACCCCACTCCTGTCTCCGAATGGAGCTAGCCACTTGTCAACGTATGACAGCCACCACTGCCGCGAGCTTTGCATTGGGCTGAGCTAAAGCGTACGATCACTGAGTGACTGCCTTTGTATTGCGTCTGGCCATCGAGACAGTTCTCCGTACAAGGACGCAGGTTGAAGAGTCACTGTTTTGTGAAACAGGTTCACAAGGATGTGCTTCACATAACAGGGCGCCCAATGTCATCATCGCATTGACCCCGCCGCAACCACTGGCAGGCAGCCTCGTGGACCCTGACCTTCCTCACCTTAGTCACCCCGCCAAAGCCATGTGATGTGATCGGCCTGGCATCAGTTGCTCACACGCCGGCTCCTGACACGCCTGCCTGCCTTATCTCGATACTTAGGTAGCCTCCAGCATCACCCGGACGTACAATCTGCTGCATTCAACCCAGACTCTGCGCTCTGGATGTGTCTATTCACACTCTAAAGCACGACAAAATCACGCACACTGTCTTCCAACCCCACCATCGACGATCAACCCTGCTTTCGTTATCCCTTCCACGATGAATTACATCAAGTCAACCGTCAACACCCTCCGCGACCGGTACACCCCCGTCTCCCACACGTCCACCTTCCGCGCGACCGGCCAGATCACCCCCGAAGAGTTCCTCGCCGCGGGCGACTACCTCGTCTACAAGTTCCCCACCTGGTCATGGGCTGACGCCGACGACCCGTCACGCCGGGTATCCTACCTACCACCCGGGAAGCAGTTTCTCGTCACCCGCAACGTGCCCTGTCACCGCCGCCTCGACGACGACTTTGCGGGCGACGCCGGCCACGAGGAGGCGGAGGTGGCGGGCGGCGAGGATGGCGACGAGGCCTGGCTGCGCACGGGAGGCCTCGACTCGAGCCAGCCCCTGAAGAGGCAGCAGGTCCGCACCGTCGATGAGGCCGGCAACGCCGAGTCTGCTGGGCACGACGACGAAGAAGACGACATTCCCGACATGGAGGACGAGGACGACGACGACGCCATCATCCCCTCCTCCACAGACCAAAAGTCCTCCGGCCGACGGACGTACACACTCTACATCATGTACACGCCCTACTACCGCACACCCCGGCTGTATCTGTCCGGATACCTCGCCAACGGCAACCCGCTGCCCCCGGCGGCGATGATGGATGACATTGTGGGCGACTACAAGGACAAGACCGTCACGCTGGAGGACTTTCCCTTTTTCGCCAACACGATCAAAATGGCCAGTGTGCACCCTTGCAAGCACGCACCCGTCATGAAGTCCCTGCTCGACAGGGCAGATGCCGCCCTCCGCATCAGGCGGGAGAAGCTCAAGCAGGGCGAGGCAGGAGGCCAGACGAGCAAACAGGGTCTGGAGGGGCTGGTGGACGAGATTGACAAGCTGGACGTCAAGGGTGCGCAGGAAGCTGCGGATAAAGAGGATTGGGAGGATGTGGGCGGGGAAGCGGGCGAAGATGCAGAGGTTGCCATTCGCGTGGACCAGTATCTGGTGGTCTTCCTCAAAGTGAGTGGTTCTATCGAAACCGTCCAAGATTGTATATCGCTGACATGGGTAGTTTATGGCGAGCGTCACTCCCGGCATCGAGCACGATTTCACAATGGGTGTGTAGCGTGGGGTATTATACAATGTCTTTGGAGTGTAGGCGTTTGGAGCAGGATAATGGGTGCCGTCAGGGATAGATACTACGACGTATGCTGCCAAGTCTACGAGTCACGGAGATCACAACTCGGGGTAATGGAGGATTGTGAGAGCTTGCACCAACTGCGGCGCTATGTGATGTACTCGGCTCATCTCTGGCCTGATAACAATATAAACTTGGTCAACGCAAGACAACCCCTCAGAAATAACACCACCAACACCTGTGTAGTCATCGTCAATGAGCAGCGACAGAAGGCGCTGAAGAGCACAAAAACCTTCCCCCTACGAATGTCCACCCAATGCGCGTTTCAAAAAAAAGCTTTCGGATACGTGCCGAGGACAAGAAAGCCAATGCATGACGCCTGAACATGCTCCCTCTATCGCGTGCTGTGCTGTGCTAGAAAATAATGATGGGCTCGTCTATCGGCGGAATAGGGATAATCGCAATACAAAAAAGAATAAGGGAAGCGGATTTTGTGGGTTGTGTGATTGTTGTCAGTAGTTGGAGGTGGTTTGCCGAGTGTTTCCAGGTGCATCTATTCCCGTGAGGTCGTCTCCGGTCTCGCCCTACGCCATCCCGAAAGGTGCACCAAAATTGGTCGTTGTTTTGAGCCTCAGTGGAACATCCCCTTCAAGGCTTTTGTCATCATTGAGGTCCTCAATGGACTCGTTCATCGTTGGGCGAGGTTCTTTCAAGCCGCCTCCATTTGGAAGGGGGCCACTTTGGCGCCGCGGCTCGTCCTGTCTCGTGCCGGATTCGACCTCCTCCTCTTGGCAGGCGCGCATGACGGTGGGGAGCGCATCATGGCCTTGACTGATGGGCTCCAGTTTCTTGTTGACCTGGTCCCAGAAGATCTCGTCCTGCGCAGGAATGTTCTTCACCATGAGCGGCCCTTTCAAACGCCTGTCCTCTGTGGACTCGAGCAGCTCGTCATGCTCAGCCTCGGGAAGCTCTAGATTCTTTGGAAGCTGCGTGTCAGGCTGAGCCTCGACTACGGCAGCGACCGCGATTTCATTGACTCGCTCGGCATTCTCGGGTTCGGGTGCCGGTGATGGCAATCCCGAGGAGGGTGCTGTATCCCCCTCCTGCGTCCCAGCGGCCTCTGTTCCAGCGACACTCATCGTCGGGAAGAGGGAGAGCGAGTGATTCGGCGTGTGTCCCGCGTGCATCGTGAGCCGCTTGGATTCACCAGCTCGCAAGACCTGTATTGTCTGGTCTTTGGACGAAACCCGTTTTGCGGCACCTGGACATTCAGCGCGGCCTGCATTACCAGCTGCAGGAGGCGATGTCGCTGGCGAGCCCTTGTGAGACTCGCCAAATGTGGGCCGTTGCACTGCCGTGGCCTTTAGGGGGATGCCCTCCAGCTTGGGGTCAACTTCGTTGATGTCAATTGTCGGTACATTCTCCTTGTCCGCCGGGCTCGCATTGTTGTGCAGGAAATCTCTGACACGCCCCGATTGCGGCTGCATTCGCGGATCGAGGGGGGTGAAGGGTGATGTCTCGGGCTGGCCCGTCGGCGAAGTCCTGGAATGTCCACCGTTTGGGCTAAAATGATGCGGCCGTCGAGCTGCGCCGTCCAGACCAGGAGGCAGTGACAATGGATCCACAGCAGGCAGCTGACTCTGATGCGATGCATGTTGTGATAGTGGATGGCCAGTCGGCCCCGATTCGACTGATGCATCGACGCTGCTGCCGTGTTGACTCGCCAGCGGTGACATGACGCCCGTAGCCTGCATGCTTTGCGCCGCCACAGTCTTGAGCGTCTGGTTCTCGCCCTCGAGGCGCTGAATGCGTTCCTTGAGCAGCTGATTCTCCCGCAGCATGATGGCCTTCTCGTTCTCCCAGGCCTCGCGAACCTCCTCCATGATGATACGCTCTTCTTGGTACACTTCCTCTGCACGTCGACGATTGGCCTCGAGATAATTCCGCTCCGCTTCCCACGCTTCGCGAATGAGGGCGTTTTGCTGCGCTAGACGTTGCACTAGCTGATTGGTATTGCTGCTCGGGTACGGTAGTTGTGCGGGCTGTGAGGTTGCATCGGCGGAGATGGACCTGTACAGCGACCCTGCGCTGGTGACGTCGGGGGAACTAAACTGGTACGTTGAGGGACCACTGCGTCCATGAACAGGCGGAAGGCTCTGGTTTCGAAATTGTTTCTTGGGTGCCTTGGGGGGATTGGCCGATGCGGAAAGCGGCTGGTGATTGTGACTGCTCGGAAGCGCGGAAGGAGGAAAGCCGCTGGGTACGGGTGAGAGCAGCGCGGCGACGTTGGTGTGGTTGTTGCCGGCGTAGCGATTGCTGTTGGGCGGCGGTGGTGAGTTGAAATGGTCAAACGCTGCGGAGGGCAGGAACGCGTCGGATGCGAGCTTCTGGTTGAAGTTGCGACGACTGCTATCGCTGGCGTGATTGCTCATGCGGGCGCCAGGACGGCCGTGGCGATTGTCGTGATGATGATTATGATGGTGGTGATTGAGCGAGGCGGCGGCGGTCGTCATTTCGGCTGTACTAGGGGCACGGCGCACTGCACGTGCGCGATGCCATCCACGACTGGAATGCGGCCTGTCTTTATCTCGGGAAATGGCGCGTCGGTGACTCGCCGGTCCAATTCTATGCTGCTACGGGTCCCTGGGGCCTGCAATGGCTCGATACTGGCGTGTAATAAGGTTGCGATCAATCACTGAGGATTGGGCGGAAGAAATCGAGGTATGACGCAAAGAGGGCCGAGCAGAGTGACCTTTGATGGGACGGCAGGGGGATGGGCCGGTGTGGTGCGTGCCTGATTGCTACGTAGCGTTCCCTAGTCGGGCAATTGGAGGCTGCTTCCCCAAAAAGCGATGTTCGTTTGGCAGCGAGAGAATCAGAGGATCCCAGAGGAGCAAAAGACGCCAAGCGAGGGCTTGATAAGGGACTGGGAGCTGGCCGTTGCTTTTGAGCGAGCTGTTGCCGTTGCCGCTGGCCTCCCTCCCGACGCTGATCTGGCGGGCGCGTTGCTTTGTCGCAGCATGTAATAAAGAATGGAGCGATACGGTGACCCAGGCGTGGCTGGCTGAGAGCGGCTCGTGATGGTGTACTGACGGTCGGCTGAGGACAGTGTGCGACCCCAAAGGAGCATCGAGGACGGCAGTTGGCCGACTCAAAAGGGATCCAGGACGACGCAATGCGCAGGCGCCAAGAAGGGGAAACTGAGATCGTGCTGCGCTGGAATCTGAGGCAACAGGATGCAATGCGGCCTGATCCGTTGCGTGGCGCCCTTCCAACGTGCTGATTCCTGAAGGAATCCTGTGCGACCGGTCGTGTGGGCTGTGGCTCTACCAGCGGCAGCAGGTGGTGGAGCTGCTGTACAGTAGGTGCAGTGGTCGCCCCCGTGGGCCAAGCAAGCACCTCTCCAGACAGACTGTGACGAACCTGACTGCAAGGTGCGTTGTCGCTCGACAGGGCCTCGCGTTCACTCTCCAGCAAGTGGAGGTGTCCCGACTGGAGTATCCGTCGTTGGCTGCCGGTCCACGTCACGAAGGGGGCTGCAGCGCGATAGCGGTCAGCACAGGGCACGAGATAGCAAACAGAGTGAGTCGTGGCTGGCTGGTTTGGTGGAGGAAAGCTGGACCGAGCGCGATGTGAGGAAACACGAGGGAGCAGAGGACAAAAGAGGAGATGGCCCAGATGCGAACGCGCGTGGAGACACGAGCAAGCAAGTCTGTCCGTCCGTCTCACTTCTTTCATGTCCGATGCTCAGGGTCCTTGTCTGGTGACGGCTGTGCGGTACGGCTAACAGGCAGGACAGACATGGCCAATTTCTCGTGATGGGCGGCTTCCCATTGGGCCCCATGCTCCTCGGCACCACAAGACCCTGCATGTCTTCTCTCAGTCTGGACAATTTCTCCAGCCTGGGCCCGTCCACATGATGGCCCAAAATCAAATTGGCCCGTTTCCCATCCAGTCTCGGCACCGGGCATGCTGTGCATTTTCAGGTCGGCTGACTCGCCCGGCCTGGCATGGCGTCAACTGTGCAGCTGCACGCGGGCGGGCAGGTTTCATCACGTTGACAGACAGACAGACACTCGTCGCATCCGCCCGGTAGACCACCCCCATTGCTTCCGCGTGCTTGCATCCCCTGGCTCAGATGGCCAGTATCGCCCGTCCGCCTTGGATCGGACTGACCAACAAGTGACGGACGCACGCACGCTGTTCTCACCGCCAGCCCATCCGACATTGCCCGTCGGTGAGCCACTCACGATGCCTTCACAGTGTCCACTGCATCCACCTTGAGCGCGCAACCGGTCCGAAGCGTCAGGACAGTGCAGCGCCCATAGAGAAGAGCCACCTATACTCCGTACATATCAATAAGTCTCCCATCTAGCCTTGCCTGGTTCAAGGCGATGGGCCGGTCTGAGAGTGCACAGACGCTTCGTTCCAGAAGTTTTCTCGATCGACCAAGCGCTGGCAGAATCGATTTCAGTTCAAAGAGATGTGGACCCGCAGACCAGCTAGCGACTAGCCTCGGCCATGTTCCTCGCCGCCATCGCACAAATACACAACCCGATAAGGTACGCAAGCATCTAAGCGTCTTTGCCCTTGTCAATATCAAGCTTGTTATTATTCAGGCAAGAGGGCTGCGTATTCGAACCACTAAGCACTGAATGAAGATGCAGTGGCCAAACATCGTTGATGGGAACGTTACTCTTGCGGACGTAGTTGGCCCACTGCGCAGTCCTTTCGCAATGGCTCACCAAGTGCCCCCCTGCTAGCCATGGTATGCCTGTAACCGGCGGACAACAGCGTGCAACAAATAACACTGGCGCTTGCGACTCATGGCTGTGACGCCTCTTCCTCTTGGACGTGATGGACATGACGACGCTTCTGAGATGTGCTCAGCGCAAGGAGCCCTGTGACAGCGGCTCCACCCGCGCCTCATGGCCGTGTCCCCAGAGTTTTGTGCTTGAATGCAGCGTCGTGAATAATCCAGACACTGACCTTGGGTCGGTGTCTTGGCCCGTCATAAAGGGGTCATTCCAATTGTAACCTCAAAGAAACTGCACAATGGCACCAGTTGGCCCGACTGACTAGCGTCACAACCCCCCCAACGCATGGGGAGGGACCCCCGCGGGCCGCGAAGGTGAAGCGCATCCCCGCGAGCCTCGTCTTAGGATCGGCACACCCACCCGAGACATTCGTCGAGCTTCGCGGGGGAACACTGTTGAAAGACTCAGGCAGCCGTTGACGCTGCCTGTTAGCGTCATCTGGAGCAATGGAGCGGTGTTATTCACTTGACCGCGAAGTACGGGAGCGCCATGATAAAAGGCTGAAACGAAATATCAGAGCCAAGGGGCTTGGCGGCATTCTCACGTTCTCAACACCCACGCTCGCCATCGGGCCGTTTGGCCAACGTATTCCATCAGTGTCACGGATGAGAGTGCCAAGGTCAATTTATCTGCGGCAGTGGAATCGACGCTTGAGACATTTTACGGGACTCTTCCGCAAGTGTGTGCGCGGGGAGGTTTGTCGCTTGCCGCTGACGGCAAAAAGACAGCTGAGACGTTGTCTGTGGTGTCCGTCCCAGCGACATCCGTCACAGACGGAGAGCCTCCGGAAAATCCGTGATGCAGGATCATTATGCAGTGTGCCAAGTGACTTGGCTGCTGTGCTAATCATGGATCGTCGACCGACCCTGATCCTGCGCGGAAAACTCCCCCTTCAAACCCGCAGAGAGGCGCACCGTCAAAGGTTTTCGCAATCATCCCTAGCGGGCGGCGCCGCTCTGGTTCTAAGATGGCACAGCGAGCCACACCTTTTGTTCCCCGTGGGGACGAGGAAATTCTAGACTCTGGGCACCAAGATATGACACGTTACAAGCCTAGAAGCAGGTGCCCGGTCTTTCGGGACAAGGGCATTGAGGCACGGACTTTCATGGTACTGCATTTAGCCGCGGGGCAGAACCACGCGATACATTGCGATGTTTGCAGCGAGAGCTGTTATCAAGGACTGGGGCTCGTTCGTCCGTCCATCCAAGTGCAGATGTCTTTGTGCAAAAGCCAGTTGAGGGCAGCGGTTGAAGTAGCCCGGAGATGCAGACGGTTGTGCGTCAATCCCCGTGGGGGAACGAGCAACAGGGCCACGAGCTAATATGTAAGCGCCAAAACAGATGTGGAAGGACCACCTAATTAATCAAACGATGCAGCCACACATGATCTCCAGTGCGCGGTAAATGAGGCATTTTCGTGCTCTCGCGTTCTCGTGTCTCCTGCTGATGAGCGAGGCTAGCGAAGACCGTGTCAATGATTACGTACCGTATCTGGCTCTCTCGCCCTCGTAGGCGCGCCTGGGCTGCGCCAAAGGTGCCTCGCGGTCAGCAGGGCACGTACGTACCTAGGCTTGGCATTCCGAACCGAGAAAATCGTGTTCCGACTAATAATTACTTATTCGTCTAGGCTCTGCATGGACGCGTTTGTACTGGTTGGCTCCTGGCTGGATGAAGCAGGCGAAATTTGCGAAAAGGCAAGGCGGGACAGGTCTGACTCCGCGCTGCACATTGGGGACACTGTGCCAGGCTGACCAACAGGCGATTAAGGTGAATGAGCGTGACGGTGAGTGTTGTGAGATTACGTAGTGCTCTGGGGTCCCTTGAGCGACCGGGTCACAAAGTTATTGCACGTCTCGTGCCGTCCTTCCTCACTCGTCAGGGCGCGCCTCACAACTGAGAAGTGTGTATGCATGTCATTGCACGGCGCAATGCACCAGCGAGGCGGTCAGCTCATGCGGCTGAAAAAAATCCCTACCGCTCGAGCACACTTTGCAAGTTGTCCAGTGAAGGACACCTTGTCGCGTGCGCACCAGGATCCTCCCATAGATCGGATCCGAGCCTTCATGACCAGGTTTTGCCATAACCACACGGCGTGGGTGCTGTGGCGCGAAGAACAGGCTTGACAAAGCTTGCCAGTGTCATCCGACTCTGCGCGAAGCTCTGCGCGCCAATGGAGAAAAGGTCGACAGCGACGCGTGCAATCACACGGTCCGACGTGATTGCGCGTTGGGTTACGTGGTGGCGTGGCGGGTGATCATCGCTGCCAGCGTCGACGGGGCAGTGATGACGCGCCACGCACGACGTGAGGCTCCAAGCTGCGCAGGGCGACGCGCAATGTCGCGGAGAGTTGGATCGGCCTGGGTACAGGAAGCGCGGCCGAGGACATCGGAGGCTCATCACCGATATGGCTGCACGGCGACCAACAAACAAGTGTCGTCGACGTCGAAGCTGGCGCGACCCCCATCCACCCGCGTCGTCACAGCGCACAGAAACGCGATGCATCCTGTCCTCCAATTCACTTCCTCCTTCCCTGCTTCGGCGAAACAGCGCGGTGCAAGTGAACTGCGGCGCGACCTGATCGTGGTTGGTTCATGTTGGTCAGGTCTCTCTGTGAGCTGATCTCGGGTGCGATGCAGGCCAACCTGCCTTGGCTCCAGGGAGTCTGTGGCAAGGCAGTGCAGGTGAGTCAATGGCCTCACGGAACCATTCCCACCGTTTCTCACCACACGGGATGACATGCCAACATGATGTGGTCACCCGAAACACCAAGGGGTGCGTGCGCCTTGGCAAGGGAGCGGATTAGCCTTAAGCTTAAGCCAAAGACTATTTCTGTGAGACAGGTCCGTCACACTTGATGGCGACGATCACGGCAATGGCTGCGGCCGCATGTCGGACTGGACGGATATCAACCTGATGAGTACGTATGCCAGCGGCACTGGACTGACAAGTGCCGGGACCTGGATCTGCGGACAACGGTGGCTAGAGAGATTCTTGACCGTGATATGGTGTCTTTGTAGTATGGCGATCCCTGCACTCAAGTGCTTGATTACCAGGTGCCGTGCCGTAATTATGCTAATAATCAGCAATAACCGTCACCTCCGGCAGGGGAACCTTATCAGTGAAACTGCAAATTGGCCTGGCGACGGTCCATTTTAGCATTGGCTCAGGTGAGAATGCTCTCGCTGCGGTCGTCGCACCGGCGCCAACTGAGCCGCCCAGGCCAACTGTCCGGGCCGATCCCGTCCCTTAATTGTCATCCACCTCACCCCACTCGTCATTCGCCAGCACCAATACCATCCATGATCACCGCTGCCTGTTTCTGACAACAATCACCAGACGGGGGTTGGCGTTTCTGGTTCAGGCGCAGTGCATAAGGCTATGATGACAGATAGGGGCGACCACGCTGACAACGGTATCCGCACGCAATGGGGCTCAAGATGTGATGGCACGCACAGTGTACATCTCGAAACCATGGGGGCGTTCTCAACACGGCGGGCGAGTGCCGTCGCTGCCGCATGGTCCCAATCAGCTCTCGTCATGTGGGATGCTGGGGGCCAGCGTGTGGGTGAGCACGGGAGTACTCAGCCGAGGAAGTCCATCAGCCGCATGATGGGGATGGCCAGAGCCAAGACTGCCCTGTCTGTCCCCCGCCTTGAACCGACAGTGCGCGATCTCCAACCAGATGTGCTCCCGTAAAATTGTCAGCCTGAGTAGCCGCCCTCATGCACGGAGACACCCCACGTCTTGATGGCGCATCGCGCGTTGGCAAGGCGCACACACCCTGGATTGCGGCCTTTGCTGACTAGTCTGGCAGATCTCTGGCCCCGTGAACAAGGAATGGGCGCCATTCACGAGTAGCGGTGCGACAGCATGTCATCTTTGGATCTTGCTGCCCGGGTCCTGGGGTCAGAGAGGCCAGTGAGAGGGTCCGACTAGCCTCACTCTCGTCCTGGTGCGATCTCTGTATAAGACAGACGGAGTGTGTACGCAATAACGAGTCTTCAACGGTACGTACAACGCCAGGCAACGACTGGCAGATGTGATGAGGATGCTGCGGACTGCCAAGTGCCTGGCTGTGGTTTATTAGCCTACAGGGCCTTTAGACGTTGGCCCTTGTTCGTGCCATAGTCAGGCTCGCCAACTTTCATCTGCGCTGCGCTCAATTGGAACGCGATGATGTCGTGTAGCCAGGTCGATGGAGGCAGGCCACGCTCCCGTCATGCGCATGCATGCAGCAAGTAATTAGCAGCCCCGAAAGAAAGAATGAGTTGAAGATCATGAATGAGACATACCACCCTCCCGCGCGTGGCAACGGCTGGGCTGGCATGGATTGCAACGGTGCAGACCATGTCTGCCTCTCTCGTCCCATCTTGGACAGACCCCCCCGTCGAGGCGCCCCCATCCCCAAGGCGTCGGCGAGGGGCGGCGGTCTTGTCGTCTAGCTCCGGCCGTGGACGATGAGCCCTCATAACGTAGCAACGCCCCTAGCAGGCAGACATTGCCAAAGTTGCGCGCCATTTGTTGCTAAATGTTGAACATATCTATGTCAGCTCGACTCACTTAGATCTCGGCCAAGATTTCTTGGATATTGAAGGCTCACATCGAATCCTGCATCATCGTTGTCAGTGACTTTCCCTCACCTCGTTCCCTTGGCGCTGGACTCACCCTCACACAGTGAACGGGCCCGTTGTCTCACACCTACGCCGCCATCTGGAATCAACGACCCTGTGTGTCTCGAAGTACCCAGTGAGGCAGTCGAGTCGCACAATCGATGGCACAGGCTTTCGTCCGATACAGTCAGCGTGACCAAGACAAACCAACGAGCTCGAGTACGCCTCATTCTTTGAACAAAGACAACATCAAGACCCCGAGCCGGGAGCCCTTCAGAGTACAAGACCAGGACTCTATCCGCCTCTCGCCCACTATTGCTCAAGCATCCTCATCTTCTATTTTTATCACGTCCAAGACGCTCCTTGCGTACGCCAGTGCACTGCCGAGGGCCAAGCCGCTCTAGTCAGTCAGCCTTGTCCACACCGAACTTGAGCACGCCGCATTCCAGAAGACCTCTTGGTGATTCGCGCGCGAATTTACCGAGACGAGCGACCCAGCAAGCCACCACCAACGATAGCAACACCACCGCTGGGGAGCAACGGCTGCAATTGACTCGCTCTCTGTCAAGTGGCCCCGTAACCCCGTGCGCCAATTTCATTCGGACTCGGACTTGCTACTTGTCCATCGCATCGGGGAATCGACGACACCACACCCACTCGGATGATTGCTTGTTTTTGGTCCTTCCAAATCGACATTGACGCCTTTTCCTGCATGATTAGCCCAACACGAATACGTACCAGCCAAGGATCCTTTGTGCACTACGTAATTAACGTGAGGGTCTACTCGAGGTTGATTGATTGTTAGCCGACCGGATCGTGCTGCATTGATTGGGTTCTTGTTATTCATCGTCATTCTTGAACATGGCGCCCCACGACGGCGAAATTATTGTTGCTCAACAACAACATCGAGAGCAAGGCCCTCCACAAGGTGAGTGCCATTTTTTTTCTTTTCGTGCTCTTGTCAATTTGTCAGCTGTGTTTGCCTCTCAAGTGGAGCGGCAGCTGAAGCGGCAGCTGGAGCCAGCGCCGCTGCATTACAGTGGGCATGGGTCGAATGGCTCCTTCCTCACCTTACTTGGCCCCCCCATCGAGCTGAATCTTCACTTCCACGACGCTGGCCCCGTCGGAACCTGGATCTCTCGGCTTGCCATCAAGGCACACGCACACATTCTGCACCCACCTTCTAGGATCTGGCTGCGCGTCAGACTGTGCCTCATACCCAGCCGGCCTGGCAATCCCGTGCGGCGGGTCTGGTGATCCGATCAGTGGCCGCCGGGAGGGAGTCCCCCCACACGCCAAGCCGAGCAAGGTCCCTGGCCGTGTCACAGTGTGTCGTCACAGTGCCTGCGCATGCGCCTGCAGTGACGTGACCCGCGCTTTCCCCTTCCCACCCTCGCGAAAAGCCTCACCTAGGCCAGGCCCTCGTGCAGCCCCCACCAACCAGCCCGCCAACGTCCGAGTCGCGACCGGCACACACTCTCCCTACAAGTCTCTAGCCCTCGTCTTCTAGTCATCGACCTCCCCGTTCCCACCACAAGCCAGCAGTTCATTTCCGATACTTCACCATTCTAGCCTTCATTCCTGCCGTCGCATTTCCCCTGGCGCCGGCTAATCCGTGAATCTCTGATCTCAGATGGGACCACCGCACAACCTTTTCCACCCCAGACAGGACACACACAACATACATCATGCAATAGAAGCTCGACAACTTCGGACACGGCAAAATCGTATACCCTGAGCTCACCCCGCCAACTGCCCAGTGACTTTGCGCAAGACGCTATCCTCGAGGAAGGCCCCGACTCGGAGGACTCACCAACAGAGCCTCTTACGCCAACGAGCAGCCACTCGCCACAATTCACCACTGTGAGGCAGACACACAGCGATAATTACTATCCTTCGTTCGACTACTCGAGACCCCGACCGGAGGACACGCTTCTCGCTCCAAGTGCGGTCTGCGACGGAAGCAGCATCTGGCGCCCCTACTCCGAAGAACAGGCACAGGCGTCGGTCGAGAAGAGTTCAAACGCAGCCAATCCGCCGTCTCTGTCGCGCCGATCGTCTCGCACATCGACTTCCGGCCTCAGGCGCACAATGTCGAATCTTTTCCGCCGCTCCAACTCCAGCCATGCCGCTGGCGCACAGCAGGCTCATGGTAATCCCGCACCCCAACCACCGACATCCAACCCTCAACCACGCGCAAACCCATCGCAGGAGGATGCCCCAAAAAGAACGACGGCTCCCGTCGCCAGTCGTCCGCCACCAATTAGCAATGGCATGGCCAAGCCGAATCGCCGATTTTCGTTCCACAGGTCTGCAACGACGACCCGATCCAACACCCCTCCCTCGCCGGGATCGCCGCTGGACGGTCCCCTTGAGGATCACAACGCCCTCCACCCCGTGCCTAGCGCGAACAGCGCGCTTCCCACCGCCAAGGATTTTGACAACAAGAAAAAGAACCGCTCTGCAACGGGTTTATCACTGCGCGGGAAAACCATCAATTTCCTGACTCCAAATACACCCAATGGCCACGGGGCTGCGACGCAACGGGCCTCGCGTCCACGTTCGCGCCGGGCCAGCAGCTTTGATTCACAACGTGCCATCTCGCAGACACGATCGCCCCGTACGCCCATTCCCGTGGAACCCAGCACATTGGCGGCTGAGCGCCAGGAGTGGGCGCTCGCGCCCGATGCCGGTACCGGAACCAAAGCTCGACGCATGAGTTTGAGCCTTCCCGATGAGTTCATGGTCGATGTCGCTGAGCTCCTGGATGAATTTGAGTATCAGTCCAAATTCCTTGGCCGTCATGGGAAACATATCGGGAAAGGCGCCGCGTCCAAGGTCACCTTGATGATGCGCAAGGGGTGTCCCGAGGAGCTGTACGCGGTCAAAGAGTTTCGCGGAAAATCCAGCAGCGAAACTCAGGATTATTTCGATAAAAAAGTCAAGTCCGAGTTCAGCCTGGCCAAAAGCTTGCACCATCCCAATATTGTCGAGACGTTCCGCCTTTGTAAGCACCACTCCCGCTGGAACCACGTCATGGAGTATTGCTCCGAGGGCGATCTGTTCGGCCTGGTACAGAAAGGGCATTTCCTGGGCGAGAACAAGAAGAAGGACCGCCATTGTCTTTTCAAGCAACTTGTGCAGGGAGTACACTACTTGCACTCGCACGGCATTGCCCATCGCGACATCAAGTTGGACAACTTGCTCATCACCGCGGACAGTAAGCTTAAAATCACAGATTTTGGTGTCTCGGAAGTCTTTTCTGGCACACACCCCGGTCTCCGCGAAGCTGGCGGGCAGTGTGGTCAACACATGGACAATGAAGTCCGGCTCTGTTCGCCAGGAATTTGCGGATCAATGCCGTACATTGCCCCCGAAGTAGTTGCCAAGAGAGACAAGTACGATCCTCGTGGGCTGGATGTGTGGAGCAGTGGCATCGTTCTCATCTATCTCACCTTTGGTGGCGCCATTTGGGAGAAGGCTGCTCCTGGTCACGGCCAGTACGACGACCTCGTCAAGGGCTGGGAGAAATGGGAGGCGAAGCACGAGCCTGGGGCCTCCATGTCTGATACTGATTACCCGCATCAGAAGGCATTTGATATCGGTATCAGCCCTCCTGCACTTCGCCGGCTCCTGCTGCGGATGCTGCACCCAAACCCAGCCAAACGCATCAACATCAATGATGTGATTAATAACCGATGGATGAAGGGAGTCGAGTGCTGTCAGGTTGAGTCATACGATGACCCCTGCCTGCTCATTGACGCGACCAAATCCACCTCATGGAACGGCAGCAAGAAACTGTTTTGCCATAGCCATCTGCCTCCAAAGAGCCAAGGGCACTCCTTGGGCAAGATGCCTGGTCAGCCAGGGTACTAGCACGATATTTGGGACGCAAAATACGCGGTACCCTATGGCCAGTAATAGTTTTGCAGTTCACTTTCATGAACATTCCGTATAGATCGTCCTCGTTCTCGGAACATTATCGGCCACACGGACTGATTTGACAACAAATTCTTTACTTTGCGATCTATGGTGGCGTTTGAGGTGAACCGGTCTAGGATGGCGTTTGCGATGCGGGGATCCTGACGGGTTGCCCTCATATTCATGGGCCTGTCACTAGAACAGGCAGAAGGATGTAGATAATGTGACTGCAATCTTGAATACACTGCCTTTGGTGTCATGTCTGAGCTGGACTTGATATGTCCCCAGAATTGCATTCGGATTATACAGCAAATGGTCACAACCAAGGCACAGATCATCCGTGTGCAGGCTCATCACTAGGCACATCAAGGACTGGAGATTTATCTGCTTTGCATAGATTGTCTATGGGCTACGGGTGCACGGCAGCGGTGTCCCCCCGTGTTCACGGCAACTTCTTGTCCATCAACTCTGTCAGTTCGTCCAGCAACTCCACGGTCTCGGCGGGACTGGCAATCCAGGCCGTGGTTCCCACGCTCCTCGCCTTGAAGTCGTTGGCGCCCGCACTCAGGAACTGATCGCCCACGTGCAACGTGTTCTCGCCCTTGATGCTCCGTCCCGGCCCGGCACCAAACCACTGCTGGCAGACCGTCACTCCCCACGACTTGTCGCCAATGTCCACAAAGACGTCGCGTCCGCCGTTGAAGGCGCAGAACGGCACGCGTGGGCGCGAAATGGATCCCTTGCGGGCGTTCACGGACGAAGTGTTGGTCATGGCGTATCCGAGCGTGGTCGCCTCGAGGATGCGCTGGACCACCAGCACGGTCTCCTCGAGGGACTCTCGGGCAATGCGGATGGACGGGTCCTCGGCGATGATGCCGACCGCCCGGTCCTTGCGTATAATGGTGGCAGGAAGGTTCATCATGCGGACGCAGTCGCGGAGCGCGCCCTCGGCCACGTCGAGAAGGGCGGCGATGTCGGCCTCGCCCCAGGCCGCCATTTCAGGCGTGAGCCACTGCTCCCGGGGCACAGGCGCCAGCCGATGGGGCGAGGATTGCGAGTACTCAAAGAGGTAGTTGTCCTCGCCGCCCATGATGACAATGTTCTGCTTCTGCACGGGATCCAGCTCCGTTGACGCGGCAATGGCGTCCAGCAGACCGTGGAGACGCCCATAGTATCGGTCGGCGGTGGTATACCCAGCAGCCGTGACGATGCCTATTTTGATATTCTTCTTCATGAGATCTGTCTCCGCGATCAGCGTTCATGTTCCGGATACATGCATGCAAGCGGAGCCCGTACTGAGGATTCTCGTGACCACGGGGTTGTCCGGCTCTAGGCTTTCTCCATCATCGTAGAGCGTGACATCACCGTCAAACGTCGCCAGTTGCAGTGAGCCGGCGGTCACAGCCATGATCTGGGCCGAGTTCAACACCAACCTCACATCGTTGAATGAAGGAGCCACGTATCGACGTGAGGATATGTAGCGTTTGCGGTCCTGGTACTTGAATGCCGCCTCGAGCGGTAGCCTTGTGAAGAAAGGTCCCGCCGTTGGCACCAGCATGCGTAGTTTGGATGGGAAGGAACCATCAGTCTGTCGCGACACTAGAGACCAGGATCAGTATCCGTCGTCTTGTCGGCATGACGCGAGAGCATGGCCATCTTACTGTGATCGTCGATCATGAGCTCTACATCGCGGAAAATCTCAGCATAGCGACGGTGCGCCTCGGCAGCTGACTTTTCCACATCTGTTCCATCGCCAAAAACGCCCGTGGGTTCAGAGTACAGCACAAAGGGAACGGCGAGCAGGCCCTTGACCCATTCTGGCTTGATTAGCCCAACTCTTCAATAGATTCCGAGATCTACTCGGATCCCCAACATTGAAGCATGTGGAACACTGCTGAGGATCCAGGATGAGTCAATTCACCTACCAATGAATTGGTCTCGCCTGTGTGTCTTGAGAGCATCTGTTCTCCAGAGTCAGTCTCGCTGTATCGTGGACAACGGTGGGGCAGCGAGGGGCATGGACGACTCACACTCTACACGGTATCGGGTCGTCATGGCGTCTATTGCAGCGGCTTGTTTTCAAAGAGCTTATGATCCTTTTTGAACGTGGTAAGGCGAAGCTGGTCGGTGAGGGGAAGATGGTCAGGCTGCACGTGCCGGTGGTCAATGTCGCTACTGTTTATGAAGTCGCGGCAGGCGCCGCCGTCCGCGCCTACGGTGGTACAGTATACACGTAATGATGTAGACGCGCTAGCACAAATTTGCATAATTCAGGCCAGTATCAATAGACTCCATCATTAAACCCCTGAATTCGTCAACACGCCGTTTCTAAGATGATGTGGATGTCATTCTCCGTATGTTAATCCGCAGTGTCTCTTATTCATAGAGGTAGAAAGCGTTGAGTAGTGAATGCAACCCATCTCGTAGACACCGTGACCCCAACTTCTGAGTCGGGCGAATTGGCACAGAAGATGATCCATTCATTGTGGCATCAGTCACGATTTGGCAGCATATGCCCCACTAGTCTAGTACTTCGCCCACCAAGTTCCCAAACAAACAACAGCCATGTGGCTTTGGTATCGTCCATCCAGAGTCTCCTCGCTTCATAGACCCCCATCTCCATCCCTCCGCCACTCATTTCATCCCCATACAGAACTTGAAGTGGGTCTGCACTCTCTCAATGTTATTCCGCCGTTGACTTGCCCCTGATCCATTTGCTCTGCCACGAGTAGAGCTCGATATCAGGCTCGAGTCGTCATTATTCGGAATGCGGACTGTAGTCTGAGCCTCGACCATCGTCTTCCGCTGTGCCATTGTCGCACTGTCTGAATGACAGTATGCAAGGAACCAAAACAAGCACCTGGTCGGGCAGTTCTATCGTGGCGCACTGAAGACCTTGGTCGCGCAACTTCAGACCAGTAGCTTCCTTAAGCTTGAACGCCGTCCGCTTGCTGCTGCTGCTGCTGCTGCTGGATCGCAATCTCGTCCGCGCGGACCATGACGCTCTGCAGGACACTCTGCTGATCGGGGGACAATTGCGATGTCAACGATGTGTAGAACTGGGGCTGCTCTTGCTGCATGCGGAGCATCACACCCTTGAACATGGAATACGGCTCCAACTTGTCCAGAGGCGAGTCAAGGAGGTTCTCTTCTTCGCCAAGTTCGCCCTCGTCATCGTCGTCGTCAATAGCGCGGCTGAACTTTTGGGCCTAGAAAACAAGTCAGTCTCAGTCGCACGATGGCGCTGTACACGTGCTGAATTCACTTACCTCTTCATTCAAGAAGTCTAGGTAGGCAGCGCTTTCGTCTTTGACGTCGGCAGACACCTCAGTCTCGGCCGCGGTGGCCGTCTCGCCATCCCAGTTGGCCTCCTCGTCTGCCCACTCATCGTCGTCGCCATAGTCATAGCTTCCGCTGAACTGGAAGTCATCACGGAGGGCCTCTTCGCGGTTCTTGAGAGCCGTTGGCAGTGTCCGGAAGAGCTCCGTAACACCTTGCAGCAAGCGTGGCCAGCCAACCGAGACACTGGCGGGGATCTGTTCGTGATTCAGGTTCAAAAGGGCAGTGATCGCAATGATGCACAGCTTCTTGTCGTGGACGCGGTTGAACGAGTTCATGTGGCTGAACCACAGACTGAAAAACCGGTTTGTCCAACCCTTGTTCTCGAGGACCTGGAGTGCAAGCACCGGGTTGTAGTTGATCGCGTTGATGACCATCTCCATCAGATGGATCCTGGTCGTCTTGACCTTGATCTCGGAAGCGGCAAGGATGTTCATCGCCATGATGATGAAACCCTCCACACACTGGTCAATGGATCCCTGCAAGCACAACATCATAGCCTCGGCGAGCTTGCAGGCGCTTATCCTCTCCAGACCCTGAACCTCCTCGGTGAACATGTCAGCGATCATGGAGTAAAGTGCCTGGATATACTCGGGCGTTTGCGCAAGCTGCACCGCGCCGTAACGGACGATGTTGTCCAGGGCAGGCAGCATGTCTTCGAGATAGTACTCGGCGCCGGCCTTGAAAGTCGTGTGAATGAGCTGGAAAGCCTGCCACATATTGGGGGAAATGCTCTTCGCTGCGAACGTGCAGCTATCGATGATCTCGAAGACCTCGTTGTACAGATCTGGAGCAGTCAGTAAATTGTGACGGGCCGATCACATTGCAATCTCACCATAGAGCTTGTTCTCGAGCGTGACCTTAATGACAGGCATCAGGACGGCCTCAATGTGCAGGAGCACATCAGGCGTGCTCTCCAGAGTTAGAATCAATGTGCCAATGGTCTGCAGGACGCCAAGGGCAGTGATGCTCTTGTCATCGTAATCAGTGAGACCCTCGCCGTCTTCGCCAGCTGCGGCCTCCTTCTCAAGGAGCTCCCGCACGATGCGAAGGTAAGTATCACGGAGCTGTTCACTGAGTGCCACAGCAAACGGAGTGAGCTCTGCTGCGAACACCTCCACGAAGTCTTCCATGACGTTGGCCAACGCATCAATATCGGCCTCGTTGGCGAGCTTGAGCAGCTGTTGCATGATGGTGGGAATGCTTGTCTGCATTTCGTTGCGAATGATGTCGTGACGAATGAGAGGCTGCAGAGCCAAGGCGGCTGTGACCCTCACGGGGAGGGCTGGGTCGGCCATGCACTCCAAGATGTGGCGATAGATGGTCATCAGGTTGTTTTGGTCCTGGAAGTTAAGCTGCTCAAACTTCTCAATCGTGTCGCAGGCACGAGCACGCAGGTACCCCTTTGGACTGGTGAACTCCGGGAATACGTATCGAACGAGGAAGTATTCCACCTGGCCGGCAATGGGGCTCTTCTTTCCTAGAATGACCGGTGCAAGCGTGCCGATCATACGGAGGGCACCCTCCTTGCGAACATGGTCCTTCTGGTCGTCGGGCTGCGTCTCGTATTCGTTGACAAGGTGGTTGACGTACTTTAGAATCTCGAAGGTCTCTAGACGGCGGTTCTTGGTCAGGTTGACCAAAAAGTTCACGGCAGCAACGTCGGGAGCGGCTGCGTCCTCAAAGTAGTTGAGCTTGCGGTGCAGATACTCTTGAGGCTCGTCCTCAAATTTCTCAAGATCGTCCTCGGTGAGGCAGAGAATAGGGAACACAAAGTGCGTAACAAGGTTCGTCAAGTGAGGCTTCAGGTGGGCCCACATCTCCTTGGGTTTAACAGATTCGTCGAGGAAAATGAGCGTGTAGGATAGGCAGGGTCGACTGAGCCAGGCAGTCTTTGCTACCCATTTCTCGATCTCAGCCAGGTAGTGCTTCATGATTTCAGGAGCAATCTGCTGGGTGAATCTCTTGGCAAAGATAAGCGCCTCGTCTCCCTTTCCAGGTGACGAGGGATTTCCGTGCCTACCCAAGTTAGCACGCGCGAAGATGGGCATTCGTGACGTCCGCCATACCTAATGAACAAGCGGTTGAGGTTGAAGTAGGCCCACTTCTTGGCTTTCCACCAGTGGTTCTTCTCACGATCGAAATCGTCGCCCTCCAGAGCACTGGCGGGCGGAGGTTTGGCGACTGTGCCGAGAAGAACTGTGCACCAACCAATGTTGACCTGCTCGTCCCTGAGATGCGGGCAAAGCTCCAGCTAGCAGAGTCAGCGTTCTCATGTCCGGCAACGTCCAGAGAACATGGGCCTTACCCAGCTTGCGTGCTTGTATGCCTTGAGCGCAAGGTGAAGCATTTCGCCCGCCTCGTCACTCTCCTGGTTCACCAGCTCGTTGCAGATCGCCAGCAGACGAGGGAAGCTAGCCTCGACGATCTTGTCAAAGTGCTCCCTGTCTTGGCTGTCGGTCGACTTGTACCTGAAGGCCCGGCAGAGAGCCATGAGACATTGTAGGCCAGCCAGGACGGAGTTGGGGTCGTTCGTGTTCAGCAGCTCCATGGTGAAGTCGATGAAGCGAGGCCATCTTGACGGAAAATCGCACTGCAGCACGCGCTGCAGGACTGGTAGAAGCTGGGCTCGTATTTGGGGAGGTGATGCCGCAAGCAGAGGCACGAGCCGATCGCGAACCCGTGCCTTTTCCTCCTCAGATATCCCGGGCTCTGTTTGGCCTTCTGCAACATACCAGGCGCGCTGGACGCGGTTCTTGACGAAGATGACAGCTATTGGCTCGTGTTAGCGAGCAGATGTTTCGACAGCGTCGCGAATCATAAGGAGTGTTCGTACTGGACAGCCGGACACTGTTATCTTGTTCCGCGTCAAGAATGTTGAAGAGGCAGTCGAGGAAGCCAGCACTGTCCTCGACCTGTGCAGGGGTCAGCAACCGAACGGTCTGAGGGACAAACAAGTCTGACGTGCCTGCTTCAGCTGCATTTCAGCGCGACGCCGGGTGTCGGTGTCCGGGTCGAAGCTCGCGGCGAGCAAGCCCCTGATGGCCGCTGGATCCATGGTGAAGGATTCGCGCCCGTGGACGGATTCAGGTCTAAAGCTGCTTGTATCTCTGCTGTCGATGCGATGTAACTCGTGATCGCCGTAGGAGCTCGCTTTCCTACGGGCGTCTGTGAGCGTATGGTCCGTCTCGGGCGGCGGCTGAACTGATAAAGTAGGACGGTGGTGGGAAGAAAGTCGATTTGGACTAGGCCCAAGGGACAGTGGTGGGCTGCTCTGGAAGCGTGCAGTGGGATGACTGCTTGGTGGGCTGCGAATGGCGGGGCACTAGCAATGGAATGCTTCTGAGACCAGTCCAAGGTACGCGGGTCAAGAAGCGTCAAAAATGGTCGTCCTTGACAGTCACACTGTGGTTCAACACAGACGCGTAAGTTCAACTGTGAAAGTCCTGGCAGGGTGAGGAGAAGTATCCTTGACGCCCGGCAACGAGCAGCTTGACTTGCACCTTTGACGACCAGATGCTTCAGTTGTGCGTGGCAGAAAGCGCCAGAAATTTGCTGATACACGATCCATGCTGGGGTCTGCATTGGTTCTGCTAGCGGAATCGCCTAGCAGGCCCCTCTCGGTTAAGTCTCGGCTGCAGAGGCCAAAAGGCGGTGGGCAACATTCGCCCAGTACCGCAGCGAATCATGAGCGGCCGTGCCAGAACGCTGTCCCACCTTCACAACCTTGCCAGTGCCGCCACTGATTATCGTGGTGCCAAGACACTGCCGTCATTTTCAAGGGTCCAGTTCTCCCACGTACGTAGGTACTTATTCAGATTGTGCTGACGGATGTAGCATGTACGCAGGCAAATAACTCGCCCGCCCCAAAAATGACGGGTCTTATACAGGGGGCGCAGTGTAAGTATAGCTTCAATTTGCTTTAGGTGCATAAAGCAATAGGTATGCATGCTACTGGCATGACCTGGAGTTGTATCGAACCTTGTTGGTCAGCTCTTCCCGTGGGATCTGCTGGCCCTGTCGAAGTGAACTCTCATATTAAGCACATTGCCCTGACCAAGTTGTGGCAGACCACAGCACAGCCAGCCCTGATCTGATAAGCGGAATCCTGACCCAGACAATCATTCCCTGATCCACGGTATTACTGAATCTCTGCTGAATGTATTGGCAGGTTTCGTGGAGCACCATTGCGCACGCTTTCACACGCACAAAATCTCATGCGGCTGTGGACTATGTCCTCGGGCTAAAGATGAATTGTGAAATAAAGTAGTGAGCGTAACCAGGTTTAATGTGGTAATATCAAGTGCCAGACATAAAATGACATCCTCAAAACTGCCAATATTTGAGCTGCGAAGCATGCCAAGTGCTCGCCTCGTCCGTCCGCCTTCGCCTACCGCAAAGTACTGCAAATCATCCAAGTTGGGCGACGTAGACACGGAGAGGTTGTGAGTAGATCGATGTAGCTTGGCTGCCTGTCAATGGGTGTCAGTTGTAGGCTGAGGCGAGCAAAGACCAAAGGTTGATCGCCCTTCCGAAGATGATGCGAGTATGTAACGTGAATGAGGCTTGACAGGGAACTCCTTGAGCTGAGAGCTGGCTATACAGACGCAAAACAGGCTGACACTTCTCCGGAGCTACTGTAGCTGCGCAAAACCCGCCTCTTGAAAAGGGCAGGGTTGTATCCGTGTTGTCGAGCCAGTGGCCGTGACGGTCCAGTCTCGGATCCGCGGTGATTTTCAGGAAGTCCAAATCGTTCCCAGCAAAGCAGCTCCTGGCACGAATCTCATCCTTCAGCGCGCGCAAGGATAGTGCTGACTTGGCGTTTGTCAATGGTAGTGAGTCACATAGGCCACGTAGACGTGCAGTCAGTTCTCTAGGACCCATCAAGACGCCAAGGAGATGTCATCCAGGTTGGAGGAACCGTGAGATAAAGTGCTTCCTTTCATGGTGGTAGTATATATACAATTGCAGTGACGACTCACCTCGCTGCCCGGACACTGGGCCTTACCATATATTAAGACAAGGATGCAATGCTGACCGTATGGGACCTGATGGAAATCCTTGGGTAGCCATTCTGACCCGTATCCGGAGGAAAAGGAACAGAAATCCGCCCCATGGCCAAGTGTCCGGGCAGTGACGCCGTTTGCAGAATTTCTAACTTAGTCAAGAATCGGCCACAAAAGTCTGATTTTTTCCCAACTGATTCAACCACCTACTCCGGGCAATGCTCAAACCTCGTTCCCATCGGCCGTGGATCTCATAAAATGTAGAGCGCTGACAAAACGCGAGGAAAGTCCAGGATGTTGCAAGAATCGAGCGGTACGGGCTCTATCATCCAAGGCGGCTGCCAAGAAAACAAGCACTACTCAAAGCACTTCCTCCTAGCGTTTTCAGGCATCCGGGGTAAATGAAAGGAGGGACCTGACGAATAGCGCCATGAAAGCTGACCGGTCCGAAAAGGTTCCAGGAGGCAAATCAAAATCAAGAACGCCGCGTCCAGTGTTCGAACTCCATGGGCAAAGTACTCTGGATATGCAAGAAAGAATCATCGCACGGTCATTAAAGAAGGACTCCTGTGATCGGCTGATCATCAGGCCGCAGTCCTCTTGCAGTGCTCACCGCCGGGGTTGGCGGGAGTGACGATCTGACGGTCCGTGCCTGTCGTCGTCACGTTCACTGCGACGCTTGTTGGTGCCATTGGAAGATGTGGGAGGTGCCACCGGGGGAACGGAATTCCGGTTGCTAGGAGTCTCGCCATATGGACCTTGTGAGAAGTTTGGGGGTGGCTGTGGCGCCCCTTGACCTGCAGGCGAGGCTGACGCTAACTCATCAGACAACTGAAGAAGAAAATGAGGATGAATGGCTGGGTGCGCTCTCAGGCTACTTACCTCGGCCGTAAGCGGCAGCTTCCACGGGATGTATTGATTGGTATGCCTGGCCACCGGACGCATGCGGGGGGTACTGCTGGTAAGGTGAGGTAGTGGTATATCCAGACTGAGATGGAGGGGCCGAGGCATAAATGGGCTGCTGGGGAGGACCCGATGAAGAGGGCATTCTTTGTCCGGAGTAGCCGTCACTGGCAGGGTATCCTCGGCTTGCCATGTTTGATCCAGTATGGACATACGGAGATTGATTGTCCTGGGCGTTGGAAAATCCACGGTCCATTCCCGACGACGGCGTCGACTGGTAAGAAGTTCCATATCTTGGGTCCGGCTGAGGAGATTGAGCAGGGGGCTGCTGGTAGCCTCCATAGCCTCCGCTACTAGGAGGAGCATATCCAGGCTGTTGTTGGTATCCGCCGGCGGCACCTGTGTAGCCAGGAGCTCCAGTTCCAGGGTATCTGGGTCCATCAAAGGCAGGTTCACGAGCATACGGATCCTGTTGCACGGGTCCTTCCGTTGGTCCATGGTATTGTCTCGAGTGGTGTGTCTCGGACATGCGATATTGCACTATGGGTGAGTTAGATGATGATCTGGCAGGTATGCCGGAGGCGGATCTTGAGGCATGTGTACCTCCAGCGGTGTTGCGCGACGTCTGCGCGCGGCGCTCATTTTCCCAGCGCGCAGAGTCGGCTTTTAAATCTTCAATCATTGCCTAAAGAAGAGTCTCAGTATGGGTCTCGAGGCTCCAAAAGCGTGACAGGGCTCACGGTTGTCAGGTTTCGGTAGGCCGTAATGTAGTAGCCCTGGACGACTTGTCCGGTCTGGGGGTCCTCGTAGTGTCCGGGTCGAACAAGAGCATCGTTGCCAAGGTAGCGACACACGTCTGCCGAGATGACTTCTCGGTCGATGCCATCACGAGGCACGAAGTATTCGTTCTGGCGTGAGGCGGCAGCAGGCGCCGCGCCGTGACTGCGGGGTTGTCTCGACATGATTGCCTTGGGTTATGTGTTTGTCACGGAGCGGATTGAGTCGTCGAAAAGAAGGATCAGAGGCGCGACAGCTGAACGTCAAGCAACGACGAACCAAATGCAAAGGCGAGGAAGAAGGGCGACTGCGACAAGGGGCGCTGGGGCGGTTGAAGAGAAGAGGTCAGAAAATGGAGTCAGAGAGAGGGGGGGAAGGTTGGTGGCAGGCCTGAGCTGGCCAGAACGAGCAACGGGGTCTGCCCTGTGTTTCTGCATGGAGGGAGCAGGGGTCGGCGACGGTGCCCGCTTTGCGGTGTTGCAAAATCGTTCATCAGGCAGCACTGCAAAATCCGTGCAGGTGATGCGCGACTGGGCCGCTCGGGTACCCAGCGGACGTCAGCGCCGCTGCAGGTGCGCGTGGGCGGTCCATGCACCGACGCTATTGGCTGCCCTGGAGCTGCTGGTGCCCTATCTTGTAGCGCATTCTGCCTCACAAGGACCTTCACGTCCGGACACTTCAACGATGGGGATGGATGCTAACGTTAAATTGTTACGTTCAGACATGGCACCGGTGGATCGCCTGGGAGTTGTCAATATCTGTATGCACTGGTTTCTGGGATTACATATGATCATTTGTGGTTCGTCAAAGGCAGAATCCAATGTGCACCAGTACATGCACGAGACTTTCAACTGTCGAGGAACGAACAATCGCCCTCTTGCTCCACTGCCTAAGGTGCCCTGCCCGACCTGACGGTCCTGACATGCTGATCTACAAATTACTAAACCAGGTTGAACCTGGTTCATCCACGACGATCGCAAGTCAGACAGCAGCCCAACATAAGTCTCGTGCACTGCGTGTAAAGAAGGCTGGGGCCGAGCGTTGCGACCAAGTCTATGGATCTCCAGGCCCATTCATGCCTTCCAAGCAGAGTTCATCTTTCTGTCCTCACTAGCTCGAGCCTAGCCGACTGGCTATAATTAATTAAGTAACTAAATTATAGAACTTGAAAGAGATGACAGGGACTCCACGAGGGATCCCACGCGGAAATCACAGGTGATGCAAGCTATTGCCCGAATGTAGATTTCATCAGCAAAGATAACTTTCCACGCTAGCAGTCAGAGAGGTGGGCATTCAAGACAAGTGAGACGATGCACTGGCGTCCAAAAGGGTCGGATGACGGGTTGGGTATCAACGCCTCACGCAACATCCCAGCCCAATGCTGCTGCACCAAGCTGCATCGTCCATTCGCCGGTTGCGCTTGGCCCCATCAGCCCTCCAATCAACCCATGCCTAATCCAGCAGTGGCAATAAATGCTCAACGTGGAATTGTGGGCGCGTGTCTTATTAATTCCGTGCTATTATTCTTGGACGTGCGGCATCTGAACCGCGTGCGTGCGGCGTGAGGATGACGCAGCGGAAGTCGCACGATACCTCAAGTCCCCAGCGCGCGGTTACTTGGCTTTGGTGGTACGTAGTCCGCGAAATGTCGCCTCGACGAAGGCCTTACGCACTGCAAGTGTCTGTCGGCGGACCGCGACTGCTGCTCTACCGCCCCATCGTTGCGTATGATGTAGGTCGACCCTGAATCCGCTGGATCAGAGGTGCTTTGAAACCGAGGTCGCCAGCTGCAGAGGACGGCCATGTTGTTCAATGCCATCCATGAGTTTGTTGACTGACCATGATCTGCGTTGATACGGGAAAGATAGGGGCTTCCCCCCGACCTGGTGGATGAGTATTCACGTATACAAGGCACGTCTGTTGGTGCACAGTAGCCCCATGCGGCAACTGCGAGATCTGGAGAGGAGTTCATGTACATGAGCTCATCCAAATCTGAGTCGACTCTGCCCTTGCTCCAGCTTGCCGCCGCGAACCCGTTTGGACGTCGATCCTGTGACCTTTGGGGACGAGCTACGCGCAGCTGCAGGACGACTGGCGAATACCGAGCTGACACGTTCCTCCTGCTCCTGTAATGTTTTTGCCATGTGCCAGTCCTGATGGCTCTGTAGCTCCTCCACGCTCAGGAAATCCTCCTTGCAGCTGGAGCAGTGCGGCACTCCGGGCGAGCTGCATCTGCGTGCTTCGACATCCGGCATGCTGCGAGTAGATGGGGCTGCGTCTCCTGCTTCCGCATGATGCGTGCCAGGAGCATCGAGCGAGGGATTGCTGGTCTCAGGAATGTCCGATGAGGCTTGCCTGCCGAAGAAGCGCACGATGCCCCCCTCGTCAACCCGCCGTTTCTTGGCACTCCTCTCGAGGTTTGCTGGAACGGTCTTTGACTCATGAGCGGCTGACCGAAGTGACTCTGCCTCTTCCCCCTTGACTAAGAACGCGTTGATACCCATGTTCCCCTTTACGCCATCTTCGAAGCCACCCACACTCAGGCTGAGATTGGCACATGGCCAGACGTTGCCGGCCACGATGATTTGACGCAAAAGATCCTTAGATAATTCGTACAAAGCCTTTTCGTCTAGCGTCTTTCCCTGCGGAATGGGCGCTTGTCTAGAGTGCATCTGCCCAGCAACGCGATGATGCAGGTTGATAGTGCGTGGTCGCCTCTTGTTTTCAAGCACTCCCTCTTCTACCAAACGTGAGAAAATGTCTGCTGCAAAGATACGAAGCCACCTCTCGGCTTGCTCCGGGCTGTTGATCGTGGGACGAAACGACTTCGCAGACAGCATCGACTTGATCTGCGTGCGAGAGTTCACTTCACTCGTGTCGATGCCTCTGGTGGTGTTGTACACCCAAAGCCCGGTATCGGGCCCCAACTTGCTCTTCATCTGCTCTAATGGGACATCAAGTAGTTCCTTGACCTGGTCGGTGCCAAAGGTGGACACCACCTGCTCGCCTAGTTTCCCTCCAAGATTACGCATCTTGGTGATTTTAAAATCGCGCAGAAACAGAGACACAGCGCGATTACGTATGACGGTTTGGCGGTTGGGCTTCTTGAACGCGGAGCCCAACTTGCTGAGGAGCTTGTTGCTCGCTACTCCTGCGGAGCACGTGTAACCCAGTTCCTCGCGTATGCGTGCGCGCACGTCGCGCACAATTTGCGATCCTAGAAGAATGGCTACGTCGTCCCAGTCTGGGTCGGCCGACTCTTCCTCCTCATCGAGATCAACCAGTGCGTCTGCTTGCCAGTCGAGGGCGGAAACCGATGGCAGAGGCAGATTCTCAGTAGGGTCATCGTACGGTGGCGGGTTTTGGAGTTCGGGGAATCTTTCCAGGAGGATGGAGTGGACTTGCGCCGATAGGTCCAGAAACACCTCGTCGATACTCGCCTTTTCCACCTTTTGGAGGCTCGGCGGCAAAGCTTTCTTTATGGTAGCGAGGATCTTGCGCGACTGCAGCCTGTAAGGATCCAATGAAACCTTGTCGGTCCCAATGTTGGCCGCAGAGTCGTCGCGATAAGCCCACTTGTCGTCTCCCTCTCGCCATGTCGCCACATGCTGCGCTATGAGATCTGGGCAGAGCTTCTTAGCCTCGTCGACATTGCAATGACGCCCAATACCTGCGGCTCGGGCGGCATAATTGATAGCGATGAGCCCTTGCCTGATCCTGTTAGAACAGCTGTACCCTTGCAAGCATGATCTTAGAGACGAGGCCTACCATTGTTGGACCGCAAGAGGCTGCTCCTCTGGTACGCCTAGCCTCACCATCTCACATTGCGCATAGAAGGCATCGAGGTCGATGTGCGCAATGACTCGAAGCGGATTCGAAGTCTGATAAGATGCCAGTTGACCCAACTGGCGATATGTGAATTTTGACCGTCGCAACGGGTTGCTGTGCAACGGCGAGGAAGCACCGCCGTACAATGGTGACGATGGCATCATCGACCCTGAGCAATCATCAACATCGCATGGCTTCTGTATGAAGAGGACTCCCTCTTAATGCCATGCTGCGATTTTGGAACAGTCGCGGTGGAACGTGTGGTTCCGGACGCAACGCGGCTCTGCCCCACTCTAAACACGTAAATCGCCATCATTGACGACGCGACGCACGTGATTTAACCTCTACTTCGAGCGAGGTCGTTCCCATACATACAAGTTTCGCGCAGACCACGAGAGTATTATAATTATCATTATGATTATGATTGTTATGATGGTAGCAGAGGCTGCCCTCTGTCAGCGTTGATTTACCTCGGTATCCTCGTCGCATCTCGGCAGCTCGTACCGCTTCCGCAACTCATCCACCAAAGGACCAAACTCGTAGTCGCTGTGAATACTATCGTGGTTGCAACATGGTGAATGCCGTATCGGCAAGAACCATTCGATCGGGCTATTTCCCATCACTGATTTGAAGTTCTGCCACGGCCCTAGGTCAAACGGATTCTCCCCGAAATCAGTTTTCACGATGGCAAACGTTCTGCGCGCAGCTGCATCGCGTGCTGCTGTGGCCGACGACGGGGAGTCTGGCCCGCTTTGAGAAATCGATCTATCCTCTTGCAGATGTATGGTTGTGCCGTGCCGATCAGGAGGTGCCCCGGATGAAGAACCCAAGGGGTATGTTACCGTCCAGTAGGACTTTGTAGAAGGGCTGTCAAGAGGCACCCGAATAGCTAGATGTTGCTGGTGGGCCTTGCGCAGAGCGTCGATATTAGTTATGTTTAGGAAAATGTACCTGGCGGAGGTTGCTGTCATGCCAAAGGCGAAGAAGCCGAAGAAGCCAGCAAGAACGATGACCGTCACGATGCGGCCATCAAGTGCTCGTCCTTCCTTTTGCTGCAGTGATAAACAGTACGCCGCGGCTCCCAAGCAGACAGACAAGAAAAGAGTGCAATGGAATGTGAACTGGGTAAAGAAGTTGAAGTCTGTAATCCATCAGCAGCGCTCTGCTTGCTCCTGACGCTCCGACTCACTTGTTTCGGATATCATGCCTCCGACCCAAGGACAAAGATGGTCCATCTTGCGCACGCATCGTTCGAGATCACTCGAGTGTGAAGCTCTATCTGGCTTCCAATTCCAACAGAGTGTGCACCATCTCGGACGGCCATCAGCCTCGCAGACGAAGATGTTCTTGCTGTAAAAGGCCTCGAGACCCGGACTGTCGGGGTTTGAGTCTGCGGGCTGCCAGCTTTCCTGAGATTCAATATCTCCACCCTTGTGTTTTCGGGTTGCCTTTGCAGCCTTGCGCTCCGTCTCAAGGGTCTCGCGACGTTCGGAAAATGGCACAAACGCAGGATCGGTGTTCGCAATGATCAAAGTTCGCAGGTAGGCCCACAGAGTAAGCAGGAAGAATAGAATGTATAAAACAATGAGCGTTATTGCTGTCCCATGCTTCTGCTTTTGACGGTACAGGTAATTCACTGTGATGATTTCGATTAGCTGTTGTTCGTTGTTGCGGCGCAGTGGGTGGGACGAACCGCTCAGATGCGCAACGACAGCGTAGACGGAGAAGCCAAACGCGCCAAAAATGAATATGGGAACTATGCGAATGGCCCAACGCGTCGCGTTGCGGTTGGCGGCTTCTGAAGGGGGCATCGCGGCATGGTGCGCGCGGAGTTTGAATGGGGCGCGCAGTGACGGACGATGGTGATGCGCAATCAGGCGAAATCGTGCCATGGATGTTGTCGTCATCTACACAGTGTGCACTCACTCCAATTTTTGCACTGTCTAGAATCACTTTCGTCACACGAGCCTGCACAGTGTGAGCTGACGTCTACTTCTATCGATCAACCTTACCCCATGGTCGTGCGCAGAGAATTTCCATTCATCCTGAATGGCCTCGGGGTTTGAAATCCTTGCACTTCATCTGTTTCCTATCTGCCAAGTATCTTCCTAGAAATGGTCCATTGAGAGGGTTGATCGTGCGCCTGAAAACGCGCACTCACTTCATCTAGTCGGAGAAAACCGACACGAATCCGGCATAAGGGTCTTGCTGTGACGAGGGAGTCTTGGAATACTACGTACTCCCCCAAGATCCTACCAAGTCTCCTAGGGAAGCAGTTCATTTTTGATAATGTAGAGGCTGAGTGCATCCTGCTTGAGCATTGGCGCACGAGGCCCAAACCTCTCTCGTCTTGCGCAATAGATGAGGCCAAGGAGTGAGCATGGAACTCATCAGCATGTGTCATTGAGTTGCTTAAACTGTCTGCTGATCATGCACCATTTTCGAAAACCAACACAAGTGCTGTAGTGCAAATGGGCGCGGGCCCTGTTGCGCTTGCCTTGACACTGGGTGACAATAGGTCACACAATGAAGTAAACAGGTTTTCGGGTAGCTTAGATGTTGAAGTGAGTACACGTCGAAGAAATCTTTCTTGGACGCCCTAGATTGTCTCACAGGAAGTTCTCCCAGTGTTGGGAGAGCAAACGAGGTGCTAACGCCTCGGGAACATTGGGAGGATGGCAGACTGTCAGATCGTGGGTGCGCATCGGCTGAAAGACAGGTTGAATTCTAGCGGTCCTGGGGTACTTTAGAGTTTCCAGCTAAGCCCTCAGAGCTACACTAGCCTCTATGGATTTGGAAGCCATGCTTGTTGGATGAGCTCGTTCTCGACCATGCCGAAGCGGGAGATTTGTGTTTCTTTTGCCCTGACCACCTGCCGGTTTCCTTTTGGCAAAGACGCTGCCTGCGAACGTGTTCAATACTGCCTGCAAATGAATATGTACTTGTCGCAAAGGCGACCCTATTCCTGTTTGAAGACTTGTACGCTTGTGAATCGGTCACCTGGTACCAACGCTACAAAAGGTCTGAAGCTGCACGGTCTGTTTTCTTGAATTCTTGACGCCTAAAGCCACGCGCGTCTAAACCAGCTATTATCTCTAACTTCTTTGAGCAAGCACCCGTCTTATTCTCAAAAAACTGCTCCTCAGCCAGGGGCAATCAAACCTTGCGGTTCAGTCATGCCATGTTAGAAGCACGACTTGGTCGCTACAAGAACTTCGTCTTCATAAGAGTGTGTGAGAAAGGGCAAATCCTACTCCTAAGGGATGACATGCTATCTCTGAAACGGTGACTTTCAGGTTCTCAATTGAATCGGAGGTCTGATTGTGTGTTCAACTGAAAAGCATGGCACCATACATGTATTTTGGGAATCATTGGCTAGTCAACAAAATCAAAGTCTGCAACCTGAGAGAACCAAAATGACACGATAGCTATCAATTTTACAGTACACATGGATAATTTGGCCAAGACTCCTTGCTTAAGCGGCATAGTGCACAAACTCGCTCTGAGCACGCATGATGGGCATCCAGGGGCTACACCCCTCAGCTAAATCTCCAGTAATATGAATTCAAGTTCAGAGCTGATATCTATAACATTTCTAGTGATCTAAACAAGTACAATAATTCGAATCTGAACATCCGTTCGCATGTTGACCCGCATCTCACATTTGTCCTGGAGCCGAAACTGACAGGTTGCTCAACTGATAATCGATTCCTACACGAGTCTGCCGGCAAGAAGCTCGATTGAATTGACAACATTGAAGATACTAACTTTATATTAGCAATGTGTGGTCAAAGTCTAGCGATCGTGTTGTCTTACCAAGGGGCTGCCATGCAGCTGCTTATCGAAAGCATTCTTAGGACAGTGGTGAATCCACAGGACAGGGTGATCCTGACCACGGGACCTCCTGAAGAGAACACTTCTTAAGTGCTGTAAACACAGCAGTAGGAGCAGCAGATGTGGTTGCATAAGACACAGACGGGTGTCGTTTGGTAGTTGAGTCCATGGAAGCCACAAGCATGGCAGGTCCAAAGCAGAACGGCATCCATGCTGAAAGTGTCTGAAGGCTTTCTTAACAAGTTCGAATAGCAGTAGGCCGTCAGGGCTCAATGTTCTTTGTTGCGAAGGTAATGGAAGAGGATGTTTGTCAGGAGCTTATCTGTGGTCTGTTCCCAAATCACTTCGAGGTGATGGTCTTCTTATACCTATTACCAGACAGACAAGCACGTAAATTTACACATTACTTGACTTTGACTGGTGATAAGCCTTGCTTGTATGGATGCCTACACCAAGACGCCTGAGTTCGTCAGATGCCTGGCTTACCGCTCGTGTGCCCGAGTAGCAACAGGGATAGGATCCATGCCACAGTGAAGCAAAGTATCTAGACACGAAGTATTGGGCTACAATAGTCCTCGGTTTCAACTTACGGGCAAGGCTCACTGACGAGAGTTGACAACATGTCATCAGTCGACAATGTTGGCTGAAGCTTTCACCGCGCCTTGTTGCCTTACCTTTGCGGAATCTTGAATGTGCATGATGTTAGATAAACCTCTTCCAATTCTCGGTGAGATTTGACAAAGGAAGACTTTTGGGTTGCGGTGTTGCACCAAATCCTAATGTGTTTTGGCCCCCTGCATGATTTTTGATGTTTTTCCCAGATATCATGAGAAATAGGTCGCGTTGCGTGATCAGGGACGTAAGAGATATCCGTGATATGTAAAGACCCCTTCAACGAGATGTGAGACAGCCATAGACTCACGAGCATCATGAAGCGGGCCATAGGTTTTGTGAAAGGGGCAGTACACCTCAACGCTAGCTCGTGAAGCTCGGTACATATCATTTCGATGATCAAATAACAGATGTGTGGCTTAGCGCAGCACCTGCGATCCATTTGATGATTTCCCGAAAAGAAGGCGCGCATGACGCCATTCAGGGGTTACTTCGTGGTAGAGCGGCTGCGCAAGGAGCCGAAAGTGAAGTTTGTTGCACTTTGAACATCCCAGCAACGTGGCTTTGCTGGCACAATTTTTTGACAGATGCCTGACGAAAGAGCGGTGAGGTTCCTGAAGTACTTTGCGGCAATGTTCAACCGTCGTGGCAAGGCTTAACCGGCCAAGCATGTCATCGTACTTCACACCGAGCTCGCCTCAGTTACGACAGTTCTCGGCCAGACGTGAGGCCTCCATAATTCATCCTGGGACGTTGAGGTGGAAAAAAATCTGAGTTCCTCTGATTTTGCCTGGATTGGATTATGCCCAGTCGCGATTTCTATCGTTTGCCTTGTTTATTTGCCCCATATCAGCGTCACTGTCGCCAGGCTGACCTGGGCGCAGTGCGCTGTCCACAGCAGAAAAGGAATGTGCAGCAATGGCGTCACAAAGAGATTGAAACGGCTCTCATTAACTTTTCCGACAGCGGCTTGTTGCCTGGCATTATGCCAGCTCCAGTTTTAATATTGCTTCGACACTCGTAAGAGCAACAGCTTGATCAAAAAAAGGGCTTGCCACTGAGAGACGACTATGCAGGCAATAGTCAAATTAGCCTCTTCAACAACGCAACCCCCTTGATGTGATCTAGTACTTTGAGACTTATTCTACAGTACTGTTTCCTATCTTCCTGTTCGACTGGTAACTCAAGATAATATTGACTGCCCTCGTCTTGAATTGGCCCTTGTAGCGGGCGGTTTGCCCATTTCCTGGCGGCACACTTCTTGATTTTCATCCTTAGCTTTTGAAACTCTCCTATTCATTGCAGGCGCATTTTGCGGGGTATGCACTCTACTACGTATGTTGTCGGATCGTTTCGATCAAATCGAATCTCAGACCCGTTCGCTCCCGATCGTTCGGTTACCAGCAAAGACTCGTGCGATACAGTGCGAGTTACTAGAGTCCGATATATTCCTACTGTGTGCCGTGCTAGGCGAGTCAGGTCGAACCGTCGAAGCTCACCAGCCTCACGTCCCGCTTCAGAGTTCCAGACACTGCCACTTCCAAATTCAGCCCTACGGAAGCCTTGACATCTGACGATGTCCTGCTCGAGTCCGGACTTCCTCATGAGTGGAGCGCCTTCCAGTGCCGATGCCAACCTTGCTGTGAGCACGACTGACGATCCACGTTGCTGATCGTCGAGCTGACATGCCCGATACAGTGCGACTCGTGTCGCATTAAGAAACTGAAAGTGAGTTGCGTATCACCGAAGATATGCACAGGTCGAGCAAGGGAGCTGACCACTTGTTGTTAGTGCTCCAAAGATCGACCTATATGCAGAGCCTGTAGTCATCATGGAAGAGTGTGCAACTACAGCGGAAAGGTCGCACGTTCGCCTCTCACCAGAGCGTACGTCAACAGTCACCACTGGGAGGGGAGTCTGTGGTCAACGTTGCTGAGCGGGCGAATCTGACGCTTTTCTGATAGATACCTCACCAGCGTGGAGCAGAGGCTACGACAGGTCGAAACCTTGTTTGCAGAGTTACTGCCCGATGTCGATCTTGAAGAAGCGCTGATACTGCAGGACAAGGGCGGACTCGATGCCCTGAAAGCCAGAGCCAACAGAGATTCAATGTCCCCTTTGACACGCCATGAATCACGCACGTCCGCAAATGACGCTCCACTGGAAGAATCCATTTCCGAAGCAGTACCTGCTGAGGCAGACGGTTTTGATTGGCAGGAGGATGTCAACGAGCTCGCCGATGGGATGGCTGCCCTCTCCGTTGAGCCCAAGGGTACCGGATATCTAGGTAAAATTTGTTTCCGGAGATCTTACAGTGGAATTTTTAACGCGACCAACAGGCTCGACCGCTGGTGTATTCTTCCTTAGGTCGTTACTAGTCTGGCTTGGATATCGTGGCCTCAGCCCAGGACCGCAGGGTCAGCTTGCTGAATCACCCGAAAGCGGCGACCGACTAGGCGCGTCCATTCGCCTTGCTAGATCCGTCGAATCGAAGCAGGTGGTGGAACAACTCATCAACAGCTACTTCTCAGTCTACCATTCCACATATCCCTTCATACACGAGGCAAGCTTCCGCGCGCAGTACCACGAGGTCATACCCCGTCCCAAGTACCGCTCGTGGCAGATGCTGTTTCACACAGTGTTGGCGCTCGGCGCATGGTGCATCGGCGAGTCGCACGAGGGCGTCGACGATGATCTCTACCACAAAGCACTCCAGTTCGGTGAGGACGAGTCGCTCTTTGAAAGCGCCAACTTGACCTTGATCCAAGCCCTCGTTCTGCTGAGCAACCTCAGCCAGAAAAGGAACAAGCCAAACACCGGATCGAATTTCCTTGGCCTTGCAGCAAGAATGGCACTCAGCCTCGGCCTCCATCGAGAACTTCCCGACTGGGATATCAATCTTCTGCAGCGCGAGATGCGACGTAGAGTCTGGTGGGGGCTGTACATCTTCGACAGCGGCGCATCGACAACATTTGGGCGACCAATTCTGCTCCCGAGCCAAGTGGCCATGGATGTTCACCCTGTGCTGAACATTCCTGACGATTCTCTCACAGCCAGGACAACCGTCTTGCCAACCGAGTCTACGGAACCAACATTGTACGCAGGACTGAAATGGCAGAGCGACCTTCATCTTCACTCTAATCACATCTCCAACCTGCTCCTGTCATCCACGGGTCTGCCCCCCGAGGATGTTTGGTCGCTCAATCAGGAGCTGGATGATTGGGTGGCTAGACTGCCTTCTTACTTTCAGATCGACATTGAAGCCACCGCCGCTGAGCCAGCCGTCCTGTTTGCTCGTTGCCGTCTGTGGTGGCGGTTCTGGAATCTCAAGATTATTCTATTCCGACAAACACTGATGAAACGGGCCGTCGAGAGAGCCAAGCAAGGGCCATTCCCTCTCTCCACGGACATTGAGAACATGAGCCGAGACGCGGCCGTAGCGGCGGCCAGGTCTACAGTAGCCTCCGTCGCCAGCTTTACGGAGAGCGGTCCAACATCTCGCCTGGTTGCGTGGTACTCCATGTGCGCGCGCCCCTCGAGCGTCTATGATGTGTTGCTAACGTCTTCAGATATTTTCTGTTCCATGCCTCGTTGGTGATTGCACTGGCGATACTTGGCGACAGGGACTCCCTAGAGCTGGCTGCCTGGCAAGCAGACATTGACACAGTCACTCACGTGCTTCGCGTAGCATATGCAGGAAACCCGATTGCCCAGAGATGCGCCGATATACTGAATGCCATGGTACCAAGCCAAGCGCCCACATCCGATCCGTGGAACCTCGCGCTAGACGACAGCCTGCTAGACTTCACGAGCTGGCCAGGTGACGCTCCTGAATTCTTCGGACCACTAGGCTGGCCCTCTACGGCCCCGGAAATCTAAGCAATCAAAGGCAGACGGATACCAAAACAGAACGTTGCTCAATTGAATATCCTAACATCGGGCCTGATGAGCTTAGCTCGTATCAGGGCGCCGTTGGGGAGGTCGTTATCTTCAGCTCGAGCCACGGCCGCTCCATAAGTCTTCTCGATACCGGCCTTCAGATGCCTCTGCGCTAGTCGCTCGCGAGCCACATCGGGGGTGACATCGACAAACCAACTGAAGTCGTATTAGCAGTGTCCTTGACGAATGTAGACCTCACCAACCTCTCGTCGACTAGTGCAGCAATCCTATTCCAGGGTTTCTCGTTCAGCAGAGTATAGTTGCCTTCGACAATCACTATGCGAGCGGCGGACGAGATGTGGATTGCATCCGGCACTGGATCCCCCACAGCATGGTCAAAGTCCGGTGCCAAGAAGGTTTTGGACTTCTGACCCGGTTGTGTGACCGGGGTCTCTTTGATACACTTTACCAGCTCGAAAAAGGCCTCGGCGTCAAAGGTGAAGGGAGCGCCTCGTTTTTGAAAGGCCAGGGCCGGATCATCAAAGGTCCTCAGGGTCTCCTTTGTGTGATGGAAACCGTCCTGACAAATGAGTTACTCTTCGGCAGGGGCAGGCTTCTTCAGCGTGATGCTCACCATGGGCAGAATACAGACGTCGTTGATGTTGTGCCGTGGCAGCTCTCGCAGTAATGCCGCTCCCACAGTCGACTTTCCAGAGCCCGGGACGCCAGAAAGCGCAATCAGGATGCGCTCGTCCTTTTGAGACGACTGCTGACGCTCGAGGAGCCGCAGGATACGATCCCGCAACATCATGACTGTCTTTTCCAGGTCGCCGAAGCTCTGGATCACAGAATCGACTGCCATCTTGGTTTTTCTCTTCTGAACGACGAGAGGTATCTGAAAGTGTTCTTTTCACGCTGTCTCCGCTGGAGGTCGGGCGTTTCTACATGGCAGGCCTCGGGAGAGTCAGGCGACGGCATGGCAGATGATAATGCTCCCTGCCATGACCGCGATCAGCGCATCCTGACTGTGGCATGGAGGACTTTGAGCCGTTTCTCTCCGTGTCGGAGCACAGGCGTCCGGCTTGTCTGACGTTGTTGGGTCGGGGATATTTGGAGAAGCGACTTACACTTGCGGCTCTTCTGGCCAATGGCTCCCGCATAACAGTGGGGCATGCAGCCAAAGGATCAGAACGCTGCGAGAATGCCGTGTGAAGCGCATGGCTGTCGCCACTGAAGGACCGTGACGATTGGCTCGGGCGACTGCTCTCCGACCCCAGTCTCCACGGAATTGACTCGCAGTCGATCATGATACGTCAATGGCGTGCCACGCGACTCCGCTCCCCACGGGGCCCAAGACGCCGTGGAGGAACATGTTGAAATTTGGTGATGTCTTCTGGATGTGACATGGCCTGGGGAAAAAAAACATAAAAGGGGGATAAGATCCCCGGGTTTCTGGAAAAAGGAGGCTCATGGTCCTTCATCACACTCAACTTTCATCACTCTTCCCAAAAGCCTGATAAGGATTGAGACACTGTCGACATGTCTGAGACCCTCACCAACGCGGCATCTGCCGATGGCTACGCCGGCTCCAAAAAGGGCGTCTGGGCCCTTCTGAAGGAGAATCCCTATCTTTTTGGCCTGTCTGCTGTAAGTTGACAGAATTGACGCTCTGAAGAGAAGCGGGAGCGTTCCTGAAACATGAGTGCTGACCAGAACGCCAGTTCGCTTCCCTAGGCGGCTTCCTCTTTGGCTATGACCAAGGCGTCGTCTCGGGTGTTCTCACCATGGAGTCCTTTGCTGCTGCGTTCCCTCGCATTGCGACAGACAGCAGCTTCAAGGGCTGGTTTGTAGCCGCGCTGCTCATTTTTGCCTGGGCTGGCTCGCTTGTCAACGGCCCCATTGCGGATCGCTTCGGCCGCAAGGGTGACATGCTCATCGCGGTGGTCATCTTTACTCTCGGCTCCGCCTTGCAGACTGCTGCCAAGACGGTTCCGGTATTGTTTGCCGGGCGAGCGATTGCCGGATTTGCTGTTGGCATGCTGACCATGGTCGTCCCCATGTACATGTCCGAGGTCTCCATGCCTGGCATCCGTGGCACGCTGGTCGTTCTGCAGCAGCTCAGCATCACTCTTGGCATTCTGGTCAGCTACTGGCTCGAGTATGGCACCCAGTACATTGGTGGTGTTCGCTGTGCTCCTGATATCCCCTACACAGGAGGGACCGAGTCGGCGCGCACCTTTGATCCACGCAACGACGTCGGCCCCGACGGCTGCACGGGCCAGTCCGAGGCCTCCTGGCGCGTACCGTTTGCCGTCCAAATCGTTCCCGCTCTGATCTTGGGCATTGGTATGCTTTGGTTCCCCGAGTCTCCGCGGTACTACCTCATGCGCCAGCAAGAGGACAAGGCTCTCAAGGCTCTTGCCCAGCTGCGCCGTGTCCACCCTGACACCGAATCCCTCCGCTTTGAGTACCTTGCCATCAAGGCCGAGGTTCTCTTTGACGAGTCCCTGACCCGCGACAACTTCCCTGGTCAGTCGGGCGTCAAGCTCTTCTTCTCGCAGTACTACGCATTGCTCAGCAACAGACCCAGCTTGTTCCGTCTCCTGATTGGGTCTGGCACCATGTTCCTGCAGCAGTTCATGGGATGGTAAGGATGTCTCACCCTACACGCAACGCACGACCACTAACAGCGCCCCAGCAACGCCATCATCTACTACGCTCCCACCATGTTCCGCCAGCTTGGTCTCTCGGGCAAGACATCAGGTCTGCTGGCCACTGGCGTCTACGGCATCGTCAACACCCTTTCAACGCTCCCTGCCGTCATCTTCATCGACAAGGTCGGCCGAAGGCCGCTCATGATGTGCGGTGCCGTGGGCACCTTCATCTCCCTCGTCATCGTCGGCAGCATCATCGGAGGATTCGGCGACAGCCTCGTCAACAACAAGGCGGCCGGCTGGGTCGGCATCGTCTTCATCTACATCTACGACGTCAACTTCTCCTACTCGTTCGCGCCCATTGGCTGGGTGCTGCCGTCGGAGATCTTCAACCTCGGCATCCGCTCCAAGGCCATGGCCATCACGACCTCGGCGACGTGGATGTGCAACTTTATCATCGGCCTGGTCACGCCCGACATGCTCGAGACGCTCGGCTGGGGCACCTACATCTTCTTCGCCGCCTTTTGTCTGATTGCCTTCTTCTTCACCTACTTCTTTGTGCCCGAGACCAAGGGCAAGAGTCTCGAGGAGATGGATGCCGTCTTTGGCGACACGGCCGCGCAGGAGGAGAAGGCCAGGCTGGCGACGATTGCGGCCAGCATGGGCTTGACGGATTCCCTGCCCACGGAGAAGATTGACCAGGTCAGGGGTGGGGCTGACCATGCGGAGGTCTAGGTTGGTGTGGGAAAGACAAGCAGCAGTGCTTTTGTAGTAGATAGATTCTCAGACCAATCAATACACTTGCGACAGTGTGATTTGTGACACGACGATGGATGTGCATGTGACTACTTGAGGACAGCTTGGACACGATCCGCTGCTATATGATGCCAAAGCAGCCATTTGGGGATTTACTGTGTTTATGCGTTGGGGGGGGGGGGGGGGGGGGGTTAAAAGTGTTCGACGAGTTATAAAAAAAAAAAAACCACCCCCACAAAAACCCCCTTTTTATCCAGTTTACCGACTGGTGGTTTAAAAGCGGGGGGGGGGGGGGGGGGGGGGGGGGGGGGGGGGGGGGGGGGGGGGGGGGGGGGGGGGGGGGGGGGGGGGGGGGGGGGGGGGGGGGGGGGGGGGGG